>CM075991.1:215458-267880 GCA_038087875.1 Malacoraja senta
GAAAAAATATTAGTTAAAACAAATGTAGGTCCCTTGCAAGTCAGAAACAGGTGAATTGATCATGGGGAACAAGGACATGGCAGACCAATTGAATAACTACTTTGGTTCTGTCTTCACTAAGGAAGACATAAATAATCTGCCGGAAATAGCAGGGGATCGGGGGTCAAAGGAACTGAGTGAAATCCAGGTTAGTCGGGAAGTGGTGTTAGGTAAATTGAATGGATTAAATGCCGATAAATCCCCAGGGCCAGATAGGCTGCATCCCAGGGTGCTTAAGGAAGTAGCCCCAGAAATAGTGGATGCATTAGTGATAATTTTTCAAAATTCTTTACATTCTGGAGTAGTTGCTGAGGATTGGAGGGTACCTAATGTAACCCCACTTTTTAAAAAGGGAGGGAGAGAGAAAACGGGGAATTACAGACCAGTTAGTCTAACATCGGTAGTGAGGAAAATGCTAGTCAGTTATTAAAGATAGGATAGCAGCACATTTGGAAAGTGGCGAAATCATTGGACAAAGTCAGCATGGATTTATGAAAGGTAAATCATGTATGACGAATCTTATAGAATTTTTCGAGGATGTAACTAGTAGAGTGGATAAGGGATAACCAGTGGATGTGGTATATCTGGGCTTTCAGAAGGCTTTCGACAAGGTCCCACATAAGAGATTACTATGCAAACTTAAAACACACGGTATTGGGGGTTCAGTATTGATGTGGATAGAGAACTGGCTGGCAGACAGGAAGCAAAGAGTAGGAGTAAACGGGTCCATATCAGAATGGCAGGCAGTGACTAGTGGGGTATCACAAGGCTCAGTGCTGGGACCCCAGCTATTTACAATATATATTAATGATTTGGACGAGGGAATTGAATGCAACATCTCCAGGTTTGGGGATGACACGAAGCTGGGGGCAGTGTTAGCTGTGAGGAGGATGCTAGGAGGCTGCAAGGTGACTTGGGTAGGTTGGGTGAGTGCGCAAATGAATGGCAGATGCAGTATAATGTGGATAAATGTGAGGTTCTCCACTTTGGTGGCAAGAACAGGAAAGTAGACTATTATCTGAATGGTGTCCGATTAGGAAACGGGGAGATGCAACGAGACCTGGGTGTCATGGTACACCAGTCATTGAAAGTAGGCATGCAGGTGCAGCAGCAGTGAAGAAAGCGAATGGTATGTTAGCATTCATAGCAAAAGGATTTGAGTATAGGAGCAGGGAGGTTCTACTACAGTTGTACAGGGCCTTGGTGAGACCACACCTGGAGTATTGTGTACAGTTGTGGTCTCCTAATCTGAGGAAATACATTTTTGCCATAGAGGGAGTTCAGAGAAGGTTCACCAGACTGATTCTTGGGATGGCAGTACTTTCATGTGAAGAAAGGCTGGATAGACTCGGCTTGTACTCGCTAGAATTTAGAAGATTGAGGGGGAATCTTATAGAAACTTACAAAATTCTTAAGGGGTTGGGCATGCTAGATGCAGGAAGATTGTTCCCGATGTTGGGGAAGTCCAGAACAAAGGGTTACTGTTTAAGGATAAAGGGGAAGTCTTTTAGGACCGAGATGAGAAAATATTTTTCACACAGAGAGTGGTGAATCTGTGGAATTCTCTGCCACAGAAGGTAGTTGAGGCCAGTTCATTGGCTATATTTAAGAGGGAGTTAGATGTGGCCCTTGTGGCTAAAGGGATCGGGGGGTATGGAGGGAAGGCAGGCACAGGGTACTGAGTTGGATGGTCAGCCATGAGCATGCTTGAATTGCCGAATGGCCTGCTCCTGCTTCTATTTTCTATGTTTCTTTTTTTTTTCTTTTTTCTTTTATTTATTAGAAGTACATTACATTACAACCAATTACACTAGTACTCATCACATATATCTTATTACAATTAATGTACTCCGTTTATTTTCTACACTAATAAAGGAAAAGGTTAAGATGAGAGAAAGAAGAAAGTGAAGGAAAAAAGTGAAGGTGTAAAAAACGTGACAAACCCTATAAGAAAGAAATTAAACACAAAAGGAAAGAGTTAAGAAATAGACCCTAAAAAAGAAGAAAAAAGAGAAAGAGGGAAAAGAGAAAAACAGATATTTTTTTTGTAAGCATCACGCAAATGGGACGTACCAACTCTCCAGCTTTCATGACCTGACCTCAGTTTTTTTTTGTACTTTTCCACCCTATACTTGTAATAATTCTATAAATGCAGACCACGTCAGGTGGAAGTGATCTGGTTTACCTGCCAGGAGGAGTCTTATCTCTTCTAGGTGTAATGTTTCGAACATATTTGAAATCCACATGTTTATAGTTGGTATTGGAGCGTTTTTCCAGAATTTTAGGATTAACTTTTTTCCAGTTATTAACCCATAGTCTATTAATTTCTTTTGGAACACATTTAATTCTGGACTATCTTCCGTTGTTCCGAAGATAATCCATTCTGCTTTGGGTATCAGTTTAATTTTAAATAATTTTGTAAAAATTTCAAAAATTTCAATCCAAAATCTTTGAATTTTTGTACAGAAAACAAATGAGTGCGCTATAGTAGCTTCTTGAGATTGACATTTATCATAAATTGATGATACATTTTGGAATATTTTATTGATTTTATTTTTAGAATAATATAATCTATGTAAAATTTTAAATTGTATTAAAGGTGTCTTACATTAATCGAACATTTATGCACGTTTAATAAATATTCATTCCACCTTTCCTTTGAAATTTTAATAGCTAATTCTTGTTCCCAGTCTCTTCTAATACCTTCCGTAGATGGTATTTCTACATTTAAAATAATATTATACAAATATGATATTAAGTTTGCTGATTCAGCTTTTATCTGCATTGCTTCATCCAATACATCTGTTGAGGTATTATGATGATCTTTTGTATATTTTTTCAAATAGTCTCATATTTGAAGATATTTAAAATATTGATTATTTCCGAGTTTATATTTTATTTGTAATTGTTGGAATGATAGTAATTTTCCAGTTTCGTACAAGTCACCGAACGTTTTAATTCCTAGTCTATCCCTTTGTATGAAAGATTTGTCTGTAATAGAGGGATTGAATGAAGGGTTATTAATTATGGGAGATAAAAGCGATACATTTCTTAATTTTAAATTTGTTTTATTTGTTTCCAAGTTCTAATTGTGCTATGTATAATTGGGTTTTTGTTATAATTTATGTTATTCAGTTTCATTGGTGAGAGAAGGATCGCTCCAATGTTTCCAGAGGAGCAGTCCTCTCGCTCCATTACAATCCAGTCCACTTGCTGGGCAGAGTTGACCATCAGTTGAATCATATTTTTAATATTTACTGACCAATAGTAATACATGAAATTAGGGAGTGCTAAGCCCCTAATACTTTAGCTTTGTTCAAGTGTGTTCTTTGTATTCTATGTGATTTATAGTCACATATAAAATTCGTAATGTCTGAATCCAGTTTTTTTTTAAACTTCTTTGGTAGGTATATAGGAATCGATTGAAATAGGTATAAAATTTGTGGTAAAAAGATCATTTTTATTGCATTTATTTGGCCTATTAAAGACATCTGGAGCGTTTCCAAAATTTAATTAGTGTATTTAATTTATTAAGTAAGGGATCAAAATTTGCTTTAAACATGCCTTGATATGTTCTAGTGATTTCAATTCCCAAGTATTTAAATTTTTCTGTAGCTATTTTAAAAGGGAATTTTAAAAGATGTGTTGAGTCTTTCGGTTTTATTGACATAATTTCACTTTTATTCCAGTTTATTCTATATCCAGAAAAGGATCCAAAATCCTCAATTAAGTTTAATATATTTGGTATAGTAATTTGAGGTTTTGTAATGTACAGTAATATATCATCCGCGTATAAAGATATTTTATTGTTTGAATATTTAGTATTATACCCATGGATATCTGGGTGTGTTCTAATTTTTTCTGCTAACGGTTCAATTATGAGAGCAAACAACTGTGGTGATAATGAGCATCCTTGTCTAGCAATGTTACAAAATTTTGAGATTTTAAAAATAAAGTCTGCAATTTATCCCATCACTTTCATATCTTCAGTATTAAAGAAGTTATGGCCATTTTCATACTCGGAAATTAGCATCTTGTTCCCTATTACTTTTCCATTGACTTAACACAAAAGCTGTGATCGAGGACAGTTAAAAGCCCATAACTTTCTTAAAAATTAAGAGAACTGAAAGAAATTTTCAGTTATTATAGATTGAAGCATTCTGAAACAAATATGAAACAATCTTACTTAGAAGACATGAAAGTAAAGCATATAATTAGTTAGTTACCTAATTGTAGCTAATTACAAAATTCAATTACTAGATCTGAACATCTATCAATTTCTTAAGAATAGATTAACATTTTTAAATAGCCTAAGTGTCCAAATAACATTCACACAATAATTCACAATATAACATAATTTTTAAATCTCATTTTCATGAATTTACAGGCCAAATGGAAGGAATTGAATGTTTAATACCTGTAAATTAATGGGCATTTAAATCATCTTGTGAGTGAGGATTTCTGGAACGCGATCTTTTGGAACGTTGATTTGCGGTGAATTTACCCCGTATTGGCATGAAAGATACTGCCGTTAGTTCGGGAAATAAAATCACCGTGTCGCATGAAAAAATGTGAATTAAAGGCTTCTTAAGAAGCACTTTTATACATTTAAAGAAACCACTTTTGTTTACCTGTCCCGTGTGTGAAATCCGTCCCCGTTATCGGCGTTGACGCTTCAGGAGCTGCTTTTTAAAATTACTCCAGCACTGACATTGACGATTTAATAAAAATAAAAAATACACAAAACGCCACTAGGAACGATTCTTCAGCCAACGCGTGTACTCCAACGAAATATTAACCAGGACAAGGAGGAGAAACCTGCGTTTTAACCCCGCCCCCCCCTTAAAGGCGCCAAAATCGCGCACACGGCCAGTGGCAGAATTACAGCGCGACTGAAGGTAAGTTTTGTAACATACCTACCTTGTCTATTTCCCCTTGATAGTTGAAATTTCGAGGATAATATGTTATTAGTTAATATTCTAGCTGTAGGTTTATTATATAATAATTTAATCCATAGAATAAAATTCTCTCCAAGTTGAAATTGTTGTAATACTTTATCCATATAATTCCATTCTACTTGGTCAAATGCTTTTTCAGCGTCCAACGAGATGATTGATAATTCTTGTTCTTCAGATTTATGTGAATGCATTATATTGAGTAGACGTCTCATATTATTAGATGAGTATCTTTTAGGGATAAACCCAGTCTGATCTGGGTTTATTAGTTTACTAATATATTTACTTAATCTTCTAGCTAATGTTTACGCTAATATTTTTTTAACTGTGTTTAACAATGCTATAGCTCTATATGAACCCGGTTCTTCTATATCTTTGTCTTTTTTAAGTATTAGTGTGATCGTTGATTCAGCTAGTGTATCAGGTAATATTTGTTTTTTAAAAGCATATTGGTACATTTTTTGTAATCGTGGTATAATTTTGTCGTAGAAGCTTTTATAAAATTCATTAGTAAATCCATCAGGACCTGGTGTTTTTCCATTCTTTAATGAGTTTATTGTATCTTCTAATTCCTTAATTGAGATTTGTGCTCCCAGTTCCTCTTGTTCCTTCAACTCCAACTTTGGAAGCTTACAATTATCCAAAAACTCTGTAATTTTATTGGAGTCAGTTGTCGTTTTAGATGTATTCAAATTCTCATAAAATTGCGCAAATCTTTTATTAATATCCTTCGGTATGGTTAATAATGCCCCTCTATCTGATTTAATCTTTGGGATCGTATGTTCTTGTTCTCGTTTTTTTAGCTGGCGAGCCAAAAGTTTATGCGGTTTATCCCCAAATTCAAAGTGCTCTTGTTTTGTAATTTGAAAAAGTCTTATAAGTTTGGCTGATAATAGTTTATTTAATTTTAATTTCAAAATTATTATTTTATTATGTTTATCTATTGATGGATCTTTAGCATTATCTATATCCATTTGTCTAATACGTTCCTCTAACTGTCTTTGTTCATTCTTATTATTTTTATTTTGAAAAGCTTGATATGAAATTATAATACCTCTAATGTATGCTTTAAAAGATTCCCATAATACAGTAGACGATATATCTGGAGTGTCATTTATTTTTAAAAAGGCGTCCATTTGTTCTTTTAAATATATACTCGCTTGTGGATCTTTTAGGATGTGAGAATTAAATCTCCAAAACGGTTTATTCTTAGACATTCCTTCCAGTTTTAAAAAGAAAGTTAGTGGTGAATGGTCTGAAATCGAATTTGTATGGTATGTTGGGTTAAAAGTATGAGGGATTAATTTGTGTCCACCAGGAAATAATCTATACGTGAGTATGTTTTGTGTACCATTGAATAAAATGAGTATTCCCTGCCAGTTGGATTAACAATTCTCCAAACATCTGCTATATTAGTATTGTTTATATGTATTTAAAAATTCACTGGTTTTAGATTTCGTATTCCCTCTCTGTTTTTTGGCTTGATTTATCTAAATACGGATCTAAAACACAGTTAAAGTCTCCTCCTATTATAACATTTTGATAATTAAACTCTGCGATTATGTCCAGAATTTTATTGAAAAAATGAGGGTTGTCAAAGTTAGGCGTGTATATATTTACCAAGGTAATTGGAGTATCATGAATTTCTCCATTAACTATTAAGTATCTCCCTTCAATGTCTGTTATAGTATTCTTTGCTTTGAATGGTATACCTTTTCTTATAATGATTGAGGTACCTCTAGATTTTGAAGTAAATGAAGAATGGTATGTTTGACCTATCAATTTCGCCCTCAACCTAGCTTGATCCTGAGATTTTAGATGAGTTTCTTGTAAGAAGATAATGTCAGAATTGTACAGTTTCAGCTGAGCTAGTATCTTAGCCCTTTTAATAGGTTCGTTCATACCTCTTATATTCCAACTACAGAATGAGACTCCTCCTAGGTTCTTTTGTTTAGCATCTTGCATTTTGAATAATTATAGTACCTTTAAATCTTGCGGTGCATCCATATCCCAGGTCTTTGGGTATTGGGGGAACCTTTGAATTTCTAAGTTTTGTTGGCATATCCCGTTTACGCTTATCTCTAAACACAAAACACAAACATGTGAATTTATGTGATAATTTTTTTTTTAAATTAAAAAAGTGAAAATACAGTGTCTAAAATAGTCGACACTGTAACAAGTGGCCCATCTGTAGGTGGGAGAAAACCTTGTTTCGACTTCCATTGTTGGTGTTAAACAAATAACTCCGCTCTCTTGATTAATCATAACATATTAGAACGGGGCCTCACATTTCGATATATAATACAATTTTACCCTATATATTTCATTATAACATATCATATATACATCGCAATTTTAGCTACTAATTAATAAACAAATGATTTTAGCTTCAGTAATAGTCAACTGTTGGTTGAAGGGGTTAACGAGACGCGCCCCTGGACCTAAGCCATGTGCTCGTTTCTCATCCCCCTCCTCCCAATTATAGATAAGGTTTAAATTTAGTAAAAATTCATATTAGTTTTGTTAGTTCGTTATTTTTTAGTTTTATTAGCGTCCATAGCTATTCTAATCTAACATAGATAACTTGTTAAATTATTAGGTTGTTAATAGGATAAAATCTTACAATTGGATTTAATATTGTAGTCTATTAAACAAATAATGCTTCTGGTATATTCCATACAGTTCAGTTCAGCTGTTTACCTCGTTTTGAACAAAGAGTGTCCTTGATTCAAAATTCCATAGATAACAGTCTAGCCATCCTAAACAAAACACTGCTTGGAATGGTTTTAATCTGCCAAACCTCCATTAACCGTGGAATTCCAGTTTTTTAGAATTAATTCATACTATTAATTTCTATTTTTCAACGATGCTCTGGGCATATTTGTACGCTTCCTCAGGTTTTACAAATGACTTTTCAGAACCATTAAAAGAAATACACATTTTGGCTGGATAAAAAACACCGTATCTGACACCTTGTTTCCATCTTAAAAGCTCTTTAGCCTTCCCGAATTGATTTCTCTTTTGCACAATTTCATACGGATAGTCCCTGAATATTTTGATAATGTCATTGTCCATCCGTAGTTGCACTCCGTATTTGATTTTGCTCATGACATCTTCCAGTTCTGAAATGTCCCGAAATTTCACAATAATATGTCGTGGGTGGATTTTTCCAGCTTCAGATCTCTGTTTAAATCTTAGAACACGATGAGCCACTTCAATTTTTGGTTCTTTGGAAAGATTAAGCAAATGTTTAAGTAAGCCCATGGCAAACTCACGAACGTCCTTTCCCTCGGTTCCCTCTGACACTCCAAGAATTCTCAAATTCTGGCGTCTAGAGCGAGCTTCCAGGTCCAGGCATTTGTCTGAGACTTTCCCCAATTGAGTCACCATCTGTACTGAAGTTTGCTCATATTCTTGCTTCCTTTGATCATGCTCTTGCCTCATTTTCACCATGTCTTCAACGACTCTAGCCATATTTTTCTCCAATTCCGTAATTGTGAGCATACTTGCAGCTACTGTTTCAAGCACAGCCGTGAACCTGTCCGTAGTAATTTTTTCCATCTTATCCATTCTCCCCGATAGTCCATCATTCACGTCATCAATTTGTTTATTTATAGTGTCCAGTGTTCTGATTACCAGCGTTCGAATCCACCATCATCTTTTCAATTTTCTTTCCATCATTTTTCCCATCAGAGTTTTATTTTCATCCAAAATTTCATCTTTCATATCTTTCACTGATTTCTTCAAATCATCAAATTCTTTGTCCTTACCCAACTCTGTCTTAGATCTTGTATCCATTTCTGCAGCCACTTCAAAAGCTTCAGAGGTAACTTCTCCTTCAGGCTTCTTCGGATTTTTCAGCAGCTTTTTCACTGCTCTCTGAGGGCTCTTGGCTGGAGACAGTTTTCTCATTTAAAAGTCTTTAAGCCACCGTTTAAAACATCGCGCTTACTGATGACTTCATCAGCCCAGCGACCAGAAGCTCCGGTAAGGTTTTTAATCCAGTCCCGACTTATGGACCCGTTTTTACACGAAAAATCGTGAAAAATTTCGAGAGCGGAGCTAGGTGCACGTCTGTTAATCTAACATGGCGCCACCGGACTGCGGCCTACAACATCTTGAAGCCGTGGTAAGGAGGTGGCCGACTTGGGAGCTCCGGGCCACGGGGTGTGCTCCACCTGTCTCGACGTCGGCGTGTCGACCATCCCGACCAGAGGGCTTGGACATTGGGCCATCCGTAGCGGCGACTACGGAGGTTCAGGGCCCCAACTATGGGTGAACAATGGCGGAGAAGGAGGGGGACTGTCTGGACTGTATTGCCTTCCACCACAGTGAAGAATGCTGTGCTGGATGTCTGTGTTGAATTATGCTGTGCATTATGACGTTTTTGATTGTAACGCTGCATGGTAAATTTATTTCACTGCACCTTATGGTTTACCTTCATTCTTCATACCACTGGGACCTACACTAACTCGTACATCCATTGATTCCATACTCTAATCCCAATTCAAGAACGTTTTGTACGAAATCCCATCTGTCCTGTTCCATCGTAAATACCATGTACTTGTGCTCTACCCCTATTTCCATTTACTGCTCCTCTTTTCATTTAGTGGTGCTATGTGTTTTCGCGTTGTACTTGTGTGTGGATTCATTGTGTTCCTGTATTGTATAGTCTGGTTTAATTGGACAGACGCAAAAACATTTATTCTCAATCTCGGTGCATATGACAATAATATAGGAAGCCAAACAAAAGGAGCGGCACAGTGGAGAAGCTGATAAAACTATTGCCTCGCAGCATCGGAGACCCGGGTTCAATCCTGACCTCGGGTGCTGCTTTGTGGAGTGTGCACGTTCTCTGTGTGAACCAGTGGGTGTATTCCAGGTCAGTTTCAGTTTCAGTTTAGTTTCAGTTAAGTTTATCACTACGTGTACCGAGGAATAGTGAAAAGCTTTTTTGTTGCGTGCCAACCAGTCAGCAGAATGACAATACATGATTATAATCGATCCACTTACCGTGTATAGATACCGGGTGGCGCCGTCAGCGATGGCAGCCTCGCCTACAGTCTGTCTGTCGTTTCGTCTTTTTTGGTAATTTTACTGTGTTTCCAAACTATGTGTTATTGTTCTCTGGTTTGTTTTATGTGGTAAGGAGGGGGGAGGGGGGGTAGGGGAAACTTTATTTTCAATCTCTCCTTGCCGGAGATGTGTTTTCTTTCCGGATGGTATCACCGGTCGCCTAGCAGACTAACATCATGGAGCTGGCGGATTTGCTCGAGACTGTCTTTGAGCCCCACCTCGGGGCCGTGGGACTTACGATCGGAGCCTGCGATCCCTTGCCTGGGATCGACGATTCAACCGCGGCCTGCGGATTTCAACCGAAGGTAGAGACTGATGTCGGCAAGCTCCAAGTCGCAGGAGGATCGACCAGCCCCGATTCAGGAGTCCGATAGCTCGACGGGGAGAGCTATGATCCCCGCAGATGCGGGAGGTTCATCGCCCCGACGCGGAGGGCTCGACTGCCGGCTGCAGGAGTCAAGATCACCCTGTCAACAGAAGGTTCGAGTGGGAAACAAAGAATGGAAACAGACTTGAACTTTTTTTGCCTTCCATCACAGTGTGGAATATTGGGGAGTCGCTGTGGTAGATGTTCTTGTCAAAAAAATGTTTGGGTGTCTTGTTGCTCTTTATTGGCATGACTATGGCAAATCAAATTCCTCGTATGTTGCAAAACATACTTGGCTAATAAATTACTATTATGATTATTAGGATAAATGGGAAAGTCGGCTATAGGCTGTGGGCCGAGGTTCGTGACCCAACTTACGGAACTACATGATATTTCCACATATTGTGTAAAACATATTATATAAATCATCCTTGAAACTCGTCAAGAACAAAACTTGCAATTTTTTATTAAATTAGAGAAAAAACAGAAAATGGTCGGGTATTTTTAGTCCAATCAAAGCACGTTTAACATCACGCGCTTTGTTTAAGGCTAGCTAGGCAGGGAGCAAACATCATGGCTGAGAGTGCTTCTACTGATGCCTGTTTTACTGGAGATTCCGATGGAGGTTCTTTGTTTCTCTGTGGAAAACATGTCGTGGAAACTTGCAGCATGGTAATTGAATTTAGTGAGAAAAGCATTAAGAAGTCTGAAGAATGTGCAGCTTAGTGGATAGAAGGAACAAAGCCTTGAAGGCAAAGTTGCTGCTGAGGGTGCTGCAACACAAAGAGGACAGCCAAGTCGTGAACCAGTCAAATTTGCGAACCAACTGGAACTGAAAGGTAAGATCCAAAGTCTGAATTTATGAAAAATTAATCTGTATGGACTTTAATTAATTTAATTGCATCCTTTTATAATGTGAAAAATGAGATTTGCATGCTGTACATTCACTCATTCATTCATTCATGTGATTGGAAACTAAATATTCCAGGATTTCGTTGCTTCAGGGTGGTAGTATTGGAGGGGCAAGAGGTGGGGGTGTTGCATTGCTTGTCAAGGAAGATATTACAGCAGTGCTTTGGCAGGATAGATTAGAGGGCTCGTCTAGGGATGGTATTTGGGTGGAACTGAGAAATGGGAAAGGTGTAGCAACACTTATAGGGGTGTATTACAGACCGCCAAATGGGGAGCGAGAATTGGAAGAGCAAATATGTAAGGAGATAGCAGATATTAGTAGGAAGCACAAGGTAGTGATTGTGGGAGATTTCAATTTTCCACACATAGACTGGGAAACACATTCTGTAAAAGGGCTGGATGGTTTGGAGTTTGTAAAATGTGTGCAGGAGAGTTTTTTGCAGCAATACATAGAGGTACCTACTAGAGAAGGGGCAGGGCTGGACCTCCTGTTAGGAAATGAGACAGGGCAGGTGGCAGAGGTATGCGTTGGGGAGCACTTCGGGTCGAGTGATCACAATACCATTAGTTTCAATATAATTATGGAGACGGTCAGAACTGGACCTAGGGTTGAGATTTTTGATTGGAGAAAGGCTAACTTTGAGCAGATGCGAAAGGATTTAAAAGGAGTGAATTGGGACATGTTGTTTTATGGGAAGGATGTAGAAGAGAAATGGAGGACATTTAAAGGTGAAATTTTAAGAGTACAGAATCTTTATGTCCCTGTTCGGTTGAAAGGAAATAGTAAAAATTGGAAAGAGCCATGGTTTTCAAGGGAAATTGGACACTTGGTTCAGAAAATGAGAGAGATCTACAATAATTATAGGCAGCATGGAGTAAATGAGGTCCTTGAGGAGAATAAAGAATGTAAAAAGAATATTAAGGAAGAAATTAGAAAAGTGAAAAGAAGATATGAGGTTGCTTTGGCAAGTAAGGTGAAAGAAATTCCAAAGGGTTTCTGCAGCTGTATTAATAGCAAAAGGATAACAAGGAATAAAATTGGTCCATTAGAGAGTGAGAGTGGACAGCTATCTGCAGAGCCAAAAGAGATGGGGGAGATATTGAACAATTTCTTTTCTTCGGTATTCACCAAGGAGAAGGATATGGAATTAGGTGAGGTAAGGGAAACAAGCAGAGTAGCAATGGAAACTATGAGATTCAAAGAAGAGGGGGTGCGGACACTTTTGAAAAATATGAAAACGGATAAGTCTCCAGGTCCTGACAGGATATTCCCTAGGACATTGAGGGAAGGTAGTGTAGAAATAGCAGGGGCTATGACAGAAATATTTCAAATGTCATTAGAAACGGGAACAGTGCCGGAGGATTGGCGTACTGCGCATGTTGTTCCGTTGTTTAAAAAGGGTTCTAAGAGTAAACCTAGCAATTATAGACCTGTTAGTTTGACGTCAGTGGTGGGCAAATTAATGGAAAGGATACTTAGAGATAATATATATAAGCATCTGGATAAGCAGGGTCTGATTAGGAACAGTCAACATGGATTTCTGCCTGGAAGGTCATGTTTGACTAATCTTCTTGAATTTTTCGAAGAGGTTACTAGGGAAATTGATGAGGGTAAAGCAGTGGATGTTGTCTATATGGATTTCAGTAAGGCCTTTGACAAGGTTCCTCATGGAAGGTTGGTTAAGAAGATTAAATCGTTGGGTATTAATGGTGGAGTAGCAAGATGGATTCAACAGTGGCTGAATGGAAGATGCCAGAGAGTAATGGTGGATGGCTGTTTGTCAGGTTGGAGGCCGGTGACTAGTGGGGTGCCTCAGGGATCTGTGTTGGGTCCACTGTTGTTTGTCATGTACATCAATGATCTGGATGATGGTGTGGAAAATTGGATTAGTATGCAGATGATACTAAGATAGGTGGTGTTGTGGATAATGAAGTAGATTTTCAAAGTCTACAGTGAGATTTAGGCCATTTGGAAGAGTGGGCTGAAAGATGGCAGATGGAGTTTAAAGCTGATAAATGTGAGGTGCTACATCTCGGCAGGACAAATCAAAATAGGACGTACACGGTAAATGGTAGCGAATTGAGGAATGCAGTTGAACAGAAGGATCTAGGAATAACTGTGCATAGTTCCCTGAAGGTGGAATCTCATGTAGATAGGGTGGTAAAGAAAGCTTTTGGTGTGCTGGCCTTTATAAATCAGAGCATTGAACATAGAAGTTGGGATGTAATGTTAAAATTGTACAAGGCATTGGTGAGGCCAATTCTGGAGTATGGAGTACAATTTTGGTGGTCTAATTATAGGAAGGATGTCAATAAAATAGAGAGAGTACAGAGGAGATTTACTATAATGTTGCCTGGGTTTCAGCAACTAAGTTACAGAGACAGGTTGAACAAGTTAGGTCTTTATTCTTTGGAGCACAGAAGGTTAAGGGGGGACTTGATAGAGATCTTTAAAATGATGAGCGGGTTAGACGGAGTTGACGTGGATAAGCTTTTCCCATTGAGAGTAGGGAAGATTCAAACAAAGAGACATACCTTGAGAATTAAGGGACAGAAGTTTAGGGGTAACATTAGGGGGAACTTCTTTACTCAGAGTGGTAGCTGTGTGGAATGAGCTTCCAGCGGAAGTGGTGGAGGTAGGTTCGATTTTATCCATTAAAAATAGATTGGATGGGTATATGGACGGGAAAGGAATGGAGGGCCGAGATGGCCTGTTTCCATGCTGTAATGGTTATATGGTTAATTCCCTCTTCCAAATCATTAATATATATATATGGTAACACATCCACTGGTTCTCCCTTATCCACTCTATCAGTTACATCCTCGAAAAATTATATAAGATTCGTCAAACATGATTTACCTTTCATAACTCCATGCTGACTTTGTCCAATGATTTCACCACTTTCCAAATGTGCTGCTAACCCATCTTTAATAACTGACTCCAGAATTTTCCCCACCACCGATGTTAGACTAACTGGTCTGTAATTCCTCGTTTTCTCTCTCCCTCCCTTTTTAAAAAGTGGGGTTACATTAGCTACCCTCCAATCCTTAGGAACTACTTCAGAATCTAAAGAGTTTTGAAAAATTATCATTAATGCATCCACTATTTCTGGGGCTACTTCCTTAAGTATTCTGGGATGCAGCCTATCTTGCCCTGGGGATTTATCGACCTTTAATCCATTCAATTTACCTAACACCACTTCCCGAATAACCTGGATTTCACTCAGTTCCTCCATCTCAGTTGACCCCCGGTCCCCTGCTATTTCCGGCAGATTACTTATGTCTTCCGTAGTGAAGACAGAACCAAAGTAGTTATTCAATTGGTCTGCCATGTCCCTGTTCCCCATGATGAATTCACCTGTTTGATGACTGCAAGGGACCTATATTTATTTTAACTAATCTTTTTCTCTTCACATATCTATTAACACTTTTGCAGTCAGTTTTTATGTTCCCTGCCAGTTATCTTTCATAATCTTTTTTCCCTTTCCTAACTAAGCCCTTTGCCCTTTGTCCTGCTCTGCTGGACTGAATTTCTCCCAGTCCACTGGTAGGCTGCTTTTTCTGGCTAATTTGTATGCTTCATCTTTTGTTTTGATACTATCCCTGATTTCCCTTGTTATCCACAGATGCACTACCTTCCCTACATAACCATATAACCATATGACAATTACAGCACGGAAACAGGCCATCTCGGCCCTTCTAGACCGTGCCGAACACTTACTCGCACCTAGTCCCATCTACCTGCACTCAGACCATAACCCTCCATTCCTTTCCCGTCTATATACCTATCCAATTTATTTTTGAATGATCAAATCGAACCTGCCTCCACCACTTCCACTGGAAGCTCATTCCACACAGCTACCACTCTCTGAATAAAGAAGTTCCCCCTCATGTTACTCCTAAACATCTTTCCCTTAATTCTGAAATCATGTCCTCTTATTTGAATCTTTCCTACTCTCAACGGAAAAAGCTTATCCACGTCAACTCTGTCTATCCCTCTCATAATTTTAAAGACCTCTATCAAGTCCCCCCTTAACTTTCTGAGCTCCAAAGAATAAAGACCTAACTTGTTCAACCTTTCTCTGTAACTTAGGTGCTGAAACCCAGGCAACATTCAAGTAAATCTCCTCTGTACTCTCTCTCTCTTGTTGACATCTTTCCTATAATTTGGCGATCAAAATTGTACACCATACTCCAGAATTGGCCTCACAAATGCCCTGTACAATTTTAACATTACATCCCAACTTCTATACTCAATGCTCTGATTTATAAAGGTCAGCACACCAAAAGCTTTCTTTACCACCCTATCTACATGAGATTCCACCTTCAGGGAACTATGCACAGTTATTCCTAGATCCCTCTGTTCAACTACATTCCTCAATTCGCTACCATTTACCGTGTACGTCCTATTTTGATTTGTCCTGCCAAAATGTAGCACCTCAACCCTGGTTTATTATTTTGCCAAACTGGGATGCACAATAGTTGTAATTCATCCATGCAGTCTTTAAATGCATTCCATTGCATATCCACCGTCAACCATTTAAGAATCAATTGCCAGTCTATCTTGGCCAATTCACCTCTCATACCCACAAAGTTACCTTTCTTTAAGTTCAGAACCCTTGTTTCTGAATTAACTATGTCACTCTCCATCCTAATGAAGAACTCAACCATATTATGGTCACTCTTGCCCAAGGGGCCACGCACAACAAGACTGCTAACTAACCCTTCCTCATTACTCAATACCGAGTCTAGAATAGCCTGCTCTCTCGTTGGTTCCTCTACATATTGGTTTAGAAAACTATCCCGCACACATTCCAAGAAATCCTCTTCCTCAGCTCCCCTGCCAATTTGATTCACCCAATCTATATGTAAATTGACGTCACCCATTATAACTATTTTACCTTTGTTACATGCATTTCTAATTTGCTGTTTGATGCCATCCCCAACTCCACTACTACTGTTAGGTGGCCTGTACACAACTCCCACTAGCGTTTTCTACCCCTTAGTGTTTCGCACCTCTACCCATATCGATTCCACATCCTCCAAGCTAATGTCCTTCCTTTCTATTGCGTTAATCTCCTCTCTAACCAGCAACGCTACCCCACCTCCTTTTCCTTTCTGTCTATCCCTCCTGAATATTGAATATCTCTGGATGTTCAGCTCCCAGTCTTGGTCACCCTGGAGCCATGTCTGCGTGATCCCAACCATATCATATTCATTAATAACTATCTGCACATTCAACTCATCCACCTTATTACGAATGCTCCTTGCATTGAGACCCAAAGCCTTCAGGTTTGTTTTTACAACACTCTTACCCCTTATACTATTATGTTGAAAAGTGTCCCTTTTTGATTTTTGCCCTGGATTTGTCTGGCTGCCACTTTTACTTTTCACCTTGCTACCTATTGCTTATACCATCATTTAACGCCCCTCTGTCTCTCTGCTCATGCTCCCATCCCCCTGCCACATTAGTTTAAACCCTCCCCGACAGCACTAGCAAACACACCCCCAAGGACATTGGTTCCATTCCAGCCCAGGTGCAGACCGTCCTGTTTGTACAGGTCCCACCTCCCCCAGAACTGGTTCCAATGTCCTAGAATTTGAATCCCTCCCCCTTGCACTATTTTTCAAGCCACGTACTACGATTTTTAAGCCTTAATAACTTTTGTAATATTCTACCGATCGTAACAATTTAAACACAAACCGAAGTGCACAAAATGAGAGTTTTAGTTATGTAATTGCCAGCAGGGCCGTATTTACGTATAAGCTAGACAAGCTTAAACTTAGGGCCTCGAGATCTAGGGCCTTGAGATTGGCCCGCTCCACCAAGGTGTGTAAAACTTCTGACATAGTGGCGTTGTTAGAAAACCTACCATCGGTGAAAGTAAATCCAAAGGGTTTCTACAGCTATATTAATAGCAAAAGGATAACAAGGAATAAAATTGGTCCATTAGAGAGTCACAGTGGACAGCTATCTGCAGAGCCAAAAGAGGGGGGAGATATTGAACAATTTATTTTCTTCGGTATTCACCAAGGAGAAGGATATGGAATTAGGTGAGGTAAGGGAAACAAGCAGAGTAGCAATGGAAACTATGAGATTCAAAGAAGAGGAGGTGCGGACACTTTTGAAAAATATGAAAACGGATAAGTCTCCAGGTCCTGACGGGATATTCCCGAGGACATTGAGGGAAGTTAGTGTAGAAATAGCAGGGGCTATGACAGAAATATTTCAAATGTCATTAGAAACGGGAATAGTGCCGGAGGATTGGCGTACTGCGCATGTTGTTCCGTTGTTTAAAAAGGGTTCTAAGAGTAAACCTAGCAATTATAGACCTGTTAGTTTGATGTCAGTGGTGGGCAAATTAATGGAAAGGATACTTAAAGCTAATATATATAAGCATCTGGATAAGCAGGGTTTGATTAGGAACAGTCAACATGGATTTGTGCCTGGAAGGTCATGTTTGAGTAATCTTCTAGAATTTTTCGAAGAGGTTACTAGGGAAATTGATGAGGGTAAAGCAGTGGATGTTGTCTATATGGACTTCAGTAAGGCCTTTGACAAGGTTCCTCATGGAAGGTTGGTTAAGAAGATTAAATTGTTGGGTATTAATGGTGGAGTAGCAAGATGGACTCAACAGTGGCTGAATGGGAGATGCCAGAGAGTAATGGTGGATGGCTGTTTGTCAGGTTGGAGGCCGGAGACTAGTGGGGTGCCTCAGGGGTCCGTGTTGGGTCCACTGTTGTTTGTCATGTACATCAATGATCTGGATGATGGTGTGGACAATTGGATTAGTAAGTATGCAGATGATACTAAGATAGGTGGTGTGGTGGATAATGAAGTAGATTTTCAAAGTCTACAGAGAGATTTAGGCCATTTGGAAGAGTGGGCTGAAAGATGGCAGATGGAGTTTAATGCTGATAAATGTGAGGTACTACATCTCGGCAGGACAAATCAAAATAGGACGTACATGGTAAACGGTAGAGAATTGAGGAATGCAGTTGAACAGAGGGATCTAGGAATAACTGTGCATAGTTCCCTGAAGGTGGAATCTCATGTAGATAGGGTGGTAAAGAAAGCTTTTGGGGTGCTGGCCTTTATAAATCAGAGCATTGAATATAGAAGTTGGGATGTAATGTTAAAATTGTACAAGGCATTGGTGAGGCCAATTCTGGAGTATGGAGTACAATTTTGGTCGCCGAATTATAGGAAGGATGTCAACAAAATAGAGAGAGTACAGAGGAGATTTACTAGAATGTTGCCTGGGTTTCAGCAACTAAGTTACAGAGAAAGGTTGAACAAGTTAGGTCTTTATTCTTTGGAGCGCAGAAGGTTAAGAGGGGACTTGATAGAGGTCTTTAAAATTATGAGCGGGTTAGACAGAGTTGACGTGGATAAGCTTTTTCCATTGAGAGTAGGGAAGATTCAAACAAGGGGACATGACTTGAGAATTAAGGGACAGAAGTTTAGGGGTAACATTCGGGGGAACTTCTTTACTCAGAGAGTGGTAGCTGTGTGGAATGAGCTTCCAGTGGAAGTGGTGGAGGCTGGTTCGATTTTATCCTTTAAAAATAGATTGGATGGGTATATGGACGGGAAAGGAATGGAGGGTATGGTCTGAGTGCAGGTAGATGGGACTAGGGGGAAGTATTGAATTAAAAAAAATATATATATATTTAAATGTTCGGCACGGACTTGAAGGGCCGAGATGGCCTGTTTCCGTGCTGTAATGGTTATATGGTTATATGGTTATATGGTTATATAGGGATCCGGGATGGGTGCAATATAGTCGGTTGGATAAGGTATTCGTTCCATTACTCCCTTTCGCCGTAATTGTGCTCTTTAATATTCTGACAGTGAGGCACATTTTATTGGCGAGTTGCGTTCGTAAGGCACTGAGGGGTCAAGGACATGTGGGGAATCAAAATTAACCAGAGATGGAGAGCAGGAGGAGGGCTATAATTTTGCTTTTCACTATATCTGGCAGTTTCATACTTCTGTGGGTAACAACTGTTGTAGATTATTTATATTATAACGTTGCAGGAAGAAATCCCAATTATTACAACCCCCCTGAATATATATTTGGTCAGTTCGGGTACACACTACAGAACCTCAGCCCTTGGACCAACACTTTTATTTATGGAGTGACTCAGGCCAAGTTCAGAATGGAGTTTGTGAACATGGTGAAGTTTCCAGTGGAGGCAATTATTGGAATGATTAAAAAATAAATTAATCGGATAAGCAGAGGCATCTGGTCAGAGAACCATGGTAAGTAACAGCCTGCTGAACTACACGAGTGAGTTGGCCTCTTTTCTAAAAGGCAGCCAGTGTCGATCGACGACATTGGTTTAGACCGGGCAGTAGTTTCTGTTTAAACTGTCAGAAAGAACTCCTCGGAAGTGACGGACCCATTATAGTCACATCGCGTCGGACCTCATCCTTTTGCTGTTTGTCCACAGCAACCATCCACATTAGAACAACGCAATATCTGCCTTCAGTTCATCTTTGCCGGCTACACCTAACCAAGCATCCCAATCCGATACATAGTTTGTGTGTGGTCCCTTCGCAGGTGTTGCCTGACCCTCTGAGTTTCTCGTGCAGTTTGCTATTCGCTCATGATTCCTGCTTGTGCGGTGTAGAGTATCTCGTTTGCATTCGATTTTTGTACAGTATCCTCAATCGCACTTTTCTAAAATTGTATCAATGATATTTTGGTCAGTTCGCCAACCAAGCTCCAGTCGTACTAACCAAAAACAACTTTTTGTCCGATTAAGTTTCAGATGTAATATTTACTATTTCTTTTCTGTTCCGGGTTTTCACGTGTGCTTTTTATCTGACGATTCGGAACACGATGTGCTCATTGCATTCCTTCCACTTTACCATCTTAACCAGCAGTCGCTGCAATTCACAAGCCATCGAATTCACTTCCTCAAACAATCCTTTCCACGGTCTGCTGTTATCAAACAACTGAACCGTCCTATCTTATTCGGGACCTGCAGCCTATCTTTGATCGGACTTTACTGGATTTTGTCTTGCATTAAACGCTATTGAAGATATTTCCTTTATCATGTACTTGTACACTGTGGATGGTTCGATTGTAACCATGTATTGTATTTCCGCCTACTGCTTTTCACTGTATCTCGGTACACGTGACAATAAACTAAACTGAAACTCAAGCTCAATTCCCATGTCGTCATTTTTGTCCTTAGCCGCCTCCTTTGCCAGAGTGAGATAAACATTAACTAAAATAACAACGTATTCTTCTTGCGCAGCTTATATCCCAACCCAGTAAACGTCAAATTCTCGGATCTAAAGCCCTGACCTCATCGCTTTCTCCGACCGCCTTCCACGGCCCACAGTTACATTTGACCCACCGCTCCTTACGTCTAGCTCACATCTCTGAATCTCACATTTGCGTTTTATCCCACCCGTCTCCCCACCTACCGTCCTCTCAAGCCTGTCATCCACTCACATCCATCCCTCCGGGCTTTATATTTCACTCCTCCTCTACTTTCCTCACCTAACGCGTTTTTGTCACCTTGCCAGCTCTACACTTTCTCACACTCTATACACCTGCGAATCACACGACCTGTCACCTGTACCTACCCATCACTTGCCATGATTTGCCCCACCCTATCTCACCTTCCCACACACACTCACACCCTCCATCTCACACACACACACACACCATCTCGCAGACACACACACCCTCCATCTCTCTCTCACACACCACCCTCCATCTCGCACACACACTCCACATCTCCCTCTCAATCACACACACTACCTCACACATACACCCTCCATTTCTCACACACACACACACCCTCCATCTCACCCACACCCTCCATCTCCCTTTCTCACACACATACCCTCCATCTCACACAAACACCCTCCATCTCTCTCTCTCACACACACACAAACCCTCCATCTTACACACACACACTCCATCTCTCACACTCACACACACCCTCCATCTCTCTCACACACACCATCCATCTCTCTCACTCGGACAGCAGTGTGTGCGGACGGACGCTGAGCAAAGTTCATTGAGGCAGGAAGGGACGTCACGACACGGAAGGGACGTCACGACCGCGGTGCCACAGGTGCGGCCCGGGCTGTCGCCGAGGGAGGAAGGACGGAGCCACGGCTCGAGAGGCTAACAGAGGCTAAGAGGTTTGCCACGCACTGCAAGGGAACAGTGGACCAGACAGGAAGAGCGGACGGAATTACTACTAGACAGCCAAACCAGTAGGTAATTTACGGCTGGGGTGAGTACTTTCCCATTTATAGGAGGTAGGATTATATAAATAAGGGGTGTATCAATAGGAGGTAGGATTATATAAATAAGGGGTGTATCAATATAGTAAACCGGGTAGGGGATTCTTAAATAGGACCAGTTATTTACTTATATAAGATGGGCGGCCAGGAGATGTGCCAATACTGTGAGATGTGGGAATTTGTCGACACCATTGATGTAGATGGTGTGGATGATCCCTACAGCTGCAGTAAGTGTTTGAGGCTAGCGGAACTCGAGCTCCGCATTGAGGAGCTGGAGATCCAACTTCATACGCTGCGGTACATCAGGGAGGGGGAGTATTACCTGGATGTTTTGTGCCAGGGGATGGTCACACCGACCAGTTTAACTAATTCAGTAGTGAGTGAGCAAGGAAAGGAAGGTGTGGCCATAAGCGAGGCAGGTAGGGGGAACCAGGAGGAGATGCGGCAGGAGCCACAGCCCTTGTTCCTGACGAGCATGACCGAGGCTCTTACTCAATGTGAGGACGGGATCAGGGGCTGTGGGAGGGATGAGCAACCTGGCTGCAGCACCGTGGATCAGGGGGACATTCAAGTGGGGGGAGTTAGAAGAAATGCCGTTGTGATAGGGGATAGTATTATTCGGGGGGTAGATAAGGTTCTCTGCGGCCAGCAGAACATGTCCCGAAGGCTGTGTTGCCTACCCGGTGCAAGGGTTAAGGATATCTCTGCGATGCTGGAGAGAAATTTGCAGAGGGAAGGGGAGGATCCAGTGGTCGTGGTCCATGTGGGGACCAATGACATAGGAAGGACGAGGAAGGAGGATCTGCTGAAGGAGTTTGAGCAGTTAGGGAATAAATTAAAAAGCAGAACCTCGAGGGTACTGATCTCCGGATTGCTACCTGAGCCACGGGCCAAATCGGCGAGAGTACGTAAAATTAAAAAGCTGAATGCGTGGCTCAAAGACTGGTGTGGGAAAAATGGGTTTGGTTTCTTGGGCCACTGGCACCAGTACTGGGACAGGGGGGATCTGTTCTGTAAGGACGGACTTCACCTGAACGGTGCTGGGACTGGGGTCCTGGCAAATCATATAACTAGGGCAGTAGAGAGGTCTTTAAACTAAGTAGCGGGGGGGAGATATCAAGGGTGGTAATAACGGCAGGGGTAGAGGAAATAGAGCAGGGTATCAGTGGGGAAACGGAAAATCAAAATGTGACAGGAGGATCCAGAATGTGTGAAGATAAAGCTCTAGATGTAAAAGAGGCAAAAACAGAAAGGAAGGGTAGTAAAAATCATCTGAAAGTGCTGTATCTAAATGCACGGAGTATTCGAAATAAGATAAATGAATTAACGGTGCAATTAAGTATATATAGTTATGATATCGTGGCCATTACGGAGACATGGCTGCAAGGGGATCAGGACTGGGAGTTAAATATAGAGGGGTACTCGACAATTAGAAAAGATAGACAGGAAAGAAAGGGAGGAGGGGTGGCCCTTTTAATAAGGGAGGGAATAACGGCAATAGAGAGGAAGGATATTGCGTTGAAGGATCAGGATAGTGAAACAGCTTGGGTACAGATAGAGAATAACAAGGGGAAAAAAACACTAGTGGGTGTAATTTATAGACCTCCAAATAGCTGTGACGCTGTTAGTCAGAACATAAATCTGCAAATAGTTGACGCATGTAAAAAGGGAACTGCTGTAATCATGGGGGACTTCAATTTTCATATTAATTGGGCAAACCAAACTGGGCAGGGTAGACTAGAGGAAGAGTTTATAGAATGTATTAGAGACGGGTTCCTAGAACAGTATGTCACAGAACAGACAAGGGGGGAGGCAATCTTGGATCTGGTCCTGTGTAATGAAGCAGGATTAATTAAAAATGTCATAGTTAGGGACTCGTTGGGAACAAGTGACCACAATATGGTCGAATTCCATATTCAAATAGAAGGGGAGCAGGTTGAAACTCAGGCTATGGTACTTAGTCTAAATAAGGGGGATTATGAAGGTATGAGGACTGAGCTGATCAAAGTTGACTGGGATAGCAGACTCAAGAATAAGACGGTACATGAGCAGTGGTGTACGTTTAAGGATCTACTGTATAACCTTCAAGAAAAATTTATTCCTATGAAGAAAAAAAGGGGTAAGGGTAAGAACAGTCAGCCATGGCTTAGTAAAACTATAAAGGATAGTATTCGGCTGAAGGCAAGGGCATATAAGGTAGCCAGAGATAGTGGGAGGGTAGAGGATTGGGAAGCATTTAAAGGTCAGCAAAAAATAACTAAGAGATTAATTAAGACGGGGAAAATAGACTATGAAAGGAATTTAGCGAACAACATAAAAACTAATAGTAAGAGTTTTTATAGCTATATAAAAAGAAAAAGGGTGGCTAAGGTGAACGTTGGTCCATTGGAGGGTGAGACTGGAGAGTTGTTGGTGGAGAACATGGAAATGGCAAAGGCATTAAACGAGTATTTTGTATCAGTCTTCACCATAGAAGACACAAAAAATATTCCAACGCTGGATAAACAGGGGGCGGTAGGAATGGAAGAGCTAAATAATATTAAGATCACCAAGGAGGTGGTATTAGGGAAATTAATGAGACTAAAGGAGGATAAATCCCCTGGGCCTGATGGATTACATCCAAGGGTCTTGAGGGAGATAGCGGTGGGGATTGTGGATGCATTGGTGATAATTTTCCAAAACTCCCTGGAGGCAGGAACGGTCCCAGTGGATTGGAAAATGGCCAATGTAACACCTATATTTAAAAAAGGAAGTAAACAGAAGGCGGGTAACTATAGACCGGTTAGTCTAACATCGGTGGGGGGAAAATGTTAGAGACAATTATTAAAGAAACACTAACGGGGCACTTGGATGGACATGACTTCATCGGACAGAACCAGCATGGTTTTGTGAAGGGGAAGTCCTGTTTAACGAATCTGCTCGAATTCTTTGAGGAAGTAACAACCCGGGTGGATAAAGGGGAACCGGTGGATGTGGTATACTTGGACTTCCAAAAGGCTTTTGACAAGGTGCCACATAAGAGACTATTGCTAAAAATAAAAAAATATGGGATTGGGGGTAATATATTAGCATGGGTAGAGGATTGGCTAACAAATAGGAAGCAGAGAGTGGGGATAAATGGTTCATATTCGGGATGGCAACCGGTAACTAGCGGGGTTCCGCAAGGGTCGGTGCTGGGACCCCAGTTGTTTACAATTTATATAAATGATTTGGAGGAGGGAACCAAGTGTAATATATCAAAATTTGCGGACGATACAAAAATGGGAAGAAAAGTAGGGGATGAGGAGGATAGGAAGAGTCTGCAAAAGGATATAGATAAGCTAGGTGAGTGGGCAACAACTTGGCAGATGAAATTTAATACTAATAAATGTGAAGTCATTCACTTTGGGGAAAAAAATGATAGGGCAAGTTATTTTCTAAATGAGGAGGAGCTGCGTTGTAATGCAACGCAAAGGGATCTAGGGGTAGTAGTACATGAATCACTAAAAGTTAGTATGCAGGTACAGCAAGCTATCAGGAAGGCCAATGGAGTTTTGGCCTTTATTGCTAGGGGGATTGAGTATAAAAACACGGAGGTCTTGCTGCAGCTGTACACAGTATTAGTGAGACCACATTTGGAATACTGTGTACAGTTCTGGGGTCCATACTTAAGAAAGGATGTACTGGCCCTGGAGGCAGTGCAGCGAAGGTTTACAAGATTAATTCCTGCAATGAGGGGATTGACATATGAGGAAAGGTTAAGTAGGCTGGAACTCTACTCTTTGGAGTTTAGAAGAATGAGAGGCGATCTCATTGAAACATATAAGATCGTGAGGGGCCTTGATCGGGTGGATGCACCGAGGATGTTCCCAATGATCGGGGAAACTAGAACTAGGGGACATAGTTGCAGAATAAGGGGGGGCTCTTTTAAAACTGAGATGAGGAAGAACTTCTTCACCCAGAGGGTGGTTAATTTATGGAATTCACTGCCCCAGGGAGCAGTGGAAGCAGAAACATTAAATATATTTAAGTCTAAAATAGATGGTTTTTTAGCTGCCAAGGGGATAAGGGGCTACGGGGAGAGGGCAGGGATATGGACCTAGGTAGGGTTAGTATAGTAAGACCTGAGTGATCTCCTGGACAAGTGTCGATCGCCTGGATTGGGGTCGGAGAGGAATTTCCCGGATTTTTTTCCCGAATTGGACCTGGGTTTTTATCCGTTTTTTTGCCTCCCCCAGGAGATCACGCGGTTCTTGGGGTGGAGAGGGGTGATAGCGGTATAAAGGGGAGGGTAGCGTCTTGTGTTCTGTGTCTTGTGTCTACTGTTTGTGGGTAGGGGTGTCTGTTTGGTGTTCAGCCATGAGCGAATGGCGGTGCGGGCTCGATGGACCTGGTGGTCTACTCTCGCACCTACTTTCTATGTTTCTATGTTTCTCATACACACATAGATACATAGATACATAGAAATGGATGATCAGCCATGATCATATTGAATGGCGGTGCAGGCTCGAAGGGCCGAATGGCCTACTCCTGCACCTACTTTCTATGTATCTATGTATCTATGTACCCTCCATCTCACACACACACCCTCCATCTCGCACACACACACACCCTCCATCTCTCTCACACACACCATCCATCTCTCTCATACACACCCTCCATCTCTCACACACACACTCACACCATCTCTCACACACACACACACCCTCCATCTCTCTCACACAAACACTCACACTCACACACACAGGCACGCACACACACCATCTCTCACACACTCACACGCAAACACCCTCCATCTCACACATACAAACACCTTCTCTCTAACACACAGACACACCCTCCATCTCACACACACACTCTCACACAGCCAAACACACACATCCTCCATCTCACACACACACCCTCCATCTCTCACACACGCACACTCACACACACACTCCATCTCTCACATTGTCACCTTGCCAGCTCTAAACGTTCTCACACTCTATACAGCTGCGAATCACACGACCTGTCACCTGTACCCACCCATCACTTGCCATGATTTGCCCCACCCTATCTCACCTTCCCACACACACTCACACCCTCCATCTCGCACACACACCCTCCATCTCTCACACACCACCATCCATCTCGCACACACACTCCACATCTCTCTCTCACTGACACACACTACCTCACACATACACCCTCCATCTCTCACACACTCACACACACACGCACACACCCTCCATCTCTCTCTCACACACACATACTCTCCATCTCTCACACACACCCTCCATCTCTCTCTCACACACACCCTCCATCTCACACATACACACATCATCTCTTTCTCTCACACATACAGACACACCTTCTCACACAGACACACCCTCCATCTCACACACACACCCTCCATCTCTCTCTCACACATACACATCATCTCACACACCCACCCTCCATCTCTCTCACACACACCATCCATCTCTCTCACACACACCCTCCATCTCACACGCACAACCACCATCTCACACACACACCCTATATCTCTCTCAGACACACACACCCTCCATCTCTCTCTCTCACACTAACACGCACACCCTCCAACACACACTAACACACACACACTAACGCACGCACACTAAAACACACACACACACACACACACACACACACACACACACACACACACACACACACACACACACACACACACACACACACACACACACACACACACACACACACACACACACACACACACACACACACACACACACACACACACACACACACACACACACACACACACACACTCTCCATCTCAAACATACACATGCACTCCATCTCTCTCTCTCTCTCACACACACCATTTCACACATCCTACTTCTCTGTCTCACACACACACACTCTCCATTTCACACACACCCCCTCCATCTGACACACACACCCTCCATCTCTCGCACACACACTCACACACACACTCCATCTCTCTCACACTCGCACAGACACACTCTCCATCTCATACACACACCCTCCAACTCTCTCTCACACACACACCCTCCATCTCTCACACACTCATACACATACGCCACCTCTCTCTCTCACACACACACCATTCCCACACCCTACATCTCTCTCACACACACTGACACACACACACACTCTCCATCTCACACACACACACACCCTCTATCTCGCACACACACATCCTCCATCTCGCACACACACCCTCCATCTCTCGCACACACATTCCATCTCTCACACACACACAGACACACCGTCCATCTCATACACACACCCTCCATCTCTCTCACATACACACACTACATCTCTCACACACTCATACACACACCCTACATCTCTCTCTCTCACACACACACAGAGACACACCCTCTATCTCACACACACATACGCCCTCCACCTCACACACACACACCCTCCATCTCACACACACACACCCTCCATCTCGCACACATGCTCCATCTCGCACACACACACCCTCCATCTCACACACACACCCTCCATCTCACACACACATGCTCCATCTCGCACACACACAACCTCCATCTGACGCACACACAGCCATCTCTCGCACACACACACAGTCACACACACACACACCATCTCTCACACACACACACACACCCTCCATCTCATACACAAACCCTCCATCTCACACAAACCCTCCATCACTCACACACACCCTCCATCACACGCACACATCCGGGACATACGACAGTGAAACTCTCGATTCTACTCACGTCCGACTTTTGAACTCAGGTCCGATTTCTGGACTGAGCGCGACTTCCGGAATGAACGCGACTTCCGGAATGAGCGCGACCTCTGGACTGAGCGCGACTTCCGGACTCACACACACACACACCCTCCGGGGTTGTATTCTCCTCGCCCCCAGAAAGGGCATTACCATCATGGTGAGATAGGCGATAAGACCAATCTGGTGTTCCCTCAATTTTTAAACCTACATTAATTTTCTATTATTTCACCGACCGGAATAAAACTTGGTGCGCTTGGAGCAGAGGAGAACGGTTAGTAACATGGCGAAAAGAATCATAGCGATGTAGGGTACCGTTTTTGCGCAAGTTTAATTACAACACAGACCGGATGTCTCAAGATGAGAGTTTTAGTGATAGTATAGATTTCAAAACATTAACAGCTTTTCAATGGGAGACTCTTGCAGCACTTTCCATTGATGATGTCACAGTGTCGTCTCACAGACGTCCAATCACAATGGATCTCATTTACATATGACATCACAATGGGAGAGGGGTGGGAGATTGCAACCTTCACGTGTTTCCACGAATGCAAACAACCTGACGTGCACAATCAAATAAGATCAAATATGTGAGAAAAGAGTTAACAGACATGGTTGATTTAGACTAGGGATAGAAAAATGGCTTGGGGTGTCAGCAGAAGCCAGACTGCTGGTAGAATAGAAAATAACGATATATAGAACAGAGAGAAATTCTAGATAAAAAGTAGCAAATTCAGCAGATTTGAAAAGTAAGTAAAAGGGAGAAAGTACATAAGGTCAAACATATCTGCGCATGCCTAATGAACTTATATGAATATGTACACACACCCACTATGACAAGATGTCTCATTTAAATGTACATGCGATGTATGATCTGGGAGGTACCCTGGGTGTTGCGTGGCGTTACGGGGCGTTACGGTTAGATTGTGCACCTCAGTGCTCTGATTGGAAGGAGCCTGAAGGGGAGGAATTAAAGGTGTAAACTATTGTAAAATGGTGTGAATAAAAGAGGGTGACTTTCCTGGTCTCGGTGTGTCTCAACAGGGGAGGCACCCGACTCTGCAGACCTGCTAATAAATAAACTTGTTTCTCTAAATTCTCTAGTATCGTGATTGTGTCAAACAGTTTTTTGCACCTCACAGAAGGGGGCTCGTCTCGGGATTGCCACTCCGGCCAGCTGGCGACGGTATATGGGAGAAGGGACGGTGTACCCCGCTGATTTAGCGGCCCCTAGACCCCTTGCTTGCCGTCAGCGGTTTGGGCGAGTGATATCCAAGACCAGAGATTAGAGAAACAAGTGGGAGTAGTTGGAAATCGCGAGGAGACAAATCGAGCAATTCTTGTGCACAGGATCCGGGTAAGGAAATGACTATTAAGTATTTCTCGGGCGATTGGGATAAGACCTTGTGGATACCGCCCTGAAGAATTCAGGGGTCTGTACGGGCAAGGCAGGAAAATAGATCGAGGGGAAATTCCGATCGAATGCTTGGGCAATGGAAATGGAAAGCCCAAAAGGGAGGGGAAGGGCGTTAAGCCCGACCCTCCGCATTCTGCCTGATAGTCCGTTGGGGCGAATGCTGAGCCTCTGGGGGCAGAGAAATACCCAGGGAATTGGAGAAGACAAAAATGATTTGATTCTGTTATTTTGAGTTTTAATATGTAAAAGATGTTGCATTTATTTGAAGTAAGAATGGAACGAATGTGATTTGTGTGTAAAAACCGGTTTGGAATGAAAGAGGAAGTTTATATATGTGATAATTATTTTGTTTAGTGTATTTGTAGACCACATTGTAAGAGTAAGTAAGTTTTATTAGAATCAAAAATGTTCACTGTAGGTAGGTGTATGTTCCTTTAAATAAATTAGGTCATGGTGAAAGGCGACGGACAGCTGTAAGATAACGATTAATTGTTTGTATCCTCGTAACCTAGAAGGGATGTTCTTTTAGATTTCTAGTCAGTAAAGATAATTTGGAAAATTGTTACTAGTGCTAGGAATTAGACATTTAAAATAGTAGTGAATATGGATTGAAATAATTGGAAATAAGTTAATTGGTAAACATTCAAGTTTAGAAAGAAAGGAGAGAGAGGCAGTTAGAAGATAACAGAAGTAGAAAAACGACAGGCGTGAAAGTAATAAAGCAGGAGGAGTCAGTGGAAGATTTAAAAAAGAAAGGTGAATGAATTTGCAAGAAGGCTAGAATATTTGAGAAGCAAGAAATTGAATTTAGAATAAGAAAGAAGGCATACCAGAAAGGATTAAAGTTGGAAGCATTGGGATAAAGAGATGAGACAGCTTTAAAGAGAAAAGAGAAGGACAGACACGGATTATCCCTTGGGGCACCCATAAACTGAAAGGGCTAAAAAAAATACCTCACCCTATATCCCTGATGGGGGAGGAAATGGATTAGGGCTTTGGAGGAGGAGAACGTGGGACGATTATTGATCATGGAAGATTTGAAGGCTCTGTTGGTAAAAGTGATAGGAACCACTAAAGTGACAGAACTACTGAAGATGGATGGTATAAACTGATGTGAACAATGTAACAAGCAATGGCATACTGTTTGACACAGTCAGGCAGAGGGTATGGCAGGCCCTCAGACAATGTAATCCAGCAGCCTATCTGGAAAACCAGCTGAAAAGGTGGAGAGTTGATTGATGAACATTATATTATGAACAGGCAGATGGTATGGCAGGCCCTCAGACAATGTAATCCAGCAGCCTATCTGGAAAACCAGCTGAAAAGGTGGAGAGTTGATTGATGAACATTATATTATGAACTACTGTGGTGGATGTCATTCTTCTTAAAGTCAAGCAGATTCAGTAAACAGTTGGTCTCTGCAGTCGAGAAATATCGCAAAGATAGGAAAAAGACTTGCAAACCAGCAGGAGGAGCTGTTGTCAATAAACAATGGACCTAAGTGAGTCCTATGATGGAACCAAGCAGGGCCAGAGAATTACATGCCAATAATGAATGTCTTTGGGGAACGTTTCCTCAAAAAGTCCTATCAGGAGTGAAATTAATCTGGATATAAGCCCTAACAGGACTGGGGTCCCCAACAGAGAAAAAGATTTAAAGGAGGATATGTTGGTATTGTTCCATAAGTGACAAGCGATGTAAGAGAGAGAGATAGAAAAAAAAAACAATAATACTTCAGAATGTAGGACAGAGGATGATAACCTTGGGAAAAGACAGGATATAGTTCAGACTAGATTAGGTATAAGCCCTGTAGTGTCGTTTATGATGAATAAGGTAATTAAGAGGTTTGGTAGACCTACAGAAATCAGCTTTGACAAAGGATTGTTTTCATTTAGGGAATAGCCAAGTTGGTGATAGAGACCCTTAGAGTAAAATACACATTTGGGTATGTAACACCTGCAGTCACAGGCATGGTGGAAAGAATAAATGGAACATTGAAGGTTAATATAAATAAGATTTGTTTAATTACAAAGTTGAATTGGATCGATGCCCTGCCATTGGCACTGAAGAGATGTTGCATGCAAACTAACCGAGCAGGTGGCACAATGGAGAGGTCCCTACAAGAGACCGAGTTTGGAACAGTTAAAGATAGAATTTAAAAAGTATATGAAACAGTTAATTATGATATACAAGTCTATTGATGAACAGGAAAAGTAAAAGCTGTTGGAGGTGGACCAGGAGCAAGGACCCTTTAAACCTGAAGACAAGGTGTATGTATGAGTTTTCTAAACTACCGACCGATGTTCAGGTAGAAGGTTGATATACCTGGTACCATTTCAATAATGACATGAGGGCTGTCCCGCAGGTACGAATAGATAATAGCCCTGAGGTAAGTGAACAGGAGGACAAAGATGTGAGAAAAGAGTAGAGTTTTAACAAGAACGTTGTTTGACATCAGTGGTGGGCAAAATAATGGAAAGGATACTTAAGACAATATATAAGAATTTGGATAAATAGGGTAGGATTAGGAAGAATTAGCATGGATTTGTGATTGTGATGTTTGACTAATCTTGAATTTTTTGAAAAGGTTATTAGGGAAATTGATGAGGGTAAAGTGGTGGATGTTGTCTAGATGAACTTCAGTAAGGCCTTTGACAAGGTTCAATAAGGAAATAAGGTTGGTTAAGAAGGGTTAGTAAGGAATAGCAAGATGGATTAAAAAGTGGCTGTATGGGAGATGTCAGAGAGCAATGGTGGGTGGATGTTTGTCAGGTTGGAGGTCAGTGACTAGAGGGGTACCTCGGGGATGTGTGTTGGGTCCACTGTTGTTTGTCATGTGAATCAATAATCTGGATGTTGGTGTGGTAAAATAGATTAATAAGTATGTAGATGGTACTAAGATAGGTGGTGTTGTGAATAATGAAGTAGATTTTAAAAGTGTACAGAGAGATTTAGATCATTTGGAAGAGTGGGTTGAAACATGACAGATGGGTTTAATGTTGATAAGTGTGAGATGATACATCTTAGCAAGACAAATCAAAATTGAACGTACATGGTAAATGATTGTGAATTGAGGAATGAAGTTGAACAGGCGGATCTAGGAATAACTGTGCATAGTTCCCTGAAGGTGGAATCTCATGAAGATAGGGTGGTAAAGAAAGATTTTGGTGTGTTGGCCTTTATAAATCAGAGCATTGTGTATAGAAGTTGGATTGTAATGTTAAATTGTACAAGGTATTGGTGAGGTCAATTGTGGAGTATGGTGTATAATTTTGGTAGGCATAATTATAGGAAAAAGGTCAACAAAATAGAGAGAGTACAGAGGAGATCAATTAGAATGTTGACTGGGTTTCAGCAACTAAGACACAGAGAAAGGTTGAACAAGTTAAGTCTTTATTATTTAGGAAAGATAGAAGGAGTCCCAACAATGCAAGGGAACGATGTGTTCCTGAGGAACTATTTACTGGCAGTGTCCCAATCTCTTGCAGAACTAAAAATTAAAGGATTGCTGGCCCAGAGCCCGCCACTGGACTTTCAGATTCACTCAGTCAAGGCTGGAGGCTGGGTATTAATAAAAACATGGAAAGAAGAAAAGCTGCAACCTAAGTGGACTGGACCCTACCTGGTGTTACTGACCACGGAAACAGCAGTGCGGACAAAAGAAAAAGGGTGGACACACGCAAGTCGAGTTAAGGGTCCTGTGGAGGCCCCACCAGACAATATCAGCCCGTGGACTGTGCGCAAAGGAGAGGAAACATTGACTTTAATATTTACCAAGAACCCGCGGGAAAAATGAAGATTTTGTGTTGGTGGGTCGTGTGTTGGGTGGTTACCCAACTCGTGAGTAATATAACATGCATAAAAATCACAATACCACAGAATAGAAGGTCCACCACCATCCCATTTGATGTATGTAAAGGAAAATGGTGGTGCAGCTATAGAATGTATGTATGCACCCATCCCTGTAAAGATTGGCACGCAGTGTATACTTCATCAAAATATGGGTGGCATCGAACCACCTTATAGGTGGAAAGTATATCAAACCCCGAATGAGGGATAGGGAGGCGAAGAATCTGCTGCTAGAACTAGAAAAGGAGGATATAGTATAAATCAAAGGATGCGTAGCAAAAAAGAAAAGGATGGATTGTGAGAAAAGAGTTAACAGACATGGTTGATTTAGACTAGGGATAGAAAATGGCTTGGGGTGTCAGCAGAAGCCAGACTGCTGGTAGAATAGAAAATAACGATATATAGAACAGAGAGACATTCTAGATAAAAAGTAGCAAATTCAGCAGAAGATTTGAAAAGTAAGTAAAAGGGAGAAAGTACATAAGGTCAAACATATCTGCGCATGCCTAATGAACTTACATGAATATGTACACACACCCACTATGAGAAGATGTCTCATTTAAATGCACATGCGATGTATGATCTGGGAGGTACCCTGGGTGTTGCGGGGCGTTACGGGGCGTTCCGGTTAGATTGTGCACCTCAGTGCTCTGATTGGAAGGAGCCCGAAGGGGAGGAATTAAAGGTGTAAACCATTGTAAAATGGTGTGAATAAAAGAGGGTGACTTTCCTGGTCTCGGTGTGTCTCAACAGGGGAGGCACCTGACTGCAGACTCTAATAAATAAACTTGTTTCTCTAAATTCTCTAGTATCGTGATTGTGTCAAACAGTTTTTTGCACCTCACAAAATAGAACAAGTTATCCTCCCCCCCCTCTCTACCCCCTCCCTATCTATCTCCCTCCCTCTCTACTCCTTCCCTATCTACCCCCCTCCCTATCTACCCCGCTACCTCTCTACCCCATCCCTCGCTACCCCCTACCCCTTCCTCTATGCCCTCTGCCTCTCTACCCCCTCCCACTCCCCCTCAATCCCCTCCCTCTCTACCCCACCTTCTCTGCTGCCTCCCCCTCTCTGCACCCCCTCCCTATCTGTCATACCTCCATCTATGCCCTCCCCCTCCCTCGCTGTCCCTCTACCCTCCCTCTCTAGGGAGTGGTAAGTATTGGGACCTATGGGTGAGTGGTGGAGTATTGCGTTCGGGGACATAGAAACATAGAAACATTGAAAATAGGTGCAGGAGTAGGCCATTCGGCCCTTCGAGCCTGCACCGCCATTTGATATGATCATGGCTGATCATCCAACTCAGTATCCCATCCCTGCCTTCTCTCCACACCCCCTGATCCCTTTAGCCACGAGGGCCACATCTAACTCCCTCTTAAATATAGCCAATGAACTGGCCTCAACTATCTTCTGTGGCAGAGAACTCCACAGATTCACCACTCTCTGTGTAAAAAATGATTTCCTCATCTCGGTCCTAAAAGTCTTCCCTCTTATCCTTAAACTGTGACCTCTAGTTCTGGACTTCCCCAACATCTGCAATAATCATCCTGCATCTAGCCTGTCCAACCCCTTAAGAATTTTGTACGTTTCTATAAGATCCCCCCTCAGTCTTCTGAATTCCAACGTGTACAAGCCGAGTCTATCCAGTCTTTCCTCATATGAAAGTCCTGCCATCTCAGGAATCAGTCTGGTGAACCTTCTCTGTACTCCCTCTATGGCAAGAATGTCTTTCCTCAGATTAGGAGACCAAAACTGTATGCAATACTCCAGGTGTGGTCTCACCAAGACCCTGTACAACTGCAGTAGAACCTCCCTGCTCTTATACTCAAATCCTTTTGCTATGAATGCTAACATACCATTTGCTTTCTTCACTGCCTGCTGCACCTGCATTACTACTTTCAATGACTGGTGTACCATGACACCCAGGTCTCGTTGCATCTCCCCTTTTCCTAATCGGCCACCATTCAGATAATAGTCTACTTTCCTGTTTTTGCCACCAAAGTGGATAACCTCACATTTATCCACATTATACTGCATCTGCCATGCCTTTGCCCACTCACCCAACCTATCCAAGTCACCTTGCAGCCTCCTAGCATCCTCCTCACAGCTTTGTGTCATCCGCAAACTTGGAGATGTTGCATTCAATTCCCACATCCAGATCATTAATATATATTGTAAATAGCTGGGGTCCCAGCATTGAGCCTTGCAGTACCCCACTAGTCACTGCCTGCCATGCTGAAAAGGACCCGTTTACTCCTACTCTTTGCTTCCTGTCTGCCAGCCAGTTCTCTATCCACATCAATACTGAACCCCCAATACCATGTGCTTTAAGTTTGTATGCTAATCTCTTATGTGGGACCTTGTCGAAAGCCTTCTGAAAGTCCAGATATAACACATCCACTGGTTCTCCCTTATCCACTCTACTAGTTACATCCTCAAAAAATTCTATAAGATTCGTCAGACATGATTTACCTATCATAAATCCATGCTGACTTTGTCCAATGAATTCACCACTTTCCAAATGTGCTGCTATCCCATCTTTAATAACTGACTCCAGAATTTTCCCCACCACCGATGTTAGACTAATTGGTCTGTAATTACCCGTTTTCTCTCTTCCGCCCTTTTTAAAAAGTCGGGTTGCATTAGCTACCTTCCAGTCCTCAGGAACTACTCCAGAATCTAAAGAATTTTGAAAAATTATCACTAATGCATCCACTATTTCTGCAGCTACTTCCTTCACTACTCTGGGATGCAACTTATCCGGCCCTGGGGATTTATCGACCTTTAATCCATTCAATTTACCTAACACCACTTCCCGGCTAACCTGGATTTCACTCAGTTCCTCCATCTCATTTAACCCCCGGTCCCTTGCTATTTCCAGCAGATTATTTATGTCTTCCTTAGTGAAGACAGAACCAAAGTAATTATTCAATTGGTCTGCCATGTCCTTGTTCCCTATGATCAATTCGCCTGTTTCTGACTGCAAGGGACCTACATTTGTTTTAACTAATCTTTTCCTCTTATCATATCTATAAAAACATTTGCAGTCAGTTTTTATGTTCCCTGCCAGTTTTCTTTCATAATCTATTTTCCTTTTCCTAATTAAGCCTTTTGTCCTCCTCTGCTGGACTGAATTTCTCCCAGTCCTCTGGTAGGCTGCTTGTTCTGGCTAATTTGTAGGCTTCCTCTTTTGTTTTGATACTATCCCTGATTTCCCTTGTTATCCACGGATGCACTACCTTCCCTGATTTATTCTTTTGCCAAACTGGGATGAACACTTGTTGTAGTTCATCCATGCAGTTTTTAAATGCCTTCCATTGCATATCCACCGTCAACCCTTTAAGAATCATTGGCCAGTCTATCTTGGCCAATTCACGTCTCATACCCTCAAAGTCACCTTTCTTTAAGTTCAGGACCTTTGTTTCTGAATTAACAATGTCACTCTCCATCCTAATGAAGAACTCAACCATATTATGATCACTCTTGCCCAAGGGGCCACGCACAACAAGACTGCTAACTAACCCTTCCTCATTACTCAATACCCAGTCTAGAATAGCCTGCTCTCTCGTTGGTTCCTCTACATGTTGGTTTAGATAACTATCCCGCATACATTCCAAGAAATCCTCTTCCTCAGCACCCCTGCCAATTTGATTCACCCAATCTATATGTAGATTGAAGTCACCCATTATAATGGTTTTACCTTTGTTGCACGCGTTTCTAATTTCCTGTTTGATGCCATCCCCAACTCCACTACTACTGTTAGGTGGCCGGTACACCACTCCCACTAGCGTTTTCTGCTCCTTAGTGTTTCGCAGCTCTACCCATATCGATTCCACATCCTCCAAGCTAATGTCCTTCCTTTCTATTGCGTTAATCTCCTCTCTAACCAACAATTTGCCCATCCCTCCCCCCACTATTTAGTTTAAACCCACACGTGCCCACCCACTAGCAAACCTGCCTCCCAGAACGTCGGTCCCCCTCCAGTTAAGGTGTAACCCGTCCCTTTTGTACAGATCACCCTACCCCAGAAGAATTCTGCTTTTCAGTCTTCTTTAACTCTCTAAACGCGCGTTGCAGAACCTACTTCCTCTTTTCCCGAAGTCGTTTGTGCCTACGTACACAACTACTGCCGGCTGCTTACCTTCCTTCTCGAGGATGTTCTGAATTCGGTTCGTGATATCGTGATACCAGGGAGGCAACAGATGACCTTCGAGTCTCGCCTGCCGCCACAGAATCTCCAATCCGTAATGATAATGTTATTGCTTATTCAGGCATAATAATGACCACACTAATAATGTCACGGCTTATGCACATTTATTATATATATATATATATATATTTGCGCTAGCCCTAGGTTATCGCACTTTCACATTCGCCTCTTACATCTTACGGACGATGTACGGGGGCAATCAATCTACAAATCCGCATGTCTTTGCAAAATTCAGCACCGAGAAAACCCACGCAGTCACAAGGAGAACGTACAGACTCCATACAGACATCACCTAAGGTAAGCGCCGAACCCAGGTATCTGATCCTGTGAGGCAGCATTCCAATCAACTACAGCACTACACTGTCAATGTGGATGGTTATAGCAGAAATCTGCAACAATCTTTAATACATAAGGACATAGTTAGAAACTTAGATTGCACCCTTGGTGGGCATCGTTCCTGCGAATTACCACGGAGAATTTATTGCCAGCTAACCTCAATGAGTGCCGTTACGGTCAGGAAGTCATGAATCCACTGGCAGAGAGGTAAGTCCCTCTTGATGTCCAAGGGTTTGGGGCTGTCCTATATACTCCACCCAATTCACCTGATATCCTATGACCTTTATCTGAATAATTCGGTCTGCGGATCTGATCTTATTCCTCCTTTCAGGGCGATCTACCCAAGTACTCCATGAGCTGGTGATCTACTCCAATTCTTCGTATAATAATAAGCAACTATAATTTTCATACTTTAATGATCTGCCCAAACTCCCCACATCCTGTTGATTTACCCTAACATCCAATAAGCACCTGATCTACCCTAACTCATATCCTCAAGGACCACCTTCATTCCTCATACCTATGGGACCTACCCTGACTCGTCCATCCATTAGATAATCCAAATTCAAGAACGTTTTATACAAATTCCCTTATAACCATATAACCATTACAGCACGGAAACAGGCCATCTCGGCCCTTCAAGTCCGTGCCGAACATTTTTTTTTAATTTTTAATTTTATTTTTTAATAAATACTTCCCCCTAGTCCCATCTACCTGCACTCAGACCATAACCCTCCATTCCTTTCCCGTCCATATACCCATCCAATCTATTTTTAAAGGATAAAATCGAACCAGCCTCCACCACTTCTACTGGAAGCTCATTCCACACAGCTACCACTCTCTGAGTAAAGAAGCTCCCCCTAATGTTACCCCTAAACTTCTGTCCCTTAATTCTCAAGTCATGTCCCCTTGTTTGAATCTTCCCTACTCTCAATGGAAAAAGCTTATCCACGTCAACTCTGTCTAACCCGCTCATAATTTTAAAGACCTCTATCAAGTCCCCTCTTAACCTTCTGCGCTCCAAAGAATAAAGACCTAACTAGTTCAACCTTTCTCTGTAACTTAGTTGCTGAAACCCAGGCAACATTCTAGTAGATCTCCTCTGTACTCTCTCTATTTTGTTGACATCCTTCCTATAATTAGGCGACCAAAATTGTACTCCATACTCCAGAATTGGCCTCACCAATGCCTTGTACAATTTTAACATTACATCCCAACTTCTATATTCAATGCTCTGATTTATAAAGGCCAGCACCCCAAAAGCTTTCTTTACCACCCTATCTACATGAGATTCCACCTTCAGGGAACTATGCACCTTGTGTCCTGTTCCATCCTAAATCCCATGTAGTTGTGCGCACTGATGCGCTGGATGAGCGAGCATATGTTGGCGCCTACTTTCTTCAGCGTGTGCAATGAATTGGCACATCCACAACGTTTTTTTTCTCCAATATTCTAAAGATGCTAATGGGATGCATCTTGGCATGGTGTGGCAAATTAGTGTGGTGAATACAGCCCAGTACATCACAGACTCATAATTTCATTCCACCCAGAATTTCTAAATAGTGCATTGTATCAGGAAGGCGAGAGACATTTCAAAGACAGCTATCACCCTGGCCATTCCTTTACCGCTATTCTGCTTTAAACAAGAATCTGAAAGCTCAGACGTGATAACAACATTGGGCATTGTATGCTACTCCTACAGGATGTGGCAAGTGAGGAAAATGTCTATGTTGCAGGGGTTGAACCGATGGATCATGATTCCAGACGGACCGTGTGAGGGGAGAGTGAGCCTCATAGATAAGATTCATACCGAGGTAGCCAAATTTAACGATCCGGCAAAAAGTTTCAACAGCTGGAGATAGAGTGGAGTACAGATCTGCAGCTTTCAAATCAAACAATCCCGAGCAGTAAAATAAATATACCCTCAAACTTCGCAATGCTATCAAGGATTCCTAAAACCCCTGTCTCACGGTGCGAGGCGACCCACGAGCGACCCCGAGTTTAAAACTCGTGGTAATCACGTCCAATTATGAAAAGGCTTGCATGCTATAAAAGTCTACAAAACGAAAGGGAAGAAAGATTCTAAGGGGAGTAAGAGGCAACCGTGGCTGACAAGGGAAAATAGGAATGGTACAAAACTAAAATAAAAGGTGCATAACATAGCAAAGAGTAGCGGGAAGCCAGAGGTGTGGGTAACTTTCAAAGGACATCAGAAGGTAACAAAAAGGGTGATACGGGGCGATAAAGTACGAAGTTAAGTTCGCCGCGAATATAACGAAGGATAGTGAAACCTTATTTTGGTAAGTTAACAACAGAAGACAGAAACAGGTGAAATTGTAATGGGGAACAGGGAAATGGCAGAAGAGTTGAACTGGTTCTGTCTTCACAGAGGAAGACACAAACAATCTCTCAGGTGTACTAGACGACAGAGGACCAATGGAGACAGAGGAACTGAAAGAAATTTGCATTTGGCGAGAAATTGTATTGGGAAGACTGATGGGACTGAAGGCTGATAAATCCCCAGGGCCTGATGCTCTGCATCCCAGAGTACTCAAGGAGGTGGCTCTAGAAATCGTGGACACAATGGTGATCATTTTCCAATTTTCGATAGATTCAGGAACAGTTCCCGTGGATTGGTGGGTAGCTAATGTTATGCCACTTTCCAAGAAAGGAGCGAGAGAGAAACGGGGAATTATAGAGCAGTTAGCCTGACATCGGTGCTGGGGAAGATGCTGGAGTCAATCAATAAAGAAGTAATAATGGCACATTTGGATAGCAGTAAAAGCATTGGTCCAGGTCAGCATGGATTTATGAAGGGGAAATCATGCTTGACTACTCTTCTGCAATTTTTTGAGGATGTGACAAGTAAAATGGACGAAGGAGAGCCAGTGGATAGAGTGTGTCTGTACTTTCAGAAAGCATTGGATAAGGTCCCACACAGATTAGTGGGAATTTTTTTAGCACATGTTATTGGGGGTAGGGTATTGACAAGGATAGAGAATTGGTTGGCAGACAGAAAAACAAGTAGGAATAAACGGGTCCCTGCCAGCATAGCAGGCAGTGGTGAGTGGAGTGCCTCAAGGCTCGGTGCTGGGGTCGCAACTATTTACAAGATATATTAATGATTTAGATGATGGAATTAAATGTAACACTAGCAAATTTGCAGATGACACAAAGCTGGGTTTCAGTGTGAACTGCGAAGAGGATACTAGAAGGTTGCAGGTTGACATGGATAGGTTGAGTGAGTGGGCAGATGCATGGCAGGTGCAGTATAATGTTATCCACTTTTGCGGCGGGAACATGGAGGATGATTATTATCTCATGGTGTCAAATTAGGAAAAAGGGAAGTGCAACGAGACCTGTGTGTCCTTGTGCACCAGTCACTGAAAGTAAAAATGCGTGTACCGCAGGCAGTGAATAAAGCTTATGGCATGTTGGCCTTCGTTACGAGAGGATTTGAGTATAGGAGTAAAGAGGTCCTTCTGCAGTTGTACAGAGCCCTGGTGAGACCACACCTTGAGTACTGTGTGCAGTTTTCGTCTCCTAATTTGAGGAAGGACAACCTTGCTATTGAGGGAGTGCAACGTAGGTTCACGAGGTTAATCCCCAGGATAGTGGCACTGTCATGTGAGGAAAGATTGGAAAGACTGGGCTTGAATTCACTGGAATTTAGAAGGATGAGAGGGTACCTTATGGAAATATATAAAATTATAAAAGGACTGGACAAGCTAGATGCAGGAAAAAAGTTCCCAATGTTGGGCGAGTCCTGAAACAGGGGCCGCAGTCTCAGAATAAAGGGGAGGCCATTTAAAACTGAGAAGGGAAAAAACGTTTTCACCCAGAGTGTTGTGAATTGGCGGAATTATCTGCCACAGAAGGCAGTGGAGGCCAATTCACTGGATAAATTTAAAATAGTTAGATAGAGCTCTTTGGGGCTAGCGGCATCAAGGGGTATGGTGAAAAGGCAGGCACGAGTTACTGATTGTGGATGACCAGCCATGATCACAATGAATGGTGGTGCTGGCTCGAAGGGCCGAATGGCCTCCTCCTGCACCTATTTTCTATGTTTCTGTAGATTGGTTATTGCATGTGAACCAATCATAGTAGAAATAGCATCACTAACCCCACCTTACTGAATACTTTATATTAACACCCACTTCCTACACTAGGCAGCCTTGGAAAAGGTGATGACATAGAAAATAGGTGCAGGAGGAGGCCATTCGGCCCTTCAGGAGGAGGCCATTCGGCCCTGACGAACTAGCAACTAACAACCTGCTGTACCGCTATATTATGTGTATCAATTAAAGATGACTTTAAACTCCAGACTGTGTAATATGCTTATTTACATGCTGTCGGAAAGCTTGGAGTAACCCACTGCGTGCGTATAATCGGGTTTTATTTCTGTTTATCAGTTTCACTTGTATCACCATGGCTCACTTGTGCAGAAAGCCTGCACAGCTTATCTTCGATTCTGACATCGGGGAACGATGGAGGCTCTTTGAAATCGACTTCGAACACTATATCAACATCCTCCTCCGAAATGAACCAGATGCTGTCAAGGCTTCCCTCCTACTTAACCTGGCGGGACACGAAGCCGTGATGAGAGCGCGGACCTTTGAATACGCGCCAGCCATTCACGATGCCAACGATCAGGTAGTTGTACCTGCTGAGACTATGCGTGACCCCACTGTTTTACTGCGTAAGTTCCGTGAACTATGCGACCTACCCTCAAACCGTATTTTAGAAAAAGCAACATTTTTCGCGAGACACCAGCTTCCCGATGAGCCTGTAGAAAGATTTATTTGTGACTTGAAATATATGGCTCAGCGATGCCACTTTGAGGTCATGTCAAACGAATTAATCAGGGACAAGCTTGTCAGTGGTATGACCGATCAAAAGCTAAGGACTGAGTTACTACGGAATGCTGATTTAACCCTTGAACAAGAAGTACATGCCTGTCGAATGTCTGAGATTGTTGCCCCACTATGTGACCAGTTTGACACTCAGAGGAAGACCATGAACCTGACGGGTTTCAACAGACGACAAACACCGACCGATAACAGAAGATTCATGAATGAACCACCGCAACCGGCTAACCGGGGATTCGCCAATGAGCCCCCTCAGAGGTGCCCGAATTGTAACTATTTTCACAACAAGAGACGATCATTTTGTCTGGCGAACGGAAAGCCTTGCAATTACTGCAAGAAGATGAATCACTTCGCCGTTGTCTGCAGGTCCGTGGGAACAGACCCTCCAGCTCAGCGTCTAATCTGCACCTGTTGCAACAAAACCAAACAACTCCAGATTCACAGGACCAGCTCTACTCTGCCCAAGAGGATGATCCAATTAGCACATATGAGGAGTCAACTGTGCACTCACTCCTTCACACAGCTGGTAAGATCAATGACAATTAATAACAAGCTTGTGAAGGCTAAACTTAACACCTTCGTTACACCGCGTGAAAGTAATGTCTGTGAACTTCTACAACAAGATAAGAAATAATGAGGCCTTGACTAGAGACAGCTCCACCTTACATGCTTATGGGGGGGAGGTTTTGTATCCTTGGGAAGAACTACCTTCAAATGCATGCTGAAAAACACCACAAGAAATCTAACTTTCTATATCTTAAAATCTGACTCTGTGACTCTACTGGGCATCCATGCTTGCCAAGACTTAGGGCTAGTCTCTTTTGACCGGTCCATTCACAAGTTACTAATATCTGATGACCCGATAAAAGGATACCCCGATCTATTTGATCGCAAGCTAGGCAAGCTGCCTGTGACCCATAAGATCGCCATTGACCCTAACGTCGACCCAGCCGTCCCCGTCCCCACCATGTGCCACACACTATTTTAAAACAGAATTGAGACTGAACTAAAAAACATGGTCTCCATGGTCGTACTAGCCGAAATCAGCGAGCCCACTGACTGGGTCTCCACCATGGTTGTCACCTTTAAGAAAGATAAAAATGAACTGAGCGTGTGCATTAATCCAAAAGATTTGAACGCTGCCATCAAGCGCCCGCATTTTCCGATGAGAACTGTCGAGGATGTCGCTGCACAGATCGGGCGCGCAACAGTATTTTCCGTCCTTGATGCAAAAAGATCGTTTTGGCAGATACCACTCATCAAACCTGACCACGTTTGCCACACCGTTTGGCAGATTTAAATTTCTCAGGATGCCATTCGGCATAAACTCGGCCAGCGAAGTCTTTCAAAGAAACATGGAACAGCTGTTCCAAAGACTCCCGTGTGCCATCATCGTGGATGACATCCTGGTATATGGCAAAGACACAGCGGAGCATGACAACAACCTAAAGCGTATTATGGACCGGGCACGTGAGATCAACCTGTAATTCAACCCTAACAAGTGCAAGTTCAGGGTTCCAGAGGTCACATATGTTGGACACGTTTTCACTTCTGATGGCCTTAAGTCCGACCCAAAGAAAACTACTGCCATCACAGAAATGCCAGCCCCTACCGACGTGTTAAGCCTACAACGTTTTCTGGGTATGGTGAACTATCTGGGAAAGTTCATACCGAACTTCAGCGAACTAAGTTCGCCTCTGAGACAGCTCACTCGGAAGGACACTGCCTGGACCTGGTTCCAGCAACATCAACAAGCATTTGACTTTAAAGCCCAAGCTGGCCAGCGCTCCCACCTTGATGTTCTGCGACCTGAAGCGTCCTGTCACGGTAACCTGCGATGCCTCACTATATGGGCCAGGCGCAGCCTGCCTTCAAACATCTGCCGATGGGACTGTACTACCTGTATCTTGTGCCTCCCGCACCATGATGGACATCGAACAGTGCTATGCGCAGATCGAGAAAGAGCTGCTAGCCGTGGTCTTCGCTTGTTCAAAATTCAAGGACTTCACCTTTGGGAACACCTTCACAGTCGAAATAGACCACCAACCACTTGTAACCATCCTTAATAAACCTATACACGCAGCACCTGCACAACTGCAGCGTATGATGATGCAGCTCCAGCGGTTCGACTTCAGAATCGTTTACAAGAAAGGTAAAGACATGCTCGTTGCAGACACTCTCTCTCGCGCACCACGTGCATCCAGTGAACGACACCCCTACGAACGGGACGAGTTTACGGTTCTCAAGATCGACTTCATTCCCACAGAATGCTTGCGCCATCTGGCTGAACACACAGCCGCCGGTGGCACTCTCCAGCTACACTCGTCCATAATCAAAAGAGGCTGGCCAGACAGACAATCCAGCACACCACTGGAGGTACAACCTTTCTTCCTAGTCCGCGATGAGCTGGTAATACAGGACGGTGTCATAGTTAAGGGCCACAAAGTCGTGATCCCTTCATCCTTACAAGACGAATACTACGAAGAGGCACACAACGGTCATCCAGGTACCGATTCCACATTGGCCCACGCACAGAACATGTTCTACTGGCCTGGCATGGCCAAGTACATACGGGACAGGATCGCCTCCTGTCCCATCTGCAACACCAACAGAAACAGCCTCTGCTACAACAACCACCACCGACACTGCGTTGGACGTCGGTGGCGGCAGACATTTTCGAATGGCACGGTAAATATCATCAAGTCCTGGTCGACTCCTCCTCTAACTGGTTTGAACTTGATTTACTGCCCACTATCACATCAGAAATGGTCATTCAAAAGCTAGAGACACTTTCCCACATTCGGCGCACCTGTCCGTCTGCAAACTGACAACTGAAGACAATTTACCAGCCATGCATTCAAAGACTTTGCCAACCGATGGAACTTCCACCATATCACAAGCAGCCCCGAATACCCTCAAAGTAATGGGCTCGCCGAACGGGCCGTTAGGAGTGCAAAACAACTAATGGAAAGCGCCCACCTGGCCAAGTCGGATGTGTATCTCGACCTCTTAAACCTCAGAAACATCACTAGAGCCGGGGTCCTGGGCTCACCAGCCCAACGCCAGATGTCCAGAACAACGCGACCTCCGATACCAATTGCCCAGCAGAAGCTGGTGCCACAGGTGCTGAAGCCAGCCGCTGTCCAGAAGCTCATTCAGGAGAAACACAACATCCAGAAACGATCAAACCGCTGCTGCGCTTGCAAACTACTTTGGGACATTCCCATCTAGGTTGCATTGTTGGCCCGTCTAAGGAACCCCACTCCTACCTTGTCGACGTCAATGGAGCCCTGTACCGACGGAGCCGCCAACACTTAATGTCTGTAAAGGAGCCACGTGCACCACCAGCAGATCCCTTTGCTACACCTTTATTGTTCCAGCCATTTGCTGCTGTGGCCACCACTAGATCCAGCATGTCCCGTTCTCCGCCGCGACCCGCGGCTATGAGTAACAACACTACCTCTCCCGCATGCTCTCACCACAAGTGTCCCCTGCTGCTTTTTCACTTCCGGGTTCACTTCCTCCCTCCCCGACTAACTTTTCTGGCGCGGAGGGAGAGGGGTTGGTCCGTACGGGTTCGGGCTGCATTAGTAGACCGCCTGACAGATACCGCGAGTACGTTTAAATTCTAGACTCATATATGTGTTCAACTATATTCGCTGTTTACGGGGAAGGATGTAGATCGATTATTGCATGTGAACCAATCATAGGAGAAATAGCATCACTAACCCCACCTTACTGTATGCTTTACTAGGCGGTGATGACGAACTAGCAACTAACAACCTGCTGTACCGCTGTATTGTGTATAAATTAAAGATTACTTTTAAACTCCAGACTGTGTAATATGCTTATTTACAGTTTCTATGAATAAAGATGCAAAATACTCGTTCAATGCTTCGCATACAGCCCCGGACTCCTATTTTATTCTTCACCGTCCCGAACTTCTCTTTAATTACCCATTTGTCGTTCATGAACGTACATTATAAATTGTGAGAAAGAGTCAGCGGATTCCGGAAGCCCAGTAGCGGCCAGCATTGACAACGGCGATTCACAGCGTGAAATCTGGCGCTCCTCCATACCTATTCGATGTGATGCCGAGAGGTAGAAGCGTGGATGTAAGGTGATGCGGTGCCACACAGTATTGAGCTGCAATGGAATCATGATAGACAATACGGGTGGGAAAAGCGACCAGGCTAACAAACTGGAATATTTTAGCTTGCATTTAATTTCTGTGTTCCCATAACAATAAATGATTTAAAAAAAACAGCAGGCATAGATGCTTTGGAGTATTACAGTTGTCCTCTCATTCCGTTATTCACGGCTCGTCAACGGTCATAATGTCACCTCCGTAAACAAAGTTAACATCTCAGGATGGCTAAAAATGTAAACACTTATCGCTCTCTCTGTTATATTTAATGCGCCCAAGTTCACACAGTCGTCTCGAGTTTAAACATTAAACGCACTGCACTCTGGCTAAAGTAGGCTGTTCATATCTCAGCCCTGGGCATCGACAAGCGCGTTGAAGTGTGTATCACGTAACGCACGACGTGCTTGAGTGAGTTCCATACGTTTACATTTTTAGGAAACGACATTCTGAAGGTAGACCCGGAGCTCAGACCGTGGAAATGATTGTTTGAAGAAATGAATTCGATGGCTTGTGAATTGCAGCGACTGCTGGTTAAAATGGTAATGTGGAAGGAATACAATGAGCACATCGTGTTCCGAATCGGCAGATAAAAGCAACACGTGAAAACCCGGAACCGAAAAGAAATAGTGAATATTACATATGAAACTTAATCGGACAAAACGTCGCTATCGGTCAGTACGACTGGAGCTTGGTTGGCGAACTGACCAAAATATCATTGATACAATTTTAGAAAAGTGCGATTGAGGCTACTGTACAAAAATAGAATGCAAAGGAGATACTCTACACCGCACAAGCTGGAATCATGAGCGAATAGCAAACTGCACGAGAAACTCAGAGGGTCAGGCAACACCTGCGAAGGTACCACACACAAACTATGTATCGGATTGGGATGCTTGGTTAGGTGTAGCCGGCAAAGATGAAACTGAAGGCAGATATTGCGTTGTTCTAATGTGAATGGTTGCTGTGGACAAACAACAAAAGGGTGAGGTCCGACGCGATGTGACTATAATGGGTCCGTCACTTCTCAGGAGTTCTTTCTGACAGTTTCAACAGAAACTACTGCCCGGTCTAAACCAATGTCGTCGATCGACACTGGCTGCCTTTTAGAAAAGAGGCCAACTCAGCGGGTGAGGCAGCATCTATAGAGCGAAGGAATGGGTGACGACACACAGGAGAGAGACAGCACAGAGGAGGTTTACCAGATCACTGTCTGGAAGGGGAGAGAGGGAGGGGGAAAGGAGGAGGGGGGGAGGGAGAGGGAGAGGGAGGAAGAGTGGGGATTGTGCTCCTCGATTCCCCTACTCTGGGGGTAAGAGGGTGTTTACCAGATCACTGCCCGGATTAGAGGGATTCAGCAACAGGGGAGTTTGGACAGACTGGGATTGTTTTCTCTTGATCGTAGGAGGTTGAGGGGAGACCTGATACACGTTTATAAAATGACCAGAGGTGTAGATAGGGTCGACAGTCAGAACCTTTCCCCCCAGGGTGGAGATGTCCAGGACAAGTGTGCACAGCTTGAAGGTGAGAGGGGCAACGTTTACAGGGGCAGTATGTTGTTACAGAGGTTGGTGGGTACGTCAAACGTGCTGTCGGGGGAGGGGGGGGAGGCAGATACGATAGTGGCGTCTGGGAGGGTGTCAGATAGGCTGATGGAAGTGCAGGCATTGGAGGGACATGGATCACGAGCAGGCACAGGAGAGAGGGATAGAGAGCTGGTCTTGGCATCGTGTTCGGCACGGACATTGTGGTCCTAGGGGGTGGATCAGCCTCAGGAGTGAGCAACAGGAGATAAAGGGGACGGGAGTCTAGGAGGTGTATCTCAGCCCCAGGAGTGTACGGGTGGAGGGGAGGCGGGGGGATAGAGGGGAGAGGGGAGGGGATGGGAGTCTAGGAGGTGAATCTCAGCCCCAGGAGTGTGTGTGGGGAGAGGGAAGATAGAGGGGGAAGGGGAGGGGAGATAGTCTAGGTGTATCTCAGTCCCAGGAGTGAGCGGGGGGAGGGAAGGGGAGATGCGAGCTGTCGAGGAAGTGCCGTAGTTTGGTGGGAAAGTCCGTCATGACTCCGGTGGCTCCAAGCTGGAAGGCGCGGCGGTAATCTGGCTCCTCGTTCAGGGTCCAGATGTAGACCTGGAAACAGAACAGAATGGGTTGAATGGTGGGGGCGGGGGGTGCAGCGGTAGAGTCCTCTCTCCAAACAACGCCTAACAATGCGAGGAAGGAACTCCAGATGCTGGTTTACACCAAAGATAAGACACAAAGTGCTGGAGTAACTCAGCGGGTCAGGCAGTATCTGTGGAGAACGTGGATAGGTGACGTTTTACAGAGTGCTGGAGTAACTCAGCGGGTCAGGCAGCATCTGTGGAGAGGAGATATGGGTGACGTATTGGGTCGAGACCCTTCTTCAGACTGGGGTGTAAGCGGCCCAAGTGAAATATGAGGCACTGTTCCTGCTATGAACAGTTGTCACCTTCCCCCACCTAACGATGATCCACTCTATATTTTCCTTCAGCCCATCCCCTTTAATCTCTCGTTTTCACACCTCACACTTCCTTATCTCTGTTTCCCGCTCCTCCGACAGTCTGATGAACGGTCTCGACCTGAAACGTCACCCATTCCTTCTCTCCACAGATGCTGCCTGACCCGCTGAGTTACTCCAGCACTTTGTGTCTCTTCGGTGTAAACCAGCATCTGCAGTTCCTTCCTGCACCTCTCTCTCATGGATGAATCAGTTGATAGACCAAGTATGTTCACATACAAGGAATTTACCTTGGTGCTCCGCCCGTAAGTAACAACACGAGATACAGTACACAATTAAGAATAAAACATAAAACATTAAACATTCTAGTTTAAACATGCGAATGAAATATACCAGTGCAAAAGGAGGCGACAGACGTTTGGTTATTGAGTAGAGCTCTCATGCAACACCTCTCCCCCATCTCTCTCTCTCTCCCATCTCTCTCACCCCCCCCCCCCCACCCTCTCTCTCTCACCCCCTCTTTCACTGGCTTATTCTCCCATCTACCTCATTGGAGACCCTCGCTTTATCTTTAATCGGGCTTTACCTTGCACTAAACGTTATTCCCTTTATCCTGTATCTGTACACTGTGGACGGCTCGATTCTCTATGCTGTAGTCTCTACGCTGACTGGATATCATGCAACAAGAAAGCTTTTCACTGCACCTCGGTATACGGGACAATAAACTATACTGAAGATGTGTGTTTAAGAAAGAACTGCGCATGTTGGAAAAATCGATGGTAGACAAAAATGCTGGAGAAACTCAGCGGGTGAGGCAACATCTGTGGAGCGAAGCAATAGGTGACGTTTCGGGTCTGAAGAAGGGTCTTTCAGTCTGAAGAAGGGTCTCGACCAGAAGGGTCACCTATTCTTTCACTCCATAGATGCTGCCTCACCCGTTGAGTTTCTCCAGCATTTTTGTCTACCTTCAGAAGATGTGTGTGGTACCCTGGGACAGCTTGATGCCCACACTGGGGATACAGAAGGAGGGAGAGGGAGGGAGAGAGGGAGGGATGAACGCTCGATGCCTACAATGGGGATAAAGCAAGTCTGATCAGTAGCTTTGTTCTGCTTACCTGAATTCCACGATCGTCCAAATGTTTGATCAAAGACTTTTGCATCAGTAACCTGTGGAGGAAGAAAGAGGGAGAGAGAGGGGGGGAGAGAGAAGGGGGGGGAGAGAAGGGGACGGGAGAGAGAGAGGAGGGGAGAGAGGAGGGGACGGGAGAGAGGGAGGGAGAGAGGGGGAGATGTAGTTTGTGAACTGTCTCACATTTTGAACACTCACATTCCCCCGAACTCTCTAAAATCCCCGCCCCTCATCCGCTTGATTGATCTTCTGGAATTTTATGAAGATGTAACTATGAAAATGGACAAGGGAGAGCCAGTGGATGTAGTGTACCTGGACTTTCAGAAAGCATTTGATAAGGTCCCACATGGGAGATTAGTGGGCAAAATTAGGGCACATGGTATTGGGGGTAGAGTGCCGACATGGATAGAAAATTGGTTGGCAGACAGGAAACAAAGAGTAGGGATTAACGGGTCCCTTTCAGAATGGCAGGCAGTGACTAGTGGGGTACCGCAAGGCTCGGTGCTGGGACCTCAGCTATTTACAATATACATCAATGATTTGGATGAAGGAATTCAAAGTAACATTAGCAAATTTGCAGATGACACAAAGCTGGGTGGCAGTGTGAACTGTGAGGAGGATGCCATGAGAATGCAGGGTGACTTGGACAGGTTGGGGGAGTGGGCAGATGCATGGCAGATGAAGTTTAATGCGGATAAATGTGAGGTTATCCACTTTGGTAGCAAAAACAGGAAGGCAGATTACTATCTAAATGGTGTCAAGTTGGGGAAAGGGGAAGTACAACCGATCTGGGGGTCCTTGTTCATCAGTCTATGAAACTAAGCATGCAGATACAGCAGACAGTGACGAAAGCGAATGGCATGTTGGCCTTTATAACAAGAGGAGTCGAATATAGGAGCAAAGAGGTCCTTCTGCAGTTATACAGAGCCCTAGTGAGCCCACACCTGGAGTATTGTGTGCAGTTTTGGTCCCCTAATTTGAGGAAGGACATTCTTGCTATTGAGAGAGTGCAGTGTAGGTTTACAAGGTTGATTCCCGGGATGGCGGGACTGTCATATGCTGAGAGAATGGAGCGGCTGGGCTTGTACACTCTGGAGTTTAGGATGAGAGAGGATCTCATTGAAACATATAAGATTGTTAAGAGTTTGGACACACTAGAACCAGGGGCCACATTTTAAGAATAAGGGGTAAGCCATTTAGAACGGAGACGAGGAAACACTTTTTCTCACAGAGAGTTGTGAGAGCTAGATAGGGCTCTTAAAAATAGTGGAGTCAGGGGATATGGGGAGAAGGCAGGAACGGGGTAATGTTTGGGGATGAGCAGCTATGATCGCATTAAATTTGATTTGAGTATAGGAGCAGGGAGGTTCTACTGCAGTTGTACAGGGTCTTGGTGAGACCACACCTGGAGTATTGCGTACAGTTTTGGTCTCCAAATCTGAGGAAGGACATTATTGCCATAGAGGGAGTGCAGAGAAGGTTCACCAGACTGATTCCTGGGATGTCAGGACTTTCATATGAAGAAAGACTGGATAGACTTGGCTTGTACTCGCTAGAATTTAGGAGATTGAAGGGGGGATCTTATAGAAACTTACAAAATTCTTAAGGGGTTGGACAGGTTAGATGCAGGAAGAT
>CM075991.1:268080-435245 GCA_038087875.1 Malacoraja senta
AACCAGTCTGAGGATGGGCTTCGGCCCAAAGCGTTGCCTATTTCCTTCGCTCCATAGATGCTGCTACACCCGCTGTGTTTCTCAAGCTTTTTTTGTGTACCAGTCTCTCTGTCTCTCTCCCCTCTCTCTCTCTCTCTCTGCCCTTCTCTCTTCACAGCCCGCTGCTCAACTCATGAACACACGCTCAAACCCCCCCCCTTCACCTATCTCCTACATCCTCTCCTTCTCTCTCCACACCCTCCTCTCTCTCCCCCTTCCTCCCCCCAGCTGTCATCCGTCTGTACGTCCAACGTCCTGCTTGACGTGCCACGCAGCCCCTTTGATACCGCCCTACACCCACGCAGCACGCGGAAACGCCGATATGTTTTACCATTTCTAAAGAGATTACATTTATCTTTACGAATAGACACTCCTGATTAAATTTGGTCGTGTTTATGTACACTTTTTTAAATACAATACTTCTCCCCCCCCAACCAAAAATTTCAAAATGTTAAAAAAAACAGCTCAGCCACAGAATGTTAGTAAAGAATTCGTTGTGTGATGTCACAATGCACAATGCTCACAGATGTCCAATCGGAATGGACCCATTTACATATGCCTTTGCAGCAGCCACAGCCCCAGCCCCTCCCCCTCAACCCCCGCAGCCTGTGTCGAAGGCGCCGTCACGTGTGTGGGAATAGAGAAAGAGGATTGGGGGTGATAGGGAATGGGAACAGATGGACTGTCCCTACCCCTCCTACCTCAACTCTCCCTCCCCACTCTTCACCCTCTCTCCTCTCCCCCTCCCTCCCCTCCCACACCCTCTCTTCCCCCTCCACCACCCCTCTTCACCCCCCATCTCCCCCCCACCCCCTTCCCCTCTCTGTTGCACCTCTCCCCACTACCCCTCTGCCCCTCACTCCCCACTGTGCCCATCTCCTTCCACCACCTCTCTCCCTCCCCCTCCCTCTCTCCCTCTCTTCCCCTACTCCACTCCCCTTCCCCTCATCCCCTCCCCCCCCTTCCTGCCCTCCCCGCTCTCCTCCCACCCCAAACTCTCCTCCCCCTCCCTCTCACCCACCCTGATCTCTTCTCCCTCCCAATCTCTCCCCTTTCCTCCACCCCGCTCCCTCCGTCCCCCTCTTCCCTCCCCTCCCTCCCCTCTTCTCTCCCCACCCCGTCTCCTTCTCTCCCTCTCCCCAACCCCGTCTCCCTCTCCCCCACTCCCCCCGCCTGTGTGTTTGGGGGTGGTTAGTGTGAGGGTGATGCCGCAGCCGCAACCAAACGCAAGGTAAACAAAAAATGAAGTATATACTCAGCGGGTGCAGCAGCATCTTTGGATCGAAGGAAATAGGCAATGTTTCATCACAAAACACGTCTGAAGATGGGTTTCGGCCACAAACATTGCCTATTTCCTTCGCTCCATAGATGCTGCTGCACCCGCTGAATTTCACCACCTTTTTTGGGTGTACCAGTCTCTCTGTCTCTCCCCTCTCTCTCTCTCTCTCTGCCCTTCTCTCTTCACAGCCCGCAGCTTAACTCATGAACACCAGCTCAAAACACCCCCCTTCACCTATTTCCAACATCCTCTCCTTCCTCTCTCCACACCCTCCTCTCTCTCCCCCTTCCTCGCACCCCTTCCTCTCTCCCCCTTCCTCTCCCCCCTTCCTCTCCACCCTCCTCCTCCCCCTCTTCAAATTTTTTTAATTCTACCATTACATTTTCTCTCTCTCTGCCCCCCCCCTCTAGACGCACCTGAGAGGTGAGGGGCTATTCGTAAGTGGATAGGGTGGAGATGAGATAAAAGAAGCAAATTAAAAATTAGGATAATATCAAGGGTTGTTATGCGTGTGTGTGTTTGTGGGTGCCAGATTCCCACCCCGCAACCGTGCTTTGGAGCAAAGGGGGTGGTTAGTGTGGCGCCACAGCACCCCCCACCCCACCCGCAAACGCACGTTCGGTGTCCAGACCCAACGGGTCTGCACTTGGTCTAGTAATAATAAAAGTATATCATCCGCATATAATGAAATTTTGTTATTAGAGTCATTAGTATTATATCCCTGAATATTCGGAGGCGTTCTTATCCTTTCAGCCAAAAGCTCTATCATAAGGGCAAATAGCAGGGGTGATAAAACACATCCCTGCCTATTGCCCCGTGATAATTAGAATTTTGAAGATAACGTATTATTAGTTAATATTCTTGCCATCGGTTTATCATATAGTAATTTTACCCATCTAATAAAATTATCTCCATAATAAATTTTTGGAGTACTATGTATAAATACTGCCACTCTACCTGATCAAATGCTTTCTCTGCATCCAAAGATATAACTGATAAGTCTTCCTTTTCCATTTTATGTGAATACATTATATTAAAAAGTCGTCTCAGATTATTAGATGGTTGTATTTTAGGTATAAACCCCGTTTGGTCCGGGTTTATCAATTTATTAATATATTTACTCAATCTTCTTGCTAAAGTCTTTGCTAAAATTTTCTGATCTGTATTTAAAAGTGATATGGCTCTGTACGAGCCCGGATCTTCTAATCTTTATCCTTTTTTGGTACAAGCGTGATTGTAGATTCTGCTAGTGTTTCTGGTCATTTCTTTTCGGTAAAAGCATACGTGTATAATTTAAGTAATCGTGGGACCATTAACTCCTGAAATCTTTTATAAAATTCATTATTAAAACCGTCTGGCCCTGGTGTCTTCCCATTTTTCAGTTCTTTTATTGTTTCTCTTATTTCTTCACTTGTGATCTGAGCTCCTAATTCCTCTTGTTCTAAGATATCCAATTTTGGCAAATTACAATTATCTAAAACATTTATAATTTTATTGTCTTCTATTTTAGTTTGGATGTATATAAATTTTGATAGAATTGAGCGAACCTTTTATTAATGTCCTTAGGTAGAGTTAATAGTTCCCCATTCTCTGATTTGATTTTAATAATAATTTTTTCCTTTTCTTGCTTCTTCAATTGTCGCGCTAGAAGTTTATGTGGTTTATCACCAAATTCAAACTGTACCTGTTTTGTAATCTGAAATAATCTTATTACTCTTGCCGACAATATTCGATTAAGTTTAAATTTCATAATGTAATCTTATTATGTTTATCTATAGTTGGGTCTTTTGCGTTATCTAATTCTAATAGTTTAATTTCCTTTTCTAACGTCCATTGTTCTGTCATATTCTTTTTATTTTAAAAACTTTGAAATGAAATTATAACTCCACGGATGAATGCCTTAAAAGTTTCCCATAATAAAGATGATAAAATACCTGGTGTCTCGTTTGTCTCAAAAAAAAAATGTCATTTGTTGTTTTAAATACTCATAACCTGGTGGGTTATTAGCTATTTGTGTGTTAAATCTCCAAAAATGATTTTATACCTGGCATTCCCTCAAGTTTTAAAGTAAAAGTCAACGGGGAGTGATCAGAAATAATACTATTATGATATTTAGGATTAATCGTGTATGGTATTAATTTTGTATCCACTAAAAAATAATCAATTCTTGAGTAGATTTTGTGCACCGATGAGTAGAACGAGTATTCCCTTCCAGTTGGATTAACTATTCTCCATACATCTGTTATATTAGTGTGTTTTATATATGTGTTTAACAATTCGCTAGTCTTGGATTTGACGCTACCCTTCCTTAATTTTATTGATTTGTCCTAAATATGAATCTATAACACAGTTAAAGTCCCCCCCTAATATTACATTTTGGTAAATATACTCATCTATTATACCCATAATTTTCTTTAAAAATTGGGGGTTATCAAAATTTGGAGCATAGATATTTATCAGTCAGTGTGTAGAGTAAATTTCTCCCGCCACTATAGTGTACCTTCCTTCTTTATCAGATATAGTATTCTTTAATATAAATGGTATACCTTTACGAATAATAATAGCCGTTCCTCTAGCTTTAGCAGTAAATGACGAGTGATAAGTTTGGCCTATCCCGTTTGCCCTCAGTCTCATCTGTGTTTGTAGTTTCGTATGAGTTTCTTGCAGAAAAGCTATGTCCACATTTAAAGATTTTAACTGGGCCATAATCTTGCCCCTTTTAATTGGATAATTCGCACCCCTAATATTCCAACTACAGAATGTGACTCCTCCATTCTTTTTTTTCCTATTGTCTTGCATTGTTAATTGGTTTTGGTGATTTTGCTTCATGTGGTGCAGTTAAGTACCTCAGGCTTTTGGGTGTGGGGGATCGTCCCGTACTTCTGATGTTATTTTACATCTCCTCCGTCTATTGAACCTCCATTAGAAAAAGAGAAAAGTGTATTGAGAAATAGTAAAGAAAAAAAGAAAAATTATTGAATTAACCACATAAAAGTGAATACAAAAAAAAGGTGATACCTTCAATTTGAGATGCCATCTATGATGGCCAAAAATTGATTGACCTCCGTAGTTGGAATTATACATTGAGCTCAGCCCCCTAGATAAAATGTCATATACGACTACATGCCGTTTCCTCTTAATATATCAAAAAATCATTAGAAAAAATGTATCCAGTCAGGCTGAATAAAACAAAAAAAGTTTCATCAATAGAGAGTTATCATCATCTGTACTATTTCAAATATTCTCTTATGTACCCAGGCTTTAAACCTTCTATAGTGCTTACTCAGTATCATAGGCATGGAATCATAAAGCATAGAAACAGGCCTTGTCCCTGTACCCAAGGTTGGTCATCTTTTCCTTAATTACCAGCTTGTTTCAAGGGTTACATTTATTTATCTTAAATACAACCGTCTTCCAGCCCAAACCTCTGGAACTTTTCCAAATCATTAACGCCTCTCTCTTTCCCACAGGCTTATAACCATATAACCATATAACCATAACAGCACGGAAACAGGCCATCTCGGCCCTTCAAGTCCGTGCCGAACATAATTTTTATTTTTTTATTTTTTAATTAAAAGTAAATACTTCCCCCTAGTCCCATCTACCTGCACTCAGACCATAACCCTCCATTCCTTTCCCGTCCATATACCCATCCAATCTATTTTTAAAGGATAACATCGAACCTGCCTCCACCACTTCCACTGGAAGCTCATTCCACACAGCTACCACTCTCTGAGTAAAGAAGTTCCCCCTAATGTCCCCCTAAACTTCTGACCCTTAATTCTCAAGTCATGTCCCCTTGTTTGAATGTTCCCTACTCTCAATGGGAAAAGCTTATCCACGTCAACTCTGTCTAACCCGCTCATAATTTTAAAGACCTCTATCAAGTCCCCTCTTAACCTTCTGCGCTCCAAAGAATAAAGACCTAACTTGTTCAACCTTTCTCTGTAACTTAGTTGCTGAAACCCAGGCAACATTCTAGTAAATCTCCTCTGTACTCTCTCTATTTTGTTGACATCCTTCCTATAATTAGGCGACCAAAATTGTACTCCATACTCCAGAATTGGCCTCACCAATGCCTTGTACAATTTTAACATTACATCCCAACTTCTATATTCAATGCTCTGATTTATAAAGGCCAGCACACCAAAAGCTTTCTTTACCACCCTATCTACATGAGATTCCACCTTCAGGGAACTATGCACAGTTATTCCTAGATCCCTCTGTTCAACTGCATTCCTCAATTCGCTACCATTTACCGTGTACGTCCTATTTTGATTTGTCCTGCCGAGATGTAGCACCTCACATTTGTCAGCATTAAACTCCATCTGCCATCTTTCCAGCCCACTCTTCCAAATGGCCTAAATCTCTCTGTAGACTTTGAAAATCGACTTCATTATCCACAACACCACCTATCTTAGTATCATCTGCATACTTACTAATCCAATTTTCCACACCTTCATCCAGATCATTGATGTACATGACAAACAACAGTGGACCCAACACAGACCCCTGAGGCACCCCACTAGTCACCGGCCTCCAACCTGACAAACAGCCATCCACCATTACTCTCTGGCATCTCCCATTCAGCCACTGTTGAATCCATCTTGCTACTCCACCATTAATACCCAACAATTGAATCTTCTTAACCAACCTTCCATGAGGAACCTTGTCAAAGGCCTTACTGAAGTCCATATAGACAACATCCACTGCTTTACCCTCATCAATTTCCCTAGTAACCTCTTCGAAAAATTCAAGAAGATTAGTCAAGCATGACCTTCCAGGCACAAATCCATGTTGACTGTTCCTAATCAGACCCTGCTTTATCCAGATGCTTATATATATTGTCTTTAAGTATCCTTTCCATTAATTTGCCCACCACTGACGTCAAACTAACAGGTCTATAATTGCTAGGTTTACTCTTCGAACCCTTTTTAAACAACGGAACAACATGCGCAGTACGCCAATCCTCCGGCACTATTCCCGTTTCTAATGACATTTGAAATATTTCTGTCATAGAACCCTGCTATTTCTACACTAACTTCCCTCAATGTCCTAGGGAATATCCTGTCAGGACCTGGAGACTTATCCGTTTTGATATTTTTCAAAAGTGTCCGTACCTCCTCTTCTTTTGAATCTCACAGTTTCCATTGCTACTCTGCTTGTTTCCCTTACCTCACATAATTCCATATCCTTCCGAAGGAAAGAAATTGTTCAATATCTTCCCCATCTCTTTTGGCTCTGCAGATAGCTGTCCACTCTGACTCTCTAATGGACCAATTTTATTCCTTGTTATCCTTTTGCTATTAATATAGCTGTAGAAACCCTTTGGATTTACTTTCACCTTACTTGCCAAAGCAACCTCATATCTTCTTTTAGCTTTTCTAATTTCTTTCTTAATATTCTTTTACATTCTTTATACTCCTCAAGCACCTCATTTACTTATGATGTTATAATATTCTTATACCCATTTTCATTAATTGTTATGTATTAGTATACATCCTAAATTATATTTTGTTTCCTTTCAGCTATATTAAAATTATTTAACTGTTAATAATAAACATCTAACCCTCTATAGGCCCCTTATCCCTCAAAATCCATTAGTTAATACGTTAGTTAGTCATATTAGTATAATATTAGTATAATAGCCTAACCATCGATTAGTAATATAAAGTTTATATGGTTAGTTAATTCTTTACATTAAGTATATACTGTATTAATTAAAACTTTTCTTAAGTCCATAGTTTCCTTTGAGTTTCTTTCGAATCTGGTCGCTTTACTTCAGCATGTCTGCTTTTCCCTTGTTTCTCTTCCACTTTTCCGTTCAAGGTGAAACCAGGGCTCTATTGTCTATTGAAACGAGTTACGTTCAAATTGATGGTGTATTTTATGTTATTGATGTTTAAAAGTTTTTTTAAACTTAAAATAGGCTGTGGGCGGAGCATCAAAAATGTGTCTAAAAATAGATTTTCGTGACCCGCGTCACCAAACTACATGAAATTTTCCACAGATTTAGATGAAATATAATTGAGAAGGAAGTCATTGCCAAAAGCTGCACATTAATTAATTAAACATATTAGAAAATAAGATCGGGAAAGTAAGCGCCATCTAGTGGCCAATGGCCGTATTACACCATGGGCAGCCTATTTCCGTGTTGCAGTCCATTTAAACTATATATAATAATTATAATGATGAATTTTATTTATGGGCGCCTTATACCGAGGTCTCAAGGACACCTTACAGAGATTTATGGTTAACATATAATCAGAATAATCAGAATAAAAAAAATAAGTTATAAAGGCCAATACACAAATCAGGGACAGAATTCCTTCCAAAAACACAAAAAGAAAATCAGAAACACAATTTGAGGAGAGAGCAGCGGCAGCGAAACCGCGCCAGCGTCCACTCTCCTCTCCGACCGCCATCTTGAACACAGACTAACAAATACAATTACAAACAATTACAAACAAAAATCATCCCCCCACAATGATTTCCACTGTGGGGGAAGGCACAATGTCCAGTCCCCAGCCCCAGTTCAACCAAAAAGTCAGGCCAAATGAGGCCCCCGCTATTGACTCTACGGAGGCCCGATGATCCTGGCCGTTCTCGCCGGGTGATGTAGCCCCGGCATCGGGAGAGTCCTCCAGCAGCTGGGCCACCTGGAACGGCCGCATTCCTCACCGGAGGCCGCAACTACGGCTGGAACGGCAGATTTCCCGCAGGCGTCCGCAGCACCTGAAGCCGACAAGGCCGCGCCGATTTGGAGCCACACCGACCAGGTAGGGACCAGGAAGTGGTTTCCCCTTGATTCCCCCCACATCGAAATGCAAAATAAAGAAAAACAGAGACTTAAATAAAAACTAAAAACTAGAAAAATAAGTACAATTAACGCACGGCTGCTGTTTGGCAGCCGTTCCTCAAGATATATGATTATACCTATGTATATATATTAGGTATGTTACAAAGCTTACCTTCAGTCGCGCTGTAATTCTGCCACTGGCCGTGTGCGCGATTTTCGCGCCTTTAAGGGGGGGCGGGGTTAATACGCGGGTTTCTCCTCCCTTGTCCTGGTTAATATTTTGTTGGAGTACAAGCGTTGGCTGACAAATCGTTACTAGTGGCGATTTGTGTATTTTTTATTTTTATTAAATCGTCAATGTCAGCGCTAGAGTAATTTTTAAAAGCAGCTCCTGAAGCGTCAACGCCGATAACGGGGACGGATTTCACACACGGGACAGGTAAACGAAAGTGGTTTCTTTAAATGTATAAAAGTGCTTCTTAAGAAGCCTTTAATTCACATTTTTTCATACGACACGGTGATTTTATTCCCCGAATTAACGGCAGTATTTTTCATGCTAAACGTTCCAAAAGATCGCGTTCCAGAAATCCTCACTGCAAGATGATTTAAATCCCCATTAATTTACAGGCATTAAACATTCAATTCCTTCCATTTGGCCTGTAAATTCATGAAAATGAGATTTAAAAATCATGTTATATTGTGAATTATTGTGTGAATGTTATTTGGACACTTAGGCTATTTAAAATGTTAATCTATTCTTAAGAAATTGATAGATGTTTAGATCTAGTAATTGAATTTTGTAATTAGCCACAATTAGGTAACTAACTAATTATATGCTTTACTTTCATGTCTTCTAAGTAAGATTGTTTCATATTTGTTTCAGAATGCTTCAATCTATAATAACTGAAAATTTCTTTCAGTTATCTTAATTTTTAAGAAAGTTATGGGCTTTTAACTGTCCTCGATCACAGCTTTTGTGTTAAGTCAATGGAAAAGCAATAGGGAACAAGATGCTAATTTCCGAGTATGAAAATGGCCATAACTTCTTTAATACTGAAGATATGAAAGTGAATTAGGTGTCAAATTAAACTTCTTTTTATGCTTTATCTGATGGGATAAATTGCAGACTTTATTTTTAAAATCTCAAAATTTTGTAACATTGCTATATATATATATATATAATATATATATGACGTAAATATGACTGTGATCATATATAATTAAGTATAATTATATTATATAAAAATAATATGATGAATATAATTGTGAGTGTTTTTAATGACACTGTTGCAGAGGTCCTGCTCCTGAACCAGCCTAATTAATAGGTGAGGGCGGTTCTTGTGGGTTCCTCCCTTTACTGAACCCCACTGACTGCCAGTGTACAGAGTGGGGGTCACGGCCATAGTGGGACTGGGCAGTTCCAGGCTGGGGGACAGTCCTGCAAGGCATCTTCCAGTCGCTTTAATAGGAAATGTAATGAGACTGCAGCAGAGGTCCCAGGTTTTAAGGGCTCATGAACCTGCCTAATTAAAGGGTCAGGACAGATCCTCTGGGTTCCCACGTTTACTAAACCCCACTGACTGTCATAGTGGGGAGAATGGAGGTAACGGCCATAGTGGGACTGGGGCAGTGCCAGGCTGGGTGGCAGACCTGTAAGAGACCTGTCTTACAGTATTTCTGATGTAAATCAGAAATACTGATGGAAGGACATTATTGCCATAGAGGGAGTGCAGAGAAGGTTCACCAGACTGATTCCTGGGATGTCAGGACTGTCTTATGAAGAAAGACTGGATAGACTTGGTTTATACTCTCTAGAATTTAGGAGATTGAGAGGGATCTTATAGAAACTTACAAAATTCTTAAGGGGTTGGACAGGCTAGATGCAGGAAGATTGCTCCCGATGTTGGGGAAGTCCAGGACAAGGGGTCACAGCTTAAGGATAAGGGGGAAATCCTTTAAAACCGAGATGAGAAGAACTTTTTTCACCAGAGAGTGGTGAATCTCTGGAACTCTCTGCCACAGAGGGTAGTCGAGGTCAGTTCATTGGCTATATTTAAGAGGGAGTTAGATGTGGCCCTTGTGGCTAAAGGGATCAGAGGGTATGGAGAGAAGGCAGGTACGGGATACTGAGTTGGATGATCAGCCATGATCATATTGAATGGTGGTGCAGGCTCGAAGGGCCGAATGGCCTACTCCTGCACCTAATTTCTATGTTTCTATGTTTCTAAATGTCACATCCTAACCAAGAATCGAATGCTCTGAAGTTTACTCGATGAGTATTCATTTTAAGCTACAATGAGCCTATATTTATGTTAGAGACCCCCCGATGGTGCCTTTGCAAATGAGGGCTATTACCTTTAACCTAAAAAAAACTAAAAGTGTTGCATTGTTTGAGTATCTGTAGTTTGGTGTGTGTGTCTGTGTATATTTGTCAAACATGTATCTGTGGATGTGTGTATGTATGTGTGGATGGATGGATGTGTGTGGATGTATGTGTGTGCATGGATGTGTACATGTATGTCTGCGTGCGGATGGATGTGTGTGGGTGTGCGGATGTATGTGTGCATGTATGTGTGTGTGTGTGTGCATGCATGGAAGTGTGCGTACGGGTGGATGTGTGTATGTATGTGTGGATGGACTGTTGCACTGTCATTCACCAGCACGCCATTATCATAAGTAATTCACTCATTGTTTAAATAATTTGACCAAATAAACAGTGAAACGATCGACACTAAAATAAAACTTTATATAATCATTTATTACCCCAATTTATTTGTTTACATTACATCTGATCTTCATCTGAATATTCTTCATCAGATTCCAAGTCTTTTGATAAGTTTTGATGTCCATTGATGTTACTTCAAGTTCAAGTGGTAGGTCAGGCAGAGGCTACAAAACAAACATCTCATAGTCATTAAGTCTGCATGGACCTCAATTCATAAAATTTAAACCTCTTCTTAATATTGAGAATAACACTGTTACTACCATAGATAAATTAGTTCATGTTCAAGTTGACATACACCAATTCATTTCTGCGTAAACATCAGCCATTTCTGACCATTTCTCACTCCAATGGCAGCCGATAAAGTGCGATCAATATTCCTCCCTTTTTCTCCCGTGGTCGGGGCCTGGAAACGGCCGCTAACGACGGCACTATGTACAGCCTCCCCCCACCCCCCGCTCCACAAAGCTCGCTGCCCCCCCTCCCCCTCCACCCTCTCCAGTTCCGCAACGCTCGCTGCCCCCTCCCTCTCCCCAGCTCCACAAAACTCGCTGCCTCCCTCTCCCCAGCTCCACAAAACTCGCTGCCCCCCTCCCCCTCGCCCCTCTCCAGCTCCACAAAGCTCGCTGCCCCCTCCCTCTCCAGCTCCACAAAGCTCGCTGCCCCCTCCCTCTCCAGCTCCACAAAGCTCGCTGCCCCCTCCCTCTCCAGCTCCACAAAGCTCGCTGCCCCCTCCCTCCCCAGCTCCACAAAGCTCACTGCCACCCCCCCCCCTCCCTCCCCCCTCTCCAGTCTCACAACGCTCGCTGCCTCCCTCTCCAGCTCCACAAAGCTCGCTACCTCCCTCTCCCTCCACCCTCTCCAGTTCCGCAACGCTCGCTCCCCCCTCTGCATATCTCAGCCCGGGCATGGATGAAACAAAGTTTCATTAATGGCGTAGCGCGTTGAAGTGTATATTACGTGACGTCCTTGAGTGCGTTCTATGCGTTTGCACTTAGTAAACGCCATTCTGAAGGTAGTATTCGTAAAGGAGCATTCGTAATAAGGTGGATGAGTTGAACGTGCAGATAGCTATTAATGATTATGATATAGTTGGGATCACGGAGACATGGCTCCAGGGTGACCAAGGCTGGGAGCTGAACATCCAGGGATATTCAATATTCAGGAGGGATAGAGAGAAAGGAAAAGGAGGTGGGGTAGCGTTGCTGGTTAGAGAGGAGATTAACGCAGTGGAAAGGAAGGACATTAGCTTGGAGGATGTGGAATCGGTATGGGTAGAGCTGCGAAACACTAAGGGGCAGAAAACTCTGGTGGGTGTTGTGTACAGGCCACCTAGCAGTAGTAGTGAAGTTGGGGATAGCATCAAACAGGAAATTAGAAATGCGTGCAACAAAGGCAAAACAGTTATAATGGGTGACTTCAAACTACATATAGATTGGGTGAATCAAATTGGCAGGGGTGCTGAGGAAGAGGATTTCTTGGAATGTATGCGGGATAGTTATCTAAACCAACATGTAGAGGAACCAACGAGAGTGCAGGCTATTCTAGACTGGGTATTGAGTAATGAGGAAGGGTTAGTTAGCAGTCTCGTTGTGCGTGCCCCCTTGGGCAAGAGTGACCATAATGTGGTTGAGTTCTTCATTAGGATGGAGAGTGACATTGTTAATTCAGAAACAACGGTTCTGAACTTAAAGAAAGGTAACTTTGAGGGTATGAGACGTGAATTGGCCAAGATTGACTGGCAATTAGTTCTAAAAGGGTTGACGGTGGATATGCAATGGAAGGCATTTAATGACTGCATGGATGAACTACAAAAATTGTTCATCCCAGTTTGGCAAAAGAATAAATCAGGGAAGGTAGTGCATCCGTGGATAACAAGGGAAATCAGGGATAGTATCAAAGCAAAAGATGATGCATACAAATTAGCCAGAAAAAGCAGCATACCAGAGGACAGGGAGAAATTCAGAGACCAGCAGAGGAGCACAAAGGGCTTAATTAGGAAAGGGAAAATAGATTATGAAAGAAAACTGCCAGGGAACATAAAAACTGACTGCAAAAGTTTTTATAGATATGTGAAGAGCAAGAGATTAGTTAAAACAAATGTAGGTCCCTTGCAGTCAGAAACAGGTGAATTGATCATGGGGAACAAGGATATGGCAGACCAATTGAATAACTACTTTGGTTCCGTCTTCACTAAGGAAGACATAAATAATCTGCCGGAAATAGCAGGGGACCGCGGGTCAAAGGAGATGGAGGAACTGAGTGAAATCCAGGTTAGTCGGGAAGTGGTGTTGGGTAAATTGAATGGATTAAAGGCCGATAAATCACCAGGGCCAGATAGGCTGCATCCCAGAGTACTTAAGGAAGTAGCTCCAGAAATAGTGGATGCATTAGTGATAATTTTTCAAAACTCTTTAGATTCTGGAGTAGTTCCTGAGGATTGGAGGGTAGCAAACGTAACCCCACTTTTTAAGAAGGGAGGGAGAGAGAAAACGGGGAATTACAGACCAGTTAGTCTAACATCTGTAGTGGGGAAACTGCTAGAGTCAGTTATTAAAGATGGGATAGCAGCACATTTGGAAAGTGGTGAAATCATTGGACAAAGTCACCATGGATTTACGAAAGGTAAATCATGTCTGACGAATCTTATAGAATTTTTCGAGGATGTAACTAGTAGAGTGGATAGGGGAGAACCAGTGGATGTGTTGTATCTGGACTTTCAGAAGGCTTTCGACAAGGTCCCACATAAGAGATTAGTATACAAACTTAAAGCACACGGTATTGGGGGTTCAGTACTGATGTGGATAGAGAACTGGCTGGCAAACAGGAAGCAAAGAGTAGGAGTAAACGGGTCCTTTTCACAATGGCAGGCAGTGACTAGTGGGGTACCGCAAGGCTCAGTGCTGGGACCCCAGCTATTTACAATTTATATTAATGAGCTGGATGAGGGAATTGAAGGCAACATCTCTAAGTGTGCGGATGACACTAAGCTGGGGGGCAGTGTTAGCTGTGAGGAGGATGCTAGGAGACTGCAAGGTGACTTGGATAGGCTGGGTGAGTGGGCAAATGTTTGGCAGATGCAGTATAATGTGGATAAATGTGAGGTTATCCACTTTGGTGGCAAAAACAGGAAAGCAGACTATTATCTAAATGGTGGCCGATTAGGAAAAGGGGAGATGCAGCGAGACCTGGGTGTCATGGTACACCAGTCATTGAAAGTAGGCATGCAGGTGCAGCAGGCAGTGAAGAAAGCGAATGGTATTTTAGCTTTCATAGCAAAAGGATTTGAGTATAGGAGCAGGGAGGTTCTACTGCAGTTGTACAGGGTCTTGGTGAGACCACACCTGGAGTATTGCATACAGTTTTGGTCTCCAAATCTGAGGAAGGACATTATAGCCATAGAGGGAGTGCAGAGAAGGTTCACCAGACTGATTCCTGGGATGTCAGGACTTTCATATGAAGAAAGACTGGATAGACTTGGCTTATACTCGCTAGAATTTAGGAGATTGAGAGGGGATCTTATAGAAACGTACAAAATTCTTATGGGGTTGGACAGGCTAGATGCAGGAAGATTGTTCCCGATGTTGGGGAAGTCCAGGACAAGGGGTCACAGCTTAAGGTTAAGGGGGAAATCCTTTAAGACCGAGATGAGAAAAAACTTTTTCACACAGAGAGTGGTGAATCTCTGGAAGTCTCTGCCACAGAGGGTAGTTGAGGCCAGTTCATTGGCTATATTTAAGAGGGAGTTAGATGTGGCCCTTGTGGCTAAAGGGATCAGGGGGTATGGAGAGAAGGCAGGTACGGGATACTGAGTTGGATGATCAGCCATGATCATATTGAATGGTGGTGCAGGCTCGAAGGGCCGAACGGCCTACTCCTGCACCTATTTTCTATGTATATATGTATGTTATTTAGAACCGGAGTAAAGACCATGGAAAGGATTGTTTGAAGAAGTGAATTTGATGGCTTGTGAATTGCAGCGACTGCTGGTTAAGATGGTAGTGTGGAAGGAATGCAATGAGCCCATCGTGTTCGAATCGTCAGATGAAAACAACACGTGAAAACCCAGAGCAGACAAGAAATAGTGAATACTATATTGTGGGACCCGTTGAGTCCCAGTCACACGGGAGGCCTGATACCCCAACGCAACCAATTCCCCAACACAATATTCCACGAATCACATATAGCTCCTAACTGCGCAGGCGCGGCTCATTTTCCCTCATCCCCCAGCACTCCCTCCCCCTCCTCTTCCTGTGTGGGAGGAAGGGAGGGAAGTGGGTCTGGGGTGAGAGGGGAGGAGGCGAGTGGGGGTGTGTGGGCAGGGGTGTAGGAGGATAGAGAGCGTGGTGTGGGGTGGTAGGGGAGGTGTGTATCATGTATGTGTTGTGTCTCGTATGTGTTCGTTCTGCAGCCGGGGCGGGGGGCGGCTTCAGGCGGGGCCTGTCGGGGGACGGGGGGGGGGAGCGCTGCCGTGGCCTTCCGTTGTAGGGCGCTCCCCCCCCACCCAACCCCCCGGGCCACGACAGCCCTCTCCTGAAACCGTACCCCTCCCCCACTACAGGATTACCCCCGCCGCCCCCGCCTGAAGCCGTCCCCAGCTGCAGGAGCCTCCCCACCTGTCCCCACCGGCTTCAGGCAGGGGAGCATCCTGCAGCTGGGAATGGGATGGCTTCAGGCGGGGGCTGGTGGGGGGGGGGGGCGAGAGCGTCCCGCAGCCTGGGGATGGGGACGGCATAGGGCGGGGGCCGGTGGGGGTGGGGGTGGGGGGAGCGTACTGTAGCTGGCTGAGGGGGCCGCCTTCTGGCGGGGGATTCGAGGGCCGGTGGGGCTGGGAGCGTCCTACAGGCGGGGAGGTGGACGGCTTCAGACGGGCTGTCGGTGGGGGGGGAGCGTCGTGCAGCAGGGGGAGGGCGCCCGGGCCCGCAAGCTCCTGGCCCCGCCAACGCCATGCTCCCTCCATCGCCCCCAACCCCCCCAACTCACACTCCACACTTCCCCAGGATCTCGTGGTTGCAGCAGTCGGTCTCGCAGTCGGCCAGGCTCCGAGCTGCTCCGCACTACGTGCCGCCACCGGGCTCCCTGACTCAGCGTGGCTTCGGGGCTCAGTTCGGCTTCGGGGCACAGCGCGGCTTCGGATCTCCCCGACACAGCCCGGCCTCCAGGCCTTTATTCTACTCGCCCCGGTGATTGACAGCGGGTGCCGGAGCACGCGTCGCCATTCCGGCGAATGACAGGAGAGAAGACCAATCTTCGATCTTGCGGTTTTTAAACCTTCATACCTTTTGTAATATTTCACCGATCGGAACAACCCTTGGTGCACATGCAGCACATGAGAATGGCGAGTAAGGTGGCGAAAAATCGTAGCGCTATCGGGTACAGTTTTTGCGCAAATGTAAAAACAACGCAAATCGGAAGAGGACAAGATGAGAGTTTTAGTTAAGTCTAGACTAGACTAAGTGGGACCCGTTGCGTCTCAGCCACAACATTGGTTCCACAACGCAACCTATTCCCCAACGCAATATTCCATCACTCACCCGTTCCCCGACGGAACCCGTTCCCCCAATGCAATATTCCACCACTCACCCATAGCCCCTAACTGCGCAAGCGTGGCCAACGGGTTCCCGTTGTGATGCCCCTGACCCCCCCCCCCCCCCCTCCTCCCCACCCGCAGAAAGGGGGGAATGAGAGAAAGAATGAACAGAACAGTTCAGTTCTTTCTTGTTGCGTTCTGCAGCCGGGGGAGGGGGACGGCTTCAGGCGGAGGCTGTCGGGGGCCGGTGTGGGAGGGGGGAGCATCCTGCGGCTGGGGAAGGGGGACAGCTTCAGGAGGGCGCTGTCGGGGGGAGCGACCTACAGCGGTAAGCCGCGGCAGCGCTCCCCCCGCCGGCCCCACCTGAAGCCGTCCCCCCCCCCACCGGCTCCTGGGGCCTGCAGCTTGGGACGTGGACGGCCGCAGGCGGGGGGCGGTGGGGAGCATCCTGCAGCAGCGGACGGTACTGCTTCAGGCGGGGGACGGTGGGGGGGGAGGAGCGTCCTGCCGCGGGAGAGGCTTCAGGAGGTGGCTGTCGGGGACAGGGGGAGTGTCCGACAGCCAGGGTAGACGGACGGTTTCAGGCGAGGCTGTCGGGAGGGGCGTCCTGCAGCGGGGGCGGGGGACGGCTTCGTGAGGGGGCTGTCGACGGCCGTGGGGGGGGGGGGGGGAGTGTCCTACAGCCGGGGAGGGTGGCGACTTGAGGCGGGGGCTGCCGGGGGCCGGTGGGGGAGGGAGCGACCTGTAGCCGGCGGAGGTGGACGGCCTCAGCCTGGGGCTGTCGAGGGCCGGTGGGGGTGGGAGCGTCCTACAGTCGGGGGAGCGGGACGACTTCAGGCGGGGGCCGGTGAGGGGCGAAAGCCTCCTGCACTCACTCCACCCCCCCTCAACCACCCCATCCACTCTTCGCGGCTCTCTGGCAGTGCAGCCATTCCCGTCCATTGAGTTCCCATTGTGACATAGAACACGCATGGGATTTATTAAAGCTTAAAATGTGAATAACTCTTAAAATATAACAACAATTTAAACGTTAATGATGAGATTTATTCAGTCCATTCTTTCTTGTTGCGTCTCGTTGCGTTCTGCAGCCGGATGAGGGGGACGGCTTCAGACGGGGCCTGCCGGGGGCCGGTGGGGGGAAGCGCTGTCGTGGCCTACCGCTGCCATGCCCTATCATTGACTACTGCCGTGGCCTGCTGCTGCCACTGCCTACCGCTGTCTAGCCTTGCCACTGCCGCTGCCGTGGCCTATCACTGTCGCTGCCTACCACTACCATGACCTATCGCTGTCTTGGCCTACCGCTGCCATGGCCGTGGTCTGTCGTTGCGGTACCCGGACGTGGCGCCGACGGACGAAAAGCCGAAGCAAAGAAGTCGAAGCCAAAGAACCGAATAGAAACGAGGCAAAAACGCCAATAAATCGAAAGAGTACGAAGACGAAATGCCTACTAACCAAAAGGATGGGACACCTAAATGCAAACTAACCGAAAGGGCGGGACGCCTAAAAGCCAACGAACCGAAAAGCTGCGTCGCCTAAAAGCAAACTTACTGAATGGCCGCTCTGTCGAAACACCACTTACCTGAAAGGCGGCGTCGCCTACACGCCAACGGACCGACTGCTGCTCAACAGAAAAGTCCAATAACGGACATGACGTTGCCAGGCGGCGGGACTTGTCAGCGATTGGTCTAGACCCCCGCGTCCATCACATCACTGTGAAGGGATGAACATTGTCCCACACCTCTCCACCGACCAGCAACCCGCGGAGGGTGGCCGTGGGAGAGTGGGGGCTGTCCCAAGGGATGTGCGGCCACTTTCAACTTGGTGCTTGGGTTCAGATTGCCCAGTCACCTATGGCTTGTGTGGGAAAAGGGCCCCCATGCTCCCATCTTCCCCTTCTCTCACCCCTCTTCTCTCTCTCTCCCCCCATCTCTCTCTCCCTTCTCTCCCCTTCTCTCTCTCCTCTCTCTCAGCCCGTCTCTCTCTCCTCCTCTCTCTCCACTCTTCTCTCTCTCCTCTCTCTCAGCTCTTCTCTCTCCCACCACTCTCTCTCCTCCTTGCTCTCCCCTCCTCTCTCTCCTCTCTCTCCATTCTCTCTCTCCCCCTCTCTCCATTCTCTCTCTCCACCTCTCTCACTCCCTTCTCTCCCTCCTCTCTCTTCCCCTCCTCTCTCTCCCTTCTCTCTCCCTCCTCTCTCTCTCCTCTCTCTCCTCCTCTCACCCTCCTCTCTTTTCCCCCCTCACTTTCCATTCTCTCTCCCTCCCCCCCTCTCCGTCCCTTCTCTCTCCCTCCCTTCTCTCTCTCCCCCTTCTCTCTCTCCCCCTTCTCTTCTCCTCTCTCTTCCCCTCCTTTCTGTTGAGAAAACTGGCAGCGGTCCGTGTGAAAATACAGCACCTACCAACAATGAAGGCAATGTGAAACCAGCGGCCGCAAGCCCTTCGCACGGGACGGGGTTTTAACTCGGCATTAAAAATCAAAACAGAGCTACATTAATTTAAAACAAAAATGTTACATGTATAAATCGTTCTTACATTGGGGAACATGGTTAATTAACTGTTGCCATTATATCCCTGTCATAACGCCCTTTGCTTTAGCCGGTGATTACATCCATTCCATCCCTCCCTCGCAAAGATGTGGGATTTCAATTTGAGCACACTTGTTTGAATAGATGCAAGCGGCATGTAAAGCGCCTCTTCTGTGGGCTGTGGTCCGGGCATCAAAAATGTGTCTAGAAATCCATTTTCGTGATCCACGTCTCAGAACTAAATTACATTTTCCACAGATTTAGATGAAATATAATTGAGAAGGAAGTTATAACTCGTCAGTGCCAAAAGTTGCACATTAATTAACTAATTAGAAAATGAGATCGAGAAAGTAACCGCCATCTAGTGGCCAATGCCCATATTACCCCATGGGCAGCCTATTTCCGTGTTGCAGTCCATTTAAACCATATATTATTATACCCATATATATATGACGTAAATATGACTGTAATCATATATAATTAAGTATATGATGAATATAATTGTGTGCTTTTTTAATGACACTGTCGCAGAGGTCCTGCTCCTGAACCAGCCTAAGGGTGAGGGCAGTTCTTGTGGGTTCCTCCCCTTACTGAACACCACTGATTGCCAGTGTGCAGAGTGGGGGTCACGGCCATAGTGGGACTGAGCCAGTTCAAGGCTGGGGGACAGACCTGTAAGGCAGCTTCCTCAATGGGAAATTTAATGAGAAGGAAAAGGAAAAAAAAAACATGATGCCGAGAAAATAGGTAGTGATTGTGGGAGATTTCAATTTTGCACACATAGACTGGGAAACACATTCTGTAAAAGGGCTGGATGGTTTGGAATTTGTAAAATGTGTGCAGGATAGTGTTTTGCAGCAATACATAGAGGTACCTACTAGAGAAGGGGCAGTGCTGGACCTCCTGTTAGGAAATGAGACAGGGCAGGTGGCGGAGGTAAGCGTTGGGGAGCACTTCGGGTCCAGTGATCACAATACCATTAGTTTCAATATAATTATGGAGAGGGTCAGAACTGGACCTAGGGTTGAGATTTTTGATTGGAGATAGGCTAACTTTGAGGAGATGTGAAAGGATTTAAAAGGAGTGAATTGGGACATGTTGTTTTATGGGAAGGATGTAGAAGAGAAATGGAGGACATTTAAAGGTGAAATTTTAAGAGTACAGAATCTTTATGTCCCTGTTCGGTTGAAAGGAAATAGTAAAAATTGGTAAGAGCCATGGTTTTCAAGGGAAATTGGACACGGTTCGGAAAAAGAGAGAGATCTACAATAATTATAGGCAGCATGGAGTAAATGAGGTGCTTGAGGAGTATAAAGAATGTAAAAAGAATATTAAGAAAGAAATTAGAAAAGCTAAAAGAAGATATGAGGTTGCTTTGGGAAGTAAGGTGAAAGTAAATCCAAAGAGTTTCTACAGCTATATTAATAGCAAAAGGATAACAAGGAATAAAATTGGTCCATTAGAGAGTCAGAGTGGACAGCTATCTGCAGAGCCAAAAGAGATGGGGGAGATATTGAACAATGTCTTTTCTTCGGTATTCACCAAGGACTAGGATATGGAATTATGTGAGGTAAGGGAAACAAGCAGAGTAGCAATGGAAACTATGAGATTCAAAGAAGAGGAGGTGCGGACACTTTTGAAAAATATGAAAATGGATAAATCTCCAGGTCCTGACAGGATATTGCCGAGGTCATTGAGGGAAGTTAGTGTTGAAATACCAGGGGCTATGACAGAAATATTTCAAATGTCATTAGAAACGGGAATAGTGCCGGAGGATTGGTGTACTGCACATGTTGTTCCGTTGTTTAAAAAGGGTTCTAAGAGTAAATCTAGCAATTATAGACCTGTTAGTTTGACGTCAGTTGTGGGCAAATTAATGGAAAGAATACTTAGAGATAATATATATAAGCATCTGGATAAGCAGGGTCTGATTAGGAACAGTCAACATGGATTTGTGCCTGGAAGGTCATGTTTGACTAATCTTCTAGAATTTTTTCGAAGAGGTTACTAGGGAAATTGATGAGGGTAAAGCAATGGATGTTGTCTATATGGACTTCAGTAAGGCCTTTGACAAGGTTCCTCATGGAAGGTTGGTTAAGAAGATTAAATTGTTGGGTATTAATGGTGGAGTAGCAAGATGGATTTAACAGTGGCTGAATGGGAGATGCCAGAGAGTAATGGTGGATGGCTGTTTGTCAGGTTGGAGGCCGGTGACTAGTGGGGTGCCTCAGGGGTCTGTGTTGGGTCCACTGTTGTTTGTCCTTCAGACGGGGCCTGCCGGGGGCCGGTGGGGGGAAGCGCTGTCGTGGCCTACCGCTGCCATGCCCTATCATTGACTACTGCCGTGGCCTGCTGCTGCCACTGCCTACCGCTGTCTAGCCTTGCCACTGCCGCTGCCGTGGCCTATCACTGTCGCTGCCTACCACTACCATGACCTATCGCTGTCTTGGCCTACCGCTGCCATGGCCGTGGTCTGTCGTTGCGGTACCCGGACGTGGCGCCGACGGACGAAAAGCCGAAGCAAAGAAGTCGAAGCCAAAGAACCGAATAGAAACGAGGCAAAAACGCCAATAAATCGAAAGAGTACGAAGACGAAATGCCTACTAACCAAAAGGATGGGACACCTAAATGCAAACTAACCGAAAGGGCGGGACGCCTAAAAGCCAACGAACCGAAAAGCTGCGTCGCCTAAAAGCAAACTTACTGAATGGCCGCTCTGTCGAAACACCACTTACCTGAAAGGCGGCGTCGCCTACACGCCAACGGACCGACTGCTGCTCAACAGAAAAGTCCAATAACGGACATGACGTTGCCAGGCGGCGGGACTTGTCAGCGATTGGTCTAGACCCCCGCGTCCATCACATCACTGTGAAGGGATGAACATTGTCCCACACCTCTCCACCGACCAGCAACCCGCGGAGGGTGGCCGTGGGAGAGTGGGGGCTGTCCCAAGGGATGTGCGGCCACTTTCAACTTGGTGCTTGGGTTCAGATTGCCCAGTCACCTATGGCTTGTGTGGGAAAAGGGCCCCCATGCTCCCATCTTCCCCTTCTCTCACCCCTCTTCTCTCTCTCTCCCCCCATCTCTCTCTCCCTTCTCTCCCCTTCTCTCTCTCCTCTCTCTCAGCCCGTCTCTCTCTCCTCCTCTCTCTCCACTCTTCTCTCTCCTCTCTCTCAGCTCTTCTCTCTCCCACCACTCTCTCTCCTCCTTGCTCTCCCCTCCTCTCTCTCCTCTCTCTCCATTCTCTCTCTCCCCCTCTCTCCATTCTCTCTCTCCACCTCTCTCCCTCCCTTCTCTCCCTCCTCTCTCTTCCCCTCCTCTCTCTCCCTTCTCTCTCCCTCCTCTCTCTCTCCTCTCTCTCCTCCTCTCACCCTCCTCTCTTTTCCCCCCTCACTTTCCATTCTCTCTCCCTCCCCCCCTCTCCGTCCCTTCTCTCTCCCTCCCTTCTCTCTCTCCCCCTTCTCTTCTCCTCTCTCTTCCCCTCCTTTCTGTTGAGAAAACTGGCAGCGGTCCGTGTGAAAATACAGCACCTACCAACAATGAAGGCAATGTGAAACCAGCGGCCGCAAGCCCTTCGCACGGGACGGGGTTTTAACTCGGCATTAAAAATCAAAACAGAGCTACATTAATTTAAAACAAAAATGTTACATGTATAAATCGTTCTTACATTGGGGAACATGGTTAATTAACTGTTGCCATTATATCCCTGTCATAACGCCCTTTGCTTTAGCCGGTGATTACATCCATTCCATCCCTCCCTCGCAAAGATGTGGGATTTCAATTTGAGCACACTTGTTTGAATAGATGCAAGCGGCATGTAAAGCGCCTCTTCTGTGGGCTGTGGTCCGGGCATCAAAAATGTGTCTAGAAATCCATTTTCGTGATCCACGTCTCAGAACTAAATTACATTTTCCACAGATTTAGATGAAATATAATTGAGAAGGAAGTTATAACTCGTCAGTGCCAAAAGTTGCACATTAATTAACTAATTAGAAAATGAGATCGAGAAAGTAACCGCCATCTAGTGGCCAATGCCCATATTACCCCATGGGCAGCCTATTTCCGTGTTGCAGTCCATTTAAACCATATATTATTATACCCATATATATATGACGTAAATATGACTGTAATCATATATAATTAAGTATATGATGAATATAATTGTGTGCTTTTTTAATGACACTGTCGCAGAGGTCCTGCTCCTGAACCAGCCTAAGGGTGAGGGCAGTTCTTGTGGGTTCCTCCCTTTACTGAACACCACTGATTGCCAGTGTGCAGAGTGGGGGTCACGGCCATAGTGGGACTGAGCCAGTTCAAGGCTGGGGGACAGACCTGTAAGGCAGCTTCCTCAATGGGAAATTTAATGAGAAGGAAAAGGAAAAAAAAAACATGATGCCGAGAAAATAGGTAGTGATTGTGGGAGATTTCAATTTTGCACACATAGACTGGGAAACACATTCTGTAAAAGGGCTGGATGGTTTGGAATTTGTAAAATGTGTGCAGGATAGTGTTTTGCAGCAATACATAGAGGTACCTACTAGAGAAGGGGCAGTGCTGGACCTCCTGTTAGGAAATGAGACAGGGCAGGTGGCGGAGGTAAGCGTTGGGGAGCACTTCGGGTCCAGTGATCACAATACCATTAGTTTCAATATAATTATGGAGAGGGTCAGAACTGGACCTAGGGTTGAGATTTTTGATTGGAGATAGGCTAACTTTGAGGAGATGTGAAAGGATTTAAAAGGAGTGAATTGGGACATGTTGTTTTATGGGAAGGATGTAGAAGAGAAATGGAGGACATTTAAAGGTGAAATTTTAAGAGTACAGAATCTTTATGTCCCTGTTCGGTTGAAAGGAAATAGTAAAAATTGGTAAGAGCCATGGTTTTCAAGGGAAATTGGACACGGTTCGGAAAAAGAGAGAGATCTACAATAATTATAGGCAGCATGGAGTAAATGAGGTGCTTGAGGAGTATAAAGAATGTAAAAAGAATATTAAGAAAGAAATTAGAAAAGCTAAAAGAAGATATGAGGTTGCTTTGGGAAGTAAGGTGAAAGTAAATCCAAAGAGTTTCTACAGCTATATTAATAGCAAAAGGATAAAAAGGAATAAAATTGGTCCATTAGAGAGTCAGAGTGGACAGCTATCTGCAGAGCCAAAAGAGATGGGGGAGATATTGAACAATGTCTTTTCTTCGGTATTCACCAAGGACTAGGATATGGAATTATGTGAGGTAAGGGAAACAAGCAGAGTAGCAATGGAAACTATGAGATTCAAAGAAGAGGCGGTGCGGACACTTTTGAAAAATATGAAAATGGATAAATCTCCAGGTCCTGACAGGATATTGCCGAGGTCATTGAGGGAAGTTAGTGTTGAAATACCAGGGGCTATGACAGAAATATTTCAAATGTCATTAGAAACAGGAATAGTGCCGGAGGATTGGTGTACTGCACATGTTGTTCCGTTGTTTAAAAAGGGTTCTAAGAGTAAATCTAGCAATTATAGACCTGTTAGTTTGACGTCAGTTGTGGGCAAATTAATGGAAAGAATACTTAGAGATAATATATATAAGCATCTGGATAAGCAGGGTCTGATTAGGAACAGTCAACATGGATTTGTGCCTGGAAGGTCATGTTTGACTAATCTTCTAGAATTTTTTCGAAGAGGTTACTAGGGAAATTGATGAGGGTAAAGCAATGGATGTTGTCTATATGGACTTCAGTAAGGCCTTTGACAAGGTTCCTCATGGAAGGTTGGTTAAGAAGATTAAATTGTTGGGTATTAATGGTGGAGTAGCAAGATGGATTTAACAGTGGCTGAATGGGAGATGCCAGAGAGTAATGGTGGATGGCTGTTTGTCAGGTTGGAGGCCGGTGACTAGTGGGGTGCCTCAGGGGTCTGTGTTGGGTCCACTGTTGTTTGTCATGTACATCAATGATCTGGATGATGGTGTGGAAAATTGGATTAGTAAGTATGCAGATGATACTAAGATAGGTGGTGTGGTGGATAATGAAGTAGATTTTCAAAGTCTACAGAGAGATTTAGGCCATTTTGAAGAGTGGGCTGAAAGATGGCAGATGGAGTTTAATGCTGATAAATGTTAGGTACTACATCTCGGCAGGACAAATGCCATGGTACGTACATGGTAAATGGTAGCGAATTGAGGAATGCAGTTGAACAGAGGGATCTAGGAATAACTGCATAGTTCCCTGAAGGTGGAATCTCATGTAGATAGGGTGGTAAAGAAAGCTTTTGGTGTGCTGGCCTTTATAAATCAAAGCATTGAATATAGAAGTTGGGATGTAATGTTAAAATTGTACAAGGCATTGGTGAGGCCAATTCTGGAGTATGGAGTACAATTTTGGTCGCCTAATTATAGGAAGGATGTCAACAAAATAGAGAGAGTACAGAGGAGATTTACTAGAATGTTGCCTGGGTTTCAGCAACTAAGTTACAGAGAAAGGTTGAACAAGTTATGTCTTTATTCTTTGGAGCGCAGAAGGTTAAGAGGGGACTTGATAGAGGTCTTTAAAATCATGAGCGGGTTAGACAGAGTTGACGTGGATAAGCTTTTTCCATTGAGAGTAGGGAAGATTCAAACAAGGGGACATGACTTGAGAATTAAGGGACAGAAGTTTAGGGGTAACATTAGGGGGAACATCTTTACTCAGAGAGTGGTAGCTGTGTAGAATGAGCTTCCAGTGGAAGTGGTGGAGGCAGGTTCGATGTTATCCTTTAAAAATAGATTGGATGGGTATATGGACGGGAAAGGGATGGAGGGTTATGGTCTGAGTGCAGGTAGATGGGACTAGGGGGAAGTCCTGCTCACCCCTCTCAGACAAATTTGTGTACCTGATGTTTTTCAGTAATATGCTGGCTTATTAGCCAATATAAAGCACTGTAAATAAGAGCAGAAGTGGAAATCTCAAAAGTAATAACCAGTCCTTTTCTGCCCGTTCCTTTCTACTATTTTTATTTCAATGTTCGAAAGGAAGCCTTGGTTATAACCCTGTATCTCTCTAGGCCAGGGGTCTCACAATTCTAAAGTAAATCATTTCAAGTTGTCACCATACCAAGTGCTGAATGAAAAAAACCTAATCAGACTAGTGAGTTCTTCTCAAGGGTATGCTGTCCAGTTACTCGCAGCTCTGTCCATCACATGACCATTTTCACGGTGTTTCTTTGTTCATGTTTCGCTCTGACTGTTTCATTTCTCCCAAAGCCTATCGGGATATTTGACATCCAGTCCCAGACTATATTTTTATATTCCTAAAAATTCCCCTGGTGATGAAATGGTCCGTGTCAGATGAAATCGGATGTCATTGAATGAGCTTGCAATCTCAACTGTTTATTCTTTGTTTTCTCTTAACTTTAAGTTTATTTTCTTCCTATTTCTTACCGTTTGAATTGAGTTCAGATCGAGAGCTGAATTCGGCGCTGGCCACGTGGCACCCAGGTAGATGTGTTGGATGAGATTGGAGATGCCTTTATCTCAGAACAAAATCTGTTAATTTGAAAATTGTGGATTTGGGGAGATAATCGGTAGGCAGCGCGACTCTGCAGTCCGTCTGTCTTTTTTTTTTTTTTTGTCCCGTTGAGTGTATAGTTTGTAGAGGCCTCCGGTGAGGAATGCGGCCGTTCCAGGTGGCCCAGCTGCTGGAGGACTCTCCCGACGCCGGGGCTACATCACCCGGCGAGAACGGCCAGGATCATCGGGCCTCCGTAGAGGCAATAGCGGGGGCTTCATTTGGCCTGACTTTTTGGTTGAACTGGGGCTGGGGACTGGACATTGTGCCTTCCCCCACAGTGGAAATCATTGTGGGGGGATGATTTTTGTTTGTAATTGTTTGTAATTGTATTTCTTAGTCTGTGTTCAAGATGGCAGTCGGAGGGGAGAGTGGACGCTGGCGCGGTTTCGCTGCCGCTGCTCTCTCCTCAAATTGTGTTTCTGATTTTCTTTTTTGTGTTTTTGGAAGGAATTCTGTCCCTGATTTGTGTATTGGCCTTTATAACTTATTTTTTAAATTCTGATTATTCTGATTATATGTTAACCATAAATCTCTGTAAGGTGTCCTTGAGACCTCGGTATAAGGCGCCCATAAATAAAATTCATTATTATTATTATTATTATATATTGTATTTAACTGTGTATATGTGGGGGGCGGGGGAAACTTTTAGTTCTCTTCCCTGTACGGGGGACCCGACCTTTTCCCTGTCGGGTCTCCGTTGTCGTTGGGGCCTAGCACCGTGGAGTGGCCTCCAACCGGAACAACCTGGGGGCTCCAGTCGCGGAGCCTGCGGATTCGCCATCGTGGAGCTGGGACTAGCCGTCGCCCGCTGGGGGCTCCAACATCGGGAGAAGAATAAAGGGCCTGTCCCACCAGCATGCGATTGCATGCGTCTAGCGCGACCAAACGTGTTGGCTTGAGGCGTACGGCCTCGCGGGGCCGGTCCCACTTCCAACCGCGGACACGTCTGGAGTTGTGCGGGGCTGGTCCCGACATCAAACTCACCAATCAGCTGGGCAGGAGGCGGGCCGACTGAATTGGACGTCGCACGGCGTCGGGCGGTGACGTCATCACACAACGGCACGCCGGGCGGTGACGCCATCGCGCAACGCCACATGCTAGGCGTACGCCGTCAAGACGCTGCGTATGACGTCGAGACACTGCAAACGTCCTCAAAGTGGCTGCGGGCCGATAGGCCGTTGGCGCGCGGGATTTTTTGACAGTGTCAGTTTTTCGGAGCCCCGCGCGATGTCGGGAACAGCCCGTACAACTCCATACGGCTCCGACGATCGAAGTGGGACCGGCACCGCAAGGCCGTATAAACATATAATATAACCATATAACAATTACAGCACGGAAACAGGCCATCTCGACCCTTCTGGTCCGTGCCGAACACGTATTCTCCCCTAGTCCCATATACCTGCGCTCAGACCATAACCCTCCATTCCTTTCCCGTCCATATAACTATCCAATTTATCTTTAAATGATAAAAACGAACCTGCCTCCACCACCTTCACTGGAAGCTCATTCCACACAGCCACCACTCTCTGTGTAAAGAAGTTCCCCCTCATGTTACCCCTAAACTTCTGTCCCTTAATTCTCAAGTCATGTCCCCTTGTTTGAATCTTCCCTACTCCCAGTGGGAAAAGCTTATCCACGTCAACTCTGTCTATCCCTCTCATCATTTTAAAGACCTCTATCAAGTCCCCCCTTAACCTTCTGCGCTCCAAAGAATAAAGCCCTAACTTGTTCAACCTTTCTCTGTAACTTAGTTGCTGAAACCCAGGCAACATTCTAGTAAATCTACGGCTCAAGCGACCACGCTAGGTCGCGCTCGCTGCATGCAGTCGCATGCTGGTGGGACAGGCCCTTAAGGAACAGGGGAGAGATAAGACTTTGCCTTCCATCACAGTGAGGAGGTGTTTGGAGATTCACTGTGATGGATATTTCTGTTAATTGTGTCTTGTGTTTTTTCTTGTTTGTATTACTTCAGAAACGTTCAAATGACATAATAAAATATCTTGTATCTTGTATATATTATATATTTGTAATTGCTTTTTTTTGTCTTAATATGATCTATTTTTTAAAGGGTCTGCCTTGTAAGTAGTTAAAGAGTGATCTCACATCCCTCACCACCCATAGAATTCTGAATTAATGGAGGGAATGAATCTATATTACTAAAACTAAGATCTTGACCACTTTCTGACTTTCTGTTTCGTGATTTCTGAAAGAACGCCGCCACTTACGGCCGTAATGTTTGGCCACCTCGCTCAGTCCCCCTCCGCTGAGCTGGACCAGAGGATTTTTTCCCATCGATGAAACATAAAAGAGTTATTAATGTTTTAAAAATGTTGACATTCTCTCTGCTGCCACTGCTGGTGGGAGGGGGGAGGGACTAAAAATCCGGAAGTGTTGTGCCTCAATCAGTCTCTGCAAGATGGGGGGGAAGTGAGAGGGTCACGTCTCTCAGTCTGAGCTGTGAATAACACGGAACACATGTCTACTAAACTGTGAGTGTGGTTTTACTGACTTTGAGTGCCCTTAATGTGGTTTGAAAATGAAAATATGGTTGGTTTGAAGAAAAACACTGCAAATGGTTGGTGGGGGGGGGAGTTGGTTGAAGTAAAAGGCACTGCAAATGGTTGTTTGGGGGGTTTGGGTTGAAGTAAAAGGCACTGCAAATGGTTGTTTGGGGGTTTTGGGTTGAAGTAAAAGGCACTGCAAATGGTTGTTTGGGGGTTTTGGGTTGAAGTAAAAGGCACTGCAAATGGTTGTTTGGGGGTTTTGCGTTGAAGTAAAAGGCACTGCAAATAGTTGTTGGTCTAAACTTGACAACTTCCTGTCAATTGATTTTAGATAAAACGCTACCACTTACGGCTGTGATTTTTGGCCATCTTACACAGCCCCCCTCCGCTCATCAGGTGCAGAGGATTCTTCCCATCAATGAAAAATAAGTGTTATTAGTGTTTAAAAAATGTTGAGAATCTCTCTCCTGTCAATCCTGTGTGGGAGGGGGAGGGATTATAAAACCCGGAAGTGTGGGTGTGGCCCAGTCTCTGCATGATGGGGGAGGGAGAGGTTACGACTGTCTGAGCTGTGAATCAACTGAACGCACTGAATGTCAACTGAACTGTGAGCGTGGTGTTTTGTGTGGTTTTATGGTGGTTTCACCCTGCTTGAAATGGTATGAATGCATTTGAATGTGGTGGCCTTGCACCCTGCATGAAATGGTATGAAACTGCATTTGAATGTGGTGGCGTTTCACCCTGCATGAAATGGTATGAAACTGCATTTGAATTTGGTGCCCTTGCACCCTGCTTGAAATGGTATGAAACTGCACTTGAATTTGGTGGCCTTGTGCCCTGCTTGATGCGGTATGAAACTGCACTTGAATTTGGTGACCTTGCACCCTGCTTGAAGTGGTATGAAACTGCACTTGAAATCGGTGGCCATGCACCCTGCTTGAAGTGGTATGAAACTGCACTTGAATTCGGTGGCCTTGCACCCTACTTGAAGTGGTAGGAAACTGCACTTGAATTCGTTGGCCTTGCACCCTGCTTGAAGTGGTAGGAAACTGAACCTGAATTTGGTGGCCTTGCACCCTGCTTGAAGTGGTATGAAACTGCACTTGAATTTGGTGGCCTTGCACCCTGCTCGAAGTGGTAAGAAACTGCACTTGAATTTGGTGGCCTTGCACCCTGCTTGAAATGGTAGGAAAATGGATTTGAATTTGGTGGCCTTGCACCCTGCTTGAAATGGAATTTCAAGGAATAGCCGTGAGTCAACTGCCAGCCCACCAGCCGTGAGTGAGCTGCCAGCACATCAGGCTTGAAGGACTGAGCTGCCACCCCAAGAATCCATTTGGCCCACAATGTCCATACTAGCCCTCTGGAAACCAGTCCCTTCAGCCCACAACACCCATACCAGTGCTCCAGAAAGCCACCCCCCTCCCCCCCACTGGCCACCAATTTTGGAATTGGTGGAGAGGTGAAATATTGTGTCGGGGGACCAGCCCTCCCGTGTGAACATGGGACCCAACGGGTCCCATAGTCTAGTAGGACACTAAAGAGTGTGGAAGTTAGTTATGACCTACAGGCCCTCAGCGATTAATTAATTACATACGCACAGTAATTAACCCGAACCGTGTCAGTCTTGCATTCGCAGGTATTGGAAACCCAGAAGCCACTGCCAGTTGAACACAGACACAGTCCATATTACTGGGAGACTACGTACTGATATGGTACAGGGATCGGACGAAATTGGGACTGTGTTGGAGGGGACTGTACCAGGTGCTACTACGACACCAACTGCCGTGAAGATTGAAGATCACCTCCGTTGGAGACATCTGATATGATTGAATGGACGTGAACCAAAAAAGGACAATGGAGCTATTGACCCTCCTTTTATCCTGAGGTTGGCCAGATGGGCTGGACTTGGGGAACAACTCCTGCATCAAGCCATCCTGAGTAAGGCTGACAACTGTCCTATACGTTTATAACACTGACCAAGGTGGATCCATTACCACAGGTTCTTGACGTAACCAGAGAAAGGTGGCAGCTGATCCTAGAGCTACAGACAGAACTGAAACAGATGAAAAATATGCTCACCAATGCGCAGTCTGAAAATGACCATCTCGCTTCCATCACACTGCAGCTGAAGGAGAGTAATCAGGTTGTGGAGTTGAAAAGCTTTGATTTTGAAGTGCAACTCACTTACAGAACTGGATTGAGGTAAATCCCAGCCGGGATCAAAGTGAGGGGCTGAGTAAGGATGGATCAGACAGACAGTTCGCATTGATGGAGAAGGAAGAAGAATGCTGCTTTCACACGCTGATGGACAACTTCAGAGAAAGAACGCCTTTACAGATCAGGAGGAAGTGCAAAGCCTTTGGTCACAACTTCGGAAAGACGAACCACATTTGATCAAAGAAATTGAAGCATATCAAGCTCTATTATGTGACCAAGGGTCCAGAGAGAGAGAAGCTGAACATTTTTAAATAGCTGGACCTCTTGAGAGACATTATGCATTACTCTGACCAGGAAGACAATGACTCAGACCAGGTGATAATCAGTGTGATGACAATTAGGACATCGATGAGGATGGCAATGATGGCATTCCTGATGAAAAGGACAATTGCCGTCTTGTTGGGGTGGCAGATTGCAACGTGGTCCGCCCTGTTTCGACGAATGATATCAACACGGAGTGCACAATCAAATAAGATCAAATAGAACAAGTTGTCCTACAACTTTAGGCTGTGCATGCCATGCGCAAGAAGAAGCCGTCTTATTCTCAACACTGACCAGATAGATGCCGATGGTGACGGCAGAGCACAGACCAGCAAGGATGACTTTGACAACATCCCAGATATCTATGACATGTGCCCCGAGAACAGCGCCATCAGCGAGACTCACCTGAGGAAGGTCCAACGGGGACGATGCAGATCGATCCTAACTGGGTATTGTGCAACCAGGGCAGGGAGTTGCTGCAGACCGACAACTCTGACCCAGGCCTTGCTGTCAGATTCGAGGAGTTCAACACCATCAACTTCAGTGGCACATTCTACGTCAACACAGACCGCAATCTACGGTGGCTTTGTCTTTGGCTTACAGTCCAACAGCTGCTTCTACGTGGTGATGTGGAAGTAGGTCCCTGGGAGGAGAAGCCATCCAAAGCCCATGGATACGCTGAAGGGCTCCACCAAGGGACGGGAGGGGGAAGCAGCTGTGAAATGCTCTCCAGCACACAGGCAACACCCTCGGATTGGTGCGAACTTTATGGCACGACCCCAAGAATATTGGCTGAAAGGATTACACCACGTAAAGGTGGCACCTGATCCATCAACCCTAAACATGCTTCATCAGGGTGGTGGTCAATGAAGAGAGTGAGAACTGGTGGCCAAACCTTTGGTTTGATGGACTTTGAGGTACGGTGATACATTATGGCTTTATCATTCTGCTGATCATTGCTCTGATTTTTATTATTAAATGCTTGCGACCATTGTGTGCCTACTGAGGCCTGTGAATGTTATCATGTTACAATAAAAAGGAGGGAATGAAAAAGTTAATATAGTCAAATCTAATAGTATTCACAAAATACACAAAATGGAGTCATTCTTCTTACTAATTAAGATGGAAACTAAGAACAAATGGTCTGTGAAGGACAATTGTGCCTCGTCTAAAGTGACTCCATGCCAAGTCTGTATAATATTGCTGACTTTGCAGATAAGTAATGCAGTACCCAAAATGGAGTAAAAGGTTGGCGTTTTGATATAGAAATTAAAATGGAAACTTGCAGTATAACATGTGCTTATCCAAGGCCATGAAGAAGGACTATGAGCCAATGACACTGAAAAGATAACCGATAACTTGTTATTGGAGGAGCTTGGTTTAGATTACTTGAATTCTTAAAGGCTTGCCATATTCAGACTTGGTAGGAGTGTTTTACTGATGAGAAAAACTAGACTAAGTGGGACACGTTGGGTCCCATGTTCACACGGGAGGGTTGGTCCCCCAAAGCAATATTCCACCTCTCCACCAATTTGCTTTCTGGAGTGCTAGTATGGGTGCTGAGGGCCGAAAGGACTGGTTTCCAGAGGGCTAGTATGGACATTGTGGGCCGAATGGATTCTTGGGCTGGCAGCTCAGTCACTCAGGCCTGGTGGGCAGGCCCCTCAGTCACTCAGGCCTGGTGGGCTGGCAGCTCAGTCACTCGGACCTGGTGGGCTGGCAGCTCAGTCACAGGGCTGGTGGGCTGGCAGCTCAGTTACTCAGGGCTGGTGGACTGGCAGATCAGTCACTCAGGGCTGCTGGGCTGGCAGTTCACTCACGGCTATTCCTTGAAATTCCATTTCAAGCAGAGTACAGGCCACCAAATTCAATTTCATAGCGTTTCAAGCAGAGTGCTGGCCACCAAATTCAGTTTCATAGCGTTTCAAGCAGAGTGCAGGCCACCATATTCAGTTTCATAGCGTTTCAAGCAGTGCAGGCCACGAAATTCAATTTCATAGCGTTGCAAGCAGAGTGCAGGCCACCAAATTCAGTTTCATAGCGTTTCAAGCAGTGCGCAGGCCACCAAATTCAGTTTCATAGCGTTTCAAGCAGAGTGCAGGCCACCAAATTCAGTTTCATAGCGTTTCAAGCAGAGTGAAGGCCACCAAATTCAATTTCATAACATTTCAAGCAGAGTGCAAGCCTCCAAATTCAATTTCATAGCATTTCAAGCAGTGTGCAGGCCAACCAATTGCCAAACAACTCATTGCATCTTCATCGTGGCTGCACGAGGATCGGGCCTGGGAACTAAATATTCAGGGTTATACATCCTATAGAAAGGACAGGCAGGTGGGCAGAGGAGTGGGGTATCTCTGCTGGTGAGAGATGGAATTCAGTCCCTTGCAGGAGAAGACATAGGGACTGACGAGGTAGAGTCACTGTGGATTGAGTTGAAGAATTGTAAAGGCAAGAAGACATTAATTGGTGTTATCTACAGACCCCCAAATAGTAACCTGGATGCAGGGTGTAAGTTGCAGCAGGAGATAAAACTGGCATGTAACAAAGGTAATGCCACTGTGGTGATGGGGGATTTCAATATGCAGGTAGACTGGGAAAATCAGGTTGGTTCAGGACCCAAAGAAAGAGAGTTTGCAGAATGCCTCCGAGATGGATTCTTAGAGCAGTTTGTAATGGAGCCGACCAGAGAAAAGGCAATTCTGGATTTAGTGTTGTCCAATGAACCAGATATGATAAGAGAACTCGAGGTAAAGGAACCGCTTGGAGGTAGTGAACATAATATGATTAGTTTTAATTTGCAATATGAGAAGGAGAAGGTTAAATCGGAAATGTCAGTGATGCAGTTGAACAAAGGGGACAATGAAGGAATGAGAGAGGAGCTGGCCAAGGTAGACTGGAAAGGGATCCTAGCAGGAATGATGGTGGAACAGCAATGGCAGGAATTTCTGGGCATAATCCGGAAGACGCAGGATCATCTCATTCCAAAAAGTAAGAAAGATTCTAAGGGGAGTAGGAGGCAACCGTGGCTGACAACAGAAGTTAGGGATAGTATAACACAGCAAAGAGTAGCCGGAAGCCAGAGGATTGGGAAACTTTCATAGGACAACAGAAGGAAACAAAACAGGCAATACGGGCTGAGAAGATGAAGTACGAAGGGAAGCTGGCCAGGAATATAAAGAAGGACAGTAAAAGCTTCTTTTGATATGTTAAGGGAAAAAGAATAGCAAAGTCAAATGTGGGTCCCTTGAATGCAGACACGGGTGAAATTATTATGGGTAACAAGGAAATGGCTGAAGAGTAGAACAGGTACTTCGGATCTGTCTTCACTAAGGAAGACACAAACAATCTCCCAGATGTACTGGAGGACAGAGGATCTAAGGGGGTAGAGGAACTGAAAGAAATTTTCATTCAGCGAGAAATAGTATTGGGTAGGCTAATGGGACTGAAGGATGATAAATCCCCTGGGCCTGATGGTCTGCAGAAAATTGGTTGGCAGACAGGAAGCAAAGAGTAGTAGTGAACGGGTCCTTTTCAGAATGGCAGGCAGTGGCGAGTGGAGTGCCGCAATGCTCGGTGTAGCGGCCGCAACTGTTTACCATATATATTAATGATTTGGAAGAGGGAATTAGGAGCAACACTAGCAAGTTTGTGGATGACACAAAGCTGGGTGGCAGTGTGAACTGTGAAGAGGATGTTAGGAGGTTACAGGGTGACCGGGACAGGTTGAGTGAGTGGGCAGATGCGTGGCAGATGCAGTATAATATAGATAAATGTGAGGTTATCCACTTTGGCGGCAAAAACAAGGGGGCAGATTATTATCTCAATGGGGTTAGGTTAGGCAAGGGGGAGGTGCAGCGAGACCTGGGCGTCCTTGTACACCGGTCACTGAAAGTTGGCGTGCAGGTACAGCAGGCAGTGAAGAAAGCTAATGGAATGTTGGCCTTCATAACAAGAGGATTGTAGTAGAGAGGTTCTTCTGCAGTTGTATAGGGCTCTGGTAAGACCACATCTGGAGTATTGCGTACAGTTTTGGTCTCCTAATTTGAGGAAGGACATCCTTTCGATTGAGGCAGTAGGGTCACAAGATTGATCCCTGGGATGGCGGGACTGTCATATGAGGAAAGATTGAAAAGACTAGGCTTGTATTCACTGGAGTTTAGAAGGATGAGGGGGGATCTTATAGAAACATATGAAATTATAAAAGGACTGGACAAGCTAGATGCAGGAAAAATGTTCCCAATGTTGTGCGAGTCCAAAACCAGGGGCCACAGTCCTAGAATAAAGGGGAGGCCATTTAAGACTGAGGTGCAAAAAAACTTTTTCACCCAGAAAGTTGTGAATTTGTGGAATTCCCTGCTACAGAGGGCAGTGGAGGCCAAATCACTGGATGGTTTTACGAGAGAGTTAGATAGAGCTCAATGAATGACGATGCTGGCTCGAAGGGCCGAATGGCCTCCTCCTGCACCTATTTTCTATGTTTGTTTCTATTAAGGGCTAACAAATCATTTATTGCAAGGACATTGCAGACTCACAGTTCAGTTGATTCAGAGACACTCAAAGAGTAAATCACTTGAGAGCCCACTTTCAAACAAAGAGTCGCCTCTTTTTATGGCATCTATTTGTCCCACCCCCGCTGCATTTTCATACCCAATCACTTGCAGCCATTCCCTTATCGATAACCAATTACCTGCATCCAGTTTCTCCCCTCCGTCCCCAGTTATTTTCCATTTCGTAATCCCTATTTAAACCACATGACTTCTCCTTTCTTGGGCCCTCTTATTTCTCTTAGCTAGGGCTTGATACAGTTACAAAGGTCATATATCTGTCACAAATGATTTACGCTAAGTGCTGCGAGAGAAGAACCCAAAGTTTATTTTCCTATCTTAGGCATCCCTTATCTCTCTTAGTCATCCCAGCTAGGGTTGTTACAGAGTTACAAAGGTCATCTAACAGTCACAACGGATTTACGCTAATTACTGAGCTCGCTACGAGGGAAGAACCCAAGTGCCTTCCCCCGATTTGTATAAACAAAACATATTTTGCACACTAATCTCTTGTGTGGGACTTTGTCAAAGGCTATTTGAAAGTCCAGATACACTATATCAACTGGCTCACCGTTATCCATTCTACTTGTTACATCCTCAAAAAATTCCAGAAGTTTAGTCAAGCATGATTTCCCCTTCATAAATGAATGCTGACTTTGACCGATCCTGTTGTCACTGTCTTGTTATTCTTAAAATGAGGCTCGTACAACGTCGTAATCGGAGTCTGTCTTTATTTAGCAACTCTGTACAGGAGCAGCCTCCTGTGTAAGCCTGGGCCCGGCAGCCTCGTGTGTTCCCGGTTCCCCCCACAGCCCCAACTTCAGGCCGGATGCCGTCACTGCAGCCTGACCACTGGCAGCAGCGCCACCCTCCGGTTACTACAAAATAAAGGCATTCCTTACACTATTATTCCATAATACCACATCTCCCTTTCTTTGAGAACAAAGGGTGGACTACCTTTGTCTCTGCAGGTCTTAAGCGGTTTATTCTGCCCTTTTGCTGGAAGACCTGTCCCTGATCTGTCCCTGTTTCAAGCAAATCAATAAATCACCAATCAAGTGTCTGCGGCTTTCTAACCTCTCTCCCACACCTGGTCCGCACAGTCTCTGTGGTGGGGCCCTCTCTGCTGGGTGATGTTGTCACTGGTGGAGCTGGCTCTGGTGTAGGTGAATCTTCTCCCACCGGTGGCTCATCAGCGTCGACTACCCCACTGTTGGTCTGCAGCAGCACCAAGTGATGCCGGTTCCTCCTCAGTGTGCCCTGAGGCACCTGGACGATATAAGAACGAGGGGTGTTGTGTGTAGATAGCACTGTGCCCTGGACTCGTGCATCGGTGATCCACACATCCTCCCCAGGTACGAGTGGCTCCAGGTTTCTCGCTCCGTGCCTCTTGTCGACGGATCTTGCGTCGTTCCTCCTCTTCTCCCTTTCTTTGGCCCCCAGCGCGTTGTAGTCAGGCAAAACTGGATTCAGCAGGGTTGGAAGGGCAGGAACTGTAGTGCGGAGGCGGCGCCCCATCAACAGCTCGGCCGGGCTATAGCCGTTCTGTAGAGGGGTTGCTCTGTAGGCCAGCAATGCAAGATATGGGTCTGATGCCTTTGTTAGCAGGTTTTTCACGGTTTGTACAGCGCGTTCCGCCTCCCGATTGCTCTGAGGAAACTTGGGGCTGCTCGTGGTGTGCACAAAGCCATACTCTGCTGCAAAGGCTTTAAAGTGGCTACCTGAGAACTGGGGCCCATTGTCACTTTTAAGAAATTCCCCAATTCCATGACGAGAAAACATGGATTTCAGGTGCACCACCACATCTGTGGACCTTGTGTGTGTCAGCAGCGCAACTTCCACATACCTTGAGAAATAATCTACTACTAGTAGATAAGTCTTGTTTTTCAGCGTGAACAGGTCAGCTCCCAAGGTTTGCCAAGGCCTGTCTGGCATCTCCGTTGGCATCAGCGGCTCTTTGACGTTCCTTCTCTCTTGGATGCAGGTTCTACATTTCAGCACCATGTCATTCAGCTGGCTGCTGAGTCCTGGCCACCATACCGTCTGTTTGGCCCGGCCCCTGCACTTTGTCACCCCCAGGTGTCCCTCATGTAGTCTCTGCAGCACATCACCTTGTAAGGCTGATGGGATGACGAGCCTCGTGCCCCGCAGCAGCAGCCCATCATGCACAGTCAGCACTGCTCTATCAGCCCAGTAATGTCTCAGCACTCCCTGCAGTTGGCTTTTGTCGGGCCAGCCGTCTGTGCAGTACTCCATCAGTGCAGAGCATGTGCTGTCTGCCTTCAGGTGCTCACGTAGGCTGCTCAGATAATCTCCACTGACAGGAATGTTGCTGATGACAGAGTCTACATAGATGTTGGTGTCCTCTAATAGGCTTGTGTCTGTGTGTGCTCTTGCGGCTCTCAGAGGAGCACGACATAAGGTGTCGACTGTCCACAGGCTTTTGCCAGGGACATGATTGACTGTATAGTTGTACCTCATGAGTCTCATCCTAAATCTTTGGATTCTTGGTGGGTCATCCAAAGCTTTCCTTCCCAGCAGACTCACCAATGGCTTATGGTCAGTTTCCAGCTCGAATGGTCTTCCCAGGATGAAACAGCTGAACCTTTCACATGCCCACATTGCAGCCAATGCCTCCTTCTCTACTTGCGCATAGCGCTGCTCTGTTGGCTTCATTGACCTGGACGCATATGCCACAGGTGCCACATGGCATCGCTCTTCTGCAGCAGGACTGCCCCCAGGCCAAAGGAAGAGGCATCAGCAGAGATCTTTAGAGCACTGTTTGGGTTGTAGAATGTGAGCACTGGTGTGGATGACAGCTCTGTTTTTAACTGATCAAAGGCGGCCTGCTGCTCTGTCCCCCAGTACCAGTGGTTCTTCTTGGACAGCAGGTCTCGTAGCACTTTGTCTTTTTCAGCCAGGTTAGGCAAGAAGCGGCCCAGCTGATTGACCATGCCCAGAAATCTCCTGAGTTCGCTGACATTTTTGGGTGCATCCATCTCTTGTACTGCTCTCGTCTTCTCTGGATCTGGCTTTACTCCATCTGCTGAAATCACATGACCCAGGAATCTGACTGTGTGGCGTGTGAGCTCACATTTGACCATGTTGAGCGTAATGCCGGCCTTTTGTGCCTTCTCTAGCACCGCATGTACCCGCACATCATGCTCCTCCTGTGTCTGTCCCCAGACCAGGATGTCATCCATGTGACACAGTACCCCCTCCAGGCCACCGGTCACTTCTGTCACCATCATCCTTTGAAAGTGCTCGGGGGCTGATGCTATGCCAAAGGGTAGACGGTTACAATAGTAGCGCCCAAAAGGCGTGATGAAGGTGGTGTATTTGGTAAACTCTTTTGTGAATGGTACTTGCCAAAAGCCCATGTTGGCATCTAATTTGCTGAATACTGTTGCGCCAGCTAGCATGCCCAGAGTGTGCTCGACAGAAGGCAGGATAAACTTTTCTCTGCATACTGATTCATTCATCATTGTGAAATCCACACAAATGCGAACATCACCTGCTTTTTTCGGCACCACCACCATCCCGGCACACCAATCAGTCGGCTCCTCAATCTTGGTGATTACGCCCATCTTCTCCATACGGTCTATCTCCTCCTTCACTTTTCCCATAAGCGGCAGAGGGACTCTGCGTGGTGTGTGGAGAGAGAAGGGCACAGCCTCTGGTTTTAATTTAATTGAGTATGGCCTCAGAACAAGACCCAAGCCGCTACACAGCTTCGGATATTGTTGTTTCACTGATTCCATGGTGATGCTGTCAACCCTGCACACAAGCTGAAGCTGTTCTATGGCAGGCCTTCCCAACAGTGCAGTGTGCAGGTCTTTTACTACATAAATGTTCTCTATGGCTGTCTTTTTGCCTCTGCGCAGTGTTTCTCTGGCTACACCTAGGACAGAGAGTGCATTGCCCCCTGGCCCAAACAACGGGCGTGTCGACTGCCAGGCACTTCACATCATGCCCCCCTGTAATGTCATGGTACACCTCGGCTGGCATGGCGGTGACATCAGCACCAGTGTCTATTTTAAAGCACACTTTTTTTTGTCTCACTTGTAGCTGCACCGTCCACGGGTCTTTTCCAGCATCCACGGCTCCCAGGAAAAAGCTCTCTTCTTCCTCTGTAGTGACAGCATTCAGAGATTTTGCACTGTTTCTGCACACTTTGCCATAATGTCCCTTTTTGCCACAGTTGTGACACACAGCATCTTTAGCAGGGCATTCCCATTTTCCATGCGAGGGCATTTTTCCACATCTATAACAGGCCTTTGAACCTGGCTGTGGCCGTGTATTAAGTTTATTTTTGCCTGGTGTTTGTGCTTGTGGCTGAGGCTTTGAGGGAAATTTGGGTTTTCTGTAGCTTTTAGCATGCACAGCATCAACATTAGAGCACTTGCTAGCACCGCCATTTTCTCCTCTTAAGTCAGACCGCTGTCGTCTAACTTCTTCAGACTGCCTTGTCTTTGTTATAGCAGTTCCAAGGGTTAGGTCTCTGTCTAGCTGTAGCTTTTCTGACAATGAGACGTTTCTCAGCCCGACCACTAACCTGTCGCAGATCAGCTCGTTCTGTAACTGTCCATAGTTGCAGTGTTCAGCTAATCCGTATAGAGCAGTGATGAAGGAATCCACCGTTTCTCCTGGCAGTTCCACACGCTGATTGAACCTGGCTCTTTCGTAGATTACATTCTTTTTAGGCACAAAAAATGCATCAAAGCCCGCCTTGACATCCGTGTACATCTTCCTCTCATCTGCAGTTAGCGTTAACCCCTTTAGCACATCTTCGGCTTCATCGCCCATGCAATACACTAACGTGTTCACCTGGTTTTCTTCCGACGTTGCGTTTAAGTTGCTTGCAAGCCGAAAGCGGTCGAATCTCCTGATCCAACGCTCCCATTCTTGAGGCTTGGTAAAATCGAATGGCTCTGGAGGTTGTATTGTGAACGTAGCAGTTGGTGTTGGTTGCGCCATATCTGCCAGCTCATCTCACATTTCTCCGCCAAAACTATACACTTTCCGCTTCTTCTTTTTTTTTCGCTTACAAGAATCCCGTTTCTGACACCATGTCTTGTTATTCTTATAATGAGGCTCGTACAACGTCGTAATCGGAGTCTGTCTTTATTTAGCAACTCTGTACAGGAGCAGCCTCCTGTGTAAGCCTTGGCCCGGCAGCCTCGTGTGTTCCCGGTTCCCCCCACAGCCCCAACTTCAGGCCGGATGCCGTCACTGCAGCCTGACCACTGGCAGCAGCGCCACCCTCCGGTTACTACAAAATAAAGGCATTCCTTACACTATTATTCCATAATACCACAGTCACTGCTTTCCCAATGCGCTGCTATTACAAATTATGCTGTTGAAATATTATTTCCGGCCCTCCAGGTGGGTTCCCGTTGGTCATCGATCCGCGGCGGGCGAGCCGGGCCTTCCTGGCGAGTCCCTGGTCTCCGGCAGGAGAGCTGCACCTTCCAGGCGGATCCTCGCTCTCGGGGCCGCGGCTCCCCAGGGTGCTCCCGCCGCGCGCGAGAAAGTCTCTGAATGCCGGTTCTCCATTTAGAATTTATGTAGTTTAAATATATCTATGCTGGACATGTTTATGTTTCTGAATGTTTTTTTAAGTCTAAATACCAATTGCTATGACAAGATACGAAGAGGTCAGCTTGATGGTATATTGTAAAAGTTATTAACGTTTGAAATTCTTAAAAACCGCGCATGCGCAGATTGGTCTCCTCTCCTGTCAGTCAGGAAGGGGCGTCGCCGGGACCGCGGTGAAGGAGTGGCGGCAGCCTGGTGGGGAGGGTAGTGCCGCGGGCTGAGCCCAGGAACTGTGCCTGGGCCCAGGCTGGAGCCAAGAACGAGCCCGGGGACTGAGCCTGGGCTGGAGCCGAGCCTGGGGCTGGAGCTGAAGTGAGGGCCGAGCCTGGGGCTTGGGATGGGGCCGTGACCGGAGCCGAGAAAGAAACCACGGCCTGGGATGGAACTAAGGATGAGCCTGGGTCCGGGGTCAAGGACAAGCCCTCCTTCCCTCCCTCCCTCCCACTCTCTCTCCTACTCTTCCTCTCCCTCCCTCTCTCTCCCTCCCTCCCTCTCAACCCCTTCCTCTATCCATCCGCTCTCTTTCCCTCCCCCTCTCTCTATTCCCTCTCGGTCCCTATTCATTGTAAAACTGATACACCCCTCACTCTCCCTCCCTCTCCCTCCCTCTCCCTCCCCTCCCTCTTTCCATCCATCTCTCTCGCTGCCTCTCACTCCCTCTGCCTCCCTCCCTCACTCTCTCCCTCCCTCTCCCCATCTCTCCCTCTTCCTCCCACCTTCTATCTCCCTTTCCATCCCTCCCTCTCTCCCTCCCTCTCTCTCCCTCCCTGTTCCTTTTTCCCCTCCCCCTCTCATTCCTTCTCCCTCCCTCTCTTCCTTCCTCCCTCTCTCTTTCTCCCTCACTCTCTTCCTCCCTCTCTCTTCCTCCCCCTCTCACTTCCTCTCTCTCTCTGCCACCCTTTCTCTCTCGTTCCCTCTCTTGCCCCCCTCTCTCCCTCCTTCCATCTCTCCCTCCCTTCTTCCTCTCTCCCTGTCTCCCAGGTGAAAGAAGAGGGAGTGTCAGGTGCTGGGGGATGAGGGCGAATGGAGGAGGATAGGAGTAGGAAGAGAGATGGCGAGGTAATGGAAATATTAAATGCAAAGTTATTAACTTTAACGTAACTTCTGCCGTTCGTGCAGGACCGTCAGCTGATCATGCGCATTTGGGGGCTATGGCTTAGTGGTGGAATATTGCGTTGGGGGGCGAGCCCTCCCGTGTGACAAAGGGACCCAACAGGTCCCACTTAGTCTAGTGTACGATAAATCTCTGGGACCTGTTCAGCTTGAAGTTGGCACTACAATAGCTGATATTGTAGTCAGTGAAGATGGTTATCAAGAAATCGAGTAGGATATTGATCAGCTGGGCAATAAGTTTGAGGAATGGAAAATGGACTTTAACTTAGATATGTGTGAATTGCTGCATTTTGAGAAGTCAAACCAGGGCAAAACCTTCACAATGAATGGTAGGGCACTGTGAGTCATACAGCATGGAAACAGGCCATTCGGCCCAACATGCCCATGCAGACCAACATGCCCCATCTTTGCTAGTTTCACCTGCCTGTGTTTGGCCCATATCCTTCTAAAATGTACCTATCCAAGGGTCTTTTAAATGTTGTTATTGTCCATACTTACAGTGTGGTAGAGCAGTGGGACCTCAGAGTACAATTTGCGTCACGTCGATAGGGTGCTGAAGATTTTTGGTACGTTGGCCTTTATCAGTCAGGGTACTGAGTATAGAATTTGGGATGTTATGTTACAGTTGTTCAAGATGTTGGTGAGGCCACAGTTGATGTATTTCCGCAGAGACCGCTCCCTCCGTAACTCCCTGGTCAATTCGTCCCTTCCCACCCGAACCACCCCCTCTCCGGGCACTATGAATATGATATAGTTGGGAGCACGGAGACCATGGCTCCAGGGTGACCAAGACTGGGAGCTGAACATCCAGGGATATTCAATATTCAGGAGGGATAGACAGAAAGGAAAAGGAGGTGGGGTAGCATTGCTGGTTAGAGAAGAGATTAACGCAATAGAAAGGAAGGACATTAGCTTGGAGGATGTGGAATCGATATGGGTAGAGCTGCGAAACACTAAGGGGCAGAAAACGCTAGTGGGAGTTGTGTACAGGCCACCTAACAGTAGTAGTGGAGGGGGGTGGCATCGAACAGGTATTAGAAATGCGTGCAACAAAGGTAAAACAGTTATAATGGGTGACTTTAATGTACATATAGATTGGCTGAATCAAATTGGCAGGGGTGCTGAGGAAGAGGATTTCTTGGAATGTATGCGGGATAGTTTTCTAAACCAACATGTAGAGGAACCAACGAGAGAGCAGGCTATTCTAGACTGGGTATTGAGTAATGAGGAAGGGTTAGTTAGCAGTCTTGTTGTGCGTGGCCCCTTGGGCAAGAGTGACCATAATATGGTTGAGTTCTTCATTAGGATGGAGAGTGACATTGTTAATTCAGAAACAAGGGTTCTGAACTTAAAGAAAGGTAACTTTGAGGGTATGAGACGTGAATTGGCCAAGATGGACTGGCAATTGATTCTTAAAGGGTTGACGCTGGATATGCAATGGAAGGCATTTAAAGACTGCATGGAGAAACCACTTGTGCAAACCTAAAGAGGTAGGGGGACTTGCACTGCCTAATTTTTTATATTATTATTGGGCAGTGCATATTAAGAATATAATTTATTGGTTGGATAGTCCTTCTCAACAGATGGAATGGATAAGAATGGAGAAAGAGGATTGTTCTCCATACGATTTAGGAGCGATCCTCTTCTCCCCGATAAAATTGAACAATACATTTTATAAGAAGAATCCAAATATACATAATATAATACGAATTTGGAAACAAATTAAATTAACTTTAAAATTAAGAAACCTATCATCACTAACACCAATAGTGAATAATCCGGTATTTAAACCATCTTTTATGGATAAAACATATAGACAATGGGAAAGATTGGGAATTAAAAAGGTGGGTGACATGTATGAAATGGGAAATTTATTATCATTTCAACAATTAAAATTAAAATGTAATCTGAATAACAACCAATACTTTAAATATTTACAGATATGTGACTTTATGAAGAAATATATACCAAAATTTCAGAGCATAATGATAGACCCACTGGAAGAAGCAATGAATATTAAGGCGGACTCACAAAAATTAATATCATATCTATATAATAGTATTCTTAATAGAGAATTGCCATCAACAGAGGCAATTAGAGAAGACTGGGAAAAAGAATTAGTTGAAAATTTCTAATGAAACATGGGAAAAGTATTTGATATATATACATAAATGTTCGATTAATGCTAGACACAATTTAATTCAATTTAAAATATTACACAGATTATATTATTCAAAAACTAGGTTGAATAAATTCTATTCAAATATTTCTCCCATCTGTGACAAATGTCTTTCTCAAAATGCTAATATCACACTCGTTTATTTCTTGCACAAAACTTCATAAATTTTGGTGTGATATATTTGATATATTCACTAGTCTATTTAAGATAAAAATGGAACCTAATATTGAAATGATTATATTCGGAGTAATAGGAGCCGGGAACAAATTAAATATACCCCAAAATTCATTTTTTAATTATGGTTTAATAGTAAAAAAACATAAATTTTGGAAAAATGCTACTATACCAACATTCAAAATGTGGATCAGTAATATGTTGGACACAGCCCACATGGAAAAAATGAGACTCCTCCTAATAGACAAACAAGACCAATTCTTAACGAGTTGGGCTCCATTTATTGATTATTTGGATTCATGTGGTGCAGCAGTATCGTAAAAATTAAAAGTTTCAGGTATGGGTGAAAGATGATCAAGAATATAAAAAAGCATCGACTTGTGGCGAGTGGATAATCTCCCTCCTGCTTCACTTTCCTACTTATTTATTTTCTTTACTAGTTCTTATTTGCTTCTTTTTTCTTTTCTATTTTCACACACACTAGACTTTCCTCTATTCTTTACTATTTCTTTCTTTCTTATCTCTTTCCAATTAAAAATTAAAAAAAAGGAAGTTGTACAAAGAATGTATTATGTTAACATAATTTGGGGAACCTGTAAAATGGTACCACTGTACTGTACTGTACTTACTTCTAATAAATAAAAAAATAAAATAAAAAAAAGACTGCATGGATGAACTACAACAATTGTTCATCCCAGTTTGGCAAAAGAATAAATCAGGGAAGGTAGTGCATCTGTGGATAACAAGGGAAACCAGGGATAGTATCAAAACAAAAGATGAAGCATACAAATTAGCTAGAAAAAGCAGCCTACCAGAGGACTGGGAGAGTCCAGCAGAGGAGGACAAAGGGCTTAATTAGGAAATGGAAAATAGATTATGAAAGAAAACTGGCAGGGAACATAAAAACTGACGGCAAAAGTTTTTATAGATATTTGAAGAGAAAAAAATTAGTTAAAACAAATGTAGGTCCCTTGCAGTCAGAAACAGGTGAATTGATCATGGTGAACAAGGACATGGCGGACCAATTGAATAACTACCTTGGTTCTGTCTTCACTAAGGAAGACATAAATAATCTGCCTGAAATAGCAGGGGACCTACATTTGAGATGGAGGAACTGAGTGAAATCCAGGTTAGCCAGGAAATGGTGTTAGGTAAATTGAATGGATTAAAGGCCGATAAATCCCCAGGGCCAGATAGGCTGCATCCCAGAGTACTTAAGGAAGTAGCCCCAGAAATAGTGGATGCATTAGTGATAATTTTTCAAAACTCTTTAGATTCTGAAGTAGTTCCTGAGGATTGGAGGGTACCTAATGTAACCCCACTTTTTAAAAAGGGAGGGAGAGAGAAAACGGGGAACTACAGACCAGTTAGTCTAACATCAGTAGTGGGGAAACTGCTAGAGTCAGTTATTAAAGATGGGGTAGCAGCACATTTGGAAAGTGGTGAAATCATTGGACAAAGTCAGCATGGATTTATGAAAGGTAAATCATGTCTGACGAATCTTATAGAATTTTTCGAGGATGTAACTTGTAGAGTGGATAAGGGAGAATCAGTGGATGTGTTATATCTGGACTTTCAGAAGGCTTTCGACAAGGTCCCACATAAGAGATTAGTATGCAAACTTAAAGCACACGGTATTGGGGGTTCAGTATTGATGTGGATAGAGAACTGGCTGGCAGACAGGAAGCAAAGAGTAGGAGTAAACGGGTCCTTTTCAGAATGGCAGGCAGTGACTAGTGGGGTACCGCAAGCTCAGTGCTGGGACCCCAGCTATTTACAATATATATTAATGATTTGGACGAGGGAATTGAATGCAACATCTCAAAGTTTGCGGTGACACGAAGCTGGGGGGCAGTGTTAGCTGTGAGGAGGATGCTAGGAGGCTGCAAGGTGACTTAGATAGGTTGGGTGATTGGGCAAATGCATGGCAGATGCAGTATAATGTGGATAAATGTGAGGTTATTACACTTTGGTGGCAAAACAGGAAAGTAGACTATTATCTGAATGGTGGCCAATTAGGAAAAGGGGAGATGCAACGAGACCTGGGTGTCATGGTACACCAGTCATTGGAAGTAGGCATGCAGGTGCAGCAGGCAGTGAAGAAAGCGAATGGTATGTTAGCATTCATAGCAAAAGGTCTTGGTGAGACCACACCTGGAGTATTGCGTACAGTTCTGGTCTCCTAATCTGAGGAAAGACATTCTTGCCATAGAGGGAGTACAGAGAAGGTTCACCAGACTGATTCCTGGAATGTCAGGACTTTCATATGAAGAAAGACTGGATAGACTCGGCTTGTACTCGCTAGAATTTAGAAGATTGAGGGGGGATCTTATAGAAACTTACAAAATTCTTAAGGGGTTGGACAGGCTAGATGCAGGAAGATTGTTCCCGATGTTGGGGAAGTCCAGAACAAGGGGTCACAGTTTAAGGATAAGGGGGAAGTCTTTTAGGACCGAGATGAGAAAAACATTTTTCACACAGAGAGTGGTGAATCTCTGGAATTCTCTGCCCCAGAAGGTAGTTGAGGCTAGTTCATTGGCTATATTTAAGAGGGAGTTAGATGTGGCCCTTGTGGCTAAAGGGATCAGGAGGTATGGAGAGAACGCAGGTACAGGATACTGAGTTGGATGATCAGCCATGATCATATTAAATGGCGGTGCATGCTCGATGGGCCGAATGGCCTACTCCTGCACCTATTTTCTATGTTTCTATGTTTCCCTCGCAACCACATGAAATGCTACACTTTTCGCTTTACCTACCGCGTTGACTCCATTCAAGGACCCAAGCAATCTTTCCAGGTGCGGCAGAGGTTCACCTGCACCTCCTCCAACCTCATCTATTGCATCCGCTGCTCTAGATGTCAGCTGCTCTACATCGGTGAGACCAAACGTAGACTTGGCGATCGCTTCGTCAAACACCTCCGCTCAGTTCGTAAAACCTGATCTCCCGGAGGCTCAGCACTTCAACTCCCTCTCCCATTCCGAATCCGACCTTTCTGTCCTGGGCATCCTCCATAGCCAGAGTGAGGACCACCATAAATTGGAGGAGCAGCACCTCATATTTCGCTTGGGCAGTTTGCACCCCAGCAGTATGAACATTGACCTCTAATTTCAGATAGTCCCTACTTTCTCCTCCCCTTCTCAGCTCTCCCTCAGCCCACTGGATCCACCTCTTCCTTTCTTTTTCCCGCCCCGCCCCCCACCCTCACATCAGTCTGAAGATGGGTTTCGGCCCGAAACTTTGCCTATTTCCTTCACTGCATAGATGCTGTCTCACCTGCTGAGATTCTCCAGCATTTTTGTCTACCTTCGATTTTCCAGCATCTGCAGTTCCTTCATAAACATTTTGTCTACTCCACTGCGAAATCTCCTCAAGGTATGCCTACTTTGAAGAAGTTTGAAGTTCTCCTCCTCCCTCCAAAGACAGTTTAACAACCTCCTCTCTCACTGCCCCCCCCCCCCCCTCTGTGATTCCCCCTTCCCTCCAACTCTACGACCACATCCTAACCCAGACCCGGTACCACAGCCACGTTTGCTTTCTCGGGACTTGCCTGCGCCTCCATCTTGTACCTCATGGATTCCTGCTCCAGTTTCCCACCTCCCAGTTCGGACCCAACCCAGACTATAGATACCGACTGGCTATCTGCCGCCATACACGGCAATTCTCCTTCCGTGCTCTGCGATCTACTCTGGCTGCGATGCGCTGGCACAAGCAGGACCTCGCTTTGACTCTCCCGAAACTTCAGGCTTCACTCACCCAGACCTGCAACGGACCCCAACGGACCCCAACTCTACTTCATCCAACGACAGATCCACATCAACAAACGATTCCTTGCCTACCTTAACTCCACCATGGACCTTAAACTAGCCCGCCTCCTGGCCACTCCTGCCACCGACACTCTGCGACTCGACCGCCTGCATGCCCCGGGCCCCAACACTTGCCCGCGCCGTCTGCCCGAACACCACCAGGCCCAGTCCCGTGACGCCATCTTGGCAACAAAGAGCAGCACCAGCACTCACCTCCTCCCGGACCGACCTCAGGCCCGGACACCGCCGAATACGCTGCCTTCGCTGACGTCCACGTCGATGCTGCCGCTGACCTTCACCTGCCCACCGATGACGCCGACCCTCGCTGCCTCACCGGTAACTCTGACTATCGCCCCCTCACCGATTATACCGACCCTCGCTACCTCCCCGATTCCTCCGACTATCGCCACCATAACATGACCGCCGAACCTCGCCGCCTCACCGGGACCGCCGAACCTCGCCGCCTCACCGACCATCTGCTGACCGGGACCTCCTACGCTTCGCCCGCTGAAGCCTCCACCATCGACTCCACCGACCCTCGCCACTCCACCGCTCTCCAGCAGGCCGTAACCGTCGCCTTACCTGAGTCCTAGGCTCAACACCGGGCCTGAAGTCTCCACGCTGCAGACTCTAACATCATGCGGTTTGACTGCGCTGGGTCCTAGTGCTTGTTCCCCTAACACAGGGAACCTCAGTGATTGTTCCACTGGGTCTTCCCCTTCCCCCTCAAACCATGTGACCCCAGCTCTTCCCCACACACTATAGTCCTCATACCCCCTTCCTCCATGACCACCCACCAACCCCCACCAGACATCGCCTCGACCTCAGTCCACTCACCTGCCTTCCTCCGGCCCCAACCCCCATCCTTGCCATGTGTTCGCCCTCCCCCCTGACCTCCCCCTCTCTGATACCGAACAGTCTGTCCTCAGCAGAGGCCTCACTTTTGTTCCCCTCGGACCCCACTTCAATGAGTTCCACGATCGCCACGATGTGGAGCTCTTCAGTCTCCTCTGCCTCACAGTGTTCTTCCATGGGAAGGAGTCCTCAACCCCCAGTGATAACCCCATCTCCCATCTCCAACGGACCCCATCCTCTTGGACACCCCCTCATGGCCATCTACCGGCTTTAGACCTTTTTAGGTTAAACTGCCGGCGGGACATCAACCGCCTCAACTTCCCCACTCCCCTTTCTCACTCCAACCTCTCCCCCACTGAACGTACAGTGCAACAACCCAGACTGGGTGATCAAACCTGCCGACAAGGGAGGTGCCGTGCTAGTCTGGCGCGCTGATCTCTACAAAGCTGAGGCCACGCGCCAACTCTCGGACACCTCCTCCTACTTATCCTTGGACCATGACCCCCACAGAGGAGCACCAGGCCACTATCTCTAGCACCATCACTGACTTCATCAACACCGGCTCCCTGCCCTCCCAAGCCTCCAACCTCATCGTTCCCCAGCCCCGCACGACCCGATTTTACCTTCTCCCCAAATTCCACAAACCTGACTGTCCTGGCAGACCCATTGTTTCTGCCTGTTCGTGTCCTACCGAACTTATTTCCACATCCTATCACCCCTGGTTAAATCCCACCCTACATAGAAACATAGAAAATAGGTGCAGGAGGAGGCCACTGACTCCCATGGCTATCTAAACTACACTTCTTCCCACCCTGCTTCCTGTAAGGACTCCATCCCCTACTCCCAATTCCTCCGTCTACGCCACATCTGCACCCAGGATGAGGTGTTTCAAACCAGGGCATCGGAGATGTCCTCATTCTTCAGGGAACGGGGATTCCCCTCTTCTACTATAGATGAGGCTCTCACCAGGGTCTCTTCTGTACCCCGGGACTCTGCTCTCACTCCCCATCCCCCCATTCGCAACAAGGGCCGAGTCCCCCTTGTCCTCACCTTCCACCCTACCAGCCGTCACATACAACAAATAATCCTCCGACATTTTCGCCACCTCCAACGTGATCCCACCACTTGCCACATCTTCCCATCTCCCCCCTGTATGCTTTCCGCAGAGACCGCTCCCTCTGGAACTCCCTGGTCAATTCATACCTTCCCGTCCGAACCACCCCCTCTCCAGGCACTTTCCCTTGCAACCGCAAGAAATGCTACACTTGTCGCTTTACCTACCCCCTTGACTCCATTCAAGGACCCAAGCAGTCTTTCCAGGTGCGGCAGAGGTTCACCTGCACCTCCTCCAAACTCATCTATTGCATCCGCTGCTCTAGATGTCAGCTGCTCTACATCGGTGAGACCAAGCGTAGGCTTGGCGATCGCTTCGTCCAACACCTCCACTCGGTTCGCAATAACCAACCTGATCTCCCGGTGGCTCAGCACTTCAACTCCCCCTCCCATTCCGAATCCGACCTTTCTGTCCTGGGCCTCCTCCATGGCCAGAGTGAGGACCACCGTAAATTGGAGGATCAGCATCTCATAATTCACTTGGGCAGTCTGCACCCCATCGGTATGAACATTGACTTCTCTAATTTCAGGTAGTCCCTACTTTCTCCTCCCCTTCTCAGCTCTCCCTCAGCTCACTGACTCCACCTCTTCCTTTCTTCTTCCCGCCCCGCCCCCCCCTTCCCTCACATCAGTCTGAAGCAGGGTTTCGACCCGAAACGTTGCCTATTTCCTTTGCTCCATACATGCTGCCTCACCCGCTGAGTTTCTCCAGCATTTTTGTCTACCGTAGAAATATTCTGTTCACTTTTGGTCACCTTGTTATGGGAAAGCAGTGATTAAGCTGGGAAGAATGCAGAGAGGATTTGTGGGGATGTTGGGCTCAAGGGCCTGAGCTATATAGGGAAAGATTGAGCAGGCTAGGACTTTATTCTTTGAAGCACAGGAGTTTGAGTGGTGGTATTATAGACGTGTATAAAATCTTGGGGGGAATATGATGAATGCAGAGCCTTTTGCCCAGGGCAGGGGTATCAAGAACTAGAGGGCACAGGTTTAAGATGAGAGAGGAAAATGTAATAGGTATCTGAGGGGCAACCTTTTCACACAAGTGGTGGGTAATTGGAGCGAGCTGCCAGAAGAAGTAGATGAGGCAGGTGAAACATAGAAATAGGTGCAGGAGGAGGCCATTTGGCCCTTCGAGCCAGCACTGCCATTCATTGCGATCATGGCTGATCGTCCCCAATCAATAACCCGTGCCTGCCTTCTCCCCATATCCCTTGACTCCACTAGCCCCTGGAGCTCTATCTAACTCTCTCCTAAATCCATCCAGTGATTTGGCCTCCACTGCCCTCTCTGACAGGGAATTCCACAAATTCACAACTCTCTGGGTGAAAACGTTTTTTCGCACCTCAGTCTTAAATGGCCTCCCCTTTATTCTAAGACTGTGGCCCCTGGTTCTGGACTCGCCCAACATTGGGAACATTTTTCCTGCATCCAGCTTGTCCAGTCCTTTTATAATTTTATATGTTTCTATAAGATACCCCCCTCATCCTTCTAAACTCCAGTGAATACAAGCCTAGTCTTTTCAATCTTTCCTCATATGACAGTCCCGCCATCCCAGGGATCAATCTCGTGAACCTACGCTGCACTGCCTCAATCACAAGGATGTCCTTCCTCAAATTAGGAGACCAAAACTGTACGCAATACTCCAGATGTGGTTTTTCCAGGACAACACAAAGTAGAGGAGTAACTCAGCAGGGTCATGCATTATCCCGGTAGCACATTTGACGTTTGAGGTTGGGACGTGAAACGTTACTTATGTTCTTCAGAGATGCTGCCTGACTCCAGCACTTAGTGACTGCTTTTGTAAATCAGCATCTGAAGTTCTTTGTGGAGAGTCAGACAGTACCCTAACCTATGGAAGCCTGATAACAGAGGGAAATAAGTTGTTTCCATATCTGGTGGTGCGCTTTCAAGCTTCTGCATCTTCTGTCCTATGGGTACGGTATAGAGGAGGAGTGACTGTGGTGTGAAAGAATATCTTGACTGCTTTCCCGATGGATCTAAGGGGAGTAGGCAACCGTGGCTAACAAGAGAAGTTAGGGATAGAATAAAACTGAAAGAAAAGATGTATAACACAGCAAAGAGTAGCCGGAAGCCAGAGGATTGTGAAACTTTCATAGGACAACAAAACGAAACAAAACAAGCAATACGGGCTGAAAAGATGAAGTACGAGGGGAAGCTGGTCAGGAATTTAAAGAAGGACTGTAAAAGCTTCTTTAGATATGTTAAGGGAAAAAGAAGAGCAAAGTCAAATGTGGGTCCCTTGAAGGCAGACACGGGTGAAATTATTATGGGGAACAAGGAAATTGCAAAAGAATTGAACTGGTACTTCGGATCTGTCTTCACTAAGGAAGACACAAACAATCTCCCAGAAGTACTGGAGGACAGAGGATCTAAGGGGATAGAGGAACTGAAAGAAATTTTCATTAGGCGAGAAATAGTATTGGGTAGGCTAATGGGACTGAAGGATGATAAATCCCCTGATGGACTGCATCCCAGGGTCCTCAGGGAGGTGGCTCTAGAAATCGTGGACGCATTGGTGATCATTTTCCAATGTTCAATAGATTCAGGTTCAGTTCCTGTGGATTGGAGGATAGCTAATGTTATCCCACTTTTCAAGAAAGGAGCGAGAGAGAGAAAACGGGGAATTACAGACCAGTTAGCCTGACTTTGGTGGTGGGAAAGATGCTGGAGTCACTTATTAAAGAGGTAATAATGGGGCATTTGGATTGCAGTAAAAGGATTAGTCCAAGTCAGCATGGATTTATGAAAGGGAAATCATGCTTGACTAATCTTCTGGAATTTTTTGAGGATGTGACAAGTAAAATGGATGAAGGGGAGCCAGTGGATGTAGTGTATCTAGACTTTCAGAAAGCCTTTCATGAGGTCCCGCACAGGAGACTGGTGACTAAAATTAGGGCACATGGTATTGGGGGTAGGGTGTTGACGTGGATAAAAAATTGGTTGACAGACAGGAAGCAAAGAGTAGGAGTGAACGGGTCCTTTTCAGAACGGCAGGCAGTGGCGAGTGGAGTGCCGCAAGGCTCGGTGTTGGGGCCGCAACTGTTTACCATATATATTAATGATTTGGAAGCGGGAATTAGAAGCAACACTAGCAGGTTTGCGGATGACACAAAGCTGGGTGGCAGTGTGAACTGTGAAGAGGATGTTAGGAGGTTGTAGGGAGACCTGGACAGGTTGAGTGAGTGGGCAGATGCGTGGCAGATGCAATATAATATAGATAAATGTGAGGTTATCCACTTTGGTGGCAAAAACAAGGGGGCAGATTATTATCTCAATGGGGTTGGGTTAGGTAAGAGGGGGGGTACAGCGAGACCTGGGTGTCCTTGTACACCGGTCACTGAAAGTTGGCGTGCAGGTACAGCAGGCAGTGAAGACATCTAATGGAATGTTGGCCTTCATAACGAGGATTTCAGTATAGAAGAGGTTCTTCTACAGTTAGGGCTGTATAGGGCTCTGGTAAGACCACATCTGGAGTATTGTGTACAGTTTTGGTCTCCTAATTTGAGGAAGGACATCCTTGTGATTGAGGCAGTGCAGTGTAGGGTCACAAGATTGATCCCTGGGATGGCGGGACGGTCATATGAGGAAATATTGAAAAGACTAGGCTTGTATTCACTGGAGTTTAGAAGGATGAGGGGGATCTTATAGAAACATATACAATTATAAAAGGACTGGACAAGCTAGATGCAGGAAAAATGTTCCCAATGTTGGGCGAGTCCAGAACCAGGGGCCACAGTCTTGTAATAAAAGGGAGGCCATTTAAGACTGAGGTGAGAAAAAACCTTTTCACCCAGAGAGTTGTGAATTTGTGGAATTCCCTGGCACAGAGGGCAGTGGAGGCCAAATCACTGGATGGATATGAGAGAGTTAGATAGAGCTCTAGGGGCTAGTGGAATCAAGGGATATGGGGAGAAGGCAGGCACGGGTTATTGATTGGGGACGATCAGCCATGATCACAATGAATGGCCGGCTCGAAGGGCCGAATGGCCTCCTCCTGCACCTATTTTCTATGTTTCTGTTTCTATGATCCAATGGCGGGTAGTCTTCTCTGTGTGATGGTCTGGGCTACATCCAGTTTGCAGCCTTCACTGCCCTGAGTATTTAAGCACACTTCCAGGTACATCAATGTTAAGAGTCGTTGCCACCTCAGGGAGTGTGTTACAGATCGCAACCACCCTTTGGATGAAAAGAATATTTCCTCAGATCCACTGTAAACCTCTTACCCCTCACGTTAAACCTACAGCCATTGGTTTTAGTCAACTTGGCCTGAACCACCAATATTGTCTTATTACTATGGTAACCCATACCATGTTTACTGGAGGAATTAACCCCCCCCCCCTTTTCTCCAGAGATGCTGCTTGACCCACTGGGTTCAGCACTTCGTGTCTATCTTTGGTATAATCCAGCATCTGCTGTTACGTTGTGCACATTTTCTCTACTCCACTGCAGTATGCCAACTGTCAGAGAGTTCTCCTCTCTCCGACAGGAACACTGCAACATCCTATGCCACTGCTACCCTTCTGTGATCCCTACTGCACTCCAGCTCCACATCCGTGTTTTAACTCGGACTCGCTACCACAGCCATCTGTTTCTTCGCTCTTGCCTGCATCTCTATCTTGTGCCTCGGGGTTTCCAAGGAGGATGGGTCCCGACCCGGAACGTCGTACATCCTATTTCTCCAGAGATGCTGCCTGGCCCGCTGAGTTACTCCGGCACTTTGTGTCTATCTTATATTAGAGAGAGGTTTGCATTTTGCGAGGTTGAATGCAAGAGGAAGGTATACTGTTGTTGGCAAGAATCTTAATAGTATTGATATGCAAAGGCAGGGCCGACCTTAAGCCAATTGGACCAATTGGGCCCCGCGCCAGAGTAATCAACTCTCGGCTCGGGTAGATCTACCCCGGGTGGAGGGGGGTGAGAGGGGTGGAGAGAGAGTAGAGGGGTGGAGGGGGAAGAAAGGGGTAGACGGGGAGGGGGCTGTGAAGGGTGATTGGAGAAGAGTGGAGGTGGGTCGTTCCCTCACGGTCCCGGGGCAGCGCTCCCACCCCTCCAGTCGCCGTGCTTCACGCACACAGCCCCGGCTCCACCCCTCGCTTTCCCCGGGGAGACGCGGTGAACAATACAGGGAGGGCCGGGCCGGGCCGGGGGTTGGAGCAACGTTTACAAACCTCGGCCTCAGCTCACACCCGTTCGCCCAGATCCCGGCATCCGCTCCCGCCATTGGCCCTCTCCCTCCCTTCTCTCCTTCCCTTCTTCCCTCCTTCCCTCCCTCCTTCCGCTCTCTTTTCCATTCTCTCCTTCCCTCCCTCCCTTTTTTCTCTCCTTCCCTCCCTCCCTTCTTTCTCTACCCCTCCCTCCCTTCTCTCCTTCCTCCCTCCCTACCTTCACTCCCACCCTCCCTTCCCTCCCTCACACACACACACATCACGCATAGACAACTAACACACACACACAACTAACACACACACACAACTAAGTTAGGATGGGGAAGAAGCCCAAAGGGTAGGATGGGGCTGAAGCCCAATATTTTATTCCTGGACTGGTTTTTCGCCAATAGTTATTGGTTTTCCAGGATCTGGTTAATTAAATTGCTTTTTTTTCATTTCAGTCACTAAAACAAGTGTTCTTGTAACTATGTACTTTTGTGGTGATCTACACATTTAGTATGTTACTTGTAGGCTTACATGTATGCAATTTTATATTCAAATGTAGCTTAGATCTGTTTGCTCCATTAACTCGCAGGCACTTTTTAAGCGCACATTTTGATTACTTTCCATTCTACCATAGAGATATAAAGTCTATAATAGACTTTATTTATATTTCTATGATTCTACAAACCTTGGCTGGGAACCTGGGGCTCACCCAAATTTTTCCCAATTGGGCCCCGCACCTCCTAAGGCCGGCCCTGTGCAAAGGGATCTTGGGTTCAAGGCCAAAGCTCTTCAAAAGTGGCAGAGTGTGTAAAATGTCATACTTGCCTTCATCAGTCAGTGCATTGTGTACAAGAGACAGCAAGTCATGAAGCAGCTTTACAAGACTTTGGTTGGGCAGTATTTGGAGGATTGTACCCAGCAGTTTCGATCACCCCGACACTAGGGCTTCGGATCGCCGGCTGCGGGAGCTTCGATCGCCCCGATTGCGGATGGTTCGACAGCCCCGACCACGGGTAAATAAAGAGGAAGAAGATTGGACTTTATTACCTTCCATCACAGTGACGAATGTGGGCAGCCGCTGTGGTGGATGTTTATGTTCAGTTTTATTTTATACGGCTGTTATGTTGCTTAACACTTAGTATGGCTGTATGGTAACTCAAATTTCATTGTACCTTAAATGGTACATGTGACAATAAACTGACCTTGAACCTTGAGCTGGTCATCCCCATTAGCAGAGGATGTGGAGGCTTTGGAGAGGGTGCAGAACATGTTTACCAGAATGATAATTTATCATCAAACCCGCTGATAAGGGAGATCTGAGGAAGGACATTATTGCCATAGAGGGAGTGCAGACTGATTCCTGGGATGTCAGGACTGTCTTATGAAGAAAGACTGGATAGACTTGGTTTATACTCTCTAGAATTTAGGAGATTGAGAGGGGATCTTATAGAAACTTACAAAATTCTTAAGGGGTTGGACAGGCTAGATGCAGGAAGATTGCTCCCGATGTTGGGGAAGTCCAGGACAAGGGGTCACAGCTTAAGGATAAGGGGGAAATCCTTTAAAACCGAGATGAGAAGAACTTTTTTCACACAGAGAGTGGTGAATCTCTGGAACTCTCTGCCACAGAGGGTAGTCGAGGCCAGTTCATTGGCTATATTTAAGAGGGAGCTAGATGTGGCCCTTGTGGCTAAAGGGATCAGAGGGTATGGAGAGAAGGCAGGTACGGGATACTGAGTTGGATGATCAGCCATGATCATATTGAATGGCGGTGCAGACTCGAAGGGCCGAATGGCCTACTCCTGCACCTAATTTCTATGTTTCTATACCGTGGTAGTCTGGCACACTGACGTCTACCGCACTGAGGCCAGGCGCCAGCACTCTGACACCTCCTCCGACCTATCCTCGGACCATGATCCCACAGACGAGCACCAGGCCACAATATCACAGACCATTTCTGATTTCATCACTTCTGGATGTCTGCCTTCCACAACCTCCAACCTAATCGTTTCCCAGCCCCGCACAGCCCGGTTTTACTTTCTCCCCAAAATACATAAAGAGAACTGCCCTGACAGACCCATTGTTTCTGCCTGCTCCTGTCCCACGGAAATGATTTCCATGTTGCTCGACTCCATCCTATTCCTCCTGGTCCAATCTCTCCCGACCTATGTACAAGATACCTCACATGCCATTCATCTCTTTAATGACTTCCGCTTTCCGAGCCTCCACCCCCTCATCTTTACTATGGGCATTCAGTCACTCTACACCTCCATTCCTCACCAGGAAGGCCTGAAAGCCCTCCGTTTCTTCCTCGACCACAGAACCACCCAATTTCCCTCTACTAACACTCTACTGCGCCTGGTCCTCACCCAAAACAACTTCTTCTTCGACTCTTCCCACTTCCTCCAAGTCCAAGGCATAACTATAGGCACCCGCATGGGCCCCAGCTACGCCTGCCTCTTTGTTCCAGGCTACACTGGCCCTATTCCTGAACTCCATCTCCATTACATTGACCACTGCATCTGTGCAACCTCCTGCACCCATGCAGAACTCGTGGACTTCATCAACTTCACCAATTTCCATCCTGCACTCAAATTTACTTGGACCATCTCCGAAACCTCCCTCCCCTTTCTTGATATCAGTACCCATTACAGGAAATAGACTATTGACTGACGTCTATTACAAATCCACTGACTCCCACAACTATCTCGACTACATTTCTTCCCATCCTGCTTCCTGCAAAGACTCTATCCCCTACTCCCAATTCCTCCGTGTACACCCATCTGCGCTCAAGATGAGTACCTCCGCTCTCCCATCACAGATGAGGCCCTCATGTCCCCTTGGTACCCCGCAGCTCCACCCTTGCTCCCCCTCCCCCTCTCGCAACAGAGACAGTCCCCCTAGTACTTAGCTTTCAGCCCATCAGCTGTCGCATACAACACATAATCCTCCAAAACTTTTGCACCTCCAACGGGACCCCAACATTAGCCGCATCTTCCCATCTCCACCCCTTTCCACCATCCGCAGAGACTGTTCCCTCCGCAACTCCCTGGTTAACTCATCCCTTGTCGCCCAAACCACCCCCTCCTCAGGTTCCTTCTCCTGCAACCGCAGAAGATGCAACACCTGTCCCTATACCTCCTCCCTCGACTGTGTCCAGGGACCCCAAGACTCCTTTCAGGTTAGGCAGAGGTTCCCTTGCACGTCCTCCAACCTCATCTATTGTATCCATTGTTCAAGATGTGGACTACATCGATGAGACCAAACGTAGGCTGGCAGATCGTTTCGCTGAACACTTTCGCTCAGCCCGCCTGGACCTACATGATCTCACAGTTGCGAAACACTATAATTCTCCTTCCCATTCCCACAGTGACCCTTCTGTCCTAGGTCTCCTCCATTGTCAGTGTGAAGCTAAATGCAAATTGGAGGAAGAGCATCTCATATTTTGCTTGGGCAGCTTACAGCCCAGTAGTATGAAAATTGATTTATTTAACTTCAACTAACCCAGAGTCCCCTCTATCTAACCCTCCCCCATCCAAGTCGCACCAGCATCTCGTTTTCACCCAATAAACAGCTAATGGCCTATTTCCTTTATTATCATTTCTTTTTTGCATATTTCATTCATTGTTTTTTATTTCTCTACATCATCGTCTATATCTCTTGTTTCGCTTATCCCTAACTAATCTGAAGCAGGGTCTCGACCCGAAATTCCTTCTCTCCAGAGATGCTGCATGTCCCACTGAGTTACTCCAGCTTTTCGCGTTTACTAGAATGATGCCTGGATTAGGATTAGACTATATTAGGCACAAGGAGAGGTTGGACAAACCTGGGTTGTTTTCTGTGGAGCGTCAGTTCGAAGCTCTTTCCCAGGGTGGAAATGTCAATGACTGCAAGACATAGCTTTAAGATGGGAGGGGCAAAGTTTAAAGGAGATGTACGACAATTTTTTTTGTTGCAGCGAGGGTGGTGGGTGTGTAGAACATGCTGCCAGAGCTGGTGGAAGAGGCAGATACAATAGTGGCATTTAAGAGGCTTTAAGATAGGGACACAACCCAAGTCTTTCAGTGTATCTCAGTACACCTGAAATAATAAACGAATGTGAATACCAAGTGTCCATGCAGGCTATAGTCTGCTCATTGCTCTATGCAAGGAGTGGAGAGCTATGGATCAGGTGTAGACAGAGGAGATAGTTTAACTTGCCATCATGTTCAGCATAGATATTGTGGGCCGGTGCTGTACTGTTCTACATTTTATGTTTAGTCTGCGGTTAAGTTTATATCATGGGAATGTACTTTTTTTAAATCAGATTTTCTGTAACTTTCATGTTCTATTCTGCACGCTAGTATTTTTCTCTTTGTTCCAGCTTTTTTCTACCTGTTGTGCTTGATTATACCTCATGTAAAGTATGATTTGACTGGATAGCAGTCTCAGTCAGGGCTCTCACTTAACTTTTTTTCCCTGTTGTCAGCCGGGCAACCTTGGCAGCTTTTTAGATTGCCAGATGACAGTTTAGGTGGTCATTTAAGACGGTTTGCATGACGCGTGCGATAATGTGCTCGGACGAAGTGCGTAGTTACCAGTCGGAATTATGCTCAATGAAGCATTCACATGTTATTTCTGCTTCAAATAAAGTCACAAACTAAACATATTCACCAACCAAGACATGATATATCCCACAATGACATGCAGCGAAATTATAAGACAGTATCTCAACTCATTTTACACATTGCAATTAATGCAATTTCTATTAGTTCTTTCCACTTTCAAACTAAAATGTGGTTGGATTATTCAATGTATGATCAACCTGTGTCAATAAATCCTGGACCATGGTAACATATATGCTTAACCATGCACACTACGGATTGATGCAAGCATGTTTTCTGTGAAGGACCGAAAATTACCATGACATGGATCGTTATTGCTATTGGTACAGAAACACTCTCGCTTCCCACATAATTTATCCACAACAAAATATACAGGTTGCAAGGAAATTTCTATCGGCATTTTATGATAATAGCTGTTAAAGCCGACTATACCCATCTTACAGGTTAAACATTACACTAACTGACAAGAGATGGCCAAAGGACTTAACTGCAGCAAATGTTCTTTTGGTAATATGTTTAAAGGTGTCAAAACGCCACATTACCGGACATTCAGATTAGATGTACGTGTTGTGAACAGCAATGAAGATACCCAGTTTGTACACACCAGATTAAAAAAAAATTATTGATAAACGCTGTTTCCATCATTCCCACTTCAGAATTAACGTTAAAATTTCAACTGAAATATCTCCTGAACAAATTTGTGATGTATATGATCGACTGTAGAAGTAAAACCTGGATAAATCCAACGTATAGTTGTGAATGTTGCTCATTAAATAACTACAGTACTGATACTCCATATTAAGAGCATTGATTTGCCGTTAAAATGAATTCTGTAATAACGTGTCAACGGCAGCAGTGACAATCGAACTCTGCGGTTTTAATGATTCACGTGTTCACAATTTAATTAATCGATCTTTATGGACTAAAACAAATAATAACATTGGAATTAAAACACATTTGATTGCATCAAACATAGTCAATGTTCGCTCCGGAAGACATTTCCAGCACAATAGGGTCAGGGAGGGGGTGTGTGTGAATCAGTGCGGGGTGGATAGATGGCGGGGGGTGGGGGGGGGGGTTTTAGAAGGGAGTCGGTGCGGAATGGATGGATTGAGGCAGGTGAATTAGTACGTGTTGGTTGGAGTAGGTAAAATTGTGAGGGGAGAGCACGGGGGATGTCAGTGGTGTTGAATGGGGGGTTCAGTACAGGATGGATGGGTGCAGACAAAAGTGCTGGAGAAACTCAGCGGGTGAGGCAGCATCTATGGAGCGAAGGAAATAGGCCACGTTTCAGGTCGAGACCCTTCTTCAGACAGTTTCCCCCCATTCTTCTTGAATGAGAGGATCAGTACAGTACAGTACAGAAGTATGATGTTGTGGCGATCAGTGAAACATGGTTGCAGGAGTGCTGTGATTGGCAAATAAATATTCCAGGATTTCGTTGCTTCAGGGGTGATAGAATTGGAGGGGCAAGAGGTGGGGGTGTTGCATTGCTTGTCAAGGAAGATATTACAGCAGTGCTTTGGCAGGATAGATTAGAGGGCTCGTCTAGGGAGGCTATTTGGGTGGAACTGAGAAATGGGAAAGGTGTAGCAACACTTATAGGGGTGTATTATAGACCGCCAAATGGGGAGCGAGAATTGGAAGAGCAAATATGTAAGGAGATAGAAGATATTAGTAGTATGCACAAGGTAGTGATTGTGGGAGATTTCAATTTTCCACACATAGACTGGGAAACACATTCTGTAAAAGGGCTGGATGGTTTGGAGTTTGTAAAATGTGTGCAAGATAGTGTTTTGCAGCAATATATAGAGGTACCTACTAGAGAAGGGGCAGTGCTGGACCTCCTGTTAGGAAATCCAGGACAAATCAAAATAGGACGTACACGGTAAATGGTAGTGAATTGAGGAATGCAGTTGAACAGAGGGATCTAGGAATAACTGTGCATAGTTCCCTGAAGGTGGAATCTCATGTAGATAGGGTGGTAAAGAAAGCTTTTGGTGTGCTGGCCTTTATAAATCAGAGCATTGAATATAGAAGTTGGGATGTAATGTTAAAATTGTACAAGGCATTGGTGAGGCCAATTCTGGAGTATGGAGTACAATTTTGGTCGCCTAATTATAGGAAGGATGTCAACAAATAGAGAGAGTACAGAGGAGATTTACTAGAATGTTGCCTGGGTTTCAGCAACTAAGTTACAGAGAAAGGTTGAACAAGTTAGGTCTTTATTCTTTGGAGCGCAGAAGGTTAAGAGGGGACTTGATAGAGGTCTTTAAAATTATGAGCGGGTTAGACAGATTGGACGTGGATAAGCTTTTCCCATTGAGAGTAGGGAAGATTCAAACAAGGGGACATGACTTGAGAATTAAGGGACAGAAGTTTAGGGGGAACATTAGGGGGCACTTCTTTACTCAGAGAAGTTGTAGCTGTGTGGAATGAGCTTCCAGTGGAAGTGGTGGAGGCAGGTTCGATGTTATCCTTTAAAAATAGATTGGATGGTATATGGACGGGAAAGGAATGGAGGGTTATGGTCTGAGTGCAGGGTAGATGGGACTAGGGGGAAGTATTTATTTTTAATTTAAAAAAATGTTCGGCACGGACTTGAAGGGCCGAGATGGCCTGTTTCCGTGCTGTTATGGTTATATGGTTATATGGAAATGAGACAGGGCAGGTGGCGGAGGTATGCGTCGGGGAGCACTTCGGGTCCAGTGATCACAATACCATTAGTTTCAATATAATTATGGAGAGGGTCAGAACTGGACCTAGGGTTGAGATTTTTGTTTGGAGAAAGGCTAACTTTGTGGAGATGCGAAAGGATTTAAAAGGAGTGAATTGGGACGTTGTTTTATGGGAAGGATGTAGAAGAAAAATGGAGGACATTTAAGGGTGAAATTTTAAGAGTACAGAATCTTTATGTCCCTGTTCGGTTGAAAGGAAATAGTAAAAAATGGAAAGAGCCATGGTTTCAAGGGAAATTGGACACGGTTCAGAAAAAGAGAGAAATCTACAATAATTATAGGCAGCATGGAGTAAATGAGGTGCTTGAGGAGTATAAAGAATGTAAAAAGAATATTAAGAAAGAAATTAGAAAAGCTAAAAGAAGATATGAGGTTGCTTTGGCAAGTAAGGTGAAAGTAAATCCAAAGGGTTTCTACAGCTATATTAATAGCAAAAGGATAACAAGGAATAAAATTGGTCCATTAGAGAGTCAGAGTGGACAGCTATCTGCAGAGCCAAAAGAGATGGGGGAGATATTGAACAATTTCTTTTCTTCGGTATTCACAAAGGAGAAGGATATGGAATTATGTGAGGTAAGGGAAACAAGCAGAGTAGCAATGGAAACTGTGAGATTCAAAGAAGAGGAGGTGCGGACACTTTTGAAAATATCAAAACGGATAAGTCTCCAGGTCCTGACAGGATATTCCCTAGGACATTGAGGGAAGTTAGTGTAGAAATAGCAGGGTTCTATGACAGAAATATTTCAAATGTCATTAGAAACGGGAAATAGTGCCGGAGGATTGGCGTACTGCGCATGTTGTTCCGTTGTTTAAAAAGGGTTCGAAGAGTAAACCTAGCAATTATAGACCTGTTAGTTTGACGTCAGTGGTGGGCAAATTAATGGAAAGGATACTTAAAGATAATATATATAAGCATCTGGATAAGCAGGGTCTGATTAGGAACAGTCAACATGGATTTGTGCCTGGGAAGGTCATGCTTGACTAATCTTCTTGAATTTTTCGAAGAGGTTACTAGGGAAATTGATGAGGGTAAAGCAGTGGATGTTGTCTATATGGACTTCAGTAAGGCCTTTGACAAGGCTCCTCATGGAAGGTTGGTTAAGAAGATTCAATTGTTGGGTATTAATGGTGGAGTAGCAAGATGGATTCAACAGTGCTGAATGGGAGATGCCAGAGAGTAATGGTGGATGGCTGTTTGTCAGGTTGGAGGCCGGTGACTAGTGGGGTGCCTCAAGGGTCTGTGTTGGGTCCACTGTTGTTTGTCATGTACATCAATGATCTGGATGATGGTGTGGAAAATTGGATTAGTAAGTATGCAGATGATACTAAGATAGGTGGTGTTGTGGATAATGAAGTAGATTTTCAAAGTCTACAGAGAGATTCAGGCCATTTGGAAGAGTGGGATGAAAGATGGCAGATGGAGTTTAATGCTGACAAATGTGAGGTGCTGCATCTCGGCAGGACAAATCAAAATAGGACGTACACGGTAAATGGTAGCGAATTGAGGAAGTCAGTTGAACAGAGGGATCTAGGAATAACTGTGCATAGTTCCCTGAAGGTGGAATCTCATGTAGATAGGGTGGTAAAGAAAGCTTTTGGTGTGCTGGCCTTTATAAATCAGAGCATTGAATATAGAAGTTGGGATGTAATGTTAAAATTGTACAAGGCATTGGTGAGGCCAATTCTGGAGTATGGAGTACAATTTTGGTCGCCTAATTATAGGAAGGATGTCAACAAAATAGAGAGAGTACAGAGGAGATTTACTAGAATGTTGCCTGGGTTTCAGCAACTAAGTTACAGAGAAAGGTTGAACAAGTTAGGTCTTTATTCTTTGGAGCGCAGACGGTTAAGGGGGACTTCATAGAGGTCTTTAAAATTATGAGCGGGTTAGACAGAGTGGACGTGGATAAGCTTTTCCCATTGAGAGTAGGGAAGATTCAAACAAGGGGACATGACTTGAGAATTAAGGGACAGAAGTTTAGGGGGAACATTAGGGGGAACTTCTTTACTCAGAGAGTGGTAGCTGTGTGGAATGAGCTTCCAGTGGAAGTGGTGGAGGCAGGTTCGATGTTATCCTTTAAAAATAGATTGGATGGGTATATGGACGGGAAAGGAATGGAGGGTTATGGTCTGAGTGCAGGTAGATGGGACTAGGGGGAAGTATTTATTTTTAATTTAAAAAAAAATTAAAAAAAATGTTCGTCACGGACTTGAAGGGCCGAGATGGCCTGTTTCCGTGCTGTTATGGTTATATGGTTATATGGTTATATAGGATGGATGGGTGGGGGGGGGGGAGATCAGCGCAGGATGAATGGGGGTGGTGGGTCAGTGTGGATCGGAGGGTCTGTGCAGGATGAATGGGGAATCACTGCAGGATGAATGAGGGGATGGTGCATGGTAAATGGAGGGTGGGTCAGTACGGGATGAATGCGTGGATTAGTACAGGATGGATGGGGGATCAGTACAGGATGGATGGAAGAGAAGTGCAGGATGGATGGGAAGGGGATAAGTACAGAATGAATTGGGGGACCAATGTAGGATGGATGGGGGGCTGGCAGGAGAATCAATGCGAGGTGGATAGGGTGATCAGCGCAGGATGAATAGATGGGCGGGGCGTAGATGGGTAGGGGAGCACAGGGGATGCCAGTGAGGACTGAATAGAGGGCGGAATGGGGATCAGTGCGGGATGGAGAGGAGGGGTCCCAGGATAAGGGGGGGGGGTGGAGGGGGGCGTACAAGAGAGAGGGGGGGGGCGAGGTGGGGAGGAAGGAAGGTCAGCGCTCCTCGCACAACATCGCCCTGCTGCCTTGGCCATCCCTGTCCATCGCCAAAGGGGGAGGCGGTTGGGATCTCCTCGCCACCGCCTCCCCTCCTCCGCCAGCCAACGCAGCCGAGCGGTGCAGCTCAAAGATCCTATAGCTATAGGATCTTTGGTGCAGCTGCTTCAGAAGGGTTGCAAATCCGCTAACGGCGCTTTCAAAACAAACCCTCCCGCACGCCGAGGCCGGTAGGAGGGAGGGAGGGGGAGGCCTCGGCAGCGGCCGCTATCAGGGAGGAGGAGATGGAGCCGCTGTCGCGGCCGCTGCTGCCGCTGTGCGGAGCCCGTCATTCGCTCCGACCCTTCTGAAGCAGCTGCACCCAAGATCCTATAGCTATAGGATCTTTGAGCTGCACCGCTCAGCCCCGCACCTTGCTGTTGGCTGGCGGAGGAGGGGAGGCGGTGGTGAGATCCCAAACACCTCCCCCTTTGCCGCCGTGTGGGGCCCGTCATTCGCTCCGACCCTTCGTCACCCTGCACCTAGTATCTTTGCCCTGCAATACAGCCGTCGCCGACACGAAACGTCACGTTCCTTTTCTCCAGAGATGTTGCCTGACCCGCGGAGTTACTCCAGTTTTTTGTGTCTGTCTTCGGTACAAACCAGTATCTATGTGCCAAACCGGGCAAAATGACTCGGAGTTTAGGTTGCCAGGCGGCACTTTGGGTGGTCAGTGGCACCCGGGCGACCGCTAATTTCGAGCCCCGTCAGTGTATCTTAGTGAACCTGAAAATAATAAGGCTGTACACTGCTCATTGATCTATGCAGTGGTGACTCTGATGGCCACATTACATTTTACTGAAGCAAGACAACTTGATGGAGTTATCAAACGAACTAGCCATCATCGAATAGTGCAGTGGCGGCCCAGTGGCACAGTGGTAGAGTTGCTGCCCTACAGCGTCAGAGACCTGTACAGAGTTTGCATGTTCTCTTCGTGACTTACGTGGGTTTTCTCCGAGTGCTCCAGTTTCCTCCCACATTCCAAAGATGTACAGGTTTGTAGGATAAATGCCTTCGTAAAATTGTAAATTGCCCTTTGCGTGTAGGATAGCATTAGTGTGCGGGAATCACTGGTCGGCGGGGCTTGTTTCCGCACTGTATCTCTAAACAAAACAAAACGGGGGACTAGGCTGCTCACCTGCCTCATTTACCAAGGAAGTAACGTTGACTACATTGGCCATTTTATTCGTTAAATATCACCAAACCAACAGTCTTGTGGAGACTACCACCTCAGCATCCCCCCTGCATTTCCTCAGGAATCAATCCCTGTACAACTGTGGCAGTGGGATTGCTCTGGAACTGTTGTGTATCTGGTGGGGTAGAAAATGTACACATGCAGGGTGAAGAGGACAACCAAGAAACCACATGGCCACACTTGGTTTATTGATGTGCAAAGAGACAATAGTTAAATCTAATATGTTAACAAATTACATGAATTTACTGAAAAAAAAGCTAGGCCACATACTTCATCTCTCATGTTTCATCAGGTTAAGTGCAGCAGTGCAGGCATTAAATAAAGGCAATCCTATGTACAGGACAGAATTTGAAATTGGCATATTAATAGTATTTTGGATTAGTCACAATTAAACCAAAAACTCCTCAAATTGATGCAGATTTGTAACTGTTAAAGCTACAGAATTCTCTACCTGAAGTACTAACAAGAGTGACATCACGGTTAACGGTTTCTATGGAAACCAAAGACACTAGAAGGCAGTAATCACCGAAGGTCCATTATTGTAACGTTCGTCTCCATGACAGAAACATGCGCACATGCCTACAAAAGCAAAGAGAGAATAATGGAAGTAAGTGGACATAGTAAACCTTAATATGATGTTGGATAGCAAGTAGCAGCCAATCCTTCTATGGTTTGGGATGCAACAGAGAACAAGCACTGTAACAAGGAACTGCAGATGGTGTTTTACGAAAAAATATTGAGTGCTGGAATAACTAAGCGTGTCAGGCAGCATCGCTGGAGAACATAGGTAGGTAACATTTCTGACCAGGACTCTTCCTCACACTGATTGTGGTGGGCCGGTGTGAGGGGGAGGGGGAGAAGGAATGTTGGAAGAGATCTGCCCCTTCTAGCTTTCTCCTCCCACCTCTACAATGTCTGAAGGGTCCTGACCTGAAACATCACCTTTCCCCTCTCCCTGACTCTAGTCTGAAGAAGGATCACGACCCAAAAAGTCACCCATTCCTTCTCTCCAGAGATGCTGCCTGTCCCGCTGAGCTACTCCAGCAATTTGTGTCTACCTTCGGTTTAAACCAGCATCTGCAGTTCCTTCCCGCACATCACCTATCCATGTTCTCCAGAGCTGAACTGAAGGTGGCACGGTGGTGCAGCAGTACAGTTGCTGCCTTACAGCATCGAAGTCCCGTGTTCTATCCTGACTACCAGTGCTGTCTGTACGGAGTTTGTTTGTTCTCACCATGACCTGTGCGGGCTTTTTCCTGAAATCTTTGGTTTCTTCCTCCCACACTCCAAAGACGTATAGGTATGTAGGTAAATTGGCTTGGTAAATGTAAAAAATGTCCCTAGTGCGTGTAGGATAGTGTTAATATGTAGGTATGTTACAAAACTGACCTTCAGTCGCGCTGTAATTCTGCCACTGGCCGTGTGCGCGATTTTGGCGCCTTTAAGGGGGGGCGGGGTTAAAACGCGGGTTTCTCCTCCCTTGTCCTAGTTAATATTGTGTTGGAGTACAAGCGTTGGCTGATGAATCGTTCCTAGTGGCGATTTGTGAATTTTTTATTTTTATTAAATCGTCAATGTCAGCGCTACAATAATTTTAAAATCAGCTCCTGAAGCGTCAACGCCGATAACGGGGACGGATTTCACGCATGGGACAGGTAAACGAAAGTGCTTTCTTTAAATGTATAAAAGTGCTTCTTAAGAAGCCTTTAATTCACATTTTTACATGCGACACGGTGATTTTATTCCCCGAATTAACGGCAGTATTTTTCATGCCAATACGGGGTTAAATTCACCGCAAATCAACGTTCCAAAAGATCGCGTTCCAGAAAACCTCACTCACAAGATGAATTAAATGCCCATTAATTTACAGGTATTAAACATTCAATTCCTTCCATTTGGCCTGTAAATTCATGAAAATTAGATTTAAAAATTATGTTATATTGTGAGTTATTGTGTGAATGTTATTTGGACACTTAGGCTATTTAAAAATGTTAATCTATTCTTAAGAAATTGATAGATGTTAAGATCTAGTAATTGAATTTTGTAATTAGCTACAATTAGGTAACTAACTAATTATATGCTTTACTTTCATGTCTTCGAAGTAAGATTGTTTCATATTTGTTTCAGAATGCTTCAATCTATAATAACTGAAAATTTCTTTCAGTTATCATAATTTTTAAGAAAGTTATGGGCTTTTAACTGTCCTCGATCACAGCTTTTGTGTTAAGTCAATGGAAAAGCAATAGGGAACTAGATGCTAATTTCTGAGTATGATAATGGCCATAACATTTTTAATACTGAAGATATGAAAGTGAATTAAGTGTCAAATTAAACTTCTTTTTATGCTTTATCTGATGGGATAAATTGCAGACTTTATTTTTTAAATCTCAAAATTTTGTAACATTGCTATAATATGCGGGGATCGCTGATCAGCGCGGACTCGGTGGGCCGAAGGGCCTGTTTCCTCGCTGTATCCCTAAACTAAACAAAGCTACTTAGTTTGATCAGACTGAAGAAGGGTCTCGACCCAAAACGTCACCCATTCCTTCACTCCAGAAATGCTGCCTGATCCGCTGACTTACTCCAGCATTTTGTGTCTACCTTAAACTGCCTGACCTGCTGAGTTACTCCAGCACTTTGTGTCTACCTTAAACTGCCTGACCTGCTGAGTTACTCCAGCATTTTGTGTCTACCTTAAACTGCCTGACCCGCTGAGTTACTCCAGCACTTTGTGCCAGACCATGATCGCAGTCAGGCAGTGCCGGCGCATCCCCAGAGTTCACAGGGTGGACACTTTGGCAGCTCGCTGTGCGAGTGTGGTATCCCCTCACCCTACCAAGGCACCGGCATTGGAACCTCATTAATTGCTCGGTACAAATGGGAGGCGCTGAGAAACCATTCCTCAAAATATTGTTTTTGATATATAAACAACTTGAGACATAAACGCAGATGGGTTGGTTAGTAAGTTTGCAGATGACATCAAGACTGCTGGGGTTAGGGACTGTGAGGAAGGCTGTCAAAGTATACATCGGGATATAGATCAGCTACAGAAATGGGCAGAGAAATGGCACGATGAATCCAAGCAAGTGTGAGGTGTTGTACTTTGGGAGGTTGAATGCAAGGGGAAAGTATACAATTAATGGGAATTATATATTTTAACAGCATTGATATTCATAGGGATTTTAGGGTCCAAGTCCATAACTCCCTGAAAGTGGAATGCAAATAAATAGAGCAAAGGCCCTTGAGTTTGAGACTCTCCTGCACTGGGGGAAAGATTCTGACCATCTCTCCTATCCTATCCTAGGGGGTGTAAAATGAGGGTAGAAGCAATAGGTACTGTAGCAAGGAGAAAAGTAAAAGTGGCAGGCAGACAAATCCAGGGCAAAAATCAAAAAGGGCCACTTTTCAACATAATTGTATAAGGGGTAAGAGTGTTGTAAAAACAAGCCTGAAGGCTTTATATCTTAATGCAAGGAGCATTCGTAATAAGGTGGATGAGTTGAATGTGCAGATAGTTATTAATGAATATGATATAGTTGGGATCACGGAGACATGGCTCCAGGGTGACCAAGGCTGGGAGCTGAACATCCAGGGATATTCAATATTCAGGAGGGATAGACAGAAAGGAAAAGGAGGCGGGGTAGCATTGCTGGTTAGAGAGGAGATTAACGCAATAGAAAGGAAGGACATTAGCTTGGAGGATGTGGAATCGATATGGGTAGAGCTGCGAAACACTAAGGGGCAGAAAACGCTAGTGGGAGTTGTGTACAGGCCACCTAACAGTAGTAGTGGAGATGGGGATGGCATCAAACAGGAAATTAGAAATGCATGCAACAAAGGTAAAACAGTTATAATGGGTGACTTCAATCTACATATTTACATATTTATCCTGAAATGGGAGAGGTCCTGAAAGAAGAATTTAGGGAGTTAGGTAGAGAGTTAAGGAGAAGGACTGCAAAGGTAACAATCTCAGGATTACTGCCTGTGCCACGCGACAGTGAGAGTAGGAATGGAGCGAGGTGGAGGATAAATGAGTGGATGAGGGACTGGTGCAGTGGGTATGGATTCAAGTTTCTGGATCATTGGGACCTCTTTTGGGGAAGGTGCGACCTGTACAGAAAGGATGGGTTGCACTTGAACTCGAGGGGGACCAATATCCTGGCGGGTAGATTTGCAAAGGCTACTGGGGAGACTTTAAACTAGTATGGTTGGTGGGAGGGACTCAAATTGGGAAAGCTAGAAGTCAGTGTGTGAGGCAGGAGGCAGAGAATGGAAGCACTCTGACCCAAAATGTAGTGGAGAGAGAAGAAAAAGACAATAAACAGAGAATAAGAGAGGGTGCGTTTCTTAAATGTGTATATTTTAATGCTAGGAGCATTGTAAGAAAGGTGGACGAACTTAAAGCCTGGATTGACACCTGAAAGTATGATGTTGTGGCGATCAGTGAAACATGGTTGCAGGAGGGCTGTGATTGGAAACTAAATATTCCAGGATTTTGTTGCTTCAGGTGTGATAGAATTGGAGGGGCAAGAGGTGGAGGTGTTGCATTGCTTATCAGGGAAGATATTACAGCAGTGCTTTGGCAGGATAAATTAGAGGGCTCTTCTAGGGAGGCTATTTGGGTGGAACTGAGAAATGGGAAAGGGGTAGCAACACTCATAGGGGTGTATTATAGACCGCCAAATGGGGAGCGAGAATTGGAAGAGCAAATATGTAAGGAGATTGCAGATATTAGTAGTAAGCACAAGGTAGTGATTGTGGGAGATTTCAATTTTCCACACATAGACTGAGAAACACATTCTGTAAATGGGCTGGATGGTTTGGAGTTTGTAAAATGTGCGCAGGATAGTTTTTTGCAGCAATACATAGAAGTACCTACTAGAGAAGGGGCGGTGCTGGACCTCCTGTTAGGAAATGAGACGGGTCAGGTGGCAGAGGTATGCGTTGGCAAACAGTTCGGGACCAGTGATCACAATACCATTAGTTTCAATATAATTATGGAGAGGGTCAGAACTGGACCTAGGGTTGAGATTTTTGATTGGAGAAAGGCTAACTTTGAGGAGATGCGAAAGGATTTAAAAGGAGTAAATTGGGACAGTTTGGTTTATGGGAAAGATGTGGAAGAGAAATGGAGGACATTTAAAGGTGAAATTTTAAGAGTACAGAATCTTTATGTCCCTGTTCGGTTGAAAGGAAATAGTAAAAATTGGAAAGAGCCATGGTTTTCAAGGGAAATTGGACACAGTTCGGAAAAAGAGAGAGATCTACAATAATTATAGGCAGCATGGAGTAAATGAGGTGCTTGAGGAGTATAAAAAATGTAAAAAGAGTCTTAAGAAAGAAATTAGAAAAGCTAAAAGAAGATATGAGGTTGCTTTGGCAAGTAAGGTGAAAGTAAATCCAAAGGGTTTCTACAGCTATATTAATAGCAAAAGGATAACGAGGGATAAAATTGGTCCATTAGAGAGTCAGAGTGGACAGGTATCTGCAGAGCCAAAAGAGATGGGGGAGATATTGAACAATTTCTTTTCTTTGGTATTCACCAAGGAGAAGGATATTGAATTATGTGAGGTAAGGGAAACAAGTAGAGTAGCTATGGAAACTATGAGATTCAAAGAAGAGGAAGTACTGACACTTTTGAGAAATATAAAAGTGGATAAGTCTCCAGGTCCGGACAGGATATTCCCTAGGACATTGAGGGAAGTTAGTGTAGAAATAGCGGGGGCTATGACAGAAATATTTCAAATGTCATTGGAAACGGCAATAGTGCCGGAGGATTGGCGTACTGCGCATGTTGTTCCATTGCTTTAAAAGGGGTCTAAGAGTAAACCTAGCAATTATATGCCTGTTAGTTTGATGTCAGTGGTGGGCAAATTAATGGAAAGGATACTTAGAGATAATATATATAAGCATCTGGATAAACAGGGGCTGATTAGGAACAGTCAACATGGATTTGTGCCTGGAAGGTCATGTTTGACTAATCTTCTTGAATTTTTTGAAGAGGTTACTCGGGAAATTGATGAGGGTAAAGCCGTGGATGTTGTATATATGGACTTCAGAAAGGCCTTTGACAAGGTTCCTCACGGAAGGTTGGTTAAGAAGGTTCAATGGTTGGGTATTAATGGTGGAGTAGCAAGATGGATTCAACAGTGGCTGAATGGGAGATGCCAGAGAGTAATGGTGGATGGTTGTTTGTCAGGTTGGAGGCCAGTGACTAGTGGGGTGCCACAGGGATCTGTGTTGGGTCCACTGTTGTTTGTCATGTACATCAATGATGTGGATGATGGTGTGGTAAATTGGATTAGTAAGTATGCAGATGATACCAAGATAGGTGGGGCTGTGGATAATGAAGTAGATTTTCAAAGTCTACAGAGAGATTTATGCCGGTTGGAAGAGTGGGCTGAAAGATGGCAGATGGAGCTTAATGCTGATAAGTGTGAGGTGCTACATCTTGGCAGGACAAATCAAAATAGGGCGTACATGGTAAATGGTAGGGAATTGAAGAATGCAGGTGAACAAATGGATCTTGGAATAACTGTGCACAGTTCCCTGAAAGTGGAATCTCATCTAGATAGGGTGGTAAAGAAAGCTTTTGGTGTGCTGGCTTTTATAAATCAGAGCATTGAGTATAGAAGTTGGGACGTAATGTTAAAATTGTACAAGGCATTGGTGAGGCCAATTCTGGAGTATGGTGTAGAATTTTGGTCGCCTAATTATAGGAAGGATGTCAACAAAATAGGGAGAGTACAGAGGAGATTTACTAGAATGTTGCCTGGGTTTCAACAACTAAGTTACAGAGAAAGGTTGAACAAGTTAGGGCATTATTCTTTGGTGCGCAGAAGGTTAAGGGGGGACTTGATAGAGGTCTTTAAAATGATGAGAGGGATAGACAGAGTTGACGTGGATAAGCTTTTCCCACTGAGAGTAGGGAAGATTCAAACAAGGGGACATGACTTGAGAATTAAGGGACAGAAGTTTAGGGGTAACATGAGGGGGAACTTCTTTACTCAGAGAGTGGTGGCTGTGTGGAATGAGCTTCCAGTGAAGGTGGTGGAGGCAGGTTCATTTTTATCATTTAAAAATAAATTGGATAGTTATATGGACGGGAAAGGAATGGAGGGTTATTGTCTGAGCGCAGGTATATGGGACTAGGGGAGAATACGTGTTCGGCACGGACTAGAAGGGTCGAGATGGCCTGTTTCCGTGCTGTAATTGTTATATGGTTATATGGTTACATATAGATTGGGTGAATCAAATTGGCAGGGGTGCTGAGGAAGAGGATTTCTTGGAATGTATGCGGGATAGTTTTCTAAACCAACATGTAGAGGAACCAACGAGAGAGCAGGCTATTCTAGACTGTGTATTGAGTAATGAGGAAGGGTTAGTTAGCAGTCTTGTTGTGCGTGGCCCCTTGGGCAAGAGTGACCATAATATGGTTGAGTTCTTCATTAGGATGGAGAGTGACATTGTTAATTCAGAAACAAGGGTCCTGAACTTAAAGAAACGTGACTTTGAGGGTATGAGACGTGAATTGGCCAAGATAGACTGGCAAATGATTCTTAAAGGGTTGACGGTGGATATGCAATGGAAGGCATTTAAAAACTGCATGGATGAACTACAACAATTGTTCATCCCAGTTTGGCAAAAGAATAAATCGGGGAAGGTAGTGCATCCGTGGATAACAAGGGAAATCAGGGATAGTATCAAAACAAAAGATGAAGCGTACAAATTAGCCAGAAAAAGCAGCCTACCAGAGGACTGGGAGAAATTCAGAGTCCAGCAGAGGAGGATAAAAGGCTTAATTAGGAAAGGGAAAATAGATTATGAAAGAAAACTGGCAGGGAACATAAAAACTGACTGCAAAAGTTTTTATAGATATGTGAAGAGGAAAAGATTAGTTAAAACAAATGTAGGTCCCTTGCAGTCAGAAACAGGCAAATTGATCATGGGGAACAAGGACATGGCAGACCAATTGAATAACTACTTTGGTTCTGTCTTCACTTAGGAAGACATAAATAATCTGCCGGAAATAGCAAGGGACCGGGGGTTAAATGCGATGGAGGAACCGCGTGAAATCCAGGTTAGCCGGGAAGTGGTGTTAGGTAAATTGAATGGATTAAAGGCCGATAAATCCCCAGGGCCAGATAAGTTGCATCCCAGAGTACTTAAGGAAGTAGCCGCAGAAATAGTGGATGCATTAGTGATAATTTTTCAAAACTCTTTAGATTCTGGAGTAGTTCCTGAGGACTGGAGGGTAGCTAATGTAACCCCACTTTTTAAAAAGGGAGGGATAGAGAAAACAGGGAATTACAGACCAGTTAGTCTAACATCGGTGGTGATGAAAATTCTGGAGTCAGTTATTAAAGATGGGATAGCAGCACATTTGGAAAGTGGTGAATTCATTGGACAAAGTCAGCATGGATTTATGAAAGGTAAATCATGTCTGACGAATCTTATAGAATTTTTCGAGGATGTAACTAGTAGAGTGGATAAGGGAGAAACAGTGGATGTGTTATATCTGGACTTTGAGAAGGCTTTCGACAAGGTCCCACATAAGAGATTAGTATGCAAACTTAAAGCACACGGTATTGGGGGTTCAGTATTGATGTAGATAGAGAACTGGCTGGCAGACAGGAAGCAAAGAGTAGGAGTAAACGGGTCCTTTTCAGAATGGCAGGCAGTGACTAGTGGGGTACCGCAAGGCTCAGTGCTGGGACCCCAGCTATTTACAATATATATTAATGAACTGGATGAGGGAATTGAATGCAACATCTCCAAGTTTGAGGATGACACGAAGCTGGGGGGCAGTGTTAGCTGTGAGGAGGATGCTAGGAGGCTGCAAGGTGACTTGGATAGGTTGGGTGAGTGGGCAAATGCATGGCAGATGCAGTATAATGTGGATAAATGTGAGGTTATCCACTATGGTGGCAAAAACAGGAAAGTAGACTATTATCTGAATGGTGGCCGATTAGGAAAAGGGGAGATGCAACGAGACCTGGGTGTCATGGTACACCAGTCATTGAAAGTATGCATGCAGGTGCAGCAGGCAGTGAAGAAAGCAAATGGTATGTTAGCATTCATAGCAAAAGGATTTGAGTATAAGAGCATGGAGGTTCTACTGCAGTTGTACAGGGTCTTGGTGAGACCACACCTGGAGTATTGCGTACAGTTTTGGTCTACTAATCTGAGGAAAGACATTCTTGCCATAGAGGGAGTACAGAGAAGGTTCACCAGACTGATTCCTGGGATGGCAGGACTTTCATTTGAAGAAAGACTGGATAGACTCGGCTTGTACACGCTAGAATTTAGAAGATTGAGGGGGGATCTTATAGAAACTTACAAAATTCTTAAGCGGTTGGACAGGCTAGATGCAGGAAGATTATTCCCGATGTTGGGGAAGTCCAGAACTAGGGGTCATAGTTTAAGGATAAGAGGGAAGTCTTTTAGGACCGAGATGAGAAAATCATTTTTTACACAGAGTGGTGAATCTGTGGAATTATCTGCCACAGAAGGTAGTTGAGGCCAGTTCATTGGCTATATTTAAGAGGGAGTTAGATGTACCCTTGTGGCTAAAGGGATCAGTGGGTATGGAGAGAAGGCAGGGATGGGATACTGAGTTGGATGATTAGCCATGATCATATCGAATGGCGGTGCAGGCTCTAAGGGCCGAATGGCCTACTCCTGCACCTATTTTCTATGTTACTATGTTTCTATCTTTGCCCTTCATAATTTTACAAACCACTATCAGTTCACCCTCAAGGTCACAAGGTGCTGGAGAAACCCAATGGGTCGGGCAGCATCTCCAGAGAACTGATCTCCAGAGATGCTGCCTAATCCACCGTGTTACTCCAGCATTTTGTGTCCTTTTGTATAAACCAGCATCTGCAGTTTGTTATTTCTACTATCAGTTCACTCTCCCTATGTTCCCGTGGGAACAAATTCAGCCGATCTCCTTATAATTATGGCCCTCACTTCCAGGCAATATTCTGGTGAATCTCTTCTGCACTCTCTCATTTGACACTATATCCTTCTTGTAGTGTGTTGACCACAACTGTACACAATGGTTGAAGTGCAGCCTTGATGTTATTTTACAACAGCATCACAACATCCCAAGTCATACTCAATGCCTATTCTCCTGTGTCGCTACTTTTAGTGAGCTATGGACAAACCCTTAGGTCACTCTGTGTACTAACATTCGTAAGGTCCGTGTCATTTACTACACATCCTAATGAAATCAGACTTCCCAGTGCATAACCTCACACTTGTCTGGAGTAGGGCAGCCATGGTGGCATAGCGGTAGAGTTGCTGCCTTACAGTCGATCCCGACTACGGGTGCTGTCCGTACGGAGTTTGTACGTTCTCCCCGTGACCGCGTGGGTTTTCTCCGAGATCTTTGGTTTCCCTCCACACTCCAAAGGTATGCAGGTTAATTGGCTTGGTGTACATGCAAATTGTTCCTAGCGTGTGTAGGGTGGTGTTAATGTGCAGGGATCGCTGGTCAGTGGGCCGAGAGAGGGGCCTCTTTCCGCACTGTATTTCTAAACTAAACTACATTCTATCAGCCAACGTTCTGCTCTACTTTACATCTAAGCTATGCCCCACTGTATCCACAGACAACCTTTTCACTATCAACAACTTCAGCAATTTTATGTAATCTGCAAATTTACTAATTATACATTCTCATCCAAGTCATTTATGCATGTTACAACCAGCAAAGGTCCTGACACCAATCCCTTAACCAATGTTCTTTTGGTATTTCCAATTTGACGCACACCCAGCCACCCCTACTCTCTCCCTATGTCACCCAGACAATTTTGGATCCAGTTTGCAAACACACCTCAGGTCACTTGTGCCTTAACCTTCTGCATCAGCCAACTACACGGGACCATTTCAATCAGGTTGGGCCGATGACACAGCTTTGATCTGAAGTGAGCACTGGTTCAAGCAACTAACTTACAAACACCTACCCTCCCCCTTCTCCCACCTCCTTCTCTTCCCTGGGCCCCACCCACACAGTTCTCCCCTTCCCCCTCCAACCTATATCCCTTCCTCTTATTTCACAAATCGTACCACTGATATCCTTATTTGTCTTTTCATCACTGGCCTTTGTCAAACCATCTGCCTATCAAAAAGTTCTCTCACCCATATCCACCTATTGTTCATCGGGCTTTGTCCTGCCCCTCCATTCTTTCAGCTTCCTCCCCCTTCGGCCCACTGAGTCCATGCCGACCATCGATCACCTGTACATTAGATCTATGTTATCCCTCTTTCTCATCGTGCACACTAGGAGCAATTTAAAGAAGCCAATTAACCTACAAACCTGCACGTCTTTGAAATGTGGGGTGAAATTGAAGCATCTGGAGAAAACCCACGCGGTCACAGGAAGAGTGTGCAAACGCCACACACGGCATCTGATATCAAAATGAAACTCGGATCTCTGACGCTGTAAGGCAGCAGCTCTGCCAATGCACCACTGTGATGCCCTAATGGTAATCACATCAAATCTATTCCAGAAGCAAGTATTTTCAGCCGGGATGAAGGATTGGCTGCATGTTTGAGGAAGCCATTTGTGGCATTAGTTCTATATGAGAAACTATGAAGCAAACCAGAATCCAGGCAAATCAAAGAAGCCACTACTTGGATAATTGCAAGTTTGCCGTGTTAAAATAACAGAGTCATACTGTGGAAACAGGCCCTTCGGCCCAACTTGCCCATACCGGCCAACATGTCCCAGCTACACTAGTCCCACCTGCCTGCGCTTGGCCATATCCCTCCAAACCTGTCCTATCCATGTACCTGTCTGTTTCTTAAACGTTGGGATAGTCCCAGCCTCAACTACCTCCTCTGGCAGCTTGTTCCATACATCCACCACCCTTTGTGTGAAAAGGTTACCCCTCAGATTCCTATTAAATCTTTTCCCCTTCACCTTGAACCCATGTCTTCTGGTCCTCGATTCCCCTACTCTGGACAAGAGATTCTGTGCATCTACCCAATCTATTCCTCTCATGATTTTATACGCTAGAATTCTAATTAGAAACCTGCATCAGAAAATCATACTTACATTAAACAGAGGAGGATCCTTGGGATGTGGGTGAAAACCCTTCTGTTTACAGGAAGAGATCTCATCCATCCCATGCTCCGTCAGTCTGTAAAATCCTGACCTTTGTTGAAGAAAGAGGGATCAGTCAGAGCACAGGGTCAAAGCAGCAAAGAGACATCCAACATTTTAACCACTTTGTTGTTACAGGAAAATTCAAATCTAATGTTGCGATACAGTCATAGGGCTGCACAGCACAAAAACAGGCCCTTCAGCCCAACTCGCCCATGCTGACCAAGTTGCCAAACAATTTTGTCCCACTTGCCTGTGTTTGGCCAATATCCCTCCAAATCTTTCCTCTCCGTGTAACCTGGCCGATGTCCTTGAAATGCCTTAATTGTACCCGCCTCTATCACCGCCTCTTGCAGCTCGTTCCATGTACGCACTGCTCTCACTTTAAACCTACGTTCTCTAATTTTGGACTCCCCTATTCCGGGGAAGGGACTATGGCTTTTCACTTTATCTATGCCCCTCATGATTTTAAGTGACTCAAAGATCAGCCTTCAGCCTCCTACACTCCAGGGAAAGACCACCCTGCCTATCCTTGCAGCTCAAACCTTCCACCTTTGTCAATCTTCTTTTATTCCCTTTCCACTTCAATGAAATCCTAGCAGCGGCAGGATGGCCAGAACTATACAGAGTGCTCCAGGTGTGGTCTTGTACAACAGCAACGCAACTTCACGACTCCTGTGCTCGATGCCCTGACCGATGATGGCAAGCCTGGATGTTGGCTGGAATGGTGGGCTTCAGTTACAAGGAGAGAATGGATACATTGGACTTGTTGGAAGCTGAGGGGTGACCTTACAGAGGTCACCTTATAAGATTATGAGGGGCAAAGCTGAGCTATTTAGTCAGAGCTTCTTTCCAGAGTAGAGGAGTCTAAATCTGGTGGGACAAGGTTTATGATGAGGGGAGAAAATTAGAGGAGATCCATGTGGTAAGTGTTTCCACACAGAGGGTAGTTACATGAATTAGGGATAGACACAAAATGCTGGAGTAACTCAGCGGGACAGGCAACTGGAGAGAAGGAATAGGTGACGTTTCGGGTCAAGATCTGAGTTACTTCAGCATTTTGTGCCTGTCTTCGTTGCTTACAACTCAAATGGACAGGTACTGGAATCAGAGTAGAGGGGGGATACAAGCCTACTCCGGGCAAATGGGACTAGTGTAGACAGGTGTCATGGTCGACATGGATGAGTTGGGCCAAAGGGCCTCCTTCCATGCTGTGTGGCTTTCTGCAGAGCACATTTTCCGGGTTGTTGCCTGATGTAGAGCATTACAGTAATGAGGGGAGACTGGAAAGGCTGGGTTTGTTTACCTTGGAGCAGAGAGGGCAGACCAGATAGAATTATACAAAATTACACAGGGCATATAAATAGGTTACTTGGGGGGAAATCTTTCTCCATAGGGGAGATATCTGAAAAAAATGGCATAGGTTTGTGATAAGATGGCAAGAGGTTTGGAGGGAACACTAGGGCAGTAGTAGAGTTGCTGCCTTACAACACTTGCAGCGCCAGAGACCCAGGTTCGATCCCGACTATGTGCTGTCTGTAGGAAGTTTCCCGTGTCCCCGTGGGTTTTCTCCGAGATCTTTGGTTTCCTCCCACACTCCAAAGACGTACAGGTTTCCAGGATAATAGGCTTGGGTTTGTATATTTGGTATACGTGTAAATTGTTCCTAGTGAGTGTAGGCTGGTCGGTGCGGACTCAGTGGGCCGAAGGGCCTTTTTCCGCGCTGTATCTCTAAACTAAACTAAAGAACATTTTCACCTGGAGAGTGGTTGGAATATGGAAACTCTGCCTGAGTGGCAGAGACTCAACATTTACATGGTATTTAGATGACCACATGAACTGCCAAAGTACAAAGGCTACAGCCGAAGTGCGGGTAAGCGGGATTAGTTAGCTCGGTACTTGGTTGGCATGGGCAGCATGGGCTGAAGAGCCTGTTTTGGTGCTGTGTTCTATGACCAGAAGAAAAAAGTAACGTGATTGGTATCCGATCCAGCATGGCTGCATGGGGAACCATTTACAAAACCCCCAGCGGTTCCTCACTGTGGCACAATCTACACCACCCAAGCTGGAGGCAACGGCACGTGTAAACATCTACTTTGAGTCTGCAATAAAGTTTAATAATAAAAATTAAAATAATAATAATAATAATAATAATAATAATAATCATAATAATAATAATAATATGCATCATTCCCAACATCATCCAAAATTGGAAAGATAATGATTTTCGTCAACTGTGTGTCTAAATCTTGGCATTCTACACTCATAGGGAATACTTCCACTCATTCACAAAGCTAGCTCAGCACAGCCTTTAGGAGTATTTAGGAATTTGGATTTTACTTCGGAGTCACGTGAGTGACTACGCGAAGAACCCCGCCAGTGCGCCTGCGCGTCATTACGTCAGATGCCTTGACGCAAACGGACGTGAGGAGCAGAGCTCCTCCAGTGGTTTGTAGTTTTTCAACTACAAGTTATGTAAAAACTTTTTTCATGTTTTCCAGGTCCGTTTACTGTGGGTCTGTGGGGATTTTTTCCGCAGACGCCATGGGAAAAAACGAGCAGGGGGAAGAGGCGAGCGACTCAGCCGACAGAAAGTCGGGAAAGTCGGGAGTCCGCGGTTAGAGACCGACCGCCTCTAAACCCCGGTACAGTCGCCAGCGGTGAGCATAGCGACTGTGGACCTGGGGCTGGTGAAGACGCAGTCAGCGCCTGTCGGGCAAAAGGCGAAGTTTTAATCCCAACAGCCCACGGAGGAAGTCCCAGGCAATGGAAGTAGCTCCAGGGCTAGATACTGCTTTCGAGCGTATTGCCCAAATAGAAAGCCTTTTACATAGGCTGTTGGAGCAAAGTTCACTCGGGTGAAATCCAAGCTGCTGGAAGCAGCTCAACAGCACCTGGTACAGGGCTGATGGAATGCACCCTCAGGGATGAGGAGCGTGCTACGGGTCATGAGATTTCAGACCCCGACTCTGACGGTGAGGCTGTACAAGGCGATGAACGGCAGCTGCCAGACGTTCCACCTCTGGCAGTAGGATTCGCTGCCCTGTCAGGGTCAGGAGAGCCATTAGGAGAAGAACTGGCCTCCTTAAATAAATTACTTGGTTTCCCATCAGCTGGAACAGCAGGAGATGGATGAGACTGCAAGAAAGCAGGAGACCCCAAGTAACTGTGGGTTGCTGAAAGCAGCAGCAGTGAACCAAATTATCTGGAATCAGTTGCAGAGAATATTAAAGCTGCTGGGTTCTGGAATAACTGCTTTTACCAGAATAGCAGATAACAGCCAAGAGATGACGAAGTTGCATCAGGAAGCACTGGGGTTGCTATGCAGCACCCACTTCGAGATCAATTATCTGAGGAAGGTGCTATACGGCCTACTATGAATCCGAAATTCGTAGCAATCTGCAAACCAAGTAATATACAATTACCCAACTTACTCTTTGGAGAGGATCTCGGGAGACGTATTAAAGAGTTGGAAGATGAAGCGTAAACAGGATTGATGAAAACATCAATGGTTGCAAAGTCTGTAAAGAGGAAGTATCCTTTCAGACGTCATACGGATCCTGGACCAGGACCAAGTCGCTCATCAATGCAGGGACGTAGCTGGCGGCCTGCAGCGGGAGTAAGAACCAGTGGTGGTGCTTCCGGGAGAATCCAGGGATCGCAGAGTACTCAAATGACTCAAGAGGTAGGTGGACCTGGTTCTCATGGGAACATACTAACTGGATTAAGTCCAAAAGTTGGAGGCAGATTACGTCTCTTCTATAACAATTGGAAGATTACTTCAGATGTGGTAATTCTGAATAATATACAAGGATTTCGAATTGAATTCAATCCAAATTATGATTTGCCTGTCCAGCATGTTCCTAGCAGAACTCTCCACTTTGCAAAGTAATCCTTTTGTTCAGTGTCTGTTCACTTAGAAGATATGAAGTATCTTAAATTTACATGGATGAACCAGTTAGGGCAGTTCAAAGCTCTACCTAATGGGTTAACGTCCGCTCCCAGAATATTCATAAAATTGTTAAAATCAATTCTGGGGTTGCTGAGAGCCAGGGGCATGTACTAATGGCATACCTGGATGATGTCCTGATTATAGGAAGGACAAAACAGTCAACAGAAGCATCTGTTGCAGTTATGAAATCAAACTTTTGAAAGTTTGGGGGTTTCTAAATTCATCCAAAGAAATCAAGGTTAAAAACATGTACCTCGATTGATTATTTGGGGTTCACAATTGATTCAGCCCAAATGAAAATTACTTTGCCCAGTGAAAAAAGGGTGGAGTTGATTAAAGATTGCAGTAATCTGTTAAACGAGCAAAAACCTTTAATCAGACAGGTGGCTCGAGTACTGGGAACCAACAGGGAGACAATGCTGCTAATTTATCAGGCCATGATCAGATCTTCTCTTGACTATGGGTGTTTTGTGTATGGGTCTGCGTCTAAAACTGTTCTGGCTAGGCTAGATGTGTTGCAGGCAAAGGCTTTGAGGCTTTGCTGTGGAGCCTTCAGGACTTCCCCAGTCCCTGCCCTGATTGTTGAAATGGGAGAAATGCCCTTATGGTTAAGGCGCATTAAGCTAGGGTTACATTACTGGGCTAAACTTTGTGGGTGTAATGATACCTTCCCAGCAAGGTGTTTGTTGCAAGAGGTTGATGATAGTAACAAATATAACACATTTTTTGTCATTATAAATCAGTGGGCTAGGAAGCTGGGTTTGGAACAAGGGGGTATTATAGAGCATACAATAAGGCTACCTGTGCCCTATTGGGTTCTTCCTGAACTGTTTATTGAGCTTGCTTTTCTTCAGGAAAAAGATAAGGGCGAGGTGACTCCAAGAATAGTGGAATATCTTAATTCAATCAGTGAGAGCACTTTGATTGTTTTTACAGACGGATCTAAAGATCCAGTTAGTGGGAGAGCTGGGTTTGGAGTGTATGTGGAGCAGCTTGGGTTGAAGATTGGCCGGCGCATTTCTGATGGAAGTTCTGTTCTCACGACTGAATTAATGGCAATTCAATGGGCTCTATGGTGGATTGAGGAAGCCAGTTTTAGAGGTCATTATCTGTTCTGATTCTGCAGCTGCTCTTGAAACTTTAAGAGTAGGGAAATCTAAAGCTCGTCCTGACATTCTAAATGAAATCTTGAGTGTGTTTTCTAGAATTGGGTTTGCGTGTAACATCACTTTTTGCTGGGTTCCCGGGCATGCTGGGGTGAGGGGGAATGAGCAGGTGGACCTCATAGCAAAGGAGAGTTTAAGAAGAGAAATAGATATCCATGTATCATTGGGGAGAGTGGAACTGAGAGAAATAATTAAAGAGGGCTTAACAAAAGAATGGCAGAGAGGATGGGAAATGGAATTCAGGGGTAGACACTACTTTTCTATACAATCTGAAGTTAGGAAAATATGTTTCTGTACATCTCTGTCCCGTAGGGACTCAGTTAAACTGTGTAGATTGAGGTTGGGACACTGTGGGTTAAATTACTATTTGTGCATTGTAGGGAAACATGTTTCTGGCTTGTGTGAATGTGGGAGTAATGAGACAGTTAAGCATGTTTTCCTAGAATGTAAAAAGTATAGGGTAGAAAGAAAAGTATTGTTTGTTAGACTGACAGGACTTGGAGTTGAGGCTTTTTCTGTTTTATCTTTGTTTGGACAATGAGAAACATCAACTGATATCCAGGGCTGTTCTTCAATTCCTGCAAGTTACAGGACTGTATGTAAGAATTTAGTTCAAACTTTGACCTGTGGAGGGCAGTAATACGCTTAGCAGCATCTACACTGCCGGAATCCTACAAGAAGAAGAAGAAGAAGAGTACTGGGAAAATTAGTAGATTCCCAGCAGTCCAGTATGGACCATTACATTACCAACAGCTGCAGAGAATCAAAGAACAGGCACTGAGAGTAAATGCTGGTCATTTTGATAGAACCATGCAAGTAACAACAAATGCTGTTTCTAATCTGCAATGGTGGATTCTACATGTCTCAAGCAGTTCAGGCAAAGTGCTGATTGAACAACCTTCCATGATATTACAAACTGATGCCGGTGCACTAGGATGGGGTGCAACTGACTTAACATCTAGCTGCGGAGGCAGATGGAATCAGGAAGAGTTATTGTTACTGCAGACATGGGGAATTACCTATTCGGAGCTTTTAGGAGGTTTCTATGGACTCCAAGCTTATTGTTCTAACAAAAGTTCAAATTAATAAACACAACAGTAGTTGCCTATATTAATGATATGGGTGGAATTAAGTCGGTGTCATGTGACAAAATGGTTAAATCAACTTTGGTCTTGGTGTATTGAAAAGAACATTTGGATTTCAGCTATCTATCTACCAGGTAGAGTGAACACGATAGCAGACACCAGGTCACGAAAGTTCCATGATAATAAAGAATGGATGTTGAATCAAGAGGTATTCAATGATATAGTAATCAGATTTGGAATGCCCGACATCGACTTGAATCATCAGCTATCGAGATATGTCTCATGGAAACCAGATCCAGGAGCAGTGGCGATTGATGCTTTCTCGCTACATTGGAGTGGTATGTTTTCATATATATTTCGACCTTTCTGCCTCATAAACCAATGTTTGCTTAAAATCAGGCAAGATGCTGCTTCAAGGGTATTGGTAGTACCAGATTGGCCTACACAGCCATGGTATCCGTTGATATTAGAAATTAACAACACAAATGTTGATGAAAGTCCCAAAAAGGAGTAATTTATTGCTGCACCCTGTAACAGGGGAACAACATCCATTATATGATCATTTGGATTTGTTGATTTGCAGGTTTTAAGAATGCCTTTTCTGGGACGAGGACTGTCTGAGCGTACTGTGGACATGCTTACGGCAGCCTGGAGGAAGAGCACTCAAAAACAGTACCTTTCTTATATTAAGAAATGGGAAGTTCTGTGTACAAAAGAATGTGCCATAAAGTACTGCAGATATTTCAAATGTTTAGAATTTCTGTCAAAACTTTATTATGATGAAGGGCTGAGTTGTTGTGCAATTAATTCAGCCAGAAGTGCATTGTCCTCATATTTGGTTCTGGATTCAGAAAGAAACCCAATTGGGTCACACCCAATTGTTTCCAGACTAATGAAAGGAATCTTTAATTCCAAACCACCGAAACCTAGGTACATGACAAACTGGGATGTAAGTGTGGTACTGAAACTACTTTGTGAATGGTCATCAAGTGTGTCTTTACCTTTGGCCAAGCTCAGTATGAAAGTATTAATGCTTATGGCATGACTGACAGCACAACGAGTGCAAACACTTGGAAAATTACAAATAGACAGTATGGAAGTAACTGAAGATAAGGTTACATTCTATATCTATGACCTACTAAAGCAAATTAGGCCAGGTGTGACAGGATTTAAAATTATGCTAGCAGCATATCCAAATGACCCTTGTCTCTGTATTAAGACATATCTGTTACAATACATTGAGGTCACAAAGAATTTGAGAAATACGGAAACTGGGTTGTTGATCACACACAAGAAACCACACAAGAGAGTTTCAATACAGACTATTTCCAGATGGATAAAAGAAGTCTTAACAGCTGCTGGTATTAACACTTATGTTTTTACGTCTCACTCGACTAGGGCAGCAGAAACGTCGGCGGCCAGGGCAAAAGACGTCCCCGTCGACCATATCCTCGCAGCCGCCGGGTGGTCCAATGAGTTGATGTTTCAACATTTTTACCATCGGCCTATTGTTAATGCGGGATTGTTTGCAGAAACTATTTTAAGTTCTGTGTAAATTCCTCTGGTTTAAAGGGGATCTGATTAATTTCATTATTGAAATCAATTACTGCATTTGTGGTACAAATGTTATTATGAATGCATGATTGATTATTTCTCGTTCCGAGTCAATCAATGCAGTGAGAAGCCGGGATTGATCTACGGCATGAAATCACAAAGCTTTAAAGTCTTCACATAGTCACTCACGTGACTCCGAAGTAAAATAGTAAGATTAAACGAGAACTTACCTAAGTTTGAAGTTTGATCTTTATTTTATGAGGAGTTACGTAGGTGATTACGTGCTCGCCACGACCCTACCCTCTATCATAAAGGTCAGATGGAAGTTCTTGTATTACTCGTTTTATTATGAGACTATATTACTTCGGTTGTTGTTTTTTGTGATTTCACACCGCTGCTTTGAAGATTGACGCGCAGGCGCACTGGCGGGGTTCTTCACGTAATCATCTACGTAACTCCTCATAAAATAAAGATCAAACTTCAAACTTAGGTAAGTTCTCGATTAATCTTACTATTAAATATTATCCTTTCTTAAGCCCAGACCGTGAAAATTGAAAACACCCACTTGCGGGAATCGACTGCATTGGGAGGTAGAACCCCTCTTGCCCAAGTTTATAGCAGGCATTTGCACAGGTATGGAGCGGAAAGGATTAGAGGGATATTAGCCAAATGCAGGCAAATGGGAATAGCAGAGAATGCCAACTTGGTCAACATGTACAAGGTGGGCCTGTTTTCATAGAAACATAGAAACATAGAAATTAGGTGCAGGAGTAGGCCATTCGGCCCTTCGAGCCTGCACCGCCATTCAATATGATCATGGCTGATCATCCAACTCAGTATCCCGTACCTGCTTTCTCTCCATACCCTCTGATCCATTTAGCCACAAGGGCCACATCTAACTCCCTCTTAAATATAGCCAATGAACTGGCCTCGACTACCCTCTGTGGCAGAGAGTTCCAGAGATTCACCACTCTCTGTGTGAAAAAAGTTCTTCTCATCTCGGTTTTAAAGGATTTCCCCCTTATCCTTAAGCTGTGACCCCTTGTCCAGGACTTCCCCAACATCGGGAGCAATCTTCCTGCATCTAGCCTGTCCAACCCCTTAAGAATTTTGTAAGTTTCTATAAGATCCCCTCTCAATCTCCTAAATTCTAGAGAGTATAAACCAAGTCTATCCAGTCTTTCTTCATAAGACAGTCCTGACATCCCAGGAATCAGTCTGGTGAACCTTCTCTGCACTCCCTCTATGGCAATAATGTCCTTCCTCAGATTTGGAGACCAAAACTGTACGCAATACTCCAGGTGTGGTCTCACCAAGACCCTGTACAACTGCAGTAGAACCTCCCTGCTCCTATACTCAAATCCTTTTGCTATGAAAGCTAACATACCATTCGCTTTCTTCACTGCCTGCTGCACCTGCATGCCTACTTTCAATGACTGGTGTACCATGACACCCAGGTCTCGCTGCATCTCCCCTTTTCCTAGTCGGCCACCATTCAGATAATAGTCTGCTTTCCTGTTTTTGCCACCAAAATGGATAACCTCACATTTATCCACATTATACTGCATCTGCCAAACATTTGCCCACTCACCCAGCCTATCCAAGTCACCTTGCAGTCTCCTAGCATCCTCCTCACAGCTAACACTGCCCCCCAGGTTAGTGTCATCCGCAAACTTGGAGATATTGCCTTCAATTCCCTCATCCAGATCATTAATATATATTGTAAATAGCTGGGGTCCCAGCACTGAGCCTTGCGGTACCCCCCTAGTCACTGCCTGCCATTGTGAAAAGGACCCGTTTACTCCTACTCTTTGCTTCCTGTTTGCCAGCCAGTTCTCATATGGTATAGCTCTGCGATTCTACGATTCTATGTGCAGGTGCAAGGTTGTACAGGTTAATAAAAATGTTCTGGCTCCAGCCAAATCAGAAGGCAATTATAGACACAAAATGCTGGAGTAACTCAGCAGGTCAGGCATCATCTCTGGAGAAAATGGATAGGTGACGTTTTGGGTTGGGACCCTTCTTCAGGCTGACTGTGGTGTGCGGGGTGTGGGAGAAATGGAAGTGAGAAAAAAACCCAGGACAAATCTGGGCTGGCAACTGATGTCGTCAGGCAAGGACATCAGTGAACCCTGAAATACTGATTGTTGACTAGTGATGGTGTCAGCCCGAGAGGGATACATCGTTGCACATTGTGGAACTGGTTAAAGGACTATTAGGGGAGGAAGGGGAGGAAGGCGTGTATAAAAGTTACCTAAAATTGGAGAATTCAACGTTCATACCTGTGGGTTGTAAGCTACCCAAGCGGAATATGAAGTGATGTTCCTCCAATTTGCGTGTGGCCTCATTCTGGCAATGGAGGAGACCCAGGATAAAATGGTTAGTATGGGAATGGGAAGTCTATCAACCAGGAGATCCAGTAAGCCTTTGGGAGGTATCGTTATAACAGGACAACATGTCATGCTTAAAGAAATGTATTGACTACAGTTTTGGAAGCTCCAATCAATAGCCACGTTTTTTATACAAAGGAAAGCAAGAGACTTTCCAATTTCCATTGCGATTTCTGCACCTTTAACTTTTAAGGTGAGTTTCCCTGATCCAATAGAATGGTATCGTGTATTGTGTTCTTTTAATTGTATGGCTGCATGGTAACTCAAATATCAATGTACATTAATTGGTACGTGGCAATAAATGTGAACTTGAACTTGGTACTCCATCAACACCATCAATACATTTGGTCTGAAACATCTCGATGAGAGAAGCTTTTAACCTCATATTTTTTAGGTTCCAAGTTCCATCATGTCACCATAATTTGACCCTTTCAACTATACATGAAGTGAGCGTTTGCATCCTTTCAACGGTGAATTTAATCCCATCACATACTCACTCGTTGTACTTGGGTGAACAAACTATCGCTATAGCCTCTGGAAGCATGATCTGGTAGGAGCAGTGGGTGTGAAGATCAACGCTGGACAGGAACGCAGTCTGTGTTGGATGGGTCTGGAATTGCACAAACATTGCTGAGAGTCATAAACAATGGCAGGGCTAATCATAACTAGTGCTTGGGCATAGAGCACAAACAATAGTTTATAGTTTTAGTTTATAGAGACAACATGGAAACAGGCCCTTCAGCCCACCCTGTGCACGCCGACCATCAAGCACCCGTTCACACTAGTTCTATGTTATCCCACTTTCCTCATCCACTCCCTAGACGCTAGGGGCAATCTACAGAGGACTAATTAACCTACTAATCCACGCGTCTTTGGAATGTGGGAGGAAACTGGAGCACTTGGGAAAACCCATATGGTCACAGGGAAAACGTGTACATTCCACACATACAGCTCCCAAGGTCAGGATCGAACCTGGGCGTTGTGAGGCACCAGCTCTACCACCTGTGCTACTGTGCTGCCCATGGACAGAGTTTAGTATGAAATATCTGATCCCAGCAGTGGAAATACAGAAAGCCACTTGTGGAGGAGAGAGAAGCAACCAAGACAAGTCAACACATCCCTTGGGAACAGGTTCCAATCCCCAGGCTTGTCTCCCACATCTGAAAGGAATTCCTGCTTGGTACATTGAACATTGACACATGACATCAGTTTCCTTGTAAAACCAGCAGAGACTGTGGTGATGTGGGTGGGAAGCCAGCAGTTATGACATTCACCACTCAGTGTACCTGCATGCCCTATGGCTTGAAGGACATTCCTCAAAGCTCAAGAGATGATTGAAACTCCTGCTACTTTGTTGTCAGTCCCCAACGTTTATGAGGTAACAGGCCCGTGAAGTACGGGGATGGAGGGGATGTCATGGACCAGCCCGGACCCTGAGGCCCCCAGACCCAGCTGCCTGCAGCACCAGGGCACTGAAGGAGACGGCTCTCCCAGACTGGGCACCAAGGTCCCAGGCACCCATCCTGAGCATCGGAGCTAGCCCTGGCATGTTTCTCATTTGCACTAATTACGGTATCAAAGAGCTCATTTGTGTTACAGATTTAAAGGCACCATCCCTGTCCCACCTCTCCTCACAAATCTTACAGTCACACAGCACCGAAACAGGCTATTTGGCCCAATTCTTCCACGCCAACAAATTTGTCCATGGTTGGCCCATATCCCTCTAAACCTTTGATATCCATGTACCTGTCCAAATGATGACTGATCTTGATCCTGTCACCCTGCCAAACCCTCCCTAGTAGCACAACTAACCCGTCAGGATGTTGGTTCCCCTCCAGCTCAGATTAAACCCTCCCTCTTGTACAGGTCACCTCAGCTCCTGAAGAGATCCCAATGCTCGAAAAATCTGAAACCCTATCAACTGCACCAACTCCTCAGCCACACATTCATCTGTCCTATCTTCCTATTCCCACCCTTGATAACACATTATAGCGGGTGTAATCAGGAGATTATTACTATAAAGGTCCTGATTTTTAATCTCTTTCTTAACTGCTCCCTATATTGGCTCTGCTGAACCTTATCCCTTTTCCTACCGATCATTTGTGCCAACGTGGACAATGACATCTGGCTGCTCACCCTTCCCTGAGAATGTTCTGTAGTTGCTCTGAGATATCCTGGAACCCTGGCACCAGGGAGGCCAGACTCTACACCTCACACCTACCTCTACATGAGCATGAAGGATTCCCACATAATGCTGGTGCTGTGGAGGTTGGAGGAAAGAAGTATGTCCACATTAGAGGTACAGGAAATGTTTCCACTCAGGTTGCAGTGTGAACAGCTACTTACCTTATATGTATTTATGTGTGCAGTCTGGTCACCCCAAGGAAGTGTGTGGAGGCTTCGTTTCCAAGGGATATGTGGAGAAAGCAGGAACGAGGCACTGATTTAGGATGATCAGCTGGCTCGAAGGGCCGAATGGCCTCCTCCTGTACCTATTTTCTATGTTTCTATGTTTGTCGAGGGCACAAAGAAGATTGACCAGAATAATGCCTGGATTAGAGGGTATTAGCTATAAAGAGAGGATGGACAGACTTGAATTGTTTTCTCTTGATCATTGGAAGTTCAGCATTGGTGGACTGACAGAAGTATGAAGAATTATGAGAGGCATAGACAGGATAGATAGTCAAAACCTTGCTCCCAGTGGAAATGTCAAAGACTAGAGGGGCATAGCTATAAGGCGAGAGAGGGAAAATTTAAAGTAGATGGATACGGCGAGTTTTTTGTCATGCACAGACAGTGGTGAGTGCCTGGAATGCACTGCCAAGGTTGATGGTGGAGGCAGATACGATAGTGGCATTTAAGAGAATAGATAGTCATTGTGGGCTGAAGGGCCTGCTCCAGTGCTGTACAGATTAATGCCGAGAGTCTTTTTGAAATTGTCTATTTGCTCCCATGACAACCACTGGTAAGACCAGTATTCAATGCCCTTGTTATCATTGTGAGGTCCAGTCACAGCCATCTGTAGGGAGATATACTAGTTTGAAGCTCAGACTGAGTCTGCTTCCACTCAGAGGATTCATGAGCTATTCTTAGTCACGTGTGTGGCCATTCTTAGTCACGTGTGTGACCAAAAAGATGAAAAATTGTGGAATACATCTCTTCTAATTCTGAAAGCATTACAGGTATATTGTTTTGTGCTGTATATATGATTCATATTTTTTTCAGTTTATCAAGTGAAGTTTTTATATGTTATGCTGACAATGTTTGTTTAGGGTCAGAGGCCATATATGACTGGCCACGTGTGTGACCACACGGAAACATTTTACAAACTCTGTGAAATTAAAAAAGCTAGAATGTTCATATCTTTAGCAGACATGCATTATAGCTCTGTAGGTATGAAAATAGCAATGAATAAGATTAATATCTTACAATAATGTTTTAATGTATCACTTTGTGATACGAATAAGGATTAAGAATAAGGAGTAAGCCATTTAGAACGAAGACAAGGACGAGTGGTGAGTCTGTGGAATTCTCTGCCTCAGAGGGCGGTGGAGGCAGGTTCTCTGGATGCTTTCAAGAGAGAGCTAGATAGGGCTCTTAAAAATAGCGGAGTCAAGGGATATGGGGAGAAGGCAGGAACTGGGTACTGATTGGGAATGATCAGCCATGATCACATTGCTGGCTCAAAGGGCCAAATGGCCTACTCCTGCACCTATTGTCTATTGTGATGACATTTGGTCACGTGTGTGACATTTTGGTTCACTTTCCAAGGAATGGGCCAGCAACTCAAACATCCCTCTTGCTCCAGCTCACTAATCTAAAAGCTGAATCAGTAGTTTCTGGAAAGCTAAAAGAAAAACCCCAAAATGGTGGAAATAACAATATTACACACCTCACCTGGAGAGAAAACAAGAGGCAGAGTTCACTTCTCAGTAATTCCAGCATTTTGCTTTTTGCTTTTTAGTCAATTAGCTGCCACTGGACCTCGTAATGATAACAAAGGCATTGAATACTGGTCTCACCCAGTGGTAGTCACGTGCAAATAGACAATTTCAAAAAGAGTCTCGGTATTAAACAGTACAGCACAGGAACAGGCCCTTCGGCCCACAATGCCTTTCTAAATTCTCTTAAATGGCATTAGCTTAAATCTGGGGTTGTTTCAACAAACTAAAGGTTACTCGAGCAGTCGAGCTATAGCCAGAATCATGAAAAGGCCAACTTACATGTATCCAACCCAGCGTTATCAGGGCGTTGTGGTCCTGAATAAGAAACAGCTCCTCTTCACACTCCGTGTTACAGTAATCAGGACCAGCATTTTGCTTAGGTACGACCACATGGGTTATGGTAAACTCATTCTGCAGCTACAGGCAAAATAAAGCGATCAGAATTAAGGACATAACAGAAAATGAAGCAGTCGGCCTTTCGGCCCTCTTGTATGCTCTGATATTCCACCAGATCATAGAGTCATACAGCACAGATACTGGCCCTTTGGCCCAGCTCGTCCATGCCGACCAAGATGCCCCATCTACATTAGTCACACCTACCTGTGTTTGGCCCATATCCCTCTAAATCTTTCCTTATCATGTATCTGTCCAAATGCCTTTTAAATGCTGTTATAGTACCTGCCTCAACTACCTTATCTGGCATCTTGTTCCATGTACCCACCACCCTCTGTGGGAAAAGGTTGCCCCTCAGGTTCCTATTAATTTGTTCTCCTTAAACCTATGACCTCTGGTTCTTCATTCCCCTGCTCTGGGTAAAGGACTACATTTACCTTATCTCCCTTATGATTTTACATGCAATAGGATCATTCCTCATCCTCCTATGCTCCAAGGAATTAAGCCCTAGCCTGCCCAACATCTCCCTATATCTCAGGCCCACAAGTCCTGGCAAAATCCTTGTAAATCTTATCTGCACCTTTTCCAGCTTAAATCTGGCTGAATCATGATTGATATTTTTGTTTGAACACAATGCCATTTCCCTGTATTAACCACCACCTCAAAGTTCTTGCACACCAAAAGTCTATAGAATCTACCTTGAACACACCCAGCAACTGGGTCTCCACATCCGTCTTGGCTGTAATAGAAAACAGAAAAGTGCAGCACAATGTCTGTGCTGAGCATGATGCCAAAATAAACTAATCCCATCTGCCTGCAGGCAATCCATATCCCTCCATCCCCATGTGCCTATCTAAGGGCCTCTTAATCACCACCGCTGTCACCAACATCACCTCTGGCAGCGCGTTCCAGGCACACACAACTCCCTGTGTGAAAAAACCTACCCCGCTCGTTCCTTTAAACTTTGGCCCTCTAACCTTCTCGTCTTTGATATTTCTACTGGGGATAAAGGTTCTGACTGTCTACCTCTCCTCGCTTCTTTCATGCAAACAGTAGTCAGTATCTGGAATGAGTGGCCAGAGGTGGGGGAGGCCAGAACAAGAACATTTGGACAGATACTTGACTATGCTGTACACAGAGCAATAGGGAAGTAATGCAGGCAAGTAGGATTAGTATTGAAAGGCGTGATGGTCGGCATGGATGTGATGGGCCAAAAGGCCTGTCTCTCTGCTGCACAACTCCATGACTTGTCAACTGGAAACTCTGGTCCCACATGCATGTTCTCTACTGCAAAGGGGAAGATGACTACAAAGAGGAAGATGACTCTGGAGTATGATGAGCCCGCATGGGTGCCACTGTACTTCAAACATCCTCCAGGGCATAGCTTTAAGGTGAGAGGGCTGAGTGACCTTGCAATGGAAGCTGAGGAAGGGAAAACGTCATCAGACAGGATGCAGGAGGTGCTCAATGAGTACTTGAAAGGCACCAGGGCAGCGGAGGGGGTGTGGAGAGAGACTGGATCACCCAAAAGCATGCAGAAAGTGTGGTAAAGGAGTTCTCAGTGAGTCACGCAGTGTTATGAAGATGTTGATGTTTGTCGAATCCATCTCTCAGGGAGGGGTGGAAGGTGAGCAAGTCCATTGTGTATCCACCTATCACTCGTCAGGCTTTGCCCTCCCCATAAGAATGTACAAACTCTATACAGACGGCACCCGTGGTCAGGATTGCACCTGGGTCGTGGCGCTGTGAGGCAGCAGTTCTACAACTGCGCTACTGTGCTACCCTGAACATGATCATGCCAGCTAATGAACGAACAGCAACTAATAGGGGTCAATTTAGAAATAACAACACTGATGTCTAACCTGTTGATTTCGGAACAAAACGTAAACAAAACTTAGCAAAGAACTGCAGGTGCTGGTTTAAATCGAAGATAGACACGAAATGCTGGAGTAACCAAGCGGGACAGGCAGCATCTCTGGAAAGAAGGAATGGGTGATGTTTTGGGTCGAGGAAGACGGGTCTCGACCCGAAAAGTCACCCATTCTTTCTGTCCAGAGATGTTGACTGTCCCGCGAAGTTACTTCGGCATTTTGTGTCTATCTAAAACAACAAAGGAGTGAGTTCACACGATTACATGGCTGTTCACCATTCTCGGAATGAATTGACACTAGTCACATGAAGCCTGCTTTGCCCTTACCAATTTTCCACAAAGTATCCCACAGGTTTCCACACCTTTGTCGGTATTGGGCTCAGCGAGCTGGAGAAACTGCTGACACAGATCTTTGGAAACTACCACGTTACGGAGTTTGTCTGCAGAAAAATCTGGAACAGAAATCCAAAAAGATCATGTGTACACAGCATGCAGCAATCATTCGTCACACATGACTGAACACATATGCAGCGATAGAAAATGTGGGTGCCCAGTATCTCTTCCTCATGGTGGCAGTCCCCGTCCACTCCTGAAACAAGAGGGAGTAGGTTTCAAGTGAGAGGGAGGAGACTTAAAGGGGATGTGAGGGATACATTTTTTACGCAAACAGTAGTCAGTATCTGGAATGAGTGGCCAGAGGTGGAGGAGGCAAGAACAAGAACATCTGGACAGATACTTGACTATGCAGTACACAGAGGAATAGGGAAGTAATGCAGGCAAATAGGATTAGTATAGAAAGGCGTGATGGTCGGCATCGACGTGATGGGCCAAAAGGCCTGTCTCACTGCTACACAACTTGTCAATTGGAAAACTCTGGTCCCACATGCATGTTCTCTACTGCTTGGCTCTGGGCCCTGTCTCCTCTCCCAACTAATACCATAATCTTAAGGTCAACAGATCCTCCAATAGAAAAGGTAAATGATTAGGAGCTAGAAATTAAAAGGTTTGAATATTTGTGGCTACAGTATTTGTGGGGGGAAAAGCTACTCAAGACATTTTCAAATGAGATCAAGCCATTTTACTATAACAACAGTCAAAAGACGTTTGGACAACTACATGGATAGGAAAGGTTTAAAGGGATATGGACCTAATGTGGGTAGGTGTTGAGCTGCCTGGACCTCCAGCTAGGTGGGTTGCCGAGGAGCAAGGTGGGCCATCGGAAGGTCCCGGCGAGTGCCACAAAGCCGTCCAAGAGAGGACCTGGCGATGAGTGGCCAAGGATGGGCCCACTGTGATTTCCAGAGCCCAGACAGGCTCGCGATGAGCGCCAGAGATCAGTGGAGGATACATCACCGAGAACAAAGAGGACCTCGGCGTGGGGGGGGGGGGGGGGGCACCGAGAACAAGGAGGGATAATTGAACACTTTGTACTTTTTTGTATGGTATGCAAAACAAAGAATTTCACTGTGACATGTCACATGTTATAATAAAGTATCAATCAAAGTATCAATCAATGAATCAACCAACCAACTCAGCGCAGGGCACATTTACACCACAACACAACACTGGCGTTCCTCAATGAATGGCGACTGCAGGATCACAGTCAAAGGTCCCCAGGGCGACACGGACACGGACAGCCCTGCTATTAAAGAACAACCGAGCGGCTTTGTGCAGGGGCTGGCGGGAAATGAGCCACTGAAGCCTTCACCTGCTTTAGGATCCAAGCTGATGTAGAGGAAAAGACTTTGCTCAGTACTTGGGACTTGCCAATTTTTGTATGATATGCAAAACAAAGAATTTCATGTGCAAGTATTCATCTGTCGATGCATGTATATGTACGCAGCACCTTTTTGGTCTGCCCTCTTGGGAGCCGGAAATTAAAAGGTTTAGATATTTGTGGGTACAGTATTTGTGGGAATGAGCTACTGCAGCCATTTTCAATTGATCTCGATAAGATCACAGGTTTGCACTTCCAATGAAAAGATTCAAGACTGGTGGTCGGACACAAGAACTCGACGATCACAAATCTACACCCTTGTCAAAGTGCTGTTGGCTGTGCAGCTCTTTATATGTAGGCCCCAACTCCACACATCCTTCAGAAGGCAGGAGGGAGGTATGGCAAACAACGATTGCTCTTTGGCATCATTTCTTACGTTGGCGTCTGCGCTATAACATGGAAATCAACTGAAACTACTGCATTTTTCAAATAATTATCAAGGAATGTGCTATTTAAAATGCATGGGTGGAAATGAGCCATTCTGCTCCATCTGTCATTTGACTGGTGTTTACAACCCCCGTCCTCTCACACTAATCTTTCAACATATTATTCTCATCCTTTATTCCTTAATCGTTTCACCAACCTCTCTTCAACAGCATCCATGCTATTTAGTGATGACATAAAACTGGTAAGGAAGCAAGTGGTGAGGAGCCCAAAAGGGGATTGCAAACACAATAGGTTGAATTTGTGGCCAGAGATTTGGCAAATGAATGATGTGTGAACCTGTCCACTTTGTTAGCAAAAATAAGAAATGCATATTTGAGAGATGACATAGATAGCTCTGTGATGCAGAGGATTGGGATGCCTTGGTGTATGGTTTCAAAGGGCTAATGCAGGCATAGCAACTAATTAGGAAAATCCATGTCTAAGAGAGGCATAGATAGGGTAGACACTACACAAACTACAGATGCTGGAATCCTGAGCACAATACAAAGTGCTGGAGCAACTCAGCAGGTCAGAAAGCATCTCTGGAAGACAGGGATAGTCGACATTTCTGGGTCGAGATGTGTAGGAGAGAGAAAGTTAGAGAAGAGGTGGGGACCGGACAAAGCATGGCAATTGATACAAGATACAGCTGAAAGTTAGGGTGGACCAAACCTTTTCTCAAGGGTGGAAATGTCAAAGACTAGCAGGGATAGCTTGAAGGTGAGAGGGCCAAAGTCTAAAGATGATGTGCAGGGCAAGTTTTTTTAAATTAACACAAAGTGTTGGGTGCCTGGAACACATCCGGGGTCGGTGGTCGAGATGGATAAGAGGCTGGCACATTGATATGCAGGGAATGGAGGGATATGGATCACGTATGGCCAGAGATTAGCTTAACTTGGCATCATGTTGAACACAGACATTGTGGGCCGAAGGGCCTATATCTGTGCTGTTCTAAATTATTGATGTTATTGCTTATTGTTCCAGGAAATAAATATAAAAGTAGAAATGACATGCCTCAGTTACTTAGGGCATTGTGCCTAAATAGTATAAACAATATTGTTATGCTTATTTAAGAAAGGTATTACTGTCAGATGCAGATCAAAGGTGGTTTACTTGGCTAATACCTAGAATGGTGGTTTGCCCAACAAGAAAAGATTGGACAGGCTTTAAGGTGAGTGAATAAAGTTTAAAGGAGATGTGCAGGGAATATTGTTTTTTATACAGAGAGTGGTGGTGACTGCCTCCACTGGAATTTTGAAGAATTCAAAGGGTTGAAATGCAAGATCAGGATGGGTCTTGATGAGGAGACAATGTGTAATTCTGTGCAAGAATTGAGAGCAGAACATCACAGTTTAAAAATTGTTTTTCTCTCCAATGGCTGTGATCTACATAGTGCAGTTCCCATCGTGCTTTCAGGAAATAAGTCCCTGAATATTTTTAAGGAAGTAGTATGGAGATGCTTGATAAGTGGGTGAAAGATCATTGTGGGTGGACAGGAATGCCAGGTTGAAGTTTATCAGATTATTCATGATCCTATTCATTGGCCAACTCTCTCCTCATGCTCCATGATCTTCACCCACTTGGCAGTGTGGGATGTCTCTACATTCCCGGATCGAACAGGACATTGTAATACAAGGCAAAAAAAACACTATATAGATACAGCCTGCCTCCTCATTTAAAACAAGAGAATGGGCGAGGCTACTTTGAAAGCCAAAACCTGTCGGCCAGAAAGTGGAAATAGAGTCAGACAGCACGGAAACAAGCACTTGCGTCCAACTTGCCCATGCTGACCAAGATTCCCCAATTACACTAATCCCACCTGCCCACTTTTGACCCATGCCCCTCCAATCTTTTCCTATCCATGTATATGTCCAAATGTCTTTTAAATGTTGTTTACAGCGCCTGCCTCAACTGCCTCCTCGGGCAGCTCGTTCCAGATACCCGTGTGAAAATATACAGAATATGCTAGAAACACTCTTTAAGTCATACATCAATAGTAGAGAGAGAAACAGAATTAATGTTTCGGGTCAGCGAAAGTCAGAAAAAAATTATACGCATGCCAGCTATCGAAAAATAAAAGACTGTGCTGGAAATAGTCAGCAGGTCAGACCTTATCAGGGGGAAGAGAAACATTTAATATTTCAGGTCAAAGACCCTTTGTCAGAACTGGGAAGGAGACAAAAAGCTGCTTGTTAAGCTACAGGGACATAGTGGCGGGGATGCCTCAGGGTAGAACAAGGTGATCACGATGATAAACTGTGAACAAGGTTATGTTGTCAATGAGTGAATGGTGACAATCAGAGTGATAACATGGACTAAAGGTCAGAGTTGGGAAATCCAAAGCAGGAAGACGTGTTCACATCTTCCACTCCCAGAGAGTAAACCAGAAGATAAGTAAGCCAATGTCACAGGTGGACCACTGATGGAGAGGGAGCCAAATCTGGTTACCTGAAGTTGTAGAGTCCAGAACATAGACCAGAACAGGCCATTCGGCCCACAATGACAGTGCCGAACATGATGCCAGAATAAATAATGTCATCTGCCTGCATGTGATCCATATCCCTCCATTCCTTGCATCTTCATGGTCTATCCAAAAGCCTCTTAAATGCCACTATTGTATCTGCCTCCACCACCTCCCCTGGCAGCGTGTTCTGGAGAGCACCTCTACCTGTGCAAAACAAAAACGTCCTGCATATCTCCTTTAAAGTATTCCCCTCTCACCTTAAAGCTATGCCCCCTAGTCTTCAACATTTCCACCCTGGGATACAGGTTCTGACTGTCTACCCTCTCTTTGCCTCTCACCATGTTATACACTTCTCTCAGGTCTCCCCTCAATCTCCAGCACCCCAGAGTAAACAATCCAAGTTTGTCCAACCTCTCCTTGTAACGAATCAGCACTAATCCAGGCAGAATCCACACATGCACACACGTCCCAGCATAGATTCCTGCGGAACTCCAACCCCATTCTCCTGCCTTCTCCCCATAACCTTTGACTCCCTTACTAATCAAGTAGCTATCAATCTCTGTTTTAAAAATACCCAATGACTTGGCCTCCACAACCGTCTGTGCCAATGGATTCCACAGATTCACCATCATCAGGCTAATGAAATTCCCCCCTCATCTCCATTTGAAAGGTATCTCCTTTTATTCTGAGGCTGTGCCCTCTGTTCCCAGATTCTCCCAATGCTAGAAACATTCTCTCCACATCCACTCTATCTAGGCCTTTCATTAACCGGTAGGTTTCAGTGAGATCTCCCTCTCTCATCCTTCTAAACTCCAGTGAGTACAGGCCAGAGCCATCATATGTTTCTCGTACGTTAACCCAATCATCCCCAGGATCTTTCTCCTAAACCACCTCTGGACTCAACATGCCGTGAGTATCGCTGTAAAAAAGGCCATGTATTCAACATGGGTGTTGTGATGGACAAGGGTTGGCTCCCTTTCCTGTCTGGTGCAGTGGGTTAGCGGTCTGGGTGTGAACTGATAGGTTGGTGGTGAAGCCCACCCAGGGGGCATCAGTGCCACCTTCCGTCCGTGGCCTCCGATGCTCAATGGTTGAACCCACACAAGGCTTAGATTGATAGATGTGCGGACACAGGGTGCAGGGAGGTAGAGGGACACAGGGTGCAGGGAGGTCACCCACAAACTCCCTAACTGGTGGAGCAGGCCCGCAGTTCCCACTCCCATGGTCCCCACCCCATCACCTGCTCCCTCACCTGGGGCCTGTTCCCTTGCCTGTGATGCAGTCTCACTCGTGTGGCTGATCCCGAGTTTTATATGGCCTCAAGAATAAGCCGTAAAAATAAACAGACATACAGATTGTTTTTAGGAGATTTTTCTACAATCAGAGGCATCTTGTTGAGAAGAACTATCAGCCGGGTACTATGCAGTTGATTTCTCTAGAGTTTAAGATTAGGCAGTTATCTCACGATAAAGGGTGTGCTCTAAATAGCTGCTGTTATCTGTCCATTGAGTTTCTGTGAGGTTGTGGGTGCCAAAGAAAAATGGATGACAAAGATTTTATGTCAGTGGAAGGTACAAATAGAGGGAATCCACCATTCAGAAAGGGGACAAAGAAATCTTCACCATCCCTTTGCTAACACCAACCTCTCCTATTCATTTTCTTATGGACTACCCTATCACAGATGATCGCTCTACTCTGCGCCCCGACCCTCTGCTCACCTCTCTGCCCCCAGAACAGCACACTAGACTGTCACGAGGGGAGTGAATAAAGTTTGAGGAAGGGAAGGAATTAAGTCTGGTGGAGGATGATCTGCTGAATGCAGATGCATTGGGTGGATGGTGAGGACCAGGCCCACTTCATGGAGCACCTGCATTGTCCGTCGGTGAGTCAGTGAGCCCCCTATTGTTGCCACTTCCATTCCCCTCCCACTCTGACATACCGGCCTGTGGCCTGCTACACTTTCTCCCACACCACCATCGCAAGCGAGGAGCAGCTCTCCATCCTCCATCTGGGAAAAATAGATTAGCCAAGATTGAATGGCAGAGCAGGCTTGATGGGCCGAATGGCCCAATCTTATGATCTTATGTTGCTGCTCATTAATTAATGAATACTCACGAAATCTACTACAAATAACATTGTTAAAACCGCTGGTTTTGCGACGTCTAGAGTCAAGTGTGAATAAGAGCAGGTCTCACTGTTCCAGTTGGTTCCAAAGGATGAGGGCTTTGTTGAACGATCTACGGCAGGTGGGCCAGCGTTTGAGACACTGGCGGCTGGCGACAGCGGGGCGCGGTTGTTCGGTGGTCTCTCAATGCCAGGTATTAGCGGGCAGTCCTTCGAAGAGGGGGGATTTTCTGGTTTTGCGTATTCCTCCAGCACCTTTAGCCGTTCCTTCTCCAGCTGTTTCCGCCGGATCATCTCCTCGAAGGCATGGAACTGTTCCTGTTCCGCTTGTTGCTGCCGCATCCGCGCCACCCTCTGCTTCTCATCTTCAACCTGTTGCTGGCGGGCCAACTCGGACACAAACTCCTCAGATTCCCTCTGCTGTGGAATACAAGCATGACGATACAAAATGATGCAGCTTGGTCCCTAGGAATAGTCACAGTAGTTTTACATTTCATCAAATAGTGTCTGTTGATCCACCTTACAACAGTGGCCATTCATAAAGACAGTCAGCTGATGCAACACGTAACATCCTACAGGCTGGGCAAAGCTACATAAAGTTAGTTGGTTTTCTTTCTCCAAAGCTTTGCTACCAAAAAAAATCAGTCAGCCAGCAATTTGAAAAGCCTCCCTCAGCATTTAACTGCTGTTGCCATCAACCCAAGGATCAGTTAGAACTCCACCAGTTCAAGGATGAGCCAGATTTGTGAAATCAAGGAAGTTCTGGGCATTTGTTCAGATTAAACTCCATCTGCTATTTCTCTGCCCATATTTTCAGCTAATCTATATTCCGCTGTACCATTGACAACCTTTCTTACTACCCACTACTCCACCGATTTTTAAATAGTCTGTAAACTTACTAAGCAGACACTTACATATTCATTCATATCATTTTTATGTATGGAGGTCCCAGAACTGATCCTTGCAGAACACCAATGGTCATGGACCAACAGTGAGAAAAACACTCTGCCATTCCTCCTTCTCTTTTACGGCCCACCCAATTTTAAGCTTAAGTTTTAAGTTTAAGTTAAGTTAAGTTAAGTTTATAAGTTTATTGGCCAAGTATTCACATACAAGGAATTTGCCTTGGTGCTCACCCCGCAAGTGACAACATGACATACAGTGACAGTTAGGAATGACACATAAAACATGAAACAATAATAATAAAACGTTATCGACTAAACAAGTGAATTACATAAAATACCAGAACAAAAGGAGGCTACAGATTTTTGGTTATTCAGTAGAGCTACTACTCATAGAAACATAGAAACATAGAAAATATGTGCAGGAGGAGGCCGTTCGGCCCTTCAAGCCAGCGCCGCCATTCATTGTGATCATGGCTGATCGTCCCATATCAATAACCCGTGCCTTCTCCCCATATCCCTTGACTCCACTAGCACCTAGAGCTCTATCTAACTCTCTCTTAAATCCATCCAGTGATTTGGCCTCCACTGTTCTCCGTGACAGGGAATTCCATAAATTCACAACTCTCTGGGTGAAAACGTTTTTTCTCACCTCAGTCTTAAATGACCTCCCCGTTATTCAAAGACTGTGGCCCCTGGTTCTGGACTCGCCCAACTTTGGGAACATTTTTCCTGCATCTAGCTTGTCCAGTCCTTTTATAATTTTATATGTTTCTATAAGATCCCCCTCATCCTTCTAAACTCCAGTGAATACAAGACTAGTCTATTCAATCTTTCCTCATATGACAGTCCCGCCATCCCAGGGATCAATCTCGTGAACCTACGCTGCACTGCCTCAATCACAAGGATGTCCTTCCTCAAATTAGGAGACCAAAACTGTACACAATACTCCAGATGTGGTCTCACCAGAGCCCTATACAACTGCAGAAGAACCTCTTTACTCCTATACTGAAATCCTCTTGTTATGAAGGCTTTCTTCACTGCCTGCTGTACCTGCACGCCAACTTTCAGTGACTGGTGTACAAGGACGCCCAGGTCTCTCTGCACCTCCCCCTTGCCTAACCTAACCCCATTGAGATAATAATCTGCCCCCTTGTTTTTGCCGCCAAAGTGGATAACCTCACATTTATCTATATTATACTGCATCTCCCACGCATCTGCCCACTCACTCAACCTGTCCAGGTCACCCTGCAACCTCCTAACATCCTCTTCACAGTTCACACTGCCACCCAGCTTTGTGTCATCCACAAACTTGCTAGTGTTGCTCCTAATTCCCTCTTCCAAATCATTAATATATATGGTAAACAGTTGCGGCCCCAACACCGAGCATTGCGACACTCCACTCGCCACTGCCTGCCATTCTGAAAAGGACCCGTTCACTCCTACTCTTTGCTTCCTGTCTGCCAACCAATTTTCTGCAGACCATCAGGCCCAGGGAATTTATCATCGTTCAGTCCCATTAGCCTACCCAATACTATTTCTCGCTGAATGAAAATTTCTTTCAGTTCCTCTACCCCCTTAGATCCTATGTCCTCCAGTACATCTGGGAGATTGTTTGTGTCTTCCTTAGTGAAGACAGATCCGAAGTACCTGTTCTACTCTTCAGCCATTTCATTGTTACCCATAATAATTTCACCCATGTCTGCATTCAAGGGACCCACATTTGACTTTGCTACTCTTTTTCCCTTAACATATCAAAAGAAGCTTTTACTGTCCTTCTTTATATTCCTGGCCAGCTTCCCTTCGTACTTCATCTTCTCAGCCCGTATTGCCTGTTTTGATTCCTTCTGTTGTCCTATGAAAGTTTCCCAATCCTCTGGCTTCCGGCTACTCTTTGCTGTGTTATACTATCCCTAACTTCTCTTGTCAGCCACGGTTGCTCCTACTCTTTGCTTCCGGTCTGCCAACCAATTTTCTATCCATGTCAACGCCATACCCCCAATACCATGTGCTCTAATTTTAGTCACCAGTCTCCCGTGTGGGACCTTATCAAAGGCTTTCTGAAAGTCTAGATACACTACATCCACTGGCACCACTTCATCCATTTTACTTGTCACATCCTCAAAAAATTCCAGAAGATTAGTCAAGCATGATTTCCCTTTCATAAATCCATGCTGACTTGGACTAATCCTTTTACTGCTATCCAAATGCCCCATTATTACCTCTTTAATAATTGACTCCAGCATCTTTCCCACCAGGCTAACTGGTCTGTAATTCCCCGTTTTCTCTCTCGCTCCTTTCTTGAAAGGTGGGATAACATTAGCTATCCTCCAATCCACAGGAACTGATCCTGAATCTATTGAACATTGGAAAATGATCACCAATTACTCATGGAAAAAAACTGTTTTTATGTCTGGCTGTCGCAGCTTTGACAGTCCGGACTCGCCTTCCAGAGGGAAGTGATTCAAAGAGTTTGTGGCCAGGGTGAGAGGGGTCAGAGATGATCTTACCCGCTCGCTTCCTGGCCCTTGCAGTGTACAGTTCGCCAATGGAGGGAAGGTTGCAACCAATAACCTTCTCAGCTGATCGGACGATTCGCTGCAGCCTCCGAAGGTCGTTCTTGGCGGCTGAGCCAAACCAGACCATGATGGAGAAAGTGAGGACAGACTCTACAATGGCCGCAGAGAATTGGACCATCATTGCCTATGGCAGATTGTGCTTCCTCAGCTGCCGCAGGAAGTACATCCTCTGTTGTGCCTTTTTGTCTGTGGAGTCCAATCAACCAATTTACCGCCGATCCCACGTGACAATCATCTGGACCAGCCAACCACAGAGTACCTTGCCAGATGCTTTACTCAAGTCCATGTATACAATGTAAGACACCAAACACTTCCTCCTCCTTAATATCAAAATGAGGAAGGCGACATCACTGACAAAAGCCAGGGGAAGGCAGGTGCCAGTAGCTTGTGCTACAAAGCAGCAGCTTGTGCTGAGCCACACTTACCTGCTGCTCCTGGTACTCTGCAAACTCGATTCCATATCTCTTCAGAAGCTCACCCTTCAACTGCTCCGCCTTCGGAAAGGCAATTTCTTTTAGTTTCTAGGAAAAGAAAAACAAGATTCCGACACGTTACCTAATTTGGCATTCTGATATCAATTGCCAATGTAGATTTAGCACAATGCTCAATTCAAAATCATTCACAATCTAACAATCACTGTGATAGTCAGAACGCTCCAGCACAAATTGTAAACCAGGTTCTTGCCAGGGATTCCCTGACAGTTAAGTCCTCGCTTGCTCAGTGTGTGCTCACAAGCAGCAGAGAATCGAGTCTGAAGAAAAAGACCTGATCAGAAATATCACCTATCCATGTCCTCCAGAGATGCCGCCTGACCCGCTGAGTGACTCCAGCACTTTGTCTTTTGACCAAACGAGCCAGCCATTGTGCCCACCCTGCCCATGCTAGTTGAGAAAGGACTACCCAGTTTGTTGCCACAATCCTGCTCCAGGTTTGGACCCATGTTCATGGATCGTCAAGTGTACACAAAGCACTTTTTAAAACATGCTCCCTCCACCAGGCTTTCTGCAAGCACTGGGACATAGCATACAAAAGGAATGCTATGCATACACGCAGCACTGGGACATAGCATACAAAAGGAATGCTATGCATACACGCAGCACTGGGAAATAGCATACAAAAGGAATTGTAATGGCACTCAGGGAGCAACAGCACCAATAGTGACAAAATGACTTGGGCATACTTTCATGCAAATGTCAAGCAGATTCAAGTCTGAATTTTTTTGAGGGTCAGAAGCTTAATCTGAGATAACAAAATGGAGGAGCTCCCCATGTCCAAACACCCTCCTCCGAATAAAGTTCTTATCAGATGCAATGAGATACCCAATGTATTATTCTCTGATCTGTCTAACATTTATACATATCTAATTCATGCTACGATCCCTATTCCTGTAGTGAAGATCGAGTAGCAAGTTTGCTGACTACAAGTCTGTTTAAATGAAGGCAGAACTAATCAGCACAGCATCCATCTTACAGTAACATACAAGGTGGAAAATGCAGCTGATATGTTACTCTTCCAGTCTGCCAGAGGCAATTTCGGCAAGTTATTCAGTGGGGCACACGCCAATCTGTTTCCAGCCACTGATGGACGGGATTTCTTCTGGAGTGTTGGCGCTTCAGACAAGGGCATGGAGAATAGGTGGCACAGTGGCACAGCTGATAGAACTACTGCCTCACAGTGCCAGAGACGTGTTTGATCCTGACCTCGGGTGCTGTCTGTGTGGAGTTTGTCGATCTCCGTGTGACTATGCGGGTTTCCTCCCATATCTCAAAGACGTGCGGTTTTGTAGATTAGTCACATTTCACTACTTCCTTTTTTATCTGACACCTTTTGTCTCCTTTTCATCTCTGGCTTTTGTCCACCCATCTGCCAATTAAACCACCCTCACCTGTATCCACCTATCACTTAGGTAAACACAAACTGCTGGAGTGACTCAGCGGGACAGGCAGCATCTCTGGAGAGAAGGAATGGGTGACGTTTCGGGTCGAGACCCTTCTTCAGACTGATGTCAGCGGAGTGGGCGGGACAGAGATAGAATGTAGTCGGAGACTGTAAGACTGGTGGGAGAACTGGGAAGGGGAAAGGGATGGGGATGGAGAGAGGGAAAGCGAGGGCTATTTAAAATTAGAGAAGTCAATGTTCATACAGCTGGGGTGTAAACTACCCAAGCGAAATATGAAGTGCTGGTCCTCCAATTTGCGCTGGGCCTCACTCTGACAATGGAGAAGGCCCAGGGCAGATGGATCAGATTGGGAATGGGAGGGGGAGTTAAAAGTGCCGAGCAACCGGGAATTCAGGTAGGTTAAGGCGGACTGAGCGGAGGTGTTCAGCGAAACGATCGCCGAGCCTGCGCTTGCTCTCGCCAATGTACAGAAGTTGACACCTGGAACAGCGGATACAGTAGATGAGGTTGGAGGAGGTGCAAGTGAACCTCTGCCTCACCTGCAAAGACTGTCGGGATCCTTGGATGTAGCCGAGGGGGGAGGTAAAGGGACAGGTGATGCATCTCCTGCGGTTGCTGGGGAAAGCACTTTATGTTTTACTCAAGTTTCCGGCATCTGCAGGTCCTTCGGTCTCCAATGTAGATGCAACCCTGGCATCTACCTGACAATATGGACGGTTTCACAGTCATGTCCTGTGATAACCGGCAGGCCAAATCCAATCCGGCTAGTTCTTCACAATTCTCTCAAGTGGCACATACTGACAAATACACCAGAGTCTGGGTTTTGCCAGACCACCTCACGGCCTTGATCCAGCATCTGAGTAAATTCCTCAAAAGGGTAACCAAATATATTGACCAGGATTTTAGTTTAATTACATATTACATATTAATGAATTGTTTTTATTTCAGTTTCGAGTATGTGGGATGGCACAACTTGTAGAGGTGCTAACTCATAGTGCCAGAGACCCGGGTTCAATCCTGACTTCCGTGTGCTGCTTGTGTGGATCTTGCACATTCTCTCTGTGATCGCGTGGGATTCCTCCGGGTGTTCTGGTTTCCCCTCCCATCCCAAAGAGGTGTTGGTTTGTTAGTTAATTGCCCAAAGGTGTTGAGGGTGGGTGAGAAAGGCAGAACTAGTATAGAACATAGAACAGGTGATCATGGATGGTTGGCATGGATTCGATGGGCTGAGGGTCATGCTTCCATGCGATCTATCTATATTACTAAAAGTCTGATCTTGACCTCTTCCTGTTGTTCTATATATTGATTTTAGAAAAAACGCTGCCACTTACGGCTGTGATTTTTGGCCATCTTACTCAGAGTCCCCCTGAGTTCAAACCAGAGTTGGTTTGAAAATGCTAAAGTTGCCTTGCCTAATTGAAAAGTTGGGTTGAGAATGCTAAAGTTGCCTTGCCTAATTGAAAAGTTGGTTTGAGAATGCTAAAGTTGCCTTGCCTAATTGAAAAGCTGGTTTGAGAATGCTAAAGTTGCCTTGCCTAATTGAAAAGTTGATTTGAGAATGCCTTCCCTAATTGAAAAGTTGGTTTGAGAATGCTAAAGTTGACTTGCCTAATTGAAAAGTTGGTTTGAGAATGCTAAAGTTGCCTTGCCTATTTGAAAAGATGGTTTGAGAATGCAAAAGTTGCCTTGCCTAATTGAAAAGTTGGTTTGCGAATGCTCTGCCCAATTGAAAAGTTGATTTGAGAACTCCTTGCCTAATTGAAAAGTTGGTTTGAGAATGCTAAAGTTGCCTTGCCTAATTGAAAAGTTGGTTTGAGAATGCCTTGCCTAATTGAAAAGTTGGTTTGAGAATGCTAAAGTTGCCTTGCCTAATTAACCTAGGCGGTGCTGGCTCGAAGGGCCGAATGGCCTCCTCCTGCACCTATTTTCTATGTTTCTATTCTAGGGGCTAGTGGAGTCAAGGGATATGGGGAGAAGGCAGGCACGGGTTATTGATAGGGGATGATCAGCCATGATCACAATGAATGGCGGTGCTGGCTCGAAGGGCCGAATGGCCTCCTCCTGCACCTATTTTCTATGTTTCTGTTTCTAATTGAAAAGTTGGTTTGAGATTGCTAAAGTTGCCTTGCCTAATTGAAAAGTTGGTTTGAGAATGCTAAAGTTGCCTTGCCGTCTATATAATTAAATGTCTAATCTTGACCACTTCCTGTTTGCACTGTATATTGATTTTAGGAAAAGCGCTACCACGTACGGCTGTGATATTTGGCCATCTTACTCAGAGTCCCCCTCCGCTCATCAGATGCCGAGGATTTTTCCCATTGATGAAAAATAAAAGAGTTATTAGTTATCTACACCTCACGCTGCCTTGGCACCAGCATAATCATGAACGAATCTCGTCCCGGACACTCTCTCCTCCCCTCTCACAGCAGGCACAGATGTGTGAAAACGCACACCTCCAGATTCAGGGACAGTGTCTTCCCAGCTGTTAATCAGGCAACATAACCATCCAATCACCGACTGTCTGACCATCTACCTCATTGGAGAACCTTGAACTATCTTTAATCGGACTTTACCTTGCACTAAAACTTATTCCCTTCATCCTGTATCTGTACACTGTGGTTAGACCTTTAGTGTGTCGGGAATGGATGAGAAGGTGATATAACATAGAACTAGTGTGAACGGGAAATCGCTGGTCGACGTGGACACGGTGGGCCAACGGACCTGCATCCATGATGTATCTCTAAAGTGAACTAAACACTTGCGCAGAACCTGACAAGGAAATATGTTCTTAGTCATTCATCGGCAGTGGGTGTAGCCCTATCCCACATAATGCACTCTGAGAATACCTTCACTGGAGGGACTGCAACAGATTCACAGTGGCTGACTACACATTCTTGTGGGCAATAACTGTCAGCAACACCAAAATTAAAAAAAATACTTTTTAATAATTAATTTCCTATTCCAATGGATTAGTTGTGATACAAAAATGTGAAGTAATTTCAAAGGGCCTGTCATAGTTAACCCCATTACCGTGGATCCGGGGCCAGAATGGGCAAATGTGCCATACATTGCCCAAGGGGCATTGATGAACCATACACCCACCACCCCTCCTCCTTCCCAACCCACTCCTCCCTCCCCACAACACTCCAAGGACCATTGATGAACCAAATATCCACCAGCCCCTCCCAACCCACCCCACCCCAAGGGCCATTGGTGAACCAGAAAATAATGTTATTGCAATCTCATACTTTTGTGTTTTTCCTTATTTATCTTCGTTTTTTAGTTCAGAGATACAGCTCGGAAACAGGCCCTTCGGTCCACTGGGTCCGAGCCAACCAGCGTTCCCCACACATTAACATTATTCTACACACGCTGGGGACAATTTTTACATTTACTAAGCCAATTAACCTACAAATCTGTACATCTTTGGAGTGCGGGAGGAAACCAAAGATCTCGGAGAAAACCCACGCGGTCACGGGGAGAACGTACAAACTCCGTACAGACAGCGCCCGTAGTCGGGATCGTACCCGGGTCTCCGGCGCTGCATTCGCCGTAAGGCAGCAACTCTACTGCTGTGCCCCCATGACTGCCCTGAGGCCAACTTATTGAGGCCAACTTACTTATTAAAATAAAAGTCTGCAGTAATTGGATTTGAATTCCACTTCTGCGCATCTGCGTTACAAATCTAGAATCTTAGCCACTGCAGCTCCAGCACATCCTAAAGGCCTTGTATCTAGCATTTAATAGAGCTGTGCAACATAGAAACAGGCTCAATCTGTCCGTGCAGACCAAATTGGCATATTGGGCTAGTCCCATTGATCTGTATGTGGCCAATTACCCTGGAAAACCATTTCTACCCATCTATGTATCCAAATGTATTTTAAAGTCAGAACTGTATCCTCTTATATGGTTAATGTAGATAAGACAAGATAAGACAGGATAAAAGCGCAGCAAGTTTTGTTCCAATCACAACCAAACACTTCATCCATCCTCAACTCCTCAAAAGCTGATATCAATAAAAGGCACGGATTAACTTCCACATGAAACTGCCAGAAATAATTCAGTCATCAATATGTTGCATGACACTTGAGTCGTAGAACATGCAAACAGGCCCGTAACCCACCATGTGATGCCTAAACCAAAACCTCTAGTTTTAAAAAGAGAAAGTGCTGGAGTAACTCATTTGGAGTAAGGCAGCACCTCTCGAGAAAGTGAATAATTGTTCTCCAGAGATGCTGCTTGACCCGCTGAGCTACTCTTGCACTTTGTGTCTTCCTATTTTTTTGTAAAGCCACATCTGCAGTTCCTCCTTTCTACCCTCTAGTTTTAGATACCTCATCTAAAGTGAAAATGCTTATGTTATCTGCCCTATCTATGCCCCACATGTACTCCTCTGCTTGGTCCTCCTTCAGCCTTTGCTCCAAGAAAAAACAAACACAGACTATCTGGTACTATCAAGCAGCTACAACTGTCTGTACAGTCCACATATTTAATATTGGCCTTAAGTACACCCTTTGCTTAATCTATTGTACTTGTGTTTAAACTGATTGTATCGATGTACGATATATCTGATGTGTTTGGACAGCATGCAAAACAAAGCAAAATAAACCTAAATCCAAATACTAATGCAGGCTGTTCGATGTGCAAAAGACAAGGTTTTTAAACATCTTTGAACATGAAGAAAGACTGAACATTTGTCCAGCACGACAGAACCTGCCTGCTGCTGGAATGAAATGAGAATCAGGCCTAGAGAGCTCTTCACCGATGACATCCCCACATTTGAGATTTTAATGTGATAGGATAAGAAAATCCAATACTCCCAGACGCTGTTGCAGCTCACAAACCCACATGAGGAAGAGGCTCCATAGTTTCCTGGGTGGGTCAGTATTACCAAGGCCAGGGGCACATTTCCAGTTACCCAACTGTGGTCACAGTTTAGTTTAGTTTAGTATAGATTGGTTCCAAGAATGTGCCGCGTGTGGCAGCCTCGCCAACTTTTGTTATTTTTAGTGTGTCCTAGTGTATGTGTTAGTGTCTCCCAGTGTGCCTTATGCCGGGGGTGCTGGCAGGGGTGTGGGGGAAACCATTTCCAGTCACCTACCTCGGCGGCGATGCGACTTCTCTCCATGTCGCATTTTCGTCCCCCTCACGGCCTATCAACTGGATTGGTGTGGCCTTCCCGACCGGATACCGGCCCAGAGCCTAGAGCTTCAGCAGGGGGCGCAGTGTGGACTTCAACATCGCAAAGCTCCAGTGTTGGAGCTCCGACCACGGGGTCCTGCTTGAACACCGTGGAGCTCAGTCTGTGGAGCTTCTAGCCACGGACGCGGCACGGACTTTACCACCATGGAGCTTCCTGCGACCTTTCGCCAAGGATCGCCTGAAGAGGTGCTCCTACCGCTGGGCCTGTGGACTTGGCATTGTGAAGCTGTGGTCTCCGGCAGGAAGCAGCCGATTCGGGAATTCCGAGCCGCGGGGTGCTCCGATCCGTCCCGACGTCAGAGTTTCCATCATCCCAGCTAGAGGGCCTATACATCGGGCCGTCCGTAGCGGCGACTGCGGAGGGTGCAAGGCCCCAACCACGGGTCCACAGAACGAGGAAGACTGACTGAACTTTTGTGCATTCCAACACAGCGGGAAGTGCTGGTCCCACTGTGGTGGATGTTTTATGTTTAGTGTTTATTTTCTGTCGTGTATTGTGTACTTTATTTCTTGCTGGGACTGCGCATCCTCCCAGCTTACCCTTGAGCAAAACTGCAAAATGCAGATGGCACCACTCAACCTCGGTTGGAGTGAAAGCGACTTAATGTAATGTAATGTAATGTAGTTTAGAGATACAGCATGGAAACAGGCTCATTAGCCAACCATATCCGCTCTGACCAACAATCACCCTTACACTCGTTCTATCCTACATGCTGGGGGCAATTTACAGAAGCCTATTCACCAACAAACTGCACGCCCTTGGAATGTGGGAGGAAACTGGAGAACGGGGGGAAAACCCACGTGCTCACAGGGAGAATGTGCAAACTCCACATGCACCATCCGTAGTCAAGATTGAACCCAGGTCCTTGGCATTGTAAGGCAGCAACTCAACTCTGTGCAATCAAGCACCAAAGGAAGAGATTCACTTACTTTTACAGTTTCCTTTTTTTCTGGTATGACAATGGTTTTATAATCCCGGTGTTTAGGTACCTTTTCCAAGAACAACCTGCACAGTAAGTTGAAAAACAAGAATGACTTAGTGGAAGCAGGAGAATGAAAGAAGTAAATGCACACAAAGTGGTATGGCAGCAACACAAGTACAACAGTGATCTGCATTTCCTTTCAACTGTACCTATAACTACAGTAAAATCTGTACGTTTGTGATACAAATAACTTGTGTGGCCATATTTTCCAAATAATCTCTGGGTATGTTGCTGCTGAACTTACTGCATTCTTGCCTCCTTGTCACCAGATGTCCGTCCCATTGTGCAGCACATGAGCAACACCCGGGAGGGCGGGACTGTCATATGATGAAAGAATGGAGCGAATGGGCTTGTATTCACTGGAATTTAGAAGGATCAGAGGGGATCTTACAGAAACATATACAATTATTAAGGGATTGGACACGCTAGATGCAGGAAACATGTTCCCGATGTTGGGGGAGTCCAGAACCAGGGGCCACAGTTTAAGAATAGGGGTAGGCCATTTAGAACTGAGATGAGGAAAAACTTTTTCACACAGAGAGTTGTGAATTTGTGGAATTCTCTGCCTCAGAAGGCAGTACAGGCTGATTCACTGGATGCATTCAAAAGAGATAGAGCTCTTAGGGTTAGCAGAATCAAGGGATATGGGGAGAAGGCAGGAATGGGGTACTGATTGTGGATGATCAGCCATGATCACATTGAATGGCAGTGGTGGCTCGAAGGGACGAATGGCCTACTCCTGTACCTATTGTCTATGTATATATCCCTTCTCTTGAGATGCTGCCTGTCCCGATGAGTTACTCCAACATTTTGTATCAATCTACCATCTTTCACATGCTCTGTTAACCCAAAGCCCAATCTGCCCGCAGGCAGATAACAGAGACTCTAAGACATTACTTTGAGGAAGAGAGGAGAGTCGGTTCAGTATTCGAGGCACTCAATATAGAAACATAGAAAATAGGTGCAGGAGGACGCCATTCGGCCCTTTGAGCCAGCACCGCCATTCATTGCGATCATGGCTGATCGTCCCCAATGAATAACCCGTGCCTGCCTTCTCCCCATATCCCTTGATTCCACTAGCCCCTAGAGCTCTATCTAACTCTCTCTTAAATCCATCCAGTGATTTGGCCTCCACTGCCCTCCACAGCACTCTGTGGCAGGGAATTCCACAAATTCACAACTCTCTAGGTGAAAAAGTTTGTTCTCATCTCAGTCTTAAATGGTCTCCCCTTTATTCTTAGACTGTGGCCCCTGGTTCTGGACTCACCCAACATTGGGAACATTTCCTGCATCTAGCTTGTCCAGTCCTTTTATAATTTTATATGTTTCTATAAGATTCCACCTCATCCTTCTAAACTCCAGTGAATACAAGCCCAGTCTTTTCAATCTTTCCTCATATGACAGTCCCGCCATCCCAGGGATCAATCTTGTGAACCTACGCTGCACTGCCTCAATCACAAGGATGTTCTTCCTCAAATTAGGAGACCAAAACTGTACGCAATACTCCAGATGTGGTCTTACTAGAGCCCTATACAACTGCAGAAGAACCTCTCCTATACTGAAATCCTCTTGTTATGAAGGCCAACATTCCATTAGCTTTCTTCACTGCCTGCTGTACCTGCACGGCAACATTCCGTGACCGGTGTACAAGGACACCAAGGTCACCTCCCCTTTATCTAACCTAACCCCATTGAGATAATAATCTGCCCCCTTGTTTTTGCCACCAAAGTGGATAACCTCACATTTATCTATATTATACTGCATCTGCAACCCATCTGCCCACTCACTCAACCTGTCCAGGTCACCCTGCAACCTCCTAACATCCTCTTCACAGTTCACACTGCCACCCAGCTTTGTGTCATCCGCAAACTTGCTAGTGTTGCACCTAATTCCCTCTTCCAAATCATTAATATATATGGTAAACAGTTGCGGCCCCAACACCGAGCCTTGTGGCACTCCACTCACGACTGCCTGCCATTCTGAAAAGGACCCGTTCACTCCTACTCTTTGCTTCCTGTCTGCCAACCAATTTTCTACCCTACCATGTGCTCTAATTTTAGTCATCAGTCTCCCGTGTGGGACATCATCAAAGGGTTTCTGAAGGTCTAGATACACTAGATCCACGGGCTCCCCTTCATCCATTTTACTTGTCACATCCTCAAAAAATTCCAGAAGATTAGTGAAGCATTTTCCTTTCATAAATCCATGCTGACTTGGACTAATCCTTTTACTGCTATCCAAATGCCCCATTATTACCTCTTTAATAATTGACTCCAGCAGCTTTCCCACCACCGAAGTCAGGCTAACTGGTCTGTAATTCCCTGTTTTCTTTCTCGCGCCTTTCTTGAAAAGTGTGATAACATTAGCTATCCTCCAATCCACAGGAACTGATCCTGAATCTATTGAACATTGGAAAATGATCACCAATGCGTCCACTATTTCTGGAGGCACCTCCCTGAGGACCCTGGGATGCAGTCCATCAGGCACCGGGAATTTATCATCCTTCAGTCCCATTAGCCTACCTAATACTATTTCTTGCCTAATGAAAATTACTTTCAGTTCCTCGACCCCCTTAGATCCTCTGTCCTCCAGTACTTTTGGGAGATTGTTTGTGTCTTCCTTAGTGAAGACAGATCCGAAGTACCTGTTCACCTCTTCTGCCATTTCCTTGTTCCCCATTATAATTTCACCCGTGTCTGCCTTCAAGGGACCCACATTTGACTTTGCTATTCTTTTTCCCTTAACATATCTAAAGAAGCTTTTACTGTCCTTCTTTATATTCCTGGCCAACTTCCCTTCGTACTTCATCTTTTCAGCCCGTATTGCCCGTTTTGTTTCCTTCTGTTGTCCTATGAAAGTTTTCCAATCCTCTGGCTTACGGCTACTCTTTGCTGTGTTATACATCTTTTCTTTTAGTTTTATTCTATCCCTAACTTCTCTTGTCAGCCACAGTTGCCTCCTACTCCCCTTAGAATCTTTCTTCCTTTTTGGAATGAAATCATCCTGTGACTTCCGGATTATGCCCAGAAATTCCTGCCATTGAAAGGCTCTCACTTAACTGTTTTTCCCTGTTGCCAGCCGGGCAACCTTGGCAGCTTTTTAGGTTGCCAAATGACAGTTTAGGTGGTCATTTAAGACAGTTTGCATAACGTGTGCGATAATGTGCTCGGACGAAGTGCGTAGTTACCAGTCGGAATTATGCTCAATGAAGCATTCACATATTATTTTTGCTTCAAATAAAGTTACAAGCTAAACATATTCACCAATCAAGACATGATATATACCACAATGACGCAGCAAAATTATAATACGGTATCTCAACTCTTTTTACACATTGCAATTAATACAATTTCTATTAGTTCTTTCCACTTCCAAACAAAAATGTGGTCGGATTATTCAGTGTATGATCAACCTGTGTCAATAAATCCTGGACCATGATAACATATATGCTTAACCATGCACACTACAGATTGATGCAAGCATGTTTTCTGTGAAGGACCGAAAATTACCATGACATGGCCATAGCAGAGGGTCGTTATTGCTATTGGTACAGAAACACTCTCTCTTCCCACATAATTTATCCATAACAAAATATACAGGTTACAAGGAAATTTCTAAAGGCATTTTATGATAATAACTGTAGCAAATGTTCTTTTGGTAATATGTTTAAAGGTGTCAAAACGCCACATTACCGGACATTCACATTAGATGTACTTGTTGTGAACAGCAATGAAGATACCCAGTTTGAACGCACCAGATTAAAAAAAAATATTTGATAAACGTTGTTTCCATCATTCCCACTTCAGAACTAACATTAAAATTTCAACTGAAATATCTCCTGACCAAATTTATGATGTATATCCAATCCAATCCAACTTTATTTGTTAAGCACTTTAAAACAACCAATGTTGGCCAAAGTGCTGTACAGAAGAATAAACAATACATCATAAACAGACAACATAACAGAACATAACATAACAGCTCACATGAGGCGCAAAAATTACATATGAAATACAACAATAAATTAAAAGTCATAAAACATGAGTAAAAATAATAGCCACGCAATAAAAGCAATCAAAATAAGAAATTAGAAATTAGATCAAGTAAATAAAGTCGACATCTTACTGGGTATCAAAGGCCACGGAGAAGAGATGGGTTTTAAGAAGTGATTTAAAAACAGACAGAGAAGAGGCCTGTTTAATGTGGAGAGGCAGATCGTTCCATAATTTGGGTGTCGACACAGCAAAGGCACGGTCCCCTATGAGCTTCAAATAAAAAAGTAAAAAAGGTAGAATAAAAAAGACACGACACACTATTGGAGATTCAACATGAACATCCCCCCCCACAGCAGAATCGACTCTCCACTGTGAGGGAAAGGCACCAAAATGTCCAGTCCTCCTCCTAGTCCACCCGAGGTCGGGGCCAGTTTGAGGGCTCCGCAGCCAGTCGCCGCAACGGCAGCCCGATGATTATAGGCCCACCCGCCGGGAAGCTGGAACACCGGCATCGGGTGGAAAGTCCTCAGCGGCTTGGAAGTGTCTGGAGCGGCCGCTCCCTCCCCGGAGACTGCGACGCCCGTAGTCTTCAGGCCGTGCCGGTTGGAGCTTCGACTCTGACTCCACGGTGTTTTCGATCCAGCGCCGCCCGCCCTCAGACCGCAGACCGCAGACCGCAGCTGCTCGATGTTGGTGGTCGGCAGAATATAGTTGTGAATGTGTTAAAGAAGGAACTGCAGATGCTGGAAAATCGAAGGTACACAAAAAAGCTGGAGAAACTCAGTGAGGCAGCATCTATGGAGCAAAGGAAATAGGCAACGTTTCGGGTCGACACCCTTCTACAGACTGCTCCCCCATCAGTACAGGATGAATGGGGGGGGGGGGGTCAGTACAGTGTGGATCGGAGGATCTGTGCAGGATCAATGGGAGATCACTACAGGTTGAATGAGGGGATCAGTACAGGATGAATGGAGGAGATCAGTACAGGATGAATGGAGGGATCAGTACAGGATGAATGGAGAAGTGCAGGATGGATGGGAAGGAGGGTAAGTACAGGATGAATTGGGGGACCAGTATAGGATGGATGGGTGGGTGGCAGGAGAATCAATGCGAGGTGTATAGGGTGATCAACGCAGGATGAATAGATTGGGGGGTAGATGGGGAGGGGAGCACAGGGGATGTCAGTGAGGACTGAATAGAGGGCGGAATGGGGATCAGTGCGGGTTGGAGGAGTCCCAGGATAAGGGGGGGAGGAGGGGGGCGTACAAGGGAGGGAGAGAGAGAGAGAGGGGGGGGGGGGAGGTGGGGCTGAAGGAAGGTCAGTGCTCCTCGGACAACATCGCCCCGCTGCCTTGGACGTCCCTGTCCAACGCCAAGTGCGGCCGCCAAAGGGGGAGGCGGTTGGGATCTCCTCGCCATCGCCTCCCCTCCTCCGCCAGCCAACAGCAAGGTGCAGGGCCGAGCGGTGCAGCTCAAAGATCCTATAGCTATAGGATCTTTGGTGCAGCTGCTTCTGACGGCGGAAGAAGGGCTCCCCCTCCCTCCGTCCGCCCGGCCTCGGCGTGCGGGAGGGTTTGTTTTGAAAGCGCCGTTAGCGGATTTGCAAGCAGCGGCCGCTATCAGGGCGGGCTGTGTGCGGGAGGAGGAGGAGGAGATGTCGCGGCTGCTGCTGCTGCTGTGCGGGGCCCGTCATTCGCTCCGACCCTTTGTCACCCTGCACCTAGTATCTTTGCCCCGCAATACAGCCGCCGCCGACACGAAACATCACGTTCCTTTTCTCCAGAGATGCTGCCTGACCCTCGGAGTTACTCCAGATTTTGTGTCTATCTTCGGTATAAACCAGTATCTGCAGTGCCAAGCCGGGCAAAATGACTCGCCGTTTAGGTTGCCCAGCGGCACTTTGGGTGGTCAATGGCACCTGGGCAACTGCTAATTTCGAGCCATGCATTCCACCGTCGTTCCTACTAGTATCCATTTCCGGTCTACCTTGGCCAGCTCGTCCCTCATGCCTTCATAGTCCCCTTTGTTCAACTGCATCACAGCCACTACCGATTTAACCTTCTCCTTCTCAAATTGCAGATTAAAACTAATCATATTATGATTACTACCTCCAAGCAGTTCCTTTACCTCAAATTCTCTTATCAAATTTGGTTCATTGAACAACACTAAATCCAGAATTACCTTTTCTCTGGTCGGCTCCATTTCAAGATGCTCCAAGAATCCATCTCGGAGGCACTCTACAAACTTTCTTTCTTGGGGTCCTGAACCAACCTGATTTTCCCAGTCTACCTGCATATTGAAATCCCCCATCACCACAGTGGCATTACCTTTGTTACATGCCAGTTTTAACTCCTGCTGCAACTTACACCCTACATCCGGGCGACTATTTGGGGGTCTGTAGATAACACCAATTAGTGTCTTCTTGCCTTTGCAATTCCTCAACTCAATCCACAGTGACTCTACCTCGTCAGTCCCTATGTCTTCCCTCGCAAGGGACTGAATTCCATTCCTCACCGGAAGAGCTACCCCCCCCCCCTCCTCTGCCCTCCTGCCTGTCCTTTCTATAGGATGTATAACCCTGAATATTAAGTTCCCAGACCCGATCCTCCTGCAGCCACGACTCGGTAATCCCCACAATGTCATATCTACCAACCTCTATCTGAGCCTCAAGCTCATCTACTTTACTTCTTATACTTCGCGCATTCAAATACAGTACTTTTAATTCCTTATGCACTGCCTAATTTTTTATATTATTATTGGGCAGTGCATATTAAGAATATAATTTATTGGTTGGACTGTCCTTCTCAACAGATGGAATGGATAAGAATGGAGAAAGAGGATTGTTTTCCGTACGATTTAGGAGCGATCCTCTTCTCGCCGATAAAATTGAATAATACATTATATAAGAAGAATCCAATTATACACAATATAATTCGAATTTGGAAACAAATAAAATTAACTTTAAAATTAAGAAACTTATCATCATTAACACCAATAGTGAATAATCCGGTATTCAAACCATCTTTTATGGATAAAATATATAGACAATGGGAAAGATTGGGAATTAAAAAGGTGGGTGATATGTATGAAATGGGAAATTTATTATTATTTCAACAATTAAAATCAAAATGTAATCTGAATAATAACCAATACTTTAAATATTTACAGATATGTGACTTTATAAATATATATATACCAAGATTACAGAGCATAATGATAGACCCACTGGAAGAAGTAATGAATATTAAGGTGGACTCACAAAAATTAATATCATATTTATATAATAGTATTCTTAATAGAGAATTGGCATCAACAGAGGCAATTAGAGAAGACTGGGAAAAAGAATTAATTGCAACAATTTCTAAAGAAACATGGGAAAGGTATTTGATATATATACATAAATGTTCGATTAACGCTAGACATAATTTAATTCAATTTAAAATATTACATAGATTATATTATTCAAAAGTTAGGATGAATATATTTTATTCAAATATTTCTCCCACCTGTGATAAATGTCTTTCTCAAAATGCCAATATCACACATTCTTTCGTTTCTTGCACAAAACATCATGGATTTTGGTGTGATATATTTGATATATTCACTAGTTTATTTAAGATAAAAATGGAACCTAACATGGAAATTATTATCTTTGGAGTAATAGGAGATGGAAACAAATTAAATATATCCCAAATTTCATTTTTTTATTATGGTTTAATAACAGCAAAAAAACTCATACTTAAATTTTGGAAAAATGCTACTATACCAACATTCAAAATGTGGATTGGTAATATGTTGGAAACTGCCCACTTGGAAGAAATGAGACTCCTCCTAATAGACAAACAAGACCAATTCTTAACGAGTTGGTCTCCATTTATTGACCTTTTGGATTCATGTGGTGCAATAGTATCGTAAAATTAAAAATTCTGGGTTTGGGCGAAAAATGATTAAGAACATAAAAAAGCATCGACTTGTGGCAAGGGAGAATCTCCTTTCTGCTTCACTTTCTTACTTATTTCTTTTCTTTACCTCACACTCACTAGACTTTCCTTTACTCTTCACTACTTCTTTCTTTCTCATTTCTTTCTAAAAAAAAAGGAAGTTGTACAAAGAATGTTATAATAATTCTGGGAACCTGTAAAAAGGTACCATCAAAATGTAATAAATTCTAATAAATAAAAAAGTAATTTTTTTTTATTTTTTTAAACCCAATTCCTTACGCATCTCACCATTCACATCGATCCCTACTACACTTGGCCATATTTTGGTCATTAGATTCTCTGATCATTGTTACAAAGCTGATGGCAAAGTAGCAACCTTGCTTCCTACTTTACCTCAGTGACTCTACTTCATAAAGTCCTGAGATACAGTGCCCTCCATAATGTTTGGGACAAAGACCCATCATTTATTTATTTACCTCTGTACGCCACAATTTGTGATTTGTAATAGAAAAAAATCACATGTGGTTAAAGTGCACATTGTCAGATTTTATTAAAGGCTATTTTTATACATTTTGGTTTCACCATGTAGAAATTACAGCTGTGTTTATACATAGTCGTCCCCCATTTCAGGGCCCCATAATATTTGGGACACATGGCTTCACAGGTGTTTGTAATTGATCAGATGTGGTTAAATGCCTCCTTAATGCAGGTACAAGAGAGCTCTCAGCACCTAGTCTGTCCATCACCTTTGTAAACTTTTATTGCTGTTTATCACCATGAGGACCAAAGTTGTGACAATGAAAGTCAAAGAAGCCATTATGAGACTGAGAAACAAGAATGAAACTGTTAGAGACATCAGCCAAACCGTAGGCTTACCAAAAATCAACAGTTTGGAACATCATCAAGAAGAAAGAGAGCACTGGTGAGCTCACTAATCGCAAAGGGACTGGCAGGCCAAGGAAGACCTCCACAGCTGATGACAGAAGAATTCTCTCTATAATAAAGAAAAACCCTCAAACACCTGTCCGGCAGATCAGAAACATTCTTCAGGAGTCAGGTGTGGATTTGTCAATGACCACTGTCCGCAGAAGACTTCATGAACAGAAATACAGAGGCTACACTGCAAGATGCAAACCACTGGTTAGCTGGAAAAATAGGATGGCCAGGTAACAGTTTGCCAAGAAGTAGTTAAAAGAGCAACCACAGTTCTGGAAAAAGATCTTGTGGACAGATGAGATGAAGATTAACATATCAGAGTGATGGCAAGAGCAAAGTATGGATGAGAGAAGGTACTGCCCAAGATCCAAAGCCTACCATCTCATCTGTGAAACATGGTGGTGGGGGTGTTATGGCCTGGGCATGTATGGCTGCTGAAGGTACTGGCTCACCTATCTTCATTGATGATACAACTACTGATGGTAGTAGCATAATGAATTCTGAAGTGTATAGACACATCCTATCTGCTCAAGTACAAACAAATGCCTCACAACTCATTGGCCGGCGGTTCATTCTACAGCAAGACAATGATCCCAAACATACTGCTAATGCAACAAAGGAGTTTTTCAAAGCTAAAAAATGGTCAATTCTTGAGTGGCCAAGTCAATCACCCGATCTGAACCCAATTGAGCATGCCTTTTATATGCTGAAGAGAAAACTGAAGGGGACTAGCCCCCAAAACAAGCATAAGCTAAAGATGGCTGCAATACAGGCCTGGCAGAGCATCACCAGAGAAGACACCCAGCAACTGGTGATGTCCATGAATCACAGACTTCAAGCAGTCATTGCATGCAAAAGATATGCAACAAAATACTAAACATGACTACTTTCAGTTACATGACATTGCTGTGTCCCAAACATTATGGTTCCCTGAAATGGGGGGACTATGTATAAACACTGCTATAATTTCTACATGGTGAAACCAAAATGCATAAAAATGGCCTTCATTAAAATCTGACATTGTGCACTTTAATCATCTGAGATTTTTTTCTATTACAAATCTCAAAGTGTGGAGTGCAGAGGCAAATAAATAAATGATGGGTCTTTGTCCCAAACATTATGGAGGGCACTGTAGCTATGGCCTTTCCAAAAGGGATATGAAAAGGCACATCAAATACTTAAAACAATTAGTGCAGTCTGCACTGGAAAAGCCAAAATTTCTCAGGTGTATGTATTGAACTAGAGAACAGTCCTGAACTACTTTCCATCTCATTTGGATACCCTCAGACTATCTTTGATCGGACATTACTGGCTTTATCTTGCACTAAATGTTATTCCCCTATCATGTATCTGTACACTGTCTCGATTGTAATCATGTGTTGTCTTTCCGCTGACTGGTGAACACGCAACAAAAGCTTTTCACTTTACCTCGATACACGTGACAATAAACTAAACTAACTAAACTAAATTGCTTGCAGTTTTACTCCTTCACCCTTACCCAGGATAGTAGCAAATTCTAGTGCACAACAGTACCATTTGACTTTGTGTTGATCACTGCGTTGTCTCATAGAACACAGAACAGTGCAGCACAGGAACGGCTCATTCGTCCCACAATCTTTGCGCTGAACATGATGCCAAGTTAAACCGATCTCATCTGCCTGTACATGATCCATATCCCTCTATTCCCTGCACTTCCATGCTCCTATCTAAAAACCTCTTAAATACCACTATTGTTTCTGCCTCCACCACCACCCCAGGCAATGCGTTCCAGGGCCCCACCGCTCTCTGTGTAAAAACATATCCGGATCATCTCCATTATACTTTCCTCCTCTCACCTTATAGCGATGCCCTCTAGTGTTGGAGGGCATAGTGAAAAAGGTTCTGTCTGTCTACACTATCCATGCCTCTCATAATTTTGTATACAGTGAAACCTTGTTATAGTGGACCATAGGGAAGGAGGGGGGGGGGGGGGAATACATGTTGTCTGTTCTTGCCGACTGTCCATTATAACCGTGAAAGGGATTATCAGTGCATAAGTAGTGGAAACAAAGAAATGTAGATGCTGGTTAATACACAAAGAGGCACAAAGTGCTGGAGTAAATCAATAGGTCAGGCTGCCTCTCTGGAGAATATGGATAGGTGATGTTTCAAGTTGAGACCCTTCTTTAGAGTCTTGGTCTGGAACCAGGCCTGGAATCCAGGCGAGTTGACAGCCCTGACCTGCTGATGGCCAGTTGAGAGGTGAGGATCGGCTGAGTTAATGGTCTTGAGTAGCCGGAGTGCAGGCAAGGGTCGGCGGCAGGCATAGCCTGAAAGTGGCCGAGGAAACGATGTAGGCTGGTAGTGGTGGCAGCAGGTCCAGCCTGGAAGCAACCGTGGAGGCTGTGCAGGTCGGCATTGGCAGCCCGGCCTAGAAGTGGTCAGGGAGGTGGTGCGGGCCAGGGATGGTGTCAGCAACCTGGCCTAGTATCAGCCGGAGATAATGTCGGCAGCTCGGCCTAGAAGTGGCCAAAGGTTGCGTCCGCAGTCAGGACAGGAAGTGGCCGGGGAGGTGTGGCGTTGACAGTCTGGCCAGCCGGAGAAGGTCGATAGGTCCGCCCACAATAAAGAGATTCTGTTATAAAGAGGTTCATAAAATTGACGGTTTACTATACTTCTATCATCTCCCTTCAAAGTGCGGCGTTCCAGAGAAAACAATCCAAGTGTATCTAACCTGTAGCTGAAACCCTCTTTAATACAAGCAGCATTTTGATAAACATCCTCTACAGCATCCTCAAAGCTTCCATATCCATCTCTAATGGGACGACCAGAACTGCACACAATACTCTAAATGAGGCCTAACTTTACAGATCTACATCTGTCTCAATTCATTGCTATCCTGTAAACCTTCCTCATTTATGAGGAGAATGTAGACAGGCTGAGTTTGTTTTCCCCTGAGAAGAGATGGTTGAGGAACAATCTGATATTATAAAGAGTTACACAGCATGGAAACAGGCCCTTCGACTAAACACATTCATGCCGACCAAGTGACAGATCTCCGCTAGTACCATTTGACTGTTTGGCCTATATCCCGCTACACCATTTCTATCCATGTACCTGTCCAAGTATCTTTAAATGTTGTTATTGTACCTATACCTCAACTACCTCCTCTGGCAGTTTGTTCCATATATCCACCACCCTGTGAAAATGTTCCCCTCAGGATCAAGTTTAATCTTTCACTTTAAACCAATGCTCTATCCTGGGTAAAAGTCTCTGTGCATTTATTCCCCTCATGATTTTATACGCCTTTATAAGATCGCACCTCCACGTCCTGCACTCCAAGGAATAAAGTCCAAGCCTGCTCACCTTTTCCCTATGACTCAGGCACTTGCGTAAGGGCGACATCCTTGCAAATCTTGGATGCTTCCTCTGGCAGGGTTGCCAAAATTGTAAATGGTACTCCATATGTGGCTTCACCAACATCTTGTTAAACTGTAACTCAATTTCTATATTTAATAGCCCGATTAATAAAGGTCAGCATGCGAAAAGTCTTCTTCACTACCCCATCTACCTGTGATGCCAATTTCAGGAAACAATGTTAATGTACCTGTGCTCTTAGATCCCTCTGCTCTACAACATTCCCCATGAGATACCATTTACAATAATGATGCCAGGAATGATTAGGTTAACCTATGATGAGCGTTTGTCGGCACTGATCCTGTACTCGCTGGATTTTAGAAGAATGAGGGGGGACCTCATTGAAACATACAGAATAGTGAAAGGCTTGGATAGATGTGGGGAGGATGTTTCCATTAGTGGAAGAGTCTAGAACTATGGGCCATAGCCTCAGAATCAAAGGACGTTCTTTTAGGAAGTAGAGGAGAAATTACTTTAGTCAAAGGGTGATGAATCTGTGGAATTCTTTGCCACAGAAGGCTGTGGAGGCCAAGTCAGTGATCAGGCAGAGATAGATAGATTCTTGATTAGTACAGGTGTTAGAGATTATGGGGAGCAGGAGAATGGGGTTAGGAGGGAGGGATAGATCAGCCATGATTGAATGGCGTAGACTTGATGGGCCGAATGGCCTAATTCTACTCCTGTCACACGACCTTATTCAATGTGATGGATTGAATTTGTAAGGTAATATTTGAAATTATGAACAGATATTGATACAATTGTATCACCGTTGCAGGGTGAAGTGGGGTTTTTTTTGGGGTGTGAAGCTGTTTGTACAGATTTTACATGGGATTAAATGCCACAGGTCATTCTCCAAGTAGTGTTCTTCCCATTGCGTCTCCTCTGATGGAACTATCTGCTCACATCTGACATACATGACTCATTAGCACTATTCTCCAGGTCAGAAGTATGGGATCCAAGCTGCACATCATGCTTTGAGCGAGCAACCAAATTATCCTCCAGAGCAGCAACAAAAACTAGTCTATCGTCGTCACCACGTTTTAAGCCATACAGACCATAGCTTCTTGAATAGTATGGGAAAGTATTGAATAGTATGGGTGCCAGGGGTTATGGGGAGAGGGCAGGAGAATGGGGTCAGGAGGGAGATATAGATCAGCCATGATTGAATGGCGGAGTAGACTTGATAGGCCAAATGGCCTACTTCTACTCCTATCACTGATGATCTTATGACCTATGACTTCCCCTAACAGGCCAATACTTTCTGTGTGTGTTTTTTCTTTTGCTTTTTGAAATGTGGCTTAAGAAGCGGGACTTAAACAAAAATGTGTGTTCTATCCTGCAGAAAGAGGAATAGGTCAACCCATCGTTTTCTGGCAGGAAAAGCTAACTGTATACAAAGGCTGTCTAACAACTTTTAAGTAAAATACTTTGGGGAATCCTTGATATTGCCCACATTGCCATTTTTTTTTAAGTATTCATACACAGGATCTGGGTGTAACTGGCAAATTTGTTGCTTATCACTAGTTGCCTTCACATGAATCTCTTTCCTGACGCACAACAATAGGTGACGTTTCGGATCAGGACCCTTATTCAGACTGAACATCATTCAACAACATCCTCCACAGATGCTGCCTGACCTGCTGAGTTACTCCATAATTGTGTGTGTTTTTTTGGTAAACCAGAAACTGCAATTTTTTGCATCTCTAATTCATAATACAAAGAAGTTGGACAAAGTGATTGGCCTGTGATAAATGAACAGGCACATTTTCAAGTCAGAAAAGTTTCCAACACTGCTTCAATATTTCTCTATTCTCTGATCGCCACCAGCACACGATAGCACAAACTCCAAACTGTTCCTTCTTGCAGGAAAATTTGCAGATGGTGCTGTAGTGTGCATAACTCGTACTGGTGGAGCAGACAGGCTATGGAAGTATTAAAACAGCATTGGAAATCTGTTGAAGAACACCTTACAGATAGTACACAACGCCAGAACTGCAACACAGGGCAATGGGATTGTTGAACTTACGTGATGTATTTATTGTAAAGCACGAACGCACTTTCCAGGTTGCCTTCATCCACATACACTGCAGCCATGCGAATCATTTCAACACCAGAGCGGAAGTACCTCCGCAGAGGGACATCATCGTTGATGTCGACAGAGCTTCCTTTCTTTGTGAGGGCCCGCACACGCTCCACGGGAGATAAACGAACATCGGAGTGTTCTGGCATCGCAAGCAAGCCACTCCACTGCAGGGAAAGGACGAGAGCAACACATCACACAACAATTAGCACACTATTTCATAGACCTGGACAAGGTCTTTTGGAGGAAGGGTCAAGAACCCAGACACACAAAATGGGAGTGATTGCCAAAGGAACCAAAGTTCTAGATTCTCTTAAAACATCCTCTCCACGGCCAATACTTTACATGGTATTCAAGCAAGTGGGCAGAGAAATGCCTTCTGTAGGAGGCCCTTGTATTAGTCAGGGCACCCGTGAGAAAACTGCCAATCCTGCTTTCAGCACTTTCATCTGATCTGACACTACGGTTTCTGATGTCACCAGAGAATGAGCCACAACTGTCAAACTGACCAGTTCTGGGCATCGCTCGACAGACAGGCAGAAAGACTTCATAAAGAATGCAGAAAATCCAAGCTCGGGGGACTTAACATGTGGATCGACTGGAAAGGCTGGTGACACTTGGACCAGAGGAGGTTGAAATGGTATCCAAGGGAAATATTCACAATCATGACGGGGATACGTGAAGTGATAGAGACGTCTTTTGGTGGAAGGGACAAGAAACCAAGATAATTTCAGTGAATGCCAAAGAAACCAAAGTTCTCGATTCTCTTAAAACATTCTTTCCACGTCCAATACTTTGCACAGTATTTAACCAAGTGGGCAGAGAATGTTTAAACCAGACAAGTGTGAGGTGATGCCATTTGGGAGGTTAAATGTATGAGGAAAATGTACAGTAAATTGCAGGGATCTTAGGCATGTTGGCCTTCATAACAAGAGGAGTTGAGTATAGGAGCAAATAGGTCCTTCTGCAGTTGTACAGGGTCCTAGTGAGACCACACCTGGAGTATTGTGTGCAGTTTTGGTCTCCAAATTTTAGGAAGGACATTCTTGCTATTGAGGGAGTGCAGCGTAGGTTCACGAGGTTAATTCCAGGGATGACAGGACTGTCATTTGTTGATAGAATGGAGCGGTTGGGCTTGTATACTGTGGAAATTAGAAGGAGAGGATATATTATTGAAACATATAAGATTATTAAGGGTTTGGACACGCTAGAGGCAGGAAACATGTTCCCGATATTGGGCGAGTCCAGAACCAGGGGCCACAGTTTAAGAATAAAGGGTAAGCCATTTAGAACGGAGACGAGGAAAAACGTTTTCACACAGAGGGCTGTGAATCTGTGGAATTCTCTGCCTCAGAAGGCAGTGGAGGCCAATTCTCTGGATGCTATCAAGAGAGAGTTAGATAGAGCTCTTAAAGATAGCGGAGTCACGGGATATGGCGAGAAGGCAGGAACGGGGTACTGATTATGGATGATCGGCCATGATCATATTGAATGGCGGTGCTGGCTCGAAGGGCTGAATGGCCTACTCCTGCACCTATTGTTTATTGTCTATTGATGTACAAAGAGATCTTGGCGGTGCAAGTTCATAGTTCCCTGAAAGTGGCAACACAAGAAGATAGAGTGGTAGGAAGGCATATGACACACTTACATCTCGATCAGGGAATGGAATGTACAAATCGGGAAGTCACACTACAGCAATAAAACTTTAGTTAGACCATGTTAACTGTATTTTATGCAGCTTATATCACCATATTACTGGAAGGATATAGAGGCTTTGGAGAGGGTGCAGAAATGATTCACCTTTTGATATTGCATGAATTGGGGAGTATTTGCTACACGGTGGAATTGGATAAACTTGGATAGTTTTCCATGGAATATCAGAGGTTGAGGGGTAACGTGATAGAAGCATTTAGAATTTGTTTTTTGTACAAAAATTCAAAAATTTTGGATTGAAATTTTTGAGATCTTTACAAAATTATTTAAAATAAAACTGATACCAAAAGCAGAATGGATTATCTTCGGAACAATGGAAGATAACTAAATGTCCTGAACTAAATGTGTTTCAAAAGAAATTAATAGATTACGGGTTAATAACTGGAAAAAAGTTAATCCTAAAATTCTGGAAAAACGCTCCAATACCAACTATAAACATGTGGATTTCAAATATGTTTGAAACATTACACCTAGAAGAGATAAGACTCCTCCTGGCAGGTAAACCAGATCACTTCCACCTGACGTGGTCTGCATTTATAGAATTATTACAAGTATAGGGTGCAAAAGTACTTTAAAAAAAAACTGAGGGCAGGTAAAGGGGGATGAAAGCTGGAGAGTTGGTATATCCCATTTGCGTGATGCTTATAACAAAGTATTTGTTTTTCTCTTTTTTCCTCTTTCTCTTTTTTTTTCTTCTTTAGGGTCTATCTCTTAATCCTTTCTTTTTAATTTCTTTTCTACAGGGTCTATGTTCTTTCTTGTTGTCACGTTTTTACACCTTCACTATTTTCCTTCACTTTCTCTTTTTTTCTTAATCTCAACCTTTCCTTTTTATCAGTGTAAAAAATGACGGAGTACATTAATTGTAATAAGATATACGTGATGAGTACTAATGTAATTGGTTGTAATGTAATGTACTTCTAATAAATAAATTTAAAAAAATAAAAATTAAAAAAAATTAAAAAAAAGAATTATGAGAGACGTAGATATGGGTAGAAATGTCAAATATTAAAGGGCAAAGGTTTAAGATGGGATTGGGAAAGTTGAAAAGAAATTCATGATGCAAGCTTTGTTTTATTTTACACAGAGTATTGGGTACCTGGAGCAGGCTATCATGGGGAATGGTGGAAGTAGGTAAAACAGCAATGATTAAGAGGCATATAGACGGGCATATGAACAGGCTGGGGTGGGGAGATATCCTAACTGGCTGCATCTTGGCCTGGTATAGCAATTCCAATGTACAGAAAAGCAAAAGGCTACAGAGAGTGATGGCTTAGCCCAGTACATCACGGGCACAACTCTCCCTATCATTTATATGAGGCACTGTCCCAAGAATGCAGCATTTATCACTAATGATCCGCACCAACCTGGCCATATCCAGTACTTCTTGTTGCTGCCATCAGGCAAGAGGTACAGGAGCCTAAAGTCGCAAACTACCATGTTCAGGAAGAGCTACTTTCCTACAACCATCAGGTTGCACAACCTTAATCTTACCGCAACAACCAAACACTATGGGACCACCTCTAGCATCACATGGACTCGTTTCATAATTGTGTTTTGCACTAATATCTTATTTTTAGCTGTTTATCTTTTCACTGCCCCGTAGAATTTAAATAATTTATACATACTTTGTTTCTTTGTGTTGCCTGAATCTATCTGTCTGTGATGCTGCTGCAAGCAATTTTCATTGCTATACTTGTGCAAATGACAAGAAACTCAACTTGACATTTGTTGCTGATTTTGCTTCATCCTCTAATCTTTCCAAGCTTTTCCTGTTCATATTGGAATTCCTTGGTGAACTTGACTTGACACCCATTTTTATGCAATTTATTACTTTTTTGAAGTTTTCTTCAACTATTTTTTGAATAACCAGATGGAGCATCCTCCATGTTGTTTTCACCCATTCCTTCTCTCCAGAGATGCTGCCTGTCCAGCTGAGTTACTCCAGCATTTTGTCTATCTATGATTTAACCCAGCATCTGCAGTTCCTTGATACACATTGTGTCTGCTCCACTGTGAAATCTACTCAATGTCTACCTTGAAGAAATTCTCCTCCTCTCTCCGACAAGAGTTCAGCTACCCAATCCTTCTCTTGAGATGCTGCCTGTCCCGCTGAGTTACTCCAGCACTTTGTGCCAATCCTCCATGTGGAGTTGTCAACGTTATGCGTCCATCTTGCATAAAAGGGCAGAGGCATTATTAATAGCAAGGCACATAGTTGACTTTGCATGATAAATGCCGTTTCTTGGATAGGCGGAGATTGGACAGTGGTGTTCGCAGGTTTCAATGTTGGGGGCCCTTCCTTTTCAAAAATCTATATTAAGGACCTAGATCATGCATGCCATGATTTTAAAATTTGTTGATAACACAAAACTTAGCAGTATTATGAAATGGAAAGAAGACAGATTCAAACATGCCAGTAGAAAAGGACGAGCTTGTGGTGAGATGAAGATGATAGAGAGAATGACGAGAGACAATACAATAAGAAAGGATACTCATCTGAAAGGCTCCTGGGGTTCAAGTGCACAAGTAATTGAAAATGGCAGCAAAACACAAAATGCTGGCGTAACTCAGCGGGTCAGGCAGCACATGTGGAGGGAATGGTTAGGCAACATTGCAGGTCAAGACCCTCTTTGGATTGATTGCGGGGGGTGGGGTGGAGGAAGCTGGAAAAGATGGGTGTGGGACAAAGCCTGGCAAGTTATGCTTTCTACCCTTGAACATAGTCCCCCCCTTTCTGTCATGGCTGTGTGCCTCATAGCCAGGATTTTGGGTACGTTACATCAGGGGATAAAATTGGTATGTAAAAAAGGCAATGCTAAGGTGGTCATGGGAGATTTCGATATGCAGGTAGACTGGGTAAATCAGATTGGTACTGGACCCCAAGAAAGGTAATTTGTAGAGTGCCTCCGAGATGTATTCTTAGAGCAGCTTGAAGTGGAGCCTACCAGGGAAATGGCAATTCTGGATTTAGTAATGAACCGGATTTGATAAGGGAACTCAAGGTAAAGGAACCAGTAGGAGGTAGAGACCACAACATGAGGGAGGAGCTGGCCAAAGTTGACTGGAAAAGGACCCTAGCAGGGTTGCCGGTAGAACAGCAATGGCAGGAATCCCTGGGAATTATCCGGAAGATGCAGGATCTTTTCATTCCAAAGAGGAAGAAAGATTCTAGTGGGAGAAAGACGCAACAGTGACTGTCAAGGGAAGTCAAGGAAAGTATAAAACTAAGAGAAAAGGCATATAACATAGTAAAGATTAGTGGGAAGCCAGAGGATTGGACAAATTACCAATATTACCCCGCTGCACAAAAAGGGAGCAAAACAGAATAATGGGAACTACAGGACAGTTAGTCTGACATATGTGGTTGGTAAGATTTTAGAATTCATTATAATGGATGAGGTTACAGAGTACTTAGAAGTTCACGATAAAGAGGCCAGTCAGCATGGCTTTGTGTAGGGAAGGACTTGCTTGACAAATTTGCTGGAATTGTTTGAAGAAGTAAATAGCAGGACATGCAAAATAGAGTCAGTAGATGTTGTTTATATATAACCATATAACCATCACAGCACGGAAACAGGCCCTCGGCCCTTCAAGTCCGTGCCGAACATTTTTTTGTTTTTGTTTTAACTTCCCCCTAGTCCCATCTACCTGCACTCAGACCATAACCCTCCATTCCTTTCCCGTCCATATACCCATCCAATCTATTTTTAAAGGATAAAATCGAACCTGCCTCCACCCACTGGAAGCTCATTCCACACAGCTACCACTCTCTGAGTAAAGAAGTTCCCCCTAATGTTACCCCTAAACTTCTGTCCCTTAATTCTCAAGTCATGTCCCCTTGTTTGAATCTTCCCTACTCTCAATGGGAAAAGCTTACCCACGTCAACTCTGTCTAACCCGCTCATAATTTTAAAGACCTCTATCAAGTCCCCTCTTAAACTTCTGCGTTCCAAAGAATAAAGACCTAACTTGTTCAACCTTTCTCTGTAACTTAGTTGCTGAAACCCAGGCAACATTCTAGTAAATCTCCTCTGTACTCTCTCTATTTTGTTGACATCCTTCCTATAATTAGGCGACCAAAATTGTACTCCATACTCCAGAATTGGCCTCACCAATGCCTTGCACAATTTTAACATTACATCCCAATATTCAATGCTCTGATTTATAAAGGCCAGCACACCAAAAGATTTCTTTACCACCCTATCTACATGAGATTCCACCTTCAGGGAACTATGCAGTTATTCCTAGATCCCTCTGTTCAACTGCATTCCTCAATTCGCTACCATTTAACATGTACGTCCTATTTTGATTTGTCCTGCCGAGATGTAGCACCTCACATTTATCAGCATTAAACTCCATCTGCCATCTTTCAGCCCACTCTTCCAAATGGACTAAATCTCTCTGTAGACTTTGAAAATCGACTTCATTATCCACAACACCACCTATCTTAGTATCATCTGCATACTTACTAATCCAATTTTCCACACCATCATCCAGATCATTGATGTACATGACAAACAACAGTGGACCCAACACAGACCCCTGAGGCACCCCCACTAGTCACTGGCCTCCAACCTGACAAACAGCCATCCACCATTACTCTCTGGCATCTCCCATTCAGCCACTGTTGAATCCATCTTGCTACTCCACCATTAATACCCAACAATTGAACCTTATTAACCAACCTTCCATGTGGAACCTTGTCAAAGGCCTTACTGAAGTCCATATAGACAACATCCACCGCTTTACCCTCATCATTTTCCCTAGTAACCTCTTCAAAAAATTCAAGAAGATTAGTCAAACATGACTTTCCAGGCACAAATCCATGTTGACTGTTCCTAATCAGATCCTGTTTATCCAGATGCTTATACATATTATCTCTAAGTATCCTTTCCATTAATTTGCCCACCACTGACGTCAAACTAACAGGTCTATAATTGCTAGGTTTACTCTTAGAACCCTTTTTAAACAACGGAACATGCGCAGTACGCCAATCCTCCGGCACTATTCCCGTTTCTAATGACATTTGAAATATTTCTGTCATAGCCCCTGCTATTTCTGCACTAACTTCCCTCAATGTCCTAGGGAATATCCTGTCAGGACCTGGAGACTTATCCGTTTTCATATTTTTCAAAAGTGTCCGCACCTCCTCTTCTTTGAATCTCATAGTTTCCATTGCTACTCTGCTTGTTTCCCTTACCTCACATAATTCCATATCCTTCTCCTTGGTGAATACCGAAGAAAAGAAATTGTTCAATATCTCCCCCATCTCTTTTGGCTCTGCAGATAGCTGTCCACTCTGACTCTTTAATGGACCAATTGTATCCCTCGTTATACTTTTGCTATTAATATAGCTGTAGAAACCCTTTGGATTTACTTTCACCTTACTTGCCAAAGCAACCTCATATCTTCTTTTAGCTTTTCTAATTTCTTTCTTAATATTCTTTTTACATTCTTTATACTCCTCAAACACCTCATTTACTCCATGCTGCCGATAATTATTGTAGATCTCTCTCTTTTTCCGAACCAAGTGTCCAATTTCCCGTGAAAACCATGGCTCTTTCCAATTTTTACTATTTCCTTTCAACCGAACAGGGACATAAAGATTCTGTACTCTTAAAATTTCACCTTTAAATGTCCTCCATTTACTTAGATTTTCAGAAAGCCTTTGATAATGATTACCGCACGGTGCCAGCCTCACCAACAGTCAATCTTTTTGTCTTTTTTTAGTTTTTTTAGTGTGTTTTAAAAGTTTGTGTTAATGTTCTCTGGTTTGTTTTATGTGGGGGTGGGGGTGGGGGAGGGGGTGTGGAAGGGGGCCGGGGGAAACTTTTTTTCAATCTCTTAACTTGCCGGAGATGCGATTGTTTTCCGGATCGTATCTCCGGTCGCTCGGCGGACTAACATCGTGGAGCTGGCGGTCTTGCTCGGGACTGGCTTTGAGCCCCACCGCCGGGACGTGAACTTACCATTGGAGCCAATCCCTTGCCTGGGATCGACGCTCCAACTGCAGCCTGTGGATTTCACCATCGAGGAGCAAGCAGTCTCTGGTAGAGACTGATGTCGGGAAGCTCCAAACGACGCAGAAGGATCGACTAGCCCCGACCCGGGGTCAGATCGTCCGGCGCGGGATAGCTGACATCCCCCCCGATGCAGAAGCTTGATCGCCCCAAACGTGGAAGGCCCGAACGCCGCCGGCAACGGGAGCCAAGGTCGTCCCGTCAATGGAAGGCCCGAGGCACCCGACCGCGGGAGAACAAAGAAGGGAAGAGATTGAACTTTTTTTCCCTTCCATCACAGTGAGGAATGTGGAGGAGTCACTGTGGTGGATGTTCATGTTAACATGTATTTTGTGTGTTTTGTTGCTTTTTACTGGTATTACTGAATCAAATTCCTCGTATGTTGCAAAACATACTCGGCTAATAAAGTATGATTATGATTATTATGATTATAAGGTGCCACACGTGAGGCTGCTCAGGAAGCTGAGAGCCAACCGTATCAAAGGGCAGATACTAGCATGGAAAGCAGGTTGGCTGGATGGCAGAAAACAAAGAGTGGCAACAAAGGGGGCTTTTTGTAGTTGCCTGCCAGTGACTAGTGGAGTTCCGTAGAGGTCGGTGCTGGGGCTGCTGGTCTTCCCTTTGTATATTAATGATTTGGATGAGGGGATTGAAGGCTTTGTGGCAAAGTTTGCGGATGATACAAAAATAGGTGGAAGGGCAGGTAGTGTAGAGAAAACAGGGACTCTGCAGAAAGACTTGGACAGGTTGGGAGAGTGGGCAGAAAAGTAGCAGATAGAATATAGTGTAGCAAAGTGTGGAGTCATGCATTTTTGTAGTAGGAATAAAGGCGTAGACTATTTTCTTAATGGGGAGATAATCCAGAAATCGGAGATGCAAAGGGACTTGGGAGAGCTGGTGCAGGATTCCCAAAAAGTTAATCTGCAAGTCGAATCAGTAGTAGAGAAAGCAAACTCAATGCTACCATTTATTTCAAGATGGATTGTATAAAAAAACAGGGATTCATGTTGAGGCTCTATAAGATGCTGGTAAGGCCGCATTTGGAATATAGTGAGCAATTTTGGGCACCATATCTGAGGAAGGATGTGCTGGCTCTGGAGAGGGTCCAGAGGAGGATTACAAGAATGATCCCAGGAATGAGTAGGTTAACCTATGATGAGCGTTTGTCGGCAATGGGCCTGTACTTGTTGGAGTTTAGAAGAATGAGGGGGGACCTAATTAAAACATATAGAATAGTGAAAGCTTGGATAGAGTGGATGTGGAGAGGACATTTCCACTAGTGGGAGAGTCTAAGACTAGAGGTCATAACCTCAGAATTAAAGGACATTATTTTAGGAACGAGATGAGGAGAAATGTCTTTAGTCAGATGTGGTAAATTTGTGGAATTCTTAGCCACAGAAGGCTGTGGAGGCCAAATCAGTGGATATGTTTAAGGCAGAGATAGATAGATTCTTGGTTAGTACAGGTGTCAGAGGTTATGGGGAGAAGGCAGGAGAAGGCAGGAGAATGGGGTTAGGAGGGAGAGATATATCAGCCATGATTGAATGGCGGAGTAGACATCATGCGCCAAATGGCCTAATTCTAACTACGGGATGGGTCTCCGCTGCATCCCGTAGCTCTGCTCTTACTCCTCTTCCACCCAGAAGCAACAGGGACAGAGCTCCCCAGTCCTCACCCTTTAACCTACCAGCCTCTGCATCCAACACATCATCCTCCAACATTTCCATCATCTCCAACATGATCTCACCACTAATCACCTGTTCCCATATCCACCTTCCGCAGAAACCACTCCCTCCTCAGCTCTTTGGTTCACTCCTCCCCTCCCACCAAAACCACCCCCTCCTCAGATATCTTCCCCTGCAACAGCAAAAGATGCAACACCTATCCTTCTACTGCCTCCCTTGATTCCATCCAGGGACTACAACAGTCCTTCCAGGTGAGACAAAGGTTCACATGCACCTCCTCTAACCAAGCGAAGACTCAGTGACCGTTTTGTTGAACATTTACGCTCAGTCTGCCAAGGCCTACCAGATCTCCCAGTTGCTAATCATTTTTAACTCTTTCCCATACTGACCTTTCTCTCCTGGGCCTCCTCCACAGCCAGAGTGAGGCCACGGGTAAATTGGAGGAACAGCACCTCATATTTTGCTTAGGTAGCTTACAACAAAGAATGTTGAATTCTCTCAGTTGAATTCTCCTTAAAGTGGACAGGTACATGGGTAGGACAGGTTTAGAGGGAGATGGACCAAGCGCAGGCAAGTGGGACGAATGTAGCTGCGACATTGTTGGGCCAAAGGGCTTGTTTCCACACTATCACTCTATGACTCGAAGTGGCAGTACCTTGAACAACGTGGAAACAAAGAACTGCAGATGCTAGTTTAAACCAAAGATAGACACGATCTGCTGGAGTAACACAGCGGGTCAGGCAGCATCCCTGGAAAGAAAGAATGGATGACGTTTTAGGTCGAGACTCTTCTACAGACTTTTTATACAGAGAGGGTGGTAGGTATATGAAACTAACTGCCGGAGGAGGTAGTTGTGACAGGTTCTATCGCACCAATCGCAACAGGTCCATGGATAGGATAGGTTTAGAAGGATATGGACCAAACGCAGGCAGGCGGGACTTGTTAGATGGGGAATGTTGGCCAACGGAGACAAATTGAGCTGAAGGGCCTGTTTCCACCCTGTACGACTCCCCTCTCTCCAACCCCCTTCCTCCAATAAAAGTTGGTTAACCAGTTTAACAGTTCGCAATGATATTTGATAGTTTTAGCAACAAAGTTCTAGCACTTTGTATCTATCTTTGAGATAACAATCATCTGCAGTTCATATTTATTACATTAAGTGACAGTTGCTTGCAGGTGAAGGGGATTTGATTGGCAGATGGGAGGAGTAAGTGACAAAGGCCAGAGATGAAAAGAAGACAAAAGGATGTCAGGCAAGGAGGGAAGAGGAGTAAATGCCAAGCCAGAAGGCGGGATATAAGTGGTGGAAAGATGGGGACAAGACACGGTGTGGAGAAGGGAGACAGAGCATGGGATAAATGGGTGCCGACGGCAGAGCAGCCAACGCTCACGCATTGAGCGTGAGACTCACGCATTTCGCCCAATTCTCACGCTCTCACGCTGATCACAGAATTTCTCACGCTGTCATGAAATATTCTGTGATCAACGAGAATTTCAAAACTAATATCAACTGCATGGGCCGCGGGTGTTGGAGAGCCGGGGCTGAGGGAGGGATGGAAACAGAAGCAGCGGCGGGGGCAGATGCGGACGTGGAGCTGAGGCTGGCGAGTGTTTGCCAAGCTGGCGAGTCGGTCGCTGCAGCTCCGGCCATGGAGCAGCCTCATTTTCTCCAACCACCCCCATTTGAAGGCCACTATCTTCCACTACTTCTACCCAGTGCTTGGTATTTTCCTCCAGCAGCAACTGGTTGTCCTCCAGGATGCACCGAGCTGCAGCCTGGTCCATGCCGGTCACCAGGGCGAATTCGGCACAGAGACTCTCACGGCAGCGGCGCAACGCTTCCGTCGCCTCTGACGGCCCGGGACTCTTGCATTTCTATTCAACCTGTCCTATCCATGTATCAGTCTTTCTTAAATGTTGGGATAGTCCCTGCCTCAACTACCTCCTCTGGTTACCCCTCAAAAATACTTCAAACAAAACAAATTGAAATCATACTTCTACAATGCACTAAAACATGATTTTAATACATAAAATTTCAAAAAAGGCCCTACCTTGGGAGGGGGGCACCCCCCTCCCACACTCGGTTGCTCCACCCCCAAGGCCAGTGATCACTCAGCCCACCCACTTTCAAAAACGCTCCGCGGCCCCTGGTTCAGACGGAGAGCACTGCCAGATGTGAGCGGGGAACTGAGGCCAGTTGTCCGTGATGTCTGGATCCCATGATCAGCGCTTTGTGTTTTGGAGTTGGCTAATGTTATTGATTTGTAATTAGCCTGATTTGTAATTAGTTGACAAAACCTTAATTTATTAATCCGGAATATCCAGGGGGATGGGATAAGTGTAATATTAAAATGACATGCAAGGTGTCAGGCTGTCTGTCACAACATACAGCCCCGATAACCTATTATTTCCTTCAGTTAAATATTGGGAAGGTAGCACTATTGTCATTTGCCACTCAACTATTATGTTTGTTTGCCTCACTGATTATTCATAACCCCCCCCCCCCCCAAATTCCTTTGACAGGTTGAATAGAAATGACCCCAATCTCGTTGTTTTATTAATTGAACACGTAGATGAACATCCTCAAGGAATGTAATCAGATGGAAACTGATTCAGATGTGATGTTTATGAGCTTGTTCAAAGAAGGGGCATATTTTAAAGGAGTGACAGAGATACTTGCAGGGGAATGTGTGAGGAGGTTATTATTTGTCTTTACTTTTAGCTTGAACCAGGACATCTGAAGATTCAAAGTTTAATATAGTAATTGTGTATCATTGTTGTGTTATGAATATCACAAAAAATATTATGTACTCTCAAGATCACATTAAATAGAATATTATTGCTTAAATATATAGTTATTGGACTTTGCATTTCGGCAAAGTCCCAGCTGAGAGGAAGACAGCAAAATACTGAAAATATTGGGGGTGAAAATGACTTCAGGACAGTTTGTTAGGAAAATGAAGGAAATGGTAACAGAATATTTATACAGCTGAGTGAGTATAATTTTATGGATAAGAAATTATGTTCAACCAATGGATTACTTCTTTGACAAAGTAACTAGCATGTTCGATAACAAGGAAGCCAATGGATGTAGCAAATACAAAATTTGGTCCGTGAAGTGCCCCATAAAAGATTACCGCATTAGATAAGCACCTGTGGACTTGAACGTAATAGGTTAAGTCCAGGGGGTCAGATATGGGGCTTTATATGTGGGCCAGTTATATTGTCAGTGCAGAGGGGCTAGGAGCAAGGCCAAGTGTGCATCCAGAGTCAAAGTCTGGAATAGTACTAGGTGTGCAGTCAAAGCTGGCACAATTTGAGTGTTCAGCACAGGGAACCTAAGCAGGTAAGCAGCTATGATCAGGGTAGAATAGGGTGTAAGGCTGGACTCAGGGTCAGGAATGAGAGAATGTATGCAACTGGAGTCAGGGTCAGTAGTACCAATTGTGCAGTGAGACCCAGGTTGGCCAAGTGCTTGATTATAATCTGACTTCCATACATGAATACACTGAGATCATCCATGTGCTGCACCTGTTGATCAGAAGTCTGAAGAAGGGTTTCAGCCCGAAACGTTGCCTATTTCCTTCGCTCCATAGATGCTGCTGCACCCGCTGAGTTTCTCCAGCATTTTTGTGTACCTGTTGATCAGAGCCTGGCTCTACTATGGAATGTAATTTAGATCAACCTTATTCATAGCTAATCCAATTTAAAGCATAAATATTGCATTTAAGAAAAGACTCGCAACAGTATGCACCAGATTGCACAATTTCAAGCTGAAAAATGCAAAAGCTCCATACCAATGGGAGGGGGGACTCGGGCTTGGTCTCACTCATTTCCCAACTCTCACCCAATGTTGGGGGGAGGGGCACAGGAAAGAGGAGTAGGGGGGGGGGGGCATGTTAGTTAAAGCTGGAGAATTCAATGCTCATACCCTCTGGTTGTAAGTTACCCACACAGAACATGAGGTGTGCTGTTCCTCCAGTTTGTGTGGCCTCACTCAGCCCGGATCAGAAAGGTTAGTATGGGAATAGGAATGGGAAGGTTAGCAACCGGGAGATCCAACAGACCGAGCGCCCTGAACAAAAATGGCATTTACAAAGTAAATAAGGCAAACACAATTGTGGTCTTTAACAATATAGGCATACCGTATATAAACAAGGAAGTCGTGCTGAATCTTTAGAAATGACTGGCCCTGCCTCAGCTGGAGTTTGGTGTTGAATCTTAGCCACCCGGCTCAACGTGGAGAGGATGTGATGGTGGGGCTGAGGTATTTGCTGTGAAAGAGGAGATAGTGGGAGCGCGGGGCGCCGGGCGGTGACACAGGGGACCCGGAACGGGACGACCAGGTACGGGGAGGAGCAGCCGCGGGGCGGGGTTGGCCAGTCACCGACACAAAGTGAACGCGAGCGTGCAATGACTGCTGCTCGGACCCCCGGGGGCAGGGAGCGGCGCCCGCAGAGACAGCACTACTACAACGGGCCGAACGGCCTCCGCTCTTCACTCACCCGCCCGGATCCCTGCGCCGACCACTAGGCCGCAAGCCCCGCCCCCCCCACATCATCACAGCAGTCCGTCATCACGTTAATTACGCCGCAAACCACCCCGCTGCACCATTACGTCACTACGCCGCGACGTCATTGCGCCGCAACTTCCGCCCTCCTCGTTGTCACGTGACAGTTCCACCTCGGCCAATCACAGGCTGGTCCGCACCTCAGCCGTCCAATGACCACAGACCATGCTCTCCTCCAATCACAGCTCCTGACCAATCAGCACAGCTTACCGCCGCCCAACAGCCAATCACCCGCTGTGTTTCTCAGCATTTTTGTGTACCTTCGATTTTCCAGCATCTGCAGTTCCTTCTTTAACAGCCAATCACCGCACGCGGTATCCGCCCGGCGACCAATTAGAATGGAGGCCACCCTGTGCCCGAGACTGGAGAGCTCGTCACTTCCTCCCGACACGCCCACACGCATCTCGTCACTTCCTCCCGACACGCCCACACGCAGCTCGTCACTTCCTCCCGGCACGCCCACACGCTGCTCGTCTCCAGGACACGGATCCAGCCGCGGCACCAAAGGGCCCGAGCGGCCTCTCCACAGATGCTGAGTGACCGCTGAATTACTCCAGCACTCTGTATATCTTTTTGTAAACCGGCATCTGCGGTTCCTTGTTTCTCCTCCCTGCTCTCATATCGATTTGCTCCACCTCCCCCATGCACCTTCAAGCCCACAATAGCCTGTTTCCATGCTGTGTCACTAGAGCTCAGGCAGTGGAGGGAATAGATAGGCGACATTTCATGTCGGGAGCCTAGATGCTGCCTGACCTGCTAAGTTACCCCAGCGCATCGTGTTTTGCTTAAGATTGCAGCTTGACTGGTCTGTCTGTGGCTTCCTGCTTTGTAACAACAAACCCACCAAAAGCTTGAAGAGCAACATACCGTCTTCAGTATGGGCACATTGCAGCCACCTGAACTGATTATCAAATTCTCCAACCTTATGTTATTTTGTCTATCAGAACTGACCACTTCTGCCAGTCATCCATCTATGATTTGGCCGAATTTCTGTTTACATTGGTATAGTCTAGCTTTTGGGGCATATCTCACAGCTCTGGTGGCAGCAACTTTTAACTGCCACACTAACACACTTGGTCTCACCCCATCACTATATTTCCCTTTGTTCAATCTACGTACACCTTGTCTGTTACTGGAAAACTATACTGCTTTAGAAAATACATGCAGGTACAGCAAGCTGTGAAGAAAGCTAATGGGATCTTGGCCTTCGTTGCGAGAGGATTTGCTTTTAGGAGCAAGGAGATCCTACTGCAGTTGTACAGGGGCCCTGGTGAGACTGCACATGGAGTGTTGTGTGCAATTTTGGTGTCCTAATTTGAGGAACGACATTATTGCTATTGAGGGAGTGCAGCGTAGGTTCACCGGGTTAATTCCCGGGATGGCGACTGACATGATGAAAGAATGGGTCGACTGGGCCTGTATTCACTGAAATTTAGAATGAGAAGAGATCTTAAAGAAACATAGAATTCTTAAAGAATTGGACAGGCTAGATACAGGAAATATTTTCCTGATGTTGGGGGGGAAGTCCAGAACCAGCTGTTTAAGAATAAGGGGTAGGCCATTTAGGACTGAGATGAAACATTTTTTCACCCAGAGAGTTATGAATCTGTGGAATTATTTGGCACAGAAAGCAGTAGAGGCCAATTCACTGGATGTTTTGAAGAAAGAGTTATATTTAGCTCTTGGGGCTAAAGGAATCAGAGATATGGGGAAGAAAGCAGGAACAGAGTACTGATTTTAGGTGATCAGCCATGATCATATTGAATGGCGGTGCTGGCTCAAAGGGCCGAATGCAAACTCCTGCACCTATTTTTCTATGTTTCTATGCTTTAGCTTTTTCTAAGGTTCCTGGACTTTGGTTTAGAGAAAACCCACTTGCTCACATGGAGAACGTGCAAACTCCACATAGACACCATACAAGGTCAGGATCTAACCCGATCTCTAGCACTGTCAGGCATCAGCTGTGCCATTTTGCCTGTGCCACAGATGCTGCTGGCCTGCCGAATGTTTCCAGCATTTTCTATTTTATTTTATTTTCTTATATTATTTCAAATGTTCACAATCCAAAGTGGTATCCACTTCAAGAGAGAGTTAGATTTGTCTCTTAGGACTAAAGGAATCGAGGGATATGGGGAAAAAGCAGGAACGGGGTACTGATTTTAGATGATCAGCCATGATCATATTTCCCCAAAAAGTGAATAACATTGTTAGTGCATTACCACCTCATCAATCAGAGGAGGGCATGATTATAAACACCAGGTCGTTCCCCAGTAACAAATCTCCCATCCCTTCATCAAATGCTACTCAAGATCTATGATAAGACTTTCCCAAAAATGGATTTACTATCATCCGAAACAATCGCACAACTATTTTAAATCTCTTTTCTACCTGTAAATCTAGAACCAGATTAGATTAGAAATACAGCACGGAAACAGGCCCTTTGGCCCACCGCATTCACGCCGACCAGTGACAGCACTTTTAGCACTATCCTACACAATAGGGACAATATACAATTTTACCAAAGCCAATTAACCTACAAACCTCATCGTCTTTGGAATGTGGGAGGAAACCGGAGCACCCAGCGAAAACCCACGCGGTCACAGAGAGAACGTACAAACTCCGTACAGACAGCACCCATAGTCAGGATTGAACCCGGGTCTCTGGCGCTGTAAGGCAGCCAGAGATTGCTGCGCCACTGTGCTGCCCCATATCTAATTGTTCTAATAATATTCCCTGTAATAATACCCCATTGCAATTTGTCTACAGAACTAATGCGCTACAATTCTGAGCACTATATTCTGCATTCTATACCTTTCCCCTTGCTCTACCTATTGTACTTGAATTTGGCGAGTGTATTTATCCATGGTATTATCTGATCTGGTTGGATAGCATGCAAAACAAAGCTTTTCCTTGAACCTCGGTATATGTGACAATAATAAATCCAAACTTCCCATTCCTCTGCCCTTGCCGAGCCATGGCGGAAATGATGATGAAATGCACCATTCTTTCAGTAACTCGGCTCACTGCGGTATAGGAGATTTGTAAACCTGAACGTCAAATCGAGCTCATAATTATAAGGATAATTCTGTAAGTAGGACCAAAAAGACATTTGGACAAGGATAGGGATAGCAAAAGTTTAGAAGCATATGGGTCAAGCGCAGGTAGGTGGGACTAGTGTAGATCTTGATCAATGATAGACACAAAATGCTGAAGTAACTCAGCGGGACAGGCAGCATCTCTGGATAGAAGGAATGGGTGACATTTGGAGTCAAGACCGTCTAGAAATGTTTCGACCCAAAACGTCACCCATTCCTTCTATCCAGAGATGCTGCCTGTCCCGCTAGGTTTTTCCAGCATTTTGTGGAAATGCAAAATTTATGGTGTCTGCAGTTCCCTCCTACACATAGATCTTGCTCGAAGGGCCTGTTTCCATGTTGTATGACTCTCTGACTGGGGATGTTGGCACCTTGTGCCTGACCCGCCATTCAATGAGATCATAATTGATCTTTCTCCTCAGCATTGCTTTCCTATCTAAAACCCATATCCCTTGATCCATTGAGCAGCAGTGATCTGTACTTGAAACATGGTCAGATCATTGCATGCATCTCAATGTACTGAAGAGTGTGTGAAGAGAATGACGGGCTACGGGAATTGTGGAGGAAAATGGAGTGGAGGTAAATCACCCATCAGAGTATCAGGCAACCCCACTACTGTTCCTAATTCCTATGCTTTGGTAATTTTTTACTTTAAAAAAAATGTTTTATTCATAAAAAATCAAAATGTCTGTACCAGAATTTTCCAGCCAACAATATCATCACAAGCCACGTTATTCCGATTATTCTCTGTTTGCACATCAGTTGCAATAGCCCTTGAGCAAATAGTTGCGTGCAGTGGGAAGAGGGCCTTGAACTTTGCTCTCCCCATAGAGCCTTAGCTCTATTGTGAAAATAAGATCACACAGTGCAGGCACTAACACATCGACATTGATCAGTAGATTGACAGGGTGACAGGAAACTGAATTGGCATGAGTAGTCTTTAGCTGGTTGGCAAGATGCAGAGAGTCAAGTGTCTTATTGTCCGATGTCCTGACAAGGAACAATGAAGCAGCAGCACTACAGGTTGTAAACACAATACTCTGTAGATAATATAATAAACAAAAAGAAAAGTTCAATAAGTAAAAAACACAATATAGTGCCAACACACCACAATGCCCAAATCCCTAGTGTAACCCAGGAAGTTGATAGTTCAGCTGGAGCTTATTATGTTCAATGGCTTGATGGTTGGTCATTGGGATGAAGTTGTTCTTGAACATGGATGTTACAGTTTTTATATTCCCTGGCAGGAGTGAAATGAGAGTGTGGCCAGTATGGTGTGGGTCCTTATGATGCTGGCTGCCTTTTGCTGCAATGACTCCTATAGATCCCCTCTATGGTGGGGAGGTCAGTACTGGTGATGGACCAGGTAGGGCACACCACTTTTTGTAATCTCCTTTGTTCCTAGGCATTCGAGTTGTAATGAGTGACGTTCCAGAGGGATCAGTGTTGGGCCTCAATGTTTTATAATTTACATAAATGTCTTGGGGAAAGGAACCAAATAGGTTTGCTGAACTGTTTGATGGCATAAAAAGAGTAAGAAATTAAGAGTCAGACATAGGAACTACAAATGCTGATTTATCAAAAAAAAAGATACGAAGTGCTGGGTTAATTAGTCGGGCCAGGCAGCATTTCTGGAGAACATGGATAGGTATAAGCATAAGTATAAGTATAAGTATTTTTATTAGTCACATTCACATACACCCAGGTGTAGTGAAGTGAAATGCTTCTTGCCATTATGCAGCACACAAAAGAATAGAATACAAACATAACACCAAGATAGCCTTAACACAAAGAACATCCCCCCACAATGGCTCCCACCATGAGGGAAGGCACAAAGTCCAGTCCCCAACCCCAGTTCACCCATAGTCGGGCCCATTGAGGCCTCCACAGTTGCCTCTACGGAGGCCCGATGTTCCAGGCCGTTCTCGCCGGGTGATATTGCTCCGGCGTCGGGAGAGTCCTCCCAGCGGCCTGGGAACCCTGGAACGGCCGCTTCCGCACTGGGGGCCGCGGCTTCCGAAGCCAACAAGGCCGCGCCGGTTGGAGCTCCACAACTGGCGATCTCATCTAGAGATCCCAGGCTCCCGGTGTAAAGTTCAGCGCCGCCGCCCGCAGCTGGTCGCTCCATAGTCCCGCAGCTCCGCGATGTTTTCTCCAGCGATCCTCAGCTCACCGGAGCTCCAGCGCGGCGACACGGGCAAGGCACCGCCCGCTCCGCGATAGCGCTCCAGCGCTGTGCCGCCGCCGAAGCCGGACGTTCTGGGCGGTCCCCCGACAGGAAACGCCGCTCCAGGCCCGCTGGTAGGCCGCGAGGACGGGTCGAAGCTGCAGCCCGGAGAAAAAGCTGCCTCTCCGGCCAGGTAGGGACCCTGAAAGGTAGTTTCCCCCGTTCCCTCGGGTAACGTTTCAGGTCGGACCCTCCTTCAGACTGATTGCGGTGGGGGGAGAGGTGACGAAATCTGGAAGAGAGGTGGGCCCAGGACAAAGCTTGGTGAGTGATAGGTGGATACAGGTGAAGGGGGGGGGGAGATTTGCAAACCTTCACATGGGTCCGCCCGATTTCAACGAATGCAATCAATCTGGCGTGCACAATCAAATAAGATCAAATAGAACAAGTTGTCCTACAACTTTAGGCTCCGCACACCATTTGCAAGAAGAAGAAAAAGGTGAGGGGGGATTTTGATTGGCAAATGGTTGGACAAAGATCAGATATAAAAAGACAAAAAGAGAGACAAGAATAGAAGAGGAGTGAATTGTGAAGCTAGATGAAGGAATGTAGGTGGAAAGGGGGCAGAAAGTGAGGGAAAAGGGAAAAAGAGAAATGGTGTGAGTCCAGATGAGGCACAGGGAAGATAGGGGGAATATAACACGAGAGGTTGTTTGTAGGTTAGTTAGCTAAAATTGGAGAATGCTTGCAAGTTACCCAAGCAGAATGAGATATATGTGAGAAAGATATAATGAGGCTACAAGAATACATAAATTAGTTAAGTGAATAAAGATTGGGAAAAGTAGCATGTGAAAAACTTGAAATTGTCTACATTTGCAGAGACCTAGTTGTCCCAATGAACAATTCCCAATAGGTTTACATGTAGATAAAAATAACAAACCGTTTGGAAAGCTAACAGAATGTTGCTGTTTATTGAAAGAGGAATCGAAACTGAAAGTGGGGAGCTAATGCTTTCGTTTCAGAGAACATTAAATGCTATAAATATGCTGGGAGCAGCTGGATGATGTGCTAAATCGGTATCAATAGACAATAGGTGTAGGAGTAGGCCATTCGGCCCATCGAGCCAGCACCGCCATTCAATGTGATCATGGCTGATCATCCCCAATCAGTACCCCGTTCCTGCCATCTCCCCATATCCCATGACTATCATATGGTCATACGTCATAGGAGTAGAATTAGGCCATTTGACACATCAAGTCTACTCCGCCATTCAATCGTGGCTTATCTAACTCTCCCTCCTAACCCCATTCTCCTGCCTTCTCCCCATAACCCCTGACACCCGTACTAATCAAGAATCTATCTATCTCTGCCTTAAAAATATCGCCAGACTTGGCCTCCATACCCTTCTGTGGCAAAGAATTCCACAGATTCACCACCCTCTGACTAAAGAAATTTCTCCTCACCTACTTCCTAAAAGAACGTCCTTTAATTCTGAGGTTATGACCTCTAGTCCTAGACTCTCCCACTAGTGGAAACATCCTCTCCATATCCACTCTGTCCAAGCCTTTCACTATTCTGTGTGTTTCAATGAGGTTCCCCCTCATCCTTCTAAACTGCTGCGAGTACAGGACCAGTGCCGACAAAAATGCTCATCATAGGTTAACCTACTAATTCCTGGGATTATCCTCTGGACCTTCTCCAGAGCCAACGTATCCTTCATCCTTCAGAAGCTGCTTCAGTAGGAGTGGCTGGATGGAGCAGGCTGGTAAACACTGGCGTTTAGAGAGTGAGAGGCAACTTTATTGTCGTATGTAAGATCTGAGAAAGCCTGACACAGAAGATCTGGAGGATCTTCCCTTTTTGAGTCTCAACCCGAAACGTCGCCTACGCCATAGATGCTGCCTCACCCACTGAGTTTCTCCAGCATTTTTGTCTATCTTCCCTTTTTGAGAAGTCATCTGCAACTCGGGCTCAAGGTTACAAAAAGAAAGGGTTGCCCATTTCATACAAAAGGTATTCTTTGTCTCTTAAAGGGTTGAGAGTGAAACTTTTTTTTCTCAAAGGGTTCTCTAAGCAGATTCATTAAAGCTCCACAAAAGGAAAATAATTTCACTGTGCAGTGCATACATGACAATATTGAACCATTGACCAGTGAATATTTTTAGGGCTGATATTTGATAAGCAAAGGCAGAAAACTACCTCAATTGTATGGGAATGCAGAGTTGCAGCTCTTCCCTAATTAAATGGATCATGCAAGAGGGACTGAGTAAACTACTCCAGCTTTGAGTCAGATACTCACTCATATGTCCCCACAGAGCCACTGGCAGTGCAGGCAAGCCAAAGACCTACCCAAGGACAATTGATCACCTTACATCTGATTGTGCAGTTTGCTTTGATGGGTGGGCTAACATCTCAAGTCCAAGGTAAACACCTTTCTCTGAACATCAAGGCAATTTCCACTAGACAGTGATGTAGCTCAGAACAGGAATTGGGGGTGACACAGCAGCATGGATTGAGAGCTGGTTAACAGTTTATTAAGAGACACAGCAGGGAAACAGGCCCTTCGGCCCACCAAATCCACGCCGACCATGGATCACCCGTTCACACGAGTTAGAAACATAGAAAATATGTGCAGGAGTAGGCCATTCGGCCCTTTGAGCCAGCACCGCCATTCAATATGAGCATGGCTGATCATCCATAATCAGTACCCCGTTCCTGCTTTTTCCCCATTTCCCTTGATTCCAATAGCCCTAAGAGCGAAATCTAACTCTCTCTTGAAACCATCCAGTGAATTGGCCTCCACTGCCTTCTGTGGTAGAGAATTCCACAGAATCACAACTCTCTGGATGAAGAAGTTTTTCCTCAACTTAGTCCTAAATGGCCTACCCTTTATTCTTAAACTGTAACCCCTGGTTCTGGACTCCCCAACATGGGGAATATTTTTCCTGAACCTTAAGAATTTTACGTGTTTCTATAAGATCTCCTCTCATCCTTTCAAATTCCAGTCAATACAAGCCCAGTTGATCCATTCTTTCATTCAGTCCAGCCATCCCAGGAATTAATCTAGTGAATCTACTCTGCACTCCCTCAATAGCAATAATGTCCTTCCTCAAATTAGGAGACCAAAACTGCACACAATACTCCAGGTGCGGTCTCACCAGGGCCCTGTACAACTGCAGTAGGACCTCCTTGCTCCTAAACTCAAATTATCTTGCAATGAAGGCTAGCATGCTGTTTGCTTTCTTCACTCCCTGTTGTACCTGCCTGCTTACTTTCAGTGACTGATGTACAAGGACACCCAGGTCTCGTTGCACCTCGTTTTTCTAATATGACACTATTCAGATAATAATCTGCCTTCCTGTCTTGCCACCTAAGTGGATAACCTCACATTTATCCACAATATACTGCATCTGCCATGGATCTGTCCACTCATCCAACCTATCTAAGTCACCCTGCAGCCTCATAGCATCCTCCTCGCTGCTCACTCTGCCTCCCAGCTTTGTGTCATCCGCAAACTTGGAGAAGTTACATTTAATTCCCTTGTCTAAATCGTTTATATTGTAAATAAGTGGGGTCCCAGCACGGAGCCTTGCGGCATCCCACTAGTCATTGCCTGCCATTCTGAAAAGGACCCGTTAATTCCTACTCTTTGCTTCCTGTCTGCCAACCAGTTCTCTATCCATGTCAATACCCCCAAAACCAGGTGCTCTCATTTTGCACACTGTGAGGGACCTTGTCAAAGGCTTTTTCAAAGTCCAGATACACCACATCTCCCTTATCCATTCTACTTGTTACATAGAAACATAGAAAATAGGTGGAGGAGGAGGCCATTCTGCCTTTCGAGCCAGCACCGCCATTCATTGTGATCATGGCTGATCATCCCCTATCAATAACCCGTGCCTCCCTTCTCCACATATCCCTTGACTCCACTAGCCCCTAGAGCTCTATCTAACTCTCTCTTACACCACCTATGCATGTTCTCCAGAGATGCTGCCTGACCGTGGTAGGATACCAATGTGATTTAAATGGAGACACAATGGGAAATGTCAATGTACAGAAGTACATGCATGCCATGATGCAAAAATCATTAGCATACAGATGCAGCAGGTGACCGAGAGGTCAGATGGTATGATGGCTTTTATTCAAGATGACTGGAGTATGAGCAAGGGTATCTTCTTACAATTACATTGGGCCATTGGGCCACTATACCTTGAGTATTGGGTGCAAATTTGCCATTTTACATAATAAGCCATACTTCTTGTATGGCTTATTAGATGTAACTAGTAGAGTGGATAAGGGAGAACTAGTGGATGTGTTATATCTGGACTTTCAGAAGGCTTCGACAAGGTCCCACATAAGAGATTAGTATACAAACTTAAAGCACACGGTATTGGGGTTCAGTATTGATGTGGATAGAGAACTGGCTGGCAGACAGGAGCAAAGAGTAGGAGTTTCAGAATGGCAGGCAGTGACTAGTGGGGTACCGCAAGGCTCAGAGCTGGGACCCCAGCATTTACAATATATATTAATTATTTGGACAGGGGAATTGAATGCAACATCTCCACGTTTGCGGATGACACGAAGCTGGGGGGCAGTGTTAGCTGTGAGGAGGGTGGTAGGAGGCTGCAAGATGACTTGGATAGGCTGGGTGAGTGGGCAAATGCATGGCAGATGCTGTATAATGTGATAAATGTGAGGTTATCCACTTTGGTGGCAAAAACAGGAAAGTAGACTATTACTTGAATGGTGGCCGATTAGGAAAACGGGAGATGCAACGAGACCTGGGTGTCATGGTACACCAGTCATTGAAAGTAGGCATGCAGGTGCAGCAGGCAATGAAGAAAGCGAATGGTATGCTAGTATTCATAGCAAAAGGATTTGAGGAGCAGGAGGTTCTACTGCAGTTGTACAGGGTCTTGGTGAGACCACACCTGGAGTATTGCGTACAGTTTTGGTCTCCTAATCTGAGGAAGGACATTCTTGCCATAGAGGGAGTACAGAGAAGGTTCACCAGACTGATTCCTGGGATGTCAGGACTTTCATATGAAGAAAGACTGGATAGACTCGGCTTGTACTCGCTAGAATTTAGAAGAGATTGAGGGGGGATCTTATAGAAACTTACAAAATTCTTAAGGGGTTGGACAGCTAGATGCTGGAAGATTGTTCCCGATGTTGGGGAAGTCCAGAACAAGGGTCACAGTTTAAGGATAAAGGGGAAATCTTTTAGGATTGAGATGAGAAAAACATTTTTTACACAGAGAGTGGTGAATCTGTGGAATTCTCTGCCACAGAAGGTAGTTGAGGCCAGTTCATTGGCTATATTTAAGAGGGAGTTAGATGTGGCCCTTGTGGCTAAAGGGATCAGGGGGTATGGAGAGAAGGCAGGTACAGGATACTGAGTTGGATGATCAGCCATGATCATATTGAATGGCGGTGCAGGCTCGAAGGGTCGAATGGCCTACTCCTGCACCTATTTTCTATTTCTATGTTTCTTATGGAGGAAATACAGTGAAGATCAACAAACCAATTTGTGGAATGACAGCTTTACCACAAGGAGAGATCACGTACGTTAGTGTCCATTTTTTCTAAAGTTTCTTTTTAGTTGCTTTCTCCATATAAGGGGAGCTCAGCTGGAAGCTACTGTCTCACAGCGCAAGAGGCCCGGGTTTGATCCTAACCTCCAGTGCTGCCTGTGTGGAATTTGCACGTTTTCTCCCACATTCCAAGGTCATGCAAGTTTGTAGGTGAATTAGTCTCGGTAGGTTGCCCTTGTGTGCAGGAGTGGATGAGAAAGTGGGATAACATAGAACTAGTGTGTTTGGGTGATGGATGTTAGTGTGCACCCAGGGCTGCCAACTCTCACGCTTTGAGCGTGAGAATCACGCCCTCAGGCAAACTCTCACGCCCTCACCGCTGATCAGAAATTTCTCACGCTCTGTGGTGAGAAATTCTGTGATCAACGAAAATTTAAAAACTCAGATAAACTGCATGGTCCGCGGGTGTTGGAGAGCCGGGGCTGCGGGAGGGATGGAAGCAGCGGGCGGATACAGATGCGGGGAGCCGGTGCTGGTGAGTGTTTGCGGGGCTGGTGAGTAGCTCGCTGCAGCTCCGACCATGGAGCAGCCTCAGTGCGAGAGTCCCGGGCCGTCGGAGGCGTCGGAAGCATTGCCCCGCTGCCGTGAGAGTCTCTGTGCCGAAGGGACAGACTCTCAAAGGGAGGTGGAGAGAGAGAGAGGGGAAGGAGACAGGGGGGAGAGAGAGGGGAGAGACAGAGGGGGGGTGAATGGAGTGAGAGAAGAGGGAGAGGGGGGGAGAGAGAGGGATTAGAGGGAAGAGAGAGGGGGTGGAGAGGGTAGGAGAGAATGGGAGAGAGGGGTGGTAAAAGAGAGAGGGGGAGAGGGAGAGGGGGAAAGAGAGATGGGGGGCAAAGAGAAAGAGGAGATAGAGACAGGAGAAAGAGAGGGGAAAGAGAGAGGGGAAAGAGAGCAAGGGGGAGAGTGAGGTGGGTGGGAGAAATGGGGGAGCGAGAGAGGAGAGAGAGAGGGGGGAGAGAGAGAGGGGGAGAGAGAGGGAGGGGGAGAGAGAGGGAGGGGGAGAGAGAGGCAGGGCTGCCAACTCCCATGCATTTCGCCAAATTCTCACGCTGATCACAAATTTCTCTTGCTCGGTGGTGAGAAATTCTGTGATCAAAGAAAATTTCAAAACTCATATCAACTGCATGGGCCATGGGTGTTGGAAGCAGAAGCAGCGACGGGGACAGATGCGGATGGGGAGCGGGGCTGGCGAGTGTTTGCCGGGCTGGCGAGTCGCTCACTGCAGCTCCGGCCATGGAGCAGTCTCAGTGCAAGGCGTTGGAAGCGTTGCGCCGCTGCCGTGAGAGTCTCTGTGCCAAATTCGCCCAGGCATGGATCAGGCTGAGGCTCGGTGAATCCTGGAGGACAACCAGTGGCTGCTGGAAGTAAGTACCAAGCACTGGGTAGAAACGGTGGAAGATAGTGGACGTCAAATGGGGGTGATTGGAGAAAGCATCCTGCTTGCCTGCTAGATTTTCACTTACTGTAACTGCAGGAAAAATGTTCCCAATGTTGGGGGAGTTCAGAACCAGGGGTCACAGTTTAAGAATAACGGGGGGGGGGGGGGGGGGGCAGTTAGGACTGAGATGAGGACAAACTTTCTTCACACAGAGAGTTGTGAATATGCGGAATTCTCTGCCACAGAAGGCAGTGCAGGCCAATTCACTGGATGTTTTCAAGAGAGAGTTACATTTAGTTCTTGGGGCTAACGAAATCAAGGGATATGGGGAAAAAACAGGAAAGAGGTACAGATTTTAGATGAATAGCCATGATCATATTGAATGGCAGTGCTGGCTCGAAGGGCTGATGGCCTATTCCTGCACCTATTTTCTATGTTTCTAGGCTTGAGTATATGGCAATAAACTCGATCACTTGATTTTGAAGCATTCATGCATGGTGGAGGTATAATGTAGTCATAGAGTGATACAGTGTGAAAACAGGCCTTCGGCACAACTTGCCCACACCCGCCAACATGTCCCAGCTACCCTACCTGCTGGGGGGAATTCCCTACCATACTGTGGAATGTAATTAGGAATGTAATTTACTCTAACCTTATTCATAGCTATATATTTAAAGCATATATATTGCATTCAAGTGTAGGTTAAAAGACTCGCTACAGTATGCACCATATTGCACAATTTCAAGCTGAAAAATGCAAAAGTTCCGTACTAATGGGAGGGGGACACCCTCCTCCCACCCCCCCCCCCCCAGTCGCCATGCTCCCTCGGGCTTGGTCTCTCGCAATTTCTCACTCCCAACTCTCACCCAATGTTGGCAGCCCTGTGCACCTGATGGGCCGAAGGGCCTGTTTCCACGCTGTTTCTTTCCATCAATAAATTTTGAAAAATGCGTGATGAATCCACTTAAGCAAAACAAAAAAAGAGCTCAACCTGTAAGGAGAAAGCTTCCGGGCTCCGTCCAGAATTAGTGTAAAAATATTCTTATTTAGAACTGGACTGAGAGATTATACAGAGTGGCGAATCTCTGGAATATTCTAAGGCAGAGGGTTGTGGAGGCTCGGTCACTGACTGCACTCAAAACAGATTCGGAACATCAGGGCAATAAAGGGGGACATGGCAGGAAAGTGTGGGTTAGATCAGCAGTGATCACTTTGAATGGCAAAGTGGGCCTGACTGACCTGCTCTGTATTTGTACATACCATCCTGGTAAAGATCTATCATCCCCACCAACTCATGTTCATTACAAACCAGCAGAAAGGCTTCAACTACCAAGTCTCTTGAATGGAAGCCGATGGGGGGCAAACAATAATCTGCAAGCATGTAGTCAGCTGTGATGAAGGTAGACACAAAATGCCGGAGTAACTGAGGGGACAGGCAGTATCTCTGGGGAGAAGGAATGGGTGACATAGAAACATAGAAAATAGGTGCAGCAGGTGGCCTTTTGGCCCTTCAAGCCTGCACCACCATTCATTGTGATCATGGCTGATCATCCACAATCAGTACCCCGTTCCTGTCTTCTCCCCATATCCCTTGATTCCACAAGCCCCTGTAGCTCTATCTAACTCTCTTTTAAATTCATCCATTGAATTGGCCTCTACTGCCGTCTGTGGCAGAGAATTCCACAAATTCACAACTCTCTGGGTGAAAAAGTTTTATCTCATCTCAGTTCTTAGACTGTGGTCCCTGGTTCTGGATGCCTCCATCATTGGGCAATTTTTTCCTGCATCCAGCTTGTCCAGTCCTTTTATAATTTTATACGTTTCTATTAGATATCCTCTCATCCTTCTAAGTTCCAGTGAATACAAGCCCAGTCTTTCCAATCTTTCCTCATATGACAGTCCCGCCATCCCGAGGATTAACCTCGTGAACCTACGCTGCACTGCCTCAATAGCAAGGATGTCCTTCCTCAAATTAGGAGACCAAAACCGCACACAATACTCCAGATGTGGTCTCACCAGGGCCTGTGCAACGGCAGAAGGACCTCTTTACTTCTATACTCAAATCCTCTTGTTATGAAGGCCAACATGCCATGTTATGAAGGCCAAACGTTGCCTATTTCCTTTGCTACACAGATGCTGCCTCACCCGCTGAGTTTCTCCAGCATTTTTATCTACATGCCATTCGCTTTCTTCACTGCCTGCTGTACCTGCATGTTTACTTTCAGTGACTCGTGTATAAGGACACCCAGGTCTCATTGCACTTCCCTTTTTCCTAATCTGGCACTATTGAGATAATAATCTGCTTCCTTGCTCTTGCTGCCTAAATGGATAACCTCACATTTATCTACATTATACTGCATCTGCCACGCATTTGCCCACTCACTCAACCTGTCCAAGTCACCCTGCAACCTCCTTGCATCCTCTTCGCAGTTCACTGCCACCCAGCTTTGTGCCATCTGCAAATTTGTTAGTGTTACATCTAAATCATTAATATATATTGTAAATAGTTGCGGCCCCAGCACCGAGAGTTGCGGCACTCCATTCGCCTCTGCCTGATATTCTGACAGGGATCCGTTTATTCCTACTCTTTGTTTCTCTATCCATGTCAATATCCTACCCCCAATACCATGTGCTCTAATCTTGCCCCCTAATCTCCTGTGTGGGACCTTATCAAAGGCATTCTGAAAGTCCAGATACACTACATCCACTGGCTCTCCTTCATCCTTTTTACTTGTCACATTCTCAAAAAATTCCAGAAGATTAGTCAAGTACAATATCCCCTTCATAAATTCATGCTGATTTGGACCAATTCATTACTGCTGTCCAATGCGCTGTTATTAATTCTTTAATAATTTACTCCAGCATCTTCCCCACCACCGATGTCAGACTAACTGGTCTGTAATTCCGTTTACTCTCTCGCTCCTATCTTGAAACGTGGGATAACATTAGCAACCCTCCAATCCACACAAACTGATCCTGAATCTATAGAACATTGGAAAATTATCACCAATGCAATAATAATAATACTTTATTGTCATTGTAAATACATACAACAACATTTCAGGCGCATTGCCCGAGCGGAGCTCCAACGTATCAGATAAATAATAACGACAATGGAAACAACAAAAACGTCAAGAAAAACATAGTCAGAATGTTCAATATTTCACAATATAGTGTTGTGGCAGTATAAAATATTGGCTATGGGGGCTATGTGTTCAAAGCAGAGTTCAGAGTGGTGATGGCCTTGGGGTAGAAACTGTTCGTTAATCTTGTGGTGTGTGATTTGATGGATCAGTAACGCTTTCCTGAGGGCAGAAGGGCAAAGAAGTGATGTGCGGGATGAGATGGATCCTTTAGGATGTGTGATGCCTTCCGCAGGCAACGAGAGCTAAAGATCTCTTCCAGGGCAGGCAGGTGTGTGTTGGTGATCTTCTGAGCTGTATTGATGACTCTCTGCAGAACCTTCTTGTCTGCCGCAGAACTGTTGCTTTACCACACCAGGATGCCATGTGTCAGGACACTCTCTGTGGAGCAACAGTAGAATGACACTAGCAGCTGTGGCAAGTTAACTTTCCTGAGTGATCTTAGGAAGTAAAGCCGTTGTTGTCAGGTTGGAGGCCGGTGACTAGTGGGGTGCCTCAATTGCAGATCTGTGTTGGGTCCATTGTTGTTTGTCATGTACATCAATGATCTGGATGATGGTGTGGTAAATTGGATTAGTAAGTATGCAGATGATACTAAGATAATAATAATAATAATAATAATAATAATAATAGATTTTATTTATATAGCGCTTTTCAGGACTCAAAGTCGATAGGTGGTGTGGTGGATAATGAAGTCGATTTTCAAAGTCCACAGAGATATTTAGGCCTTTTGGAAGAGTGGGCTGAAAGATGGCAGATGGAGTTTAATGCTGATAAGTGTGAGGTGCTACATCTTGGCAGGACAAATCAAAATAGGACGTACATGGTAAATGGTAACGAATTGAGGAATATGGTTGAACAGAGGGATCTAGGAATAATTGTGCATCGTTTCCTGAAGGTGGAATCTCATGTAGATAGGGTGGTAAAGAAAGCTTTTGGTGTGCTGGCCTTTATAGAGCATTGAGTATAGTAGTTGGGATGTAATGTTAAAATTGTACAAGGCATTGGTGAGGCCAATTCTGGAGTATGCAGTACAATTTTGGTCGCCAAATTATAGGAAAGATGTCAACAAAGTAGAGAGAGCAGAGGAGATTTACTAGAATGTTGCCTGGGTTTCAGCAACTAAGTTACAGAGAAAGGTTGAACAAGTTAGGTCTTTATTCTTTGGAGCGCAGAAGGTTAAGGGGGGACTTGATAGCGGTCTTTAAAATGATGAGAGGGATAGACAGACTTGACGTGGATAAGCTTTTTCCATTGAGAGTAGGGAAGATTCAAACAAGAGGACATGATTTGAGAATTAAGGGACAGAAGTTTAGGGGTAACATGAGGGGGAACTTCTTTACTCAAAGAGTGGTAGCTGTGTGTATTGAGCTTCCAGTGGAAGTGGTGGAGGCAGGTTCGATTTTATCATTTAAAAATAAATTGGATAGGTATATGGACTTGGGATAGGGGAAAGGAATGGAGGGCTATGGTCTGGTCAGGTATATGGGAAAGGAATGGAGGGTTATGGTCTGAGTGCAGGTAGATGGGACTGGGGAGAATAAGTGTTCGGCACGGACTAGAAGGGCCGAGATGGCCTGTTTCTGTGCTGTAATTGTTATGTTATATGTTATGTCGTGCGTTCCTAACCAGGGAGTGCGTGTTAGTTGACCACCTGAGATGTGCTGAGATGTGGGTGCCCAGGAACCTGAAACTGGAGACTGTCCACTCTTTCTCCGTTTATGTGCAGTGGGGGATGGTCACCATGCTTCTTCCTGAAGTCAATGATAAGCTCTTTTGTTTTCTTTGTATTGAGTGCTAAGTTGTTCTCTGAGCACCAGCCTATTAACCTCTGTACCTCCTCCCTGTAAACTGACTCATCGCCCTCAGTGATCAGCCTGCGAATTTAATGATGGTGTTCTTGTTGTGGGTCGGTATGCAGTCATGCCTATAGAGGGAGTAGTGGAGGGGGCTCAGCACACAGCCTTGTGGAGCTCCTGTGCTGAGTGTCAGAGTGGGGGTGTGGTGGGGTCCCATCCTGACTGACTGCGGCCAGTCCGTAAGGAAGTCCTTGATTTCTCGAGCCACCTCCTTGAGTACCCTGGGATGCAGACCATCAGGCCCTGGGAATTCATCAGCCTTCAGTCCCATCAGTCTACCCAATACTATTTCTCGCCTAATGCAAATTTCTTTCAGTTCTTGTCTCCCCAGATCCTCTGGGAGATTGTTTGCTTCTTCCTTAGTGAAGACAGAACCAAAGTACCTGTTCAACTCTTCTGCCATTTCCCTGTTCCCGATAATAATTTCACCTGTTTCTGCCTTCAAGGGACCCAGATTAGTCTTTACTAATCATTTTCTCTTAACATACCTAAAGAAACTTTTACTACCCTTCTTTATATTCTTGGCCAGCTTATCCTCATACTTCATCTTTTCACCCCGTATTGCCCTTTTTGTTACCTTCTGTTGTCCTTTGAAAGTTACTCAATCCTCAGGCTTCCCGCTACTCTTTGCTATATTATACACCTTTTCGTTTAGTTTTATTCCATCCCTAACTTCCCTTGTCAGCCACTGTTGCCTCTTAGAATCTTTCTTCCTCTTTGGAATGAAATGATCCTGCATCTTCTGCATTATGCCCAGAAATTCCTGCCATTGCTGTTCCACCGTCATTCCTGCTAGGATTCTTTTCCAGTTGACCTTGGCCAGCTCCTCTCTCAAGCCTTCATAGCCCCCTTTGTTCAACTGCAACACTGACACTTCTGATTTAACCTTCTCCCTCTCAAATTGCAGATTAAAATTTATCATATTATGGTCACTATCTCCTTGCAGTTCCTTTACCTTGAGTTCCTTTATTAAATCTGGTTCATTAGACAACACTAAATCCAGAATTGCCTTCCCTCTGTTAGGCTCCAGTGCAAGCTGCTCTAAGAATCCATTTCGGAGGCACTCTACAAACTCCCTTTCTTGGGGTCCAGAACCAACCTGATTTTCCCAGTCTACCTGCATATTGAAATCTCCCATAACCACAGTGGCTTTACCACTGATGACCCCTTTTCCCGTCTCCAACGCACCCCATCCTCATGGAACCCCCCTCATAGCCTTCCGGCTTTAGAACTCTTTATTCAAAACTGCCGCCGTGACATCAACCGCCTCAACTTCTCCACTCCCCTGTCTCACTCCAATCTCTCCCCCCCTGAACGCACTGCCATCGACTCACTCCGCAACAACCTAGATTGGGTTATCAAACCCACCGACAAGGGAGGTGCCGTGGTAGTCTGGCGCGTCGATCTCTACAAAGCTGCCACGCGCCAACTCTCGGACACCTCCTCCTACTTACCCCTGGACCATGACCCCACTGACGAGCACCAGGCCACCATCTCCAGCACCATCACCGACTTCATCCACTCCCACGCCCTGCCCGACCGAGCCTTCAACCTCATCGTTCCCCAGCCCCGCACAGCCCGCTTTTACCTTCTCCCCAAAATCCACAAACCTGACTGTCCCGGTAGACCCATTGTCTCTGCCTGTTCGTGCCCCACCGAACTCATCTCCACCTACCTCGACTCCATCCTATCCCCCTTGGTTAAATCCCTCCCTACCTATGTTCAAGACACCTCAGACACTCTCCGTCATCTCCGCGCATTCCACTCTCTAGGCCCTCACCCCCTCATCTTCACCATGGACGTCCAGTCATTGTACACCTCCATCCCCCACCAGGATGGTCTCGAAGCCCTCCGTTTTTTCATCGACCGTAGAAGCAATCTATACCCGGCCACTGACACCCTCCTCCGCCTAGCGGAGCTGGTCCTTACACTTAATAACTTTTCATTTGACTCCTCCCATTTCCTCCAAATACAAGGCGTAGCTATGGGCACACGCATGGGCCCCAGCTACGCCTGCCTCTTTGTCGGGTACGTAGAACAATCCTTGTTCAATGCGTACCAGGGCCCCATCCCCGACCTCTACCTCCGCTACATCGATGATTGTTTTGGTGCCACATCCTGCACCCACACACAACTGACTAACTTCATCCGCTTCACCACCAACTTCCATCCGGCACTCAAATACACCTGGACCATTTCCGACACTTCCCTACCATTCCTTGACCTCACTATCTCCATCGCAGGTGATAGACTCCTTACCGACATCCACTACAAACCTACCGACTCCCATGGCTATCTGGACTACACTTCTTCCCACCCTGCTTCCTGTAAGGACTCCATCCCCCACTCCCAATTCCTCCGTCTACGCCGCATCTGCTCCCAGGATGAGGCGTTCCACACCAGGGCATCTGAAATGTCCTCATTCTTCAGGGAACGGGGGTTCCCCTCCTCCACCATAGATGAGGCTCGCACCAGGGTCTCTGCCATACCCCGCAACACTGCTCTCTCTCCCCATCCCCACTCACAACAAGGGCAGAGTCCCCCTAGTCCTCACCTTTCACCCCACCAGCCGTCACATACAAGTGATCCTCCGTCAGTTTCGCCACCTCCAACGTGACCCCACCACTCGCCACATCTTCCCATCTCCCCCCATGTCTGCCTTCCGCAAAGACCGCTCCCTCCGTAACTCCCTTGTCAATTCTTCCCTTCCCTCCCATACCACCCCCTCCCCTGGTACTTTCCCTTGCAACCGCAAGAGATGCAACACTTGTCCCTTCACCTCCCCCCTCCACTCCATTCAAGGACCCAAGCAGTCGTTCCAGGTGCGACAGAGGTTCACCTGCATCTCCTCCAACCTCATCTATTGCATTCGCTGCTCTAGATGCCAGCTGATCTACATCGGTGAGACCAAGCGGAGGCTTGGCGATCGTTTCGCCGAACACCTCCGGTCGGTCCGCAATAACCAACCTGAACTCCCGGTGGCTCAGCACTTCAACTCCCCCTCCCATTCCGTATCTGACCTCTCTGTCCTGGGTCTCCTCCATAACCACAGCGAGCAACACCGTAAATTGGAGGAAATGCACCTCATATTCCGCTTGGCCAGTCTACATCCTGGGGGTTTGAACATTGAATTCTCCCAATTCTGCTAGCCCTTGCTGTCCCCTCCCCTTCATCAGCCATCTGGTTGTCTCCTCCCCTCCCCCAGCCCTCGGGCTCCTCCTCCGCCTTTTTCCTTTTTTCCTTTCTTCTCCCACACCCTATCAGTCTGAAGAAGGGTTTCGGCCCGAAACGTTACCTATTTCCTTCGCTCCATAGATGCTGCTGCACCCGCTGAGTTTCTCCAGCATTTTTGTGTACCGTGGCTTTACCTTTGTTACATGCCAATTTAAACTCCTACTCCAACTTGCACCCCGTATCCAGGCTACTGTTCAGGGGCCTGTAGATAACTCCCATTAGGCTCTTCTTACCGTTACAATTCCTCAATTCTATCCACAATGACTACATCGTCAGTCCTATGTCATCCCTCGCAATGGACTGAATTCCATCCCTCATCAACAGGGCTACCCCAACTCCTCTGCCCACCTGCCTGTCCTTTCTATAGGACGTAGAACCCTGAATATTCAGTTCCCAGTCCCGATCCTCCTGCAGCCATGTCTCTGTAATCCCCACAATGTCATATCTACCAATCTCTAACTGAGCCTCAAGCTCATCCACATTACTTCTTATACTTTGTGCATTCATATATAATTATTTTCATCCATTACTCACTTCACGTTTCACACTGATTCCTATTTCATTTGGGCATACTCTCCTATCCCATCGTGAGCTTTCTGTCCCATTAATTCTGGTGTCTTTCTTAACTTTTCTTATACTCACTTTCCCTTTAACTCCATCCTTGTATTTCCAATTTGTCTCTTCCCCCCCACTATTTAGTTTGAACTCATCCGTGTAACAGTGGCAAACCTGCCTGCCAGAATGCTGGTCCGTCCGCTTGGTGACATTTCAGGTCGAGTCTGAAGAAGAGTCTCGACTCAAAATATCACCCATTCCTTCTCTACCTTTGATTTAAACCAGCATCAGCAGTTCTTTCCTACACATTTTGTCAGCTGGGATGATCTGGTCCACCTCATTACACCCGCTGCAATCCTTCATTGCACATCGGCTGGGAAGGTTTTCCCACAGACGATCTTATAGAGGAATATAAAACAATGACAGGCATTGATAAGATGCAGTGGCCAGTCTTTTACCCAGGGTGGGGGAGGTATAAAACGCACGAGCATAGGTTTAAGGTGAGAGAAAGTTGTATAAAGGGACCAAGCAGTGTGGTGCGTACTTGGAACGAGCTATCAGAGGAAGTAGGAAAGGGGTTTCATAGACAGCATTTAAGACAGTGGGACAGGTACATGGCTATGAAAGGATGCAGCCCAGACAAGTGGGACTGGCTCAGGGAGGATACTTGACCAGGTGTTGTAGACTTATGAGGAGTTCATGTACATAGCTCCCTGCAAGTGGCACGAGATGGGCAGGGTGAGGAAAGCAATGGGGACACTGAGCTTCATCAGTCAGGGACTCGAGTATAGAAGTTGGGACCTTATGTTGCAGTTGTACAAGTTGTTGGTGAGGCCACACTTGGAGTATGTTCAGCTTAGGTCACTCTGCTATAGGGAAGATGCCATTAAGCAGCAAAGAGTGCAGAGAAAATTGACAAGGATGTTGCCAGGACTCCATGGACGGTTACAGGGATAGATTGGACAGGCTAGGACCCATCCTTTATACACATCTTATAGATGTGCATACAATTATGAAGGGAATAGATGGGGATGAATGCAGAGGGTCTTTTTTCCCCAGGACTGGGCAATCAAGAACTAGAGGGCATAGCTTTAAGGTGAGAGGGGAAATATTTAAACGGGTAACATTTCCACTCAGTGGTGGTATGTATATTGAACAAGGTGCCAGAGGAAGTCATTGAAGCAGGTATAACAACACAATTTAAAGGTTTCGAGGGATATGGGTCAAACGCAAGCTAATGGTACTTGCATAGATGGGGCATTTTGTACAATTTGAGCCTGGGCCGGGGCATGCTTCCATGTTGTGTGACTGACACGTCCATTGTGTCGACTGGATGTGGTTGGAAGCAAATGATCATGATGGCTTAGTGCTGTCAAACAGGGGGGTCTCATGGCCTTTATACAGATGAGGCTGCATCAAGATCATCTCTGCTTTTTCTGAAGCTTCTAAACACTGCAGGAAGTGAAGATAAAATGATACAAATGAACAAATTCATTTATTTTGATTCCAGATTACATTTGATACCAAAAACCGTAGAAAATCTTGATTAGTGACTTCCTCAATCACTGATGCAATGAATTTAGGGAGTCGGGTAAAAGGATGAAGCACCGAGCATCAGATACACAAGCAGGAACACTGTCTCCTGAACCACCGAGCTGAGCCTCAGTGTGAAGGAGGCCAGTGTACAAGCTGTAGCCACCCTCCAGACCCAGTGCCCGCCCACCCTCCACAGGAGCAAGACAATGTGGAACAACTGGCAACCCAGCCTAATCACTGAAGATGCTGGAGTAACTCAGCGAGTCAGGCAGCATCTCGAGAGAAAAGGAATACGTGACGGGTCATGACCCTTCATAGGACAGTTTGATGAAGGATCTCGACCCGAAACGTCACCTATTCCCTTTCTCCAGAGATGCTGTCTGACCCAATGAGTTACTGCAGCATTTTGTGTCTTTGGTGTAAACCAGCATCTGCAGTTCCTTCTCACACACAAGCCTAATCACTGCTCTCTAATAACACCACAGTCACCAGAAAGATATATAATTTCCCGGTATCTGTGCAATGTGCTGGCAACCGACTTGCTGGGTGAAATATGCACCCTATTCCTTCAGACTGAGTGCCCCACGTTCTATTCAAGGACAGGTCTAGGCTGCAGATAGAGACCACTTGAACTGAGAGGGTCCTGAGGATTTTTCTTATCCTACTTGAGATAGCCAGAGATGAACAGAGTAGGCAACTAGTACAGATCAGTCTGAAGCAAGGTCTGGATCCGAAACGTTCACCTATCCATGTTCTCCAGGAAAGCTGCCGGACCTGCTGAGTTACTCCAGCACTTTGTGCTCATTTGTAGTACGGATTAGACTTGGGCTGTCACGGCACTCGAGTCAGACTACACTCAAACCCATGGAATTAAATAAATTAAGTTTTAAAGTAGCAAAGTAATAATGTTTTCTGAGCAGACTCAGTGAAATTTCAGCAACTTATTTGGAGCCCTTGGATAGATTAGAAATTGACCCCAATACTAAAACAATCTACTGGATTAATTGCTTTTTGTCGAATCAAAGAGCAATTTAAACGATGCAGGGAAGTAGTGAAATTCCTCTCAGTAAGTCAGTGCTCACAGGACGGTTAGGGTCATAGAGTTCCCTGCGCCCCACCTCAGCATCCTTCACCAGTTTCCCTGCTGGCCATTTAGTTAGTTCATTCAGAGGGTTGACTGTAGTCAAGGGGTGAATTAGTCACTGAGAACTGAGGTAACACTCGAGTGTTGGTCCATCAGAGGACTGTCAAGGCATGATCTGCTGCCCCCGATCTGAAGCATTGCAGCCGCACGTGTTTTAAGTTGTACAGGAAGCGGAGTTAATACAGTGTGGACTGCAGTGTGATCCCCTTCCTCAACAGGGGAGCAGTACCTGTACAATGTGCTGGCAATATTCACCATCCCTCGGACCACCTTCACAATATAGTATTCGAGGCCATGTCTTTTAAAATCTGCACTATGGATGGGGAGATTATGAACTGATTAAAAGTGTTTGTTTTGCTAAAAGAAGAAGTTCGAGAAGCAGTGACATCAGAAAATGAATCGAGGATTGGGAGCCAAGCACAATATTAAGGCAGATGAATGGAGGTTCCTCCACATTTCTGAGGCAGCAATAGACAAACGATCTACCGATACCTGAACATAGATGCAGCCACCAAAGCAGCCTCTCCGTTTCATCCTGCACATTATTTCTTTCAGTTACGTTTAATCAAAGTGACTAAAATCTTTTGCATTTGCTTATCAATTGTCCCATCGTCGATGTGTATTCAGCCTAACCTGACCTCGAGAGACTGATTTCCGTTCGCTGGTGTCCCTGGTTTCGTGAGGGAGCTGATAACCGTCCCAGTGGTTCACGGGCCGATTCTTCCCCCAGTCAGACGGTAGCTGATGAGAACGCCACGACGACTGTGACTGACAGCTCGTCCTTGACGAGTCCCACCACCCGCCAGTGGAGTCAGAGTAGGCCCTATGTCCATTGCCCAGCGCTGGGTGATGAACAGCAGGGGGTCCAAACCCCTGTTCTCTGGAACGCTGCCTCGGCAAGTAGGAATCAGCAGGCTGAACAGGCGGGCAGGCAAAGTGACTGAATTCACGGAAGTCGTTTCTTGGTGGATACTTTCCACGATTTGTT
>CM075991.1:435445-474313 GCA_038087875.1 Malacoraja senta
GAACGAGACACAGAAAGCTGGAACACAACGCACACAAGCTAAGGCTTTTGAAATGGAAAAGAGACTGCTGGTGCCCTGCAATTTCCCTGCACCCTTCAGGCCGGCCAGAGTTAATGAAGTGCTTTTGAAGTGTAGTCACTATTACAATTTCAGAAACACAACATCCAATTTAGGGTTGGAGCTATAGAGCAGGGAAACGGGCCCTTTGGCCCACCTTGTCCATGCGAACAAGGTCGTCTTTCTGAGCTAGTCACTTTCCATCCATGTAATCCAAAAAAAAAAAGGAAAACAAATTTTTTTTTTAAATGTTCGGCACGGACTTGAAGGGCCAGGATGGCCTGTTTCCGTGCTGTAATGGTTAAATGGTAATGTCCAAATGTATTATAAACACTATAATTGTTCCCACCTCCGCTACTTTCTCTGGCAGCTCGTTCCATATAGTCACCACCCTCTGTGTGAAAAAGCTTTCCCTCACGTCCTCTAAGTGAAATTTGAGATAATCCTCTTCACAGTCCACTACACCATCAACTTCGGTGGTGTCTGCAAACTTACCATGTTAACAACATTGTCATCCAAATCGTTAATATAGATGACAAACAACAGCGGAACCGGCACCCACCCCTGCAGACTCATGAAAACAACCCTCCACTACCACCCTCTGACTCCTTCCACCAAGCCACCATTGTATGGAAATGGCTAACATTTGATCTGGTCTAACATGCAGGACTTTGTCAAAGGCCTTGCTGAAGTCCACATAGACAACATCTACAGCCGGCCCTGGTCAATCCTCAGGATCCTTGGTAAAAAGCTGAATCAAAGTAGTGACACATAATTCCTCACACACAAAGTCTTGCTGACTATCACTATGGAGTAGAATGGAGATGAAGAGGAATTTCTTTAGTCAGAGGGTGGTAAATCTGTGCAATTCATTGCCACAGACAGCTGTGGAGGCAAAGTCAATGGGTATTTTTAAGGCAGAGATAGATTAGTTCTTGATTAGTAAGGGAATCAAAGATTATAGCGGTCACGGTGGTGCAGCGGTAGAGTTGCTGCCTTACAGCGAATGCAGCGCCGGAGACCCGGGTTCCATCCTGACTACAAGTGCTGTCTGTACAGAATTTGTACGTTCTCCCTGTGACCTGCATAGGTTTTCTCCGAGATCTTCGGTTTCGTCGCACACTCCAAAATCGTACAGGTTTGCAGGTTAATTGGCTTGGTAAATGTAAACCTAGTGGGTGTAGGATAGTGTCAATGTGCGAGGATCGCTGGCCGGCACGGACCCCGATGGGCCGAAAGGGCCTGTTTCCCCACTGTATCTCTAAACTAAGCTAAACTAAATCATGGGGGAAGGCAGAAGAATGGAGTTGAGAGGAAAAAATCGATCAGCTATGATCGAATGGCAGAGCAATGGGCTGAATGGCTTAATTCTGCTCTTATGCCTTATCAACATGAGTAGTTCTTGCTCATAACTTCTGAGAGTGTGGAGTCCTTTGCTGAGGGCGGAATAGTCAAATATTAGAGTACAGCTTTAAATTGAAGGGAGATGCGTGGAGCAAGTTTTGTTTACACAGAGATAGCTGGAATCTGCTGCCAAGGTGGAGGTGAAGCAGACACAATAGCCACATTTAAGAGGCATTTAGACAGGCACATGAACAGGCAGGGAATGGAGAGAGAAAGCCATGTGTAGATGGAGTTGTATTATGGTTGTTATAAATATCATGAGCCAGATGGACTGTTCCTGTGCTATGTTCAAATTGCACTCTCAATACAAGTAGATACTTTCTAATGTCAGGATAAACAAAATTCTTAGTAAAACTAGACATGGAATTGATGGAGAAATTCCATCAATTCAGTAACATGATATTCATGTTACTGGTTGTCTGGTTCGGTTCTCATTGTTTATAACCCAAACATTTTGCCAGTTGGAAGTTCCCGAAGAACAGAAGATTCCTGTAGCCCCAAGCCAGCGAATCCTCCCACTGGTCTCCCAAACACTCACACACATGTACAAGTTGTACAAAAGTCGGGGGGTTGTAAGGCGAGGAGCATCTTATGTAGAAATGTTTAGAAATGTAAGCATCCCATCGATAATGTTATCAATTTATCTAAAAACATACATGCAAAATTCCTTACGTTTACTGTACAGACGGGATAGTGCAACAGGCTGCTCCGCTCAATAGGGATTTATTAAGCAACCAAATACTAAAAAAAAAAGACATATAGTGCTGGAGTAACTCAGCGAGTCAGGCAGCATCTCTGGTGAACATGGATGGATAGGTGACCTTTTGGGTCGGGACGCTTTTTAGTCTGAAGAAGGGTCCTGATCTGAAACATCAGCTAACCATGTTCTCCGGTGATGCTGCCTGACCTGCTGAGTTACGCCAGCACTATGTGTGCATTAAAAAAAAAAACAGCATCTACAGTTCCTTGTTGGCTGTGGAAGAGGTGATAACAAAGGGATAAATGGAAGTGGACACTGGAACTTGGAGGACGGCTGGGGTGGTGGAGGAGTGGAGAGAGGGGGGAATGCAGGGGTTTACTTGAAATCGGAGAAATCAAGGTTCATATCACTCTGTTGTAAGCTGCCAAAGTGAATCCCCGGAGAACATGGATAGAGGTGAAGTTTTGGGACGGGATCCTTGACCAAGTGTGCCTACTTTGAAGAAGTTCCCCTCCTATCTCCGACCTCCATTTTGACTGACTGGAGGCAGGGAGCTGAGAGAGGCCACTCATTCACTGACCTGTGGACTATTCTGTTCACCCCTGGTTTTCCATTGGCTTTGGCTGCTGCTTGCGTCGTTGCTGGTGCAACCAGCCAATCCGTGGCTGGGAATCTGCTCCCGACGTAGATATCCGTGAAGAAAGGATCATCTTCCAGTTCCCTAGGAGTACAATAGGAGGAGAGCCAGGTCAGCCCGTCATTGGGTACATGCCCACCAATGGACAGCAGAGCAATCTGTGGCACAGAGTCCGCAATTTAATGGGATCACAGCAGTTAAATAAAAACTGTCCACTCCAATACTATTTCCCAGCTTTTATTTTATTTGTTAATGTGTGGCTTTGTGGTTGAGCCCATTATTTATTGCCAATCTCTTGTAAAGAAGGCAATGAAACCGTACAGAACTGTGGCACGGTGGTGCAGGGGTAGAGTTGCTCCTTACAGCGCTAGAGACCCGGGTTCAATCCTGACTACGGATGCTTGTCTGTACCGCTACAGTTCCACACTGTATCTTTAAAACTAAAACTAGAACTGCAGTTAGGCCACAGTTGGAGTAAACTGCAGTCCTGCTCGCACCATTGGACAAGGGAGAGCCAGTGGATGTAGTGTACCTGGACTTTCCGAAAGCATTTGGTAAGGTCCCACATAGGAGATTAGTGGGCAATATTAGGGCACATGGTATTGGGGGTAGAGCGCTGACGTGGGATAGACAATTGGTTGGCAGACAGGAAACAAAGAGTAGGGATTAACGGGACCCTTTCAGATGGCAGGCAGTGACTATTGGGGTACCGCGAGGCTCGGAGCTGGACCGCAGCTATTTACAATATACATCAATGATTTAGATGGAGGGATTCAAAGTAACATTAGCAAATTTGCAGATGACACAAATCTGGGTGTCAGTGTGAACTGTGAGGTGAGAGGGCAGATGCATGGCAGATGCAGTTTAATGTGGTATATATGTGAGGTTATTCATAGCAAAAGGATTTGAATATAGGAGCAGGGAGGTTCTACTGCAGTTGTACAGGGTCTTGGTGAGACCACACCTGGAGTATTGCGTACAGTTTTGGTCTCCAAATCTGAGGAAAGACATTCTTGCCATAGAGGGAGTACAGAGAAGGTTCAGCAGACTGATTCCTGGGATGTCAGGACTTTCATATGAAGAAAGACTGGATAGACTTGGCTTGTACTCGCTAGAATTTAGAAGATTGAGGGGGGATCTTATAGAAACTTACAAAATTCTTAAGGGGTTGGACAGGCTAGATGCAGGAAGATTGTTCCCGATGTTGGGGAAGTCCAGGACAAGGGGTCACAGTTTAAGGATAAAGGGGAAATCCTTTAGGACCGAGATGAGAAAAATATTTTTCACACAGAGAGTGGTGAATCTCTGGAACTCTCTGCCACAGAAGGTAGTTGAGGCCAGTTCATTGGCTATATTTAAGAGGGAGTTAGATGTGGCCTTGTGGCTAAAGGGATCAGAGGGTATGGAGAGAAGGCAGGTACAGGATACTGAGTTGGATGATCAGCCATGATCATATTGAATGGCGGTGCAGGCTCGAAGGGCCGAATGGCCTACTCCTGCACCTATTTTCTATGTTTCTATGTTTTTTATGTTATCCATTTTGGTAGCAAAAACAGGAAGGCAGATTATTATCTAAATGGTGTCGTTGGGAAAAGGGGAAGTACAATGGGATCTTGGGGTCCTTGTTCATCAGTCAATGAAAGTAAGCATGCAGGTACAGCAGGCAGTGAAGAAAGCGAATGGCATATTGGCCTTTATAACAAGAGGAGTTGAGTATAGGAGCAAAGAGGTCCTTCTGCTGTTGTATAGGGCCCTAGTGAGACCACACCAGGAGTATAGTGTGCAGTTTTGGTCCCCTAATTTGAGGAAGGACATTCCTGCTATTGAGGGAGTGCAGCGTAGGTTTACAAGGTTAATTCCCGGGCTGGCGAGACTGTCATATGCTGAGAGAATGGAGTGACTGGGCCTGTATACTCTGGAATTTAGAAGGATGAGAGGGAATCTTATTGAAACATAAAAGATTTTTAAGGGTTTGGACACGCTAGAGGCAGGAAACACGTTCCCGATGTTGGGGGAGTTCAGAACCTGTGGCCACAGTTTAAGAATAAGGGGTAAGGCATTTAGAATGGAGATGAGGAAACACTTCTGCACACAGAGAGTTGTGTCTGTGGAATTCTCTGCCTCAGAAGGCAGTGGAGGCCGGTTCTCTGGATACTTTCAAGAGAGAGCTTGATAGGGTTCTTGAAGATAGCAGAGTCAGGGGATATGGGGAGAAGGCAGGATCGGGATACTGATTGTGGATAATCAGCCATGATCACATTGAATGGCGGTGCTGACTCGAAGGGCCGAATGGCCTACTCCTGCACCTATTGTTTATTGTGTATTACAAGATGGATGTGGTGATTCTGGAGACGGGTGCAGAAGAGGTTTACACGGATTATAGAGTTATTAGTTATAAAGTTTTAAAAAGAAACAAAAATGCTGGAGTAACTCAGCGGGTGAGGCAGCATGTCTGGAGAAAAGGAATGGGAGACCCTTCTTCAGACTCATAAAGTTACAAAGAGAGGTTGGACAAACTTGGATTGTGTAATCATTAATCTGAGGGAAGCCCTGATCAAAGTATAGAATATTATGGAGGCAGAGGTAGGGTAGATAGCCCGAGCCCATTTCCCATAGTAGAAATGTCATACACGAGAGGGCACGGGTTTAAGGTGAGAGGGGGACAGTTTTTAAAAAGATGCGCATGGTAAGTAATTTTACACAGAGATGACTGAAACATTCTGCCAAGGGGAATGGTGGAAGCAGACAGAATATTGATGTTTCAGAGGCATTTAGACAGACTCATGAACAGGAAGGGAATGGAGGGACACAAAATGCAGGAGGAACTCAGCGGGGAGATTGCAGGACAGTCTGCATCTCTGGAGAGAAGGAATAGGTGACATTTTGGGTCGAGACCTTTCTTCAGACTGATTGAGAATAGAGGGATATGGATCACGTGCGGGTAGAGGAGGTTAGTCATGGTTGGCACAGGCATTGTGGGCTGAAGGGCCTGTGCTATACTGTCTTGTTCACTGGATGAATGCACCACAGACCACTTCCACTGTGTTGTACTGCAGCTCTTCACAAACCTTGGTCTGAGTTTCAAACAAAGCAGCAGGTGGAAGTAGAGGAAACAGCCGCCTCTTGGTAGAAAGAACTGAAGACGCTGGTTTTAAAAAAGGTACAAAGTGCTGGGTCAGGCAACATCCCTGGAGACTATGGTTGGAATCCTTGTTCAGATTGAAGAAAGGTTCCGACCTGAAATGTCCCTATCTGTCTTTTTCAGAGATAAAGTAAAGTAAAGTCAACTTTATTGTCAATTCAAATAATGCAACAAGAAGTTACACAGAGGATTGAAATTGCGTTTCCCCATACTCCAATGTGCAAGTAATATTTATAACACAGACAATATACCAACAAAGATAGACAATGGACATATACATTATATAAAATATTCAGTGTGCCAGAGTGTAGTAAAATTTTGAGGTATGTTATTAAGGTGCAATAATAAAAGGTGCAATATAGAAAAGTGCAACTAGCATACTGCAGACATTGAGTTAAAGTTAATTTGACAGTCAGTTGGTCTTTGTGTAATGTTCATGGAATTTTCTTGAGTGTGTTGAGTAGTCTGATGGCCTGAGGGAAAAAGCTGTTTTTGAATCTGGTGGTTTTGCTCCGCATGCTGCGGTAGCGCTTGCCGGATGGTAGGAGGGTGAACAGTTTGTGTGCTGGGTGGGTGGTGTCTTTGATGATATTGGTTGCTCTCTTGCGACAGCGAGATGGGTATAAGTCCTGGATTGCTGGTTGGGGTGATCTAGTGATCTTCTCCGCTGTCTGACCTGACCCACTGAATCACTCCAGCACTTTGTGCGTCTTGGTAAATTGGCTGAGGATTGAGCCTGAGGCCCAGGAAGAGGTGCTAGACAAAGAGGGCTGCACAGAAGCAGCTCCTCTCATGCACAGCCGAGCGCTCCCACCATCACCGTCACTAATGACAACTCTCCCAGTTCCTTACTCTGCCTCGTCCAGTAGTTCGCTGTCTGCAGCCGCCTCCTCGGGTCCACTGTTGTGCGCAACGTAACGACGGTCACTGAGGTTCCGCAGCACCAGGTTATAAATGATGTGCTCGTGAGATTTCTGCAGGAGCTGTTCGAAGAATCTGAGACTGGCCATGCTGATCTACGAGAATCCACAACATGTACAACTCACTCAGGGCACAGGGTCATGCAGCACGGAGACAGGAACTTCACACCAACCAGCCCACACCGACAAAAATGCCCCATCTACACTAGTCCCCACCTGTTCACGTTGGGCCCATAATCCCTCTAAATCCTTCTTATCCATGTACTGTCCAAATGTCTTTTGAATGTTGTTATAGTACCTGCCTCAACTACCTCCTCTGGCAACTTGTTCCATACACCCACAACCCTCAGTGTGAAATCGTTGCCTCTCAGGTTCCTATTAAATATTTTCCCCTCCCACCTTAAATCTATATGTTCTGGTTCTTGATTCCCCTAGTCTGCGTAAAAGACTCACACTATCTATCCCCCTCATAGAAACATAGACATAGACATAGAAAATAGGTGCAGGAGGAGGCCATTCGGCCCTTCGAGCCAGCACCACCATTCATTGTGATCATGGTTGATCGTCCCCAATCAATAACCCGTGCCTGCCTTCTCCCCATATCCCTTGACTCCAATAGCCCCTTGAGCTCTATCTAACTTTCTCTTAAATCCATCCAGTGACTTGGCCTCCACTGCCCTCTGTGGCAGGGAATTCCATAAATTCACAACATCCTTCTAAACTCCAGTGAATACAAGCCTAGTCTTTTCAATCTTTCCTCATATGACAGTCCCGCCATCCCAGGGATCAATCTCGTGAACCTACACCGCACTGCCTCAATCACAAAGTTGTCCTTCCTCAAATTAGGAGACCAAAACTGTACACAATACATGATTAGGGTCTGATTAGGAACAGTCAACATGGATTTGTGCCTGGAAGGTCATGCTTGACTAATCTTCTTGAATTTTTCGAAGAGGTTACTAGGGAAATTGATGAGGGTAAAGCAGTGGATGTTGTCTATATGGACTTCAGTAAGGCCTTTGACAAGGTTCCTCATGGAAGGTTGGTTAAGAAGATTCAATTGTTGGGTATTAATGGTGGAGTAGCAAGATGGATTCAACAGTGGCTGAATGGGAGATGCCAGAGAGTAATGGTGGATGGCTGTTTGTCAGGTTGGAGGCCAGTGACTAGTGGGGTGCCTCAGGGGTCTGTGTTGGGTCCACTGTTGTTTGTCATGTACATCAATGATCTGGATGAAGGTGTGGAAAATTGGATTAGTAAGTATGCAGATGATACTAAGATAGGTGGTGTTGTGGATAATGAAGTAGATTTTCAAAGTCTACAGAGAGATTTAGGCCATTTGGAAGAGTGGGCTGAAAGATGGCAGATGGAGATTAATGCTGACAAATGTGAGGTGCTACATCTCGGCAGGACAAATCAAAATAGGACGTACACGGTAAATGGTAGCGAATTGAGGAATGCAGTTGAACAGAGGGATCTAGGAATAACTGTGCATAGTTCCCTGAAGGTGGAATCTCATGTAGATAGGGTGGTAAAGAAAGCTTTTGGTGTGCTGGCCTTTATAAATCAGAGCATTGAATATAGAAGTTGGGATGTAATGTTAAAATTGTACAAGGCATTGGTGAGGGCAATTCTGGAGTATGGAGTACAATTTTGGTCGCCTAATTATAGGAAGGATGTCAACAAAATAGAGAGAGTACAGAGGAGATTTACTAGAATGTTGCCTGGGTTTCAGCAACCAAGTTACAGAGAAAGGTTGAACAAGTTAGGTCTTTATTCTTTGGAGCGCAGAAGGTTAAGAGGGGACTTGATAGAGGTCTTTAAAATTATGAGCGGGTTAGACAGAGTGGACGTGGATAAGCTTTTCCCATTGAGAGTAGGGAACATTCAAACAAGGGGACATGACTTGAGAATTAAGGGACAGAAGTTTAGGGGAAACATTAGGGGGAACTTCTTTACTCAGAGAGTGGTAGCTGTGTGGAAGTTTCCAGTGGAAGTGGTGGAGGCAGGTTCGATGTTATCCTTTAAAAATAGATTGGATGGGTATATGGACGGGAAAGGAATGGAGGGTTATGGTCTGAGTGCAGGTAGATGGGACTAGGGGGAAGTATTTATTTTTAATTTAAAAAAAAAATAATTTAAAAAAAAATGTTCGGCACGGACTTGAAGGGCCGAGATGGCCTGTTTCCGTGCTGTTATGGTTATATGGTTATATGATCTTATACACCTCTATAAGATCACCTCTCATCTTCCGGCACTCCAAGGAATAAAGTCCTAGCCTGTTCAAATTCTCCCGATAGCTCCGACCCTTTAGTCCTGGTAACATCTGCATGAATCTTCTCTGCATCCTTTCCAGGCTGACAACATCTTTCTTTATCTGTCCCCATCATGAGCTGATACTGTAAGGTCATGCTACATGACAGCAAGAAAGGTGAGGTTTGCAACGTCAAGATGGTCATTTTAGTTTAGTTTAGAGATACAACATGGAAACAGGCCTTCGTCCCACCGAGTCTGCACCGACCAGCGATCCCTGCACACCAATACAAGCCTACAAACATGGGATAATTTACACTCATACTAAGTATACAAACACAAGCCAATTAACCTACAAACCTGTACATCTTTGGAGTGTGGGAGGAAACCAAAACCTCGGAGAAAACCCAAACATGGTCACGGGGAGAACGTACAAGCTCCGTACAGACAGCACCCGTAGTCGGGATCAAATTCGGGTCTCAAAGGCAGCAACTCTAGCAGTGCGTCACCGTGCCGCCCATGGTTTAAGCATTCACCAGTATCAACCTCGGTTGCAAATATAAACTCAAAGATGGGCACAAACTTATTTCTTCCAGCCTATGGGGTGGAGTGCAGCCAAATTATCCTGGCTCACTTGTATTTCTCAATCATTGCACCCACAGAAGCTAGCGATTCAGATTGCAAGACTGAATGAAGGGCAGCACAGTGGCGCAGCGGTAGAGTCGCTGCCACAGCGCCGCAGACACGGGTTCGATCCTGACTATCGGTGCTGTCTGTACAGAGTTTTACGTTTTCCCCGTGACCTGCGTGGGATTTCTCCGGGACCTCCGGTTACCTCACACACTCCAAAGAGGAACAGGTTTGTAGGCTAATTGGCTTGGTAAAATTGTAAATTGTCCCTAGTGTGTGTAGGATAATGTTAGTGTGCGGGGATCGCTGGTCGTCACTCGGTGGGCTGAAGGGCCTGTTTCTGCTCTGTATCTCTAAACTAAAAGAGGCTGGAGCTAACTGTGTTAACGTGTGACAAGTTTGCACTGACCTGTAATGTCAGTGTGCCCTCCCCCAGTTATACAACATACTGGCCTGACACCCTTATAATGACCACACTGCCCTGACCTGTGACCCTGGCGTGCTGGGCTGGAGCTCACCTCGTCAGACAGATGATTGCAACGCTCTATTAGTTGGCAGCGCAGTGCGGGACGGCCTGGGTCCACTGGCACCTCCGCCTGTCGACCATCGCCCAGCAAAAAGCAAACCAGTTGATCCAGCAGCTGAGGGGACGTGGTGTGAGCCAGGATCCCCGTCAGCAGTGCGGTGGAGGACAGGATGGCCATCTCCGACCTAGACACCGTGAACAGTGGTGGTAGTCAGTCTCGTGAAGAGAAACGTGGGCAATAGGAGCATGAGAAGGCCATTCGGCCCTTCATATCTGCTAGGCCAGTCAACATGATCACAAAACATTCAACTTAAAACCCACCCCATCCCTGCCCCCTCTCTTCCATCTGGCCCCAAGAATGTCAAGAGTATTTGTTTGTCATATATCCCAAAATGGAACAGACATTCTTACCTCCTTCCTGAATATATTCATGAATGATATTCCCTGAATATAGTCAATGATTTGGCTTCAACTACTTTCTCTAATGCAGCATTCCACAAGTTCAGCACTCTCCCATTGACAGAGTTATACGACATGCTAATTCCATGCGGACCAAGACGCCTATCCAAATGTATTCAATTTTCCTGTATTTGGTCCAAATCCCTCTAAAACAGGGGCGTTAAATTCATTTAAACTCATTTAGGTCACGGGCAAAATGCGACTTCATGCGTGCTGGATCGCGGCGCACACACGCAAAGGCAGTCCGATCCGGCACCGCGGACAGCTGCAGCCCGCTCTGGCATTGGGGAAATCATCCCGCGGGGCCGGATCAGACCCCTTCGCGGGCCGCGAGTTTGACACCCCTGCTCTAAAACATTCCTATCCATTCGCAATTCAAATGATTTTTCAAATGTTGTAATTGTATCTGCCTCCACCACCTCCTGGGCAGATCATTCCACAGACACACTGTGTGAAAAACTTGTCCCATCCGTCCCTTTAAATCTTTCCATAACTTCTATTTTCAGACTTTCCTACCCTAGGAAAAAGACAGTGAGCATCCTCTTTATCTCTGCCTCTCATGATCTTACATCTCAATCAGGTCGCCCTTCAGCCTCTTTCACTACAGGAAATTGTCCCAGCCTGTCCAATCTCCCCTTATAACTCAAGCCCATGGCTGGAGCCGAGGTCGACGGAGCCTTTTCGGTGACATTTCGGGTTGAGACTTCAAAATTGCCAGCGCCAGCCACAGGCATCAATCACAAAACCATCCCGCCAGCATCACCCTCTGAACGCCATCTCACGGAAAGTTAAAATGGCCGCTCAATTCACACCTGTTTCACGACACCCCAATAAAGGAGAAAATTAACTTACACCTGTAGTAGTTGTGGCTCTAAGACCTTGTGGAAGAAGCGAGTCCTGATCTCACGGGCCAGAGCGGCAGCCGTTACCTGCATGAGGAAAGCGAAACGTAGGTGTTACTGGCAGCAGCTGGAATTGCAGGGTCAGCCAGTGAGAGCACAGACCAAACAGCTTCCACCCACAACTGGTGAATGCTGGTTAAGTGGGAAAAGGCACCCGACCGCTGGCTGGTACTTGGTGAGATGACTGGCACCCCCCTGTAACCAGGTGGCAGGGTCACCGAGCAGCAACACAGGCTTTCACAGCACAACGGTAGAGTTGCAGGTTCAAACGCGTGCTGTCTGTACGGAGTTTGTACCTTCTCCCCATGACCTGCTTGGGTTTTCTCTGAGATCTTCAGTTTACTCCCACACCCCAAAGACGTACAGATATGTAGGTAAATTGGCTTGGTAAATGTAAAATAAATTGTCGCTAGTGTGTGTAGGATAGTGTTAATATGCGGGGGTCGCTGGTCGGCACGGACCCGGTGGGCCAAAGAACCTGTTTCCGCGCTGTATCTCTAAACTAAACGTACTCCAAAGCAAGACAAATGTAAGGATCGGCTCTCCGAGCAGTCTCTGGTTCTAACTGTTATGAGTGAGGATTTCAGCACAGCCTCGCTAAGGAATAACTTGGCAAGAAAGCCACCTGTCTGAAAAGTTCCAGATCAACCAGTTGCACTTCAAACTTGATTCTTGTGTCTTCAAATTTTCAATTTTTGCTTAGGTCATAGTCATAGAGCATAAAAACTAGCCCTTCGGTCCAACTCGTCTATGCCAACCAAGATGCTAGTACCATGTGTCCGTGTTTAGCCCATATCCCTTCAAACATTTCCTATTCATGTACCTGTCCAAGTGTCTTATAAATGCTTTTATTGTATACTTATGTCGGCAATTTGTTTGCAAGAGATGCGCCCAGAATATTGGCCATGGTTCTGATCTGAAACTGAAATCTTGTCCAGATATTCTGGCTCTGTAATGCATTGCCCTGCATCTGTTATACCAGTGGTTGTATGAAGCAATACAGTCATTGGTTCCTGTGACACTGAGCGCTTCAGCCAACCCTCCAACACCCCGTCGAAGCCCACACACGCCCTCACGAGGACGGAGTAGGTGAAACATTCCAGCGTGCGCCGTGACTACTACATACCTTGTGGGCTTCTCCCACCAGATGATCACAATAGTGCAGCCACGAGAGGAAGGACACCACATCCCCTCTGCCTGGAAATGACTCCGCATCTGCCCCATCAGAGGCAGCAGCACTGTGTGACCTTGAAGCACAGAGCAGAGGCAGTCAGCATTCAACACCATTAGGCTCAGAAATCTACTCTCAGCATATACTCTTCAGATCAGCTCCTGTTTCACACTTTGGTTGGTTGTTCAGTGTAGCAAGATGTCCGTAGGGGAATGATGCCAATATGTACGTTCCAGGCCACAGGAATACATACCATGGGACGCACTAAAGCCAATACAGAGGCTCTGTGGGGAAGGACAACTGTTGCCACAGGATACTGAGGGGCTAAGCTTCTGAGAACACGGATTAGAAAGGGATCAGAGGGAAATGGGCCAACTGCGGGCAAAGGTAGGTAGACATCTCGGTCAGCATGGATGTTGGGCCGAAGGGCCTGTTTCCATGCAATCTATTTTTGCACTGTTAGGCCAGTTCATTGGCTATATTTAAGAGGGAGTTAGATGTGGCCCTTGTGGCTAAAGGGATCAGGGGGTATGGAGAGAAGGCAGGTACGGGATACTGAGTTGGATGATCAGCCATGATCATATTGAATAGCGGTGCAGGCTCGAAGGGCCGAATGGCCTACTCCTGCACCTATTTTCTATGTATCTATGTATCTAATCAGTAATATCTGTGGGATATGCCCATGGATCACGTTTACAGACAGTCTTTTCATTACCGCCCATTGAGCTACAGCAGCTGGCATTTGTAACATGTTTAAATCATCCTTGAGAAATAAACTTGTTCTTTTTTAATATTTCCTCAAAAGTTTCAAAATATAGATCTCGTGTATTATACATTCACAATCACACCAATGCCTCAACTTCCTTAGAAGGCTTAGGAAGTTTGGCATGTCCTCCACAACTCTCACCAACTTCTACAGATGCACAATAGAAAGCATTTTATCAGGATGCATCTCAGCTCCATTCAAGACCACAAGAAATTACAGGGAATTGTGGACGCAGCACAGACCATCACACTAACCAAACTCCCTTCTATTGACTCCATTTATACCTCATGCTGCCTCGGCAAGGCCAGCAGCATAATCAAGGCCGTGTTGCACCCTGGCCACTCCCTCCTCCCCTCTCCCACCAGGCAAGTTGTTTAGAAGTGTGAAAACGCACACCTCCAGATTCAGGGACAGTTTAGGAGGATGAGAGGGGATCTTATTGACACATATAAGATTATTAAGGGTTTAGACACGCTAGAGGCAGGAAACATGTTTCCGATGTTGGGGGAATCCAGAACCAAGGGCCGCAGTTTAAGAATATGGGGTAGGCCATTTGGAACGGAGATGAGGAAAAACTTTTTCACACAGAGAGTTGTGAATCTGTGGAATTCCCTGCCTCAGAAGACAGTGGATGCCGATTCTCTGGATGCTTTCAAGAGAGTTAAATAGAGCTCTTAAAGATAGCAGAGTCAAGGGATAAGGCAGGGGGAGAAGGCAAGAATGGGCTACTGATTGTGGACGATCAGCCATGATCACAGTGAATGGCGGTGCTGGCTCAAAGGGCTGAATGGCCTACCCCTGCACCTATTGTCTATTGAGGTACAGGTTTGTGGGTTGATCGGCATCGATAAAAATTTTAAATTGTCCTGAGTATGTAGGATAGTGCTAGTGTGCAGGATGATTGTTGGTCGGTGTAAACTCGGTGGGGCAAAGGGCCTGTTTCAACATTGTATCTCAAAAGTCTATAGTAAAATATAAAGACCAAAGTGGAACATAATACTCCAAATGCGGCCTCATCAATGTCTTGTCCAACTGTAACATCACATCCTAACTTCCATACTCAATACCCTGACTGATGAAAGCGAGTATACTAAAACCTTTTTCACCACCTTCCACCTGTGACGCCTCATTCAGGTAAAGGGGTTGTCCCACTGTGGCGACCTAATCCGCGATTTCAGAAGAGTGCCTTCGACCTTCAAGCTCGAGAGCACTCGCCTGAAAAAATGCGAGCTGGATCGACCGTCAGCGTTGAAACCGCGAGCTGGATCGACCAACCACGCACACAAACACATAGTAAAGGCGGGGGCCAGGGTAAGCGGAGGAGCGCAGTCTGAAATTCACACTCGTGATGAAGAGGAAGGTAAAAGACGGCTGCACAGTGTATGGTAAGTCCTTTAGAGAGCGCGGAGGGGGGGAGAAGGGGGGGGAGAAAGGGGGGAGAGAAGGGGGGGGAGAGAAGGGGGGGGAGAGAAGGGGGGGAGAGAAGGGAGGGGAGAAGGGGGGGGAGAAGGGGGGGGAGAGAAGGGGGGGAAAGAAGGATGGGGAGAGAAGGGGGGGAGAGAAGGGGGGGAGAGAAGGGGGGGGAGAGAGAAGGGGGGGAGGAGAAGGGTGGGGAGAGAAGGGGGGGAGAGAAGGGGGGGAGGAGAAGGGTGGGGAGAGAAGGGGGGGAGAGAAGGGGGGGAGAGAAGGGGGGGAGAAGGGTGGGGAGAGAAGGGGGGGAGAGAAGGGGGGGGAGAGAGAAGGGGGGGAGAAGGGTGGGGAGAGAAGGGGGGGAGAGAAGGGGGGGGAGAGAGAGAAGGGGGGGAGAAGGAGTGGAGACACTTTTAAGAAGCTAGACAACATTCCATAAAGTTTAGTGTGCATTTTACCTACCGGTCGGTTTTCCTTGGTCCTGAAAACTCCAATGAGCCAATCAAAATGCCCGGTCAGCAAAGGAGATTGCCTACGGCTGCCCTCGACTGCCTGTAACTAAATAGCGACCCCATTCCACTGCACTACGAGTTAAAAAGAACCATGCCGACCACATTTTTCTTGCGGAAAAGTTTTCAACATGCTGAAAATATTTCCGTGACCTAGCTGAGGCCGCAAGTATGCGGGAACTTCCCTCGTGCATGAAGGAGAGTTCCAGTGACCTCCTAGGACCTGGTGTCGACCATGCTGCGAGTTTGAAGGCCGAAGACACTCTTGTAAACTCGCAGATTAGGCCGCCGCAGTGGGACAGCCCCTTAACACCCATGGACTCCTTGGTCCTTTGGTGGACAATGCTCCCCAGGTGCTACGTGAAGGTTAGTACTCAAGCCGGGTTACTGGTGCTGCAAGGCAACAGCTCCACTGGCTGCTCTTCTTCAGTCCCACAAAAAAAATGGAGAGTTTGACTGGCCTTATGGATTTTGAAAACGAGTTTTTTTTTCAAAATTAAGTTACGACATTGCAAAATACGGCATGGATGCAGACCACTTGGCCCACCAACTCCACGCCGATCATCGATCACCCATTCACACTCGTTCTATGTTATCACACTTTTGAATCCACTTCCTGCACTCCAGGGGCAATTTATAGAGGGCCAACTAAGCGACAAATCTGCACGTGTTTGGGATGATGCAGGAATACAGAGCACTCGGTGGAAACCAATGTGGTCACAGGGAGAACAGGCAAACTCCACGAGACATCACCCTAGGTCAGAATCAAACCCAGGTCTCTGGTGCTGTGAGGCAGTAATTCTACCAGCTGCATCATTTATCACCCAATCCTTATGGAATTTCTAGACTTCATGACTATCTTTAACCCTTACTCTGTAGATGAACCACTTCAATAATATTTTCCAAGAAATGCCATTACCAATATATGACGTCACTACCAATTACGACCTCTAACATAATTTGAGTAAATTAGGAAATATACTTCAAAACGATAACAATATTTACAAAAATTTACCTGGACCATTTCCGACATCTCTGTACAGTTTCTAGACCTCACTATCTCCATCGTAGGTAACAGACTACTGACCGACATCTCCTACAAACCCACTGACTCCCATGACTATCTGGACTACACTTCCTCCCACCCTGCTTCCTGCAAGGACTCTATCCCCTACTCCCAATTCCTATGTCTACGCCACATCTGCACCCAGGATAAGTTGTCCCAAACCAGGGCTTCGGAGATGTCCTCATTCTTTAGGGAACGGGGGTTCCCCTCTTCCACTATAGATGAGGCTCTCTCCAGGGTCTCCTCTATATCCCGCAGCTCTGCTCTCACTCCCCACCCCCCCACTTGTAACAAGGACAGAATCCCCCTTGTCCTCACCTTCCACCCTACCAGCCGTCACATACAACATATAATCCTCCGACATTTTCGTCACCTCCAACGTGATCCCACCACTGGCCACATCTTCCCATCTCCTCCCCTTTCTGCTTTCCTCTGAGATCGTTCCCTGGTCAATTCGTCCCTTCCCACCCAGACCACCCCCACCCATGGTACTTTCCCTTGCAACCGCAGGAAATGCTACACTTGTCACTTTACCTGCCCCCTCGACTCCATCCAAGGACCCAAGCAGTCTTTCCAGGTGAGGCAGAGGTTCACCTGCACCTCCTCCAAACTCATCTATTGCATCCGCTGTTCCAGGTATCAGCTGCTCTACATCGGTGAGACCAAGCGCAGGCTTGGCGATCGCTTCGTCCAACACCTCCGCTCAGTTCGCAATAACCAACCTGATCTCCCGGTGGCTCAGCACTTCAAGTCCCCCTCCCATTCCGAATCCGACCTTTCTGTCCTGGGCCTCCTCCATGGCCAGAGTGAGTCCCACCGCAAATTGGAGGAACAGCACCTCATATTTCGCTTGGGTAGTTTACACCCCAGCAGTATGAACATTGACCTCCAATTTCAGGTAGTCCTTGCTTTCTCCTTCCTTCCCCTCCCCTTCCCAGCTCTCCTACAGCCCACTGTCTCTGCCTCTTCCTTTCTTTCCCCCCCCCCCGACATCAGTCTGAAGAAGGGTCTCGACCCGAAACGTCGCCTATTCCTTCGCTCCATAGATGCTGCCTCACCTGCTGAGTTTCTCCAGCTTTTTTGTCTACCTACAATATTTGCACAGTTAACTACTCCAGAATGAAGAAGGGTCCTAACCCAAAATATTGCCTATTCTTGTTTCCCAAGGATGCTACCTGACCCGCTGAGTTACTCCAGCGCTTTGTGTTTTTTGCTTAACATTCTGGTAACCTCTTCTGCACCAAAGCCTCTACATACTTCCTGTAATGGGACGAGCAGAACTGCACACTACATTACATTTGCAGCATCATCAAAGTATTATAAAGCTGCAACATGACTTCCTGACTCTTATACTCAAATTAAAAAAAATGCCTTTGAGAGATTCACAACTCTCTGAGAGAAAGATTTCTTGATTAGAATGGGTGTCAAGGGGAGAAGGCAGGAAAATGGGATTAGGAGGCAGATCAGCCATGATTGAATGGCGGTGTGGACTCAATGGTCCAAATGGCCTATTTCTACTCCTATAACTTGTGAACTTGTGGAAGAAAAGATTTGCCTCAACTGTCTTTTGCTGAGGTGGAAACCCTGTTCTGTGAGAGGAAGTGCCCACCTGTGAGAACTCTCCATTGATAGACACAAAATGCTGGAGTAACTTAGTGGGTCGGGCAGCATCTGGAGAAAAAGGATGGGTGGCATTTTGGGTCGGGACTGACTATCTATTTATTATCTTAATTTAAGACAATAAAATATAACACGATTCCTCTTCTTCAGATACTTTTGTTGAGGTATTTTTAAATGTCTACGTTTGTATTCACTGTAATATTGAATTCCAGAATGCAACTAGGAGTAAAACCTATTGGGAATGGCCTTTTTGATTCATGGATTATCACTTGGTGAAAGCATCTCCTTCATAAGTCTGAGTTGAGTTTATGGTCACGTGTACTGAGGTACAGTGAAAAGCCTTTGTTGCCTGCACAAGTCAGGGATCATGTGGAATTCATCGCTTAAGCAATACGAAACATTGCAATAATCTGACACAATGCAAACATTTCTTCATTTTCTGATTCTTAAACTTGAATAGTTTTATGTACCGCCAGTTCACTCTCCCCAGCAACTCAACTTGTCCCGGGTCAGTGTCTTCGAGTATTAGCCTGTAGAGGTCAGCCAGTCGGTCAGCCAGTGTTCGACATAATGCTGTGCCTTCGACCAAGTACCGTGCCATCACGTCTTCCGGTAACGTGACCAACAGGAGCAAGCTTTCGCAGGCCTTCAGTGCAAATCGCTTTTCCTACACGGGTAGAATATAGATATGATGAGAGCTGTAAGCTGCAATCCCAGGCCAACATTGTATTTGTATCACTCATTATCATCTTCTCCACAGCCAACATTGGACCACTGTGGGCTCCATCTTTCCTTGATCATCGTTGCTGGCTTTCATTTGTCCTTTTGCATACCTTTCATTCATTTGCTTCTTTGTACATTTTCATATTTCTCGTTTCCCTCTCTGCTGACTCTCAGACTGAAGAAGGGTCTCAACTCGAAACCTATTTCTTTTCTCCAGAGATGTTGCCTGACCCACTGAGTTACTCCAGCTTTTTGTGTCTATTGCCAATTCTATGTCCCTCGTCTAGATTTCCAGCAGAATCTACATTTATAAAATCACAGGACTACTGTGGAGTTGGGTGAGGCCATTCAGCCCATCACGTTAGTGCCAGCTCCAGGCACAGTCCCACTCCCCCACTTTTCAGCCGTGGGCTGCAAACCATTTCCTTCAAGTGCCCGTGCAATTCCCACTTGCAAGTCATTCTGTTCCCAACTGCATGGAGTCGTTGGGTTGTGGTGCTGGCTGGCGGCACTGTACACTGGCACAGACATGGCGAGCAGAATGGCCTTCTCTGCGATAAGTTTGGATTATCGCGTAACTGCACTCACAGCACCCTGTTGGCATACACCCATCCCCTTATAGATTGTGTCCCAAATGTTCAATCTTTGTCATTAAGCCATGTTCTATTAATTAGAGTTGTTCCCTCCTTACGTCATGATCTTGTATACCTCGACCAAATCTGGCTTGGCATGGAAACTGGCCCTTTGGCCCACCTAGTCCACATCAACCAATGATCACCCAGTCATGCTAGTTCTATATATCCCAATTTCTCTTCCACTCCCTACACACTAGGGGCAATTTACAGAGGCCAATTAACCTACAAACCTGCGTGTCTTTTGGATGCGAGAGGAAACCGGAGCGCCCGCAGGAAACCCACGTGGTCATAGGGAGAATCTGCAAACTCTGAGGTCAGGATTGAACCCATGGTCTCTGACACTGTGAGGCAGTGGCTCCACCAACTGCGCTACTGTGCTGCCTGAAACCCCAAACATCAGGAGCCATTGTAGAGCATTTTCACCATCTCCTAAAATAGATACAAAAATCAGCGGGACAGACGGCATCTTTGGACAGAAGCAATGGGTGACGTTTCGGGTCGAGGCCCTTCTTCAGACTGAGCGTCAAGGGAGAGGGAGTTACAGAGATAAGGAAGTGTAAGAGATCAAAAGTGATGCAGATCAAGGAAAATGTAGAATAAACCATTGTTAGCTATGAGAAGGTGACAACAAAACAAACAGAGAAAATCCAGAACCAGGGGCCACAGTCTTAGAATAAAGGGGAGGCCATTTAAGACTGAGGTGAGAAAAAACGTTTTCACCCAGAGAGTTGTGAATTTGTGGAATTCCCTGCCACAGATGGATTTAAGAGAGAGTTAGATAGAGCTCTAGGGGCTAGTGGAATCAAGGGATATGGGGAGAAGGCAGGCACGGGTTATTGATTGGGGACGATCAGCCATGATCACAATGAATGGCAGTGCTGGCTCAAAGGGCTGAATGGCCTCCTCCTACACCTATTTTATATGTTTCTATGTCTCTATGTAATCAGGGGGACAGCAGACTGGTTGTAGAACTGTGAAGGGGGAGGGATGGAGAGAGAGGGAAAGTAAGGGTTACGAAGTTAGAGGTCAATATCCCTTAACTGTCCGCCCTCAAGTGTGATTTCCAGAACTGAACACCGTACTACATCTGAGGGTTAACCCAAGTTTAATACACGTGCAACGAACCTCCCTGATATAGGAAATTCTGGAAGTTATAAGATAAAAGGCCAATATACTATACTGGGAACGCACGATGGAAAAAGAGGCCAACTTAGTGAAGGTAACTTGAAGGCCATGTTAGGAAAGGTATAAACTATTGACCAAGTGTTTATCTAGCTGGAGTAAAGAGAAATATAGGAGGTTGTAAACCAGGCTAAGGGCAATAAAACTGATCAGGAGCTAAGAGAAGTCACTTTGTCATACAAATAGGAGAATGTTTTTCTAAATAACAGGAAACAGAAGTTTACAGGCAACTACAACACGGTAAAAAAGAATGAAAGACTGCAAAGAAATGTTCTCTGAGAAATTAATTCAAAAATGTAAAATCCACATGTAACCATTGTACCACAGACTATAAAAAGGCTGTTACCGCTGAGAGTCAGTGAAACACTTTGGGTTCCCTCAGTGTTTCTCTGGATATGCTGTTAAGGCCTTGCATAACTCGACTTGTTTGACAAACTCACCACTACTCTACGAGATTTTCTTTCTGTGCTGTCCTGATCTGAGTTGTAATTATGGGTGTGACTGGGCCCCATGTGAAAGCCAGATTCAGAGTACAGGTCAAAGACAGAACTGCCTCCAATATTTCCCATGTTTTGAAATCCATGCCTCTATTTATGAATCCCCTGTGCTCAACCAATCACTCGGCAACAGTGGTGCAGCGGTAGAGCTGTTGCCTTTACAACGCTTACAGCACCGGAGACCCGGGTTGGATCCCGACTTTTGGTGCTGTCTGTACGGAGTTTGTACGTTCACCCCGTTACTGCGTGGGTTTCTTCCGAGATCTTCGTTTCCCTCCCACACTCCAAAGACGCACAGGTATGTAGGTAAATTGGCTTGGTGTATGTGTAAATTGTCCCTAGTGTGTGTAGGGGATCGCTGGTCGGTGCGGACTCGGTGGGCTGTTTCCGCGCGGTAAACTAAACCAAACCCAATCACTCTTGCAACAGACCCTGCCATTGTCATGTACACCCGTGTCAGGCACGTGCCGTGAATAATTACTCAAGGTAGGCAGGCGGCTTTAAAAAAAAATCTTAAACCGCGCATGCGCAGATTGTTCTCTCCTTAAAAATAAAAAAAGAAAAATAAGTAACAATTCAATTTGACCAAGGCTTCTAAATCACCTTCTTTAATTACTGAATGGGTGGGGGACGGAGGATGAAGGCAGGTGGAGAGATGGTGGGAAAAACGGGAGCACACGGGACGTTGAATCAGTTGTCATCTTATTGAATGACAATACTAATTCAAGGGACCAATTGGAGGGAGAGTTCCTTTCACAGCGTGTGGAGAGTCTGTGCCAGGGGTTAAAGATGCGGGGAGTGCAGGAGTGTTGAGAAGGAGGGGGTCGGAGATCATATCAGACTCACTCACCGCAGCCGCAGCACTCCGGGCACGGACAGCAGAACTGCCCGCCACTTCTGGGGAAGGAAGCAGCTCGGGTGACTGAGAGCGGCCGCCGGGACCCAACAGCAGAACCGGCTGCCACTTCAGCGCCTTCTGCCAGCCCGCTCACCTCTGGAAGTGCTCTCCGTCTGAACACATCAGTTGGGTACTTGATGTTTGGGCCTGTTGTGCAACATCTCAACTCATCTTCTCACTTTCCTGTATTCAGCCCACATTCTTTGATTCCTTTAACATCTAAAAATCAAGCAATCCCTATTCTGAAGTCAGGCAAGAAAGTGCTGAATTACTCATCAGGTTAGGCAGAATCTGTGGAGAAGGGGTAGGGTGTAGAGGGAATGTCCGTGATAGGGTGGAGACCAACAGGTTGCAGCAGTGGTGGTGGCAGCTGAGTGAGGGTGGTGACGGCTGCTCAAACACGCACAACCTGTCTGGGGGTCATGTCAATAGAAATAGGTGAATGAAAGGGATAGACTGGAGCATAAGTGAGATATGAAAACAATGCAGATGCTGCAAATGTGAAATAAAGGAGAATATTGGGAAAATTTACAAGGTCAGGCACGATCTAGAAAATGAGGGAAAACTGGAGTTAACATTCCAGGCGAATGACCTCTCATGGGAAGAGGTCAACATGTGGTTGTCCACAATTGGTGAATTAATTGTTGAGTCCCAAAGGCAACAATGTGCCGTCAAAGGATAAGATGCTTTTAGTCAGGAATAACATGAGATTTGTTAGAACGTTTTAAAAAGCCAAAGGGAAAGAGGTTAAAGTGGGAATGTGGTGCAGAATTAATGTGACAACAGTAATGTCACAACAGCTCAGAGTCATCCCCACTGACCATCCAGGAGTGTTGTGAAAGGCGTCACCCTGTCTTTGGTTTTTCGAATGTAGAGACTTCATCATGAACACCAAATGCACCAACTGGAACACCTCCGCTCTGAAAGGCCAACTTTTCTTGCAAGACTGTGATCCCTGGTTGTTAACCCTTCAACTCAGCCATGTCAGAGTTTTGTATGTTCCAATGAGATCAGTGCATCCTTGTAAACTTTAGAGAGTGTGGGCTGAATCTGCATCACCTCTCCTTGCAGGAACCACCCCTTTGCCTGGAATCATTCTTGTGATTGTTTGCAGAATTCCCCCTTTGTTCAACAGATTAGGGCTGGGCAATAAATACTGGCCAGTGATTCTGACAAATTAATTTACACAAACTAAAAATAAATTAATTAAATCTCAATTAGAATTTTTTAACCACTGACGAACAATTTGTACAGAGGACAATAAAGTTGACGAATTAGTGCAAAGATTAAATGCAAGATTCCAAACACTTCCATTCTTAAAGTAATCTACAAGAATGAAGATGTTTTACACATTTATTATTTTTAACATAACTCTTTCAGAGAGGCTCATTTTGGAATGATATTCCAAAAGATATTCCACAATTAAAATTAATAGTTAATTATGCATCGCTGGCTCCCAAACTCTTGTGCTCTCCATTTCTGTGCTCCACATCTCTTGCCTCTCCGCACCCCTGACCACAGAGCAATGCCAGCATTTATTTCAAGTGGGCTAGAATACAAAAACAGGGATGTAATGCTGAGGCTCTTTCAGGCGCTGGTCAGGTCGCATTTGGAGTATTGTGAGCAATTGTGGGCCCCATATCTGAGGAAGGACGTGCTGGCTCTGGAAAGGATCTAGAGGAGGTTTACAAGAATAATCCCAGGAATTAGTGGATTAACATATGATGAGCGTTTGACGGCACTGGGCCTGTACTCGCTGGAGTTTAGAAGAATGAGGGGAGACCTCACTGCAATGTACCGAATAGTGAAAAGCTTGGATAGAGTGGATGTGGAGAGGATGTTTCCACTAGTGGGAGAGTCTAGGACCAGAGGTCTTAGCCTCAGAATTAAAGGACCTTCTTTTAGGAAGGAGATGAAGAGGAATTTCTTTAGTCAGAGGGTGGTGAATCTGTGGAATTCTTTGCCACAAAGGCTGTGGAGGCCATGTCGGTGGATATTTTTAGGCAGAGATAGATTCTTGATTAGTACGGGTGTCAGGGGTTATGGGGAGAAGGCAGGAGAATGGGGTTAGGTTATCGATCAGCTATGATTGAATGGTGGCGTAGACTTGATGGGCCGAATGGGCTAATTTTGCTCCTATCACTTATGACACCACATTACTTTGGACATACCTGACTTGAGGTGAGGATGAGTACAGCATGAAGCAGGTTCTTCTCCAGCTGAGTGCCTTTGTCCTTGGGACTTTTATCTGCCACAGGTTGGTCAGTGTGCGATGGGCTGGCCCCTGCAGCCAAACTCAATCTTGATGCGTGAGTAGAATCAGCTTCCTGCTGCTCAACTTCACTCTTTTCAGAGGAACATGACAATGATCTTTGGGATTCAGCAAAATTCTTCTTCTGCAAGAGCAATTCATTAGAAAGAAGCATCAGCATAACTAAATAAAAAGAATGTCTTCATTTCAATAAACTCAACAATACTCTCAATCCTTCAAGTGGGAGGCACAGTGGAGCAGAGTTGCTGCCTGACAATGCCAGAGACCCGGGTTCGATACTGACCTTGGGTGCTGTCTGTATGGAGATTGTACCTTCTCCCTGTGATTGCGTAGATTTTCTCCGGGTGCTCCGGTTTCCTCCCACACTCCAAAGATGTACAGGTTTGAAGGCTTTGGTAAAAATTGTACATTGTCCTTAGTCTGTAGGATAGTGCTAGTGCATAGGGTGCTCGCTGGTCGGTGCAGACTCGGTGGGCAAAGGGCCTGTTTCTGCACTTTATCTCTAAATTCTAAAGTCGTCGAAAGTCGAAAGAGCCTTTCCTGGTCCACAGCAGTCATTGGTCACAATGTGGTTTACCTCACAAATGCAGATTGGGTGATTGCTTTCCAGAGCTCCTAGTTCAGACCACAGGAGTGACCCCAAGCTTACAGCTGCCTCTCAATAGACAATAGACAATAGGTGCAGGATTAGGCCATTCGGCCCTTTGAGCCAGCACCACCATTCAATGTGATAATGGCTGATCATCTCCAATCAGTACCCCGTTCCTGCCTTCTCCCCATATCCCCTGACTTGTTACCTTTAAGAGCCCTATCTAGCTTTCTCTTGAAAGTATCCAGAGTACCGGTCTCTACCGCCCTCTGAGGCAGAGAATTCCACAGACTCACAACTCTCTGTGTGAAAAAGTGTTTCCTCATCTCCATTCTAAATGGCTTACCCCTTATTCTTAAACTGTGGCCCCTGGTTCTGGACTCCCCCAACATCGGGAACATGTTTCCTGCCTCTAACGTGTCCAAACCCTTAATAATCTTATATGTTTCAATAAGATTCCCTCTCATCCTTCTAAATTCCAGAGTATACAAGCCCAGCCGCTCCATTCTCTCAGCATATGACTGTCCTGCCATCCCGGGAATTAACCTTGTAAACCTACGCTGCACTCACTCAATAGCAAGAATGTCCTTCCTCAAATTAGGGGACTAAAACTGCACACAATACTCCAAGTGTGGTCTCACTAGGGCTCTGTAGAACTGCAGAAGGACCTCTTTGCTCCTATACTCCTCCTCTTGTTATGAAGGCCAACATGCCATTTGCTTTCTTCACTGCCTGCTGTACCTGCATGCTTACTTTCATTGATGGAGCGAGAGGGAAAGCAAGGGCTACTTGAAGTTAGAGAAGTCAATGTTCATACCGCTGGGTTGTAAGCTACCCAAGAGAAATATGAGGTGCTGTTCCTCCAATTTGCATTGGGCCTCACTCTGCCAATGGAGGAGGTCCAGGACAGAAAGGTCAGTGTGGGAATGGGAGGGGGAGTGTTGAGCAACCAGGAGATCAGGTGGGTTTAGGCGGACCGAGTGGGTGTTCAGCGAAACGATCAGCGAGCCTGCGCTTGGTGTCGGACAGCAGTCCGCACCTGGAACAGTGGATACAGTTATTGAGGTTGGAGGAGGTGCAAGTGCTTCACCTGAAAAGGCTGTTAGGTCCTTGGACGGAGTCGATGGGGGAAGTAAAGGGACAGGTGTTGCATCTCCTGCGGTTGCTGGGGAAAGTACTCGGGGAGAGGGTGGTTTGGGTGGGAAGGGACAAGTTGACCAGGGAGTTGCGAAGGGAATGGTCTCTGCGGAAAGCAGAAAGGGGTGGAGATGGGAAGATGTGGCCAGTAGTGGGATCCCGTTGGAGGTGGCGAAAGTGTTGGAGGATAATATGCTGTATGCGACGGCTGATGGGGTGGAAGGTGAGGACAAGGGGGACTCTGTCCTTGTTACGAATGGGGGGAGGGGGAGCAAGAGCGAGGCTGCAGGATATCGAAGCAACCCGGAGGGCCTCATCTATAATGGAAGAGGGGAACCCCCGTTCCCAAAAGAATGAGGACATCTCCGATGACCTGGTATGGAACACCTCATCCTGGGCGCAGTTGCGGCATAGACGGAGGAATTGGGAGTAAGGGATAGAGTCTTTACAGGAAGCAAGGTGGGAAGGTGACTACACGTCTTTTACTTAGAACCTGATGGATTAATTTGTTCTTTATCTTTCTACATCACTGTCTATATCTCTTGTTTCCCTTTTTCCTGACTAGTCTGAAGAAGGGTCTCGACCCAGAACGTCACCCAATCCTTCTCTCCAGAGATACTGCCTGTCCCGCTGAGTTTCTGCAGCATTTTGTGTCTATCTTTGAAGAATTGTACCTCGTCTTCCATCTCGGCAAGTTGAAGCCCTCAGGACTCAATATAAACTTGTCCAACTTTAAGTTTAGAAACAGTGAGGAAACAGGCCATTTGTCCCACTGAGTCTGTGCCGACCAGTGATCCCCATTACACTAGCACACACTGCACACTAGGGACAATTCACAATTTTTACTAATGCCAGTTAACGTACAATCCTGTATGTTTGGAGTCTGGGAGGAAACCGGAGCTCCTGGGGAAACCCCACGCAGGTCACGGGGAGATCGTAAAACCAGGATCGAACCCGGGTCTCTGACGATGTAAGGCAGCAACTCTTGCACTGTGCCACCAAATTGCCCGTGTGTGTGTGTGTGTGTGTGTGTGTGCGTGCGTGCGTGTGTGCGTGTGTACAAACAACAATTAAAATACACAAACATAGTCCCCACTACCATAACTTTTGCAGTGGAGTATCCTGCATTTGGGGACATGGCAGGCATCAGCATACCTCAAGCATTGGGAACACCTTGCCTGGGAGAGCGGCAGCAGTGATCAGCAACAGTCCGCTGCCAGGTTAGTATGCCCACTCTTTCATTCTGCTTCAATCACAACTGGCCACTTCTGCACGTCAACAACCTGACTCAGGTTGTCTATTTCTATCTGTCGTCTGGCCTGCTGGGCAGGTGCTGTCTCCCTCCCATGAACAACACGTTACACCGAGAGGCAAAATCTCAACCTAGCCGCTACTTACCTGCTATGTTCATTTCTTCTCATCCAGTCAGAGATATTCCATTTGTCCTACCCTTCCTTCCCGACTTCCTCTGCTGCTCAACGCTGATGTTCTCTCTTGTTCCCCTTATCACTAAACAGTTTGAAGAAGGGTCTCGACCCGAAACATCTCTCCAGAGATGTTGCCTGTCCCGCTGAGTTACTGCAGCTTTTTGTGTCTATCTTCTTGTTCTCTCTCTGACAGCTATGATGAAGGGTCCTATCGCCGAATACCCTCTTGATTTTAATGAAAATCCTTTGGAATTTCTGAAGCATTTTACTGTTTCTATCCACAGTGGTTGTTTCCAATATGTTGTTTTAGTTCATATTTCTAGCACCTACAGTTTAGTATATTGTGACCGGTCTATAACCCAACGGAAACACAGGGAGATTGCAGTCATTGCTGGACTGAAATCTCACATCTGTGCACAAAATCATGAGAGGAATAGATCGGGTAGATGCAGAGAGTCTCTTGCCCAGAGTAGGTGAATCGAGGACCAGAGGACATAGGTTTAAGGTGAAGGGGAAAAGATTTAATAGGAATCTAAGGGGTAACCTTTTCACACAAAGGGTGGTGTTTGTATGGAACAAGCTGCCAGAGAGAGATAGTTGAGGCAGGGTGTCTCCCATGTTTAAGAAACAGTTAGACAAGTACATGGATTGGACAGGTTTAGACGGATATGGACCAAACGCAGGCAGGTGGTACAAGTGCAGTTGGGCCGAATTGCTGTTTCCACACTGTATCACTGTGTGACTTCACAGCCCCTGGAATGTTATGTAGGAGATACTCACAGGCATTTTCATACTGACTGAAGTGGAAGGTGAAAGCAGGGCAGGGAAGCCAAAAGAGATGGGGGAGATATTGAACAATTTCTTTTCTTCGGTATTTACCAAGGATATGGAATTATGTGAGGTAAGGGGAACAAGCAGAGTAGCAATGGAAACTATAAGATTCAAAGAAGAGGAGGTGCGGACACTTTTGAAAAATATGAAAACGGATAAGTCTCCAGGTCCTGACAGGATATTCCCTAGGACATTGAGGGAAGTTAGTGTAGAAATAGCAGGGGTATGACAGAAATATTTCAAATGTCATTAGAAACGGGAATAGTGCCGGATTGGCATACTGCGCATGTTGTTCCGTTGTTTAAAAAGGGTTCTAAGAGTAAACCTAGCAATTATAGACCTGTTAGTTTGACGTCAGTGGTGGGCAAATTAATCAAAAGGATACTTAGAGATAATATATATAAGCATCTGGATAAGCAGGGTATGATTAGGAACAGTCAACATGGATTTGTGCCTGGAAGGTCATGTTTGACTAATCTTCTTGAATTTTTCGAAGAGGTTACTAGGGAAATTGATGAGGGTAAAGCAGTGGATGTTGTCTATATGGACTTCAGTAAGGCCTTTGACAAGGTTCCTCATGGAAGGTTGGTTAAGAAGATTCAATTGTTGGGTATTAATGGTGGAGTAGCAAGATGGATTCAACAGTGGCTGAATGGGAGATGCCAGAGAGTAATGGTGGATGGCTGTTTGTCAGGTTGGAGGCCGGTGACTAGTGGGGTGCCTCAGGGGTCTGTGTTGGGTCCACTGTTGTTTGTCATGTACATCAATGATCTGGATGATGGTGTGGAAAATTGGATTAGTAAGTATGCAGATGATACTAAGATAGGTGGTGTTGTGGATAATTAAGTAGATTTTCAAAGTCTACAGAGAGATTTAGGCCATTTGGAAGAGTGGGCTGATAGATGGCAGATGGAGTTTAATGCTGATAAATGTGAGGTGCTACATCTCGGCAGGACAAATCAAAATAGGACGTACATGGTAAATGGTAGCGAAGTGAGGAATGCAGTTGAACAGAGGGATCTAGGAATAACTGTGCATAGTTCCCTGAAGGTGGAATCTCATGTAGATAGGGTGGTAAAGAAAGCTTTTGGTGTGCTGGCCTTTATAAATCAGAGCATTGAATATAGAAGTTGGGATGTAATGTTAAAATTGTACAAGGCATTGGTGAGGCCAATTCTGGAGTATAATTTTGGTCACCTAATTATAGGAAGGATGTCAACAAAATAGAGAGAGTACAGAGGAGATTTACTAGAATGTTGCCTGGGTTTCAGCAACTAAGTTACAGAGAAAGGTTGAACAAGTTAGGTCTTTATTCTTTGGAGCGCAGAAGGTTAAGAGGGGACTTGATAGAGGTCTTTAAAATTATGAGCGGGTTAGAGTTGACGTGGATAAGCTTTTCCCATTGAGAGTAGGGAAGATTCAAACAAGGGGACATGACTTGAGAATTAAGGGACATAAGTTTAGGGGTAACATTAGGGGGAACTTCTTTACTCAGAGAGTGGTAGCTGTGTGGAATGAGCTTCCAGTGGAAGTGGTGGAGGCAGGTTCGTTTTTATCCTTTAAAAATAGATTGGATGGGTATATGGACGGGAAAGGAATGTAAGGTTATGGTCTGAGTGCAGGTAGATGGGACTAGGGGGAAGTTTAAAAAAAAGTTTTAAAAAGTGTTCGGCACGGACTTGAACGGCCGAGATGGTCTGTTTCCGTGCTGGAATGGTTATATATGGTTACATGGTTAAGGTGAGGGTAGGTTCCTCTGCCAAAACATGTGATGGGTCGATGGAAGATTTATTAGTGAGAATAGGAGAATGCAAAGAAATGTAGAGAATCCCGGAAGGTTACAGTCCCCAAGCATCTTATTCAGTTCGAAGATAGACACAAAATGCCGGAGTAACATCGGGACAGGCAGCATCTCTGGGGAGAAGGAATGGGTGATGTTTCGGGCGGAGACCTTCTTCAGTCCTTCTCTCCAGAGATGCTGCCTGTCCCGCTGAGTTCCGCCAGCATTTTGTGTCTATCTTCCATGCATTCATCCTATCTATGCTCCTCGTGATTTTATACACCATGTTACATAGATACATAGAAAATAGGTGCAGGAGTAGGCCATTCGGCCCTTCGAGCCTGCACCGCCATTCAATATGATCATGGCTGATCATCCAACTCAGAATCCTGTACCTGCCTTCTCTCCATACCCCCTGATCCCTTTAGCCACAAGGGCCACATCTAACTCCCTCTTAAATATAGCCAATGAACTGGCCTCAACTACCCTCTGTGGCAGAGTTCCAGAGATTCACCGCTCTCTGTGTGAAAACGTTTTTTCTCATCTCGGTCTTAAAGGATTTCCCCTTTATCCTTAAGCTGTGACCCCTTGTCCTGGACTTCCCCAACATCGGGAACAATCTTCCTGCATCTAGCCTGTCCAACCCCATAAGAATTTTGTACGTTTCTATAAGATCCCCTCTCAATCTCCTAAATTCTAGCGAGTATAAGCCGAGTCTATCCAGTCTTAAGATCCAGGGTGATAAGATCACCCCTTCATCCTGTGCTCCAAGGACTGCAAACAGCATCCCAACTACAAAAGGTGGCCCTCCTGGTTTCAGCCTCAGGCCATGTCTGCAATACCAAAAGCGATGTCAATATCAAACTTCAACATAATTTTAGTTAAGTAACCAACAGCCCCCCCGCCCCAATGCCCTCCCCTTTTTTATCCCCACCTCGGCCTTGGTTGAGGAATTAACTGGATGAGCACCTATTTGTCCCATTATCCTGCCTCCCTTCCCCCTTCCTCCTATATCCCTTCCTCTGGCTTTACAGTTTGCATCTCTTTTCTCCTTAGCTCACAGCCACTTGTCTATTCCCATCTCTGACTTTAACTGCCATTTAAACTCACCTTACCTGTATCCACCTGTCACTTGCCTGCATTTGTCCCGACCCCACCTCTCTTCCAGCTTTCTCCCCATTACCACAATCAGTCTGAAGAAGTATCATGTTCATGTTCTCCAGAGATGCTGCTTGACCTGCTGAGTTACTCCAGTGTTTTTTTTCCATGTCATAATTCCAGTCCGACACACCCAAACTCTAAGACGTATTGGATGCAGATAGACAGTGATGTGACAAACAGATGGCTGCAGCAACTCAACCTACCTCTATGAAGAAGTTCATCAGGTAAGGATCCTGTTTTATTTTCACACAGACTGTGGTTAGAAACTGCGCTTCTTCTTTTTCCGTATTGGATGCCGGGTCCCCGCCACACAAACAGATCAACTTCTAGCGGAACCAACGGAGAGCAAACAGGCAGATTAGCCACGTGACGCATCGCTAGAGTCTCCATTTAAAACTTTACACCAACGTAAATTTTAACTAGATTGTGTAACGTTCAGAAATTATAACGTAAAGAGGAAACTGGAAAGCAGTAGGTGTCAAGGTACTCCTGCTGCTTTAAACACAAGATAGACACAAAATGCTGGAGGCACTCAGCGGGACAGGCAGCAACTTTTTAGAGAAGGAATACGTGAAGTTCTCGACCCGAAACGTCACTCATTCCTTCTCTCCAGCATTTTGTGACTATCTTCGAGTTAAGGTACCTGTTCACTGAGATTGCTGGCAGCTCGCGTTTTCTGCGGGGTTACGTGCTTGAACAGCAGTGCGTAATTCAAAAACACGTTAAATAAACACATACGCGACTACGATGTCAGCAGTAAATTTGTGCGCTTTATTCCAAATATACGAGCACATAAATCTAGCTTTGGCATTAAAGGAACAAGTGCGGTATTTTATAAAGACATAAATCAAACACGTGTAAAGTGTGAGGGGCCCGTAACTGGGTCAATTATGCTGCGGATGGAAATCACAAAACTCCGCGCTGTACACGGGAAGCAACCAGTCGTAGAACATGGTCAATACCTGCTCTGGACCATCCTCTTGTACATGAGGTGCTGAGCAGCTTCCCAACAACCATCACGCTATTGAACAATGACTGCCTTGGTTACACTGGGCTTTTGGTTTGTTTTGCACTAACATTGTTTTCTTTATGATTGTTATCTGCTGAGTACTGCGTTTACAGATCTATTATGCGGCTGCAAGTAAGAACTTTGTTATTCCACTTTGGTCCATATGACAATAAAACACTCTTGACTCTTGAGTCTGACATGGCTGGGCACGATGGAAATGCCAGGAGCCATTCCGAGTACACACTTAGACAGTGCAGTCGAACACGTTGTAGACACTCCTTGTCCAAATGGGGTGGAACAGCACCTCATATTTGGCTGGGTAGCTTGCACCGTAGCGGTATGAACATTGACTTCTCTAACTTCAAGTAGCCCTTGTTTTCCCCCTCTCTCCCCATCCCCTCCCCCTTCTCAGCTCTCCTACCAGTCTTACTGTCTCCGACTACATTTTATCTATGTACCGCCCACTCCGCTGAGAACAAGGGTCTCAATCTAAAATGTCACCCATACCTTCTCTCCAGAGATACTGCCTGTCCTGCTGAGATACTCCAGCATTTTGTGTCGATCAAGGATTATGGGATTAGGAGGCAGAGATCAGCCATGATTGAATGGGAGAGTAGATTTGGTGGGCCAAATGGCCTAATTCTACTACTATAACACATGAACTTGTGACACCCACTGCCCAAAGCCTCACAGAGCAGTGATGGAGAATGCAAGCTGCATGTCAGTGCGAGGGAGAAAATGGGTAAAAGACGGTGAAAGTGCTTGGCTAGTGGGGGAATGGACGATACTCACCTGCACTGGGCGGTGCACGTTGACATGAGGCAGCAGCGGCTGCTGAATCTGCCCAAGGAGTTTGGTGACCAGGACCAATACCTGCTGTTTCATACCGGGGGGATACTGTGAACAAGGAGACAGAGGGCAGAGATCAGCTCGGCCCACACCTGAACCAACTCCCAATGTTCCCTGGCAACCCAACCTCTACCCAATAACCCGCTCACTCTCTGTACCACACTCTAGACAGCCCAGTCCAACCCATCTCCATCTCTCCCTTCCCTTCACACCAGTGGCGCAGCTGGTAGAGTCACTGCCTCACAGCACCAGAGACCCATGTTCAAGCCTGACCTCAGGTGCTGTCTGTGTGGAGTTTGATGTTTTCCCTGTGACCACACGGATTTACTCTGGGTACTCCGGTTTTCTCCCACCTCCAAAGATGTGCGTGTTTGCTGTTTTAATGGCCTCTGTAAACTACCCCCAGTGTTTCAGGAGTGGATATGAAAGTGGGATAACATAGAACTAGTGTGAACAGGTGATCGATGGTCGGCGTACACTCGGTGGCCCAATGGGCCAGTTTCCATGTTGTATCTCAAAACTAAACTTTTCCACATCAAACCTCACTAACCACTGAGCATTTATACCATTCCCCTTTGCTCATCTCATTACCTCCCAGCTCCACATACTTACTCCCAAAATTCACCCATTCCATACATTCCCAGCAAAACCTCTCGTCAGCACTACCCCTCCACACCAGTTGCTTCCTCTTATCCTCCATGCCTGTATGTTCTGTCATATCTCACCATTAATTTCCGCCCTCCTGCCCTTTGTAGTGTGCACCCCTCCCTCCCTACGAACTTTGCTTACCCCCGCCTTGGCCAGAGTGCAGAGGGTCTCCAGTATTTTGTGCTGCAAGAAGTATTCCATACATGGTCCCGTCTCTCCCGATTCACTCTGCTTCTCCTCGTAAACAAGTATATCCACCATCTGTCTCAGGCGCCATGGGATGTCCGTCTGTCTCACCGGAAGGTTTTCATCTGGAAAACAGCATCTTTGACCATCACAAGGGCACATATGTCTTCGTATTTCCAGCCACCAGGGACTGCCCATTCACTTCCAAGATGAAGGACTTCCCATCTCTGATCTCACCGTGACAATGACACACAGTAAACACTGAAGCAGTCAGCACACGTACTGAAACTACACAGCACACTGATCCAAACCTGGTGAAACCAGTTACTGATTCATAATATCTATTCCTTAACCCAATGGTATCAACATAACTCTCATTTCAGGTAACACTCCTCGGGTAATATTGGCAATTTGCACAATCCTCTGGCTTCCCACTAATATTTACTATGTTATACGCCTTCTCTCTTAGTTTTATACTGTCCTGACTTCCCTTGACAGCCGCTGTTGCGTCTTTCTCCCACTAGAATCTTTCTTCCTCTTTGGAATGAAAAGATCCTGCATCTTTCGGATAATTCTTTCCTTATTCCTGCCTCTCTTCCCTGTGTCCCACCTGGGTGTGTATCCGTTTCACTCACTAGCTTGCTCCCCTCTTTCCCCTCCCCCCTACATCCCTTCTTCTAAATTCACATTTCACTCCTCTCTTATCTTACACCCTGTCTCCTTTTCATCTCTGGCCTTTGTCTAACCATCTGCCTATCAAACCACCTCCCCCCACCACATCTGTATCCACCTACCACTTATCATGCCCCATCTCTTTTTGAGCCTTCTCCCCCTACTTTAACCAGTCTAAAAAAGGGACCTATCTTGAAATATTGCCTGTCCATGTTCTCCAGAGATGCTGCCTGACCCGCTGAGTTACTCCAGCATTTTGTGTTTTTTTCTGTAAAGTGCATGCGAGGGTTTTGTGAAACGGTTTGTAGAGAGTTCAACTTGGTAGAGGGCTGGACATGACTCTATCTTGGGGAATGGTTGTGCAAGTGATAGGAGTGTCCGCAGAGGGACCCTTTGTCTACAGTGACCATAGTTTGGTGAGCTTCGAGGTAGTTATGAATAATAAAGCTAGTCCTCGAGATAGAGCCCCAAACTGAATGAAGGCAGATTTCAATAGCGTAAGGCAGGACCTGGAGGGAGTAGATAAGGGAGTAACTGCTAAAGGGAGATCGACATCCATTAAGTGGGCGGTGTTTAAAAGCGATAGTAAACATTTCGTCAGTATATCCCTGTAAGAATAAGACGCAAAGATAGTAGGTTTAGGGAACCTAGGCTTATAAAGGATATTGAAGATTTCTAGAGTCAAGAGCATTTTATTGTCATATGTCCCAGATAGAACAATGAAATTCTTACTTGCAGCAGCACTACAGAATACTATGTATACCTCTTATAGAGGTGTATAAAATCATGAGAGGAATAGATCAGGTAGATGCACAGTCTCTTGCCTAGAGTAGGTGAATTGAGGACCAGAGGACATAGGTTTGAGGTGATGGGGAAAAGATTTAATAGGAATCTGAGGGGTAACTTTTTCACTCAAAGCGTGGTGGGTGTATGGAACAAGCTGCCAGAGGAAGTAGTTGAGGCTGGACTATCCCAACATTTAAGAAACAGTTAGACAGGTTTGGGGGGATTTGGACCAAATGCGGGCAGGTGAGACTAGTGTAGCTGGGTCATGTTGGCTGATGTGGCTAAGTTGGGCCGAACGGCCTGTTTCCACACTGTATCACTCTATGATAACACAAAAAATGGTGGAATTATACATAGCAAAGAAGATGATACAGCAGGATGTGGAACAGATGGAAATGTGGGGGTTGCAGTGACCAATGGAATTTAATCCAAAGAAGTGTGTGTGGTAATGCACTTTGGGAAGTCAAATTCTGATTGGGTATGTATAATAATTGGGAGGGATCCTAGGAGTGTGAGTGTATAGAGACGTTGGAGAAGAGTCCATAGCTTGCAGAAAGTGATGATGACACTGGAGGTGAAGAAGGCATTCCATATTCTTGCCTTCTTTGGCCAAGACTGAGTTTAAGAGATGGATGTTATTTTGCAGCTATACAGCTATAGTGTTTGGACCACACTAGGAATATTATGTACTGTTTTGTTCACCGTACCAAGAGAGCAATATAAAGTGTGCAGAAGAGATTCACCAGGATGTCGCCTGGTTTGGAGGACTGTAGTTATAAGGAAAGATAGGGCAGACTGTTTTTTTTCTCATGTGGGCGGCACAGTGGTGCAGCGGTAGAGTTACTGCCTTACAGCGCTTGCGGCGCCAGAGACCCGGGTTCAATCCCGACTATGGGTGCTGTCTGTATGTAATTTGTAAGTTCTCCCCGTGACCGCGTGGGTTTTCTCCGAGATCTTCGGTTTCCTCCCACACTCCAAAGATTTACAGGTATGTACAGTGCCCTCCATAATGTTTGGGACAAAGACCCATCGTTTATTTATTTGCCTCTGTACTCCACAATTTGAGATTTGTAATAGAAAACCAATACCAGGCAAATGGGACTAGCTTAGATAGGGCATCTTGGTTGACATGGATGAATTGGCCAAAGGGCCTGTTTCCCTGCTGTGTGACTCTATGATTAGGGCAAGGTGCTGAATCTCTCACAACGTTTGCACAGGATGGTCCTGGAATTTAATGTAACCACACTTCTAAGGCCTGAAGTGCTTCACTCAGTGTAATGGATACAATGAGCACCAGAATGAGGAGCAGCAGCACGATAATCACCCCCTTCAGCCTCCTCTACCGAACAGTGGCATCAGGACTGATCCAATCGTGGCAATAACACCACGTTTGCAAAAACATTTTAAGTTGACAAAAGTCTACTTGTTCTATTGAAGCTCATCTCTCATCTCATGTTCTCACACGGAAGTTATCCCCAAGCTTCCCAACCCTCCCATCATATCCCTCCATTCAAGGCTCCCGACTTTCTCAATGGAAAGTTAATCAGCGTGGCATGGTGGCGCAGTGGTAGAGTTGCTGCCTCACAGTGCCAGGGACCTGGGTTGGATCCTGACTGCGGGTGCTTGTCTGTAAGGAGTTTGTACATTCTCCCCATGATCTGTGTGGGTTTTCAGGATCTCTGGTTTCCTCCCACACTCCAAAGACATAAATGTTTGTAGGTTAATTGGTGTGGTATAATTGTAAATTGCCCCTAATGTGTAGGATCGTGTTAGTGTGCGGGGATCACTGATTGGCACGGACTCAGTGGGCCGAAGGTCCAGTTTCCGCGCTCTATTTCTAAACTAAACTAAACTAAATAGAGCCGTTTTCTCTCATTCCCTGATTCTACCACCAAGGCCCACCCTCAGTTTAGTTTAGAGATACAGCGCGGAAACAAGCCCTTCGGTCCACCGAGCGCACCAACCAGCGATCCCCGCACATTAACACTATCCCACACACACTAGGGGCAATTTTTAATTCATACCAAGCCAATTAACCTACAAACCTGTACGTCTTTGGAATGCGGAAGGAAACCGAAGATCTCGGAGAAAACTCACGCGGTCACGGGGAGAACGTCCAAACTCCGTACAGACAGCACCCGAGGTCAGGATCGAACCCGTGTCTACTGGTGCTGTAAGGCAGCGACTCTACTGCTGCACCACCGTGCCGCCCTTGAATATCAGACCAGCCAACTCCTGTGTTCCTCTGAGTCTCCCACTGAAGCCCACCCATCCAACAGCCAGCAGATCAGTGCAGCATCCAGTTTGCTTCCACACCGGACAGCCCCTCGCCACACATTTCATAGCACCATCCACTAAAAACTCCACAAAGACTATTGAACACAACTCTGCGGCCAGACCTGTGGTCACAATGTAATAATTGGTGATTCCTTTCCAGTGACCTCTGAAGGACTCCAGCAGCTGAACCGGCTCTTCCTCCTTTAAAAGAGAAACAAAATAAAATATTGCATATGGAATTATACTGGAAAGACACTGTTGAGCAACACTTTGGAAGGAACAGAGGGAGCGTGTGTATAATGATGAAGGGACAGAACTATCAGAGCCTTTAAAATCTGTGGCAGGGCAGTGACTGAGGGATCCCCTCTCCTCTCTACTCCAATCTGGCCAACCCCCCAGGCTATCAAAAGCCAATGCCAACCCCTTTTCAGTTCAGTCAGGTGCTAGGGAGTGTGAGCAGCAAAGTACGCCAAACTTGCCCAACATGTCCTCCCATATAGAGTCATGGAGCATGGAAATAGGCCCTTTGGCCGAACCTGAGTAGAGTCCCAGCCTACTCAACCTTTCCCTATAGCTCACATCCACTAGTCCTAGCAACATCCTTGTAAATCTTCTCTGTACCCTTTCCAGCTTAACAACATCTTTCCTATAACACGGTGCCCAGAACTGAACACAATACTCTAAATGTGGCCTCACCAACGTCTTATACAACCCAGGAACCAACCAGCTGAACCTTCTCTGCACTGCCTCCGATGCAAAATATCCTCTCTTGAGTGTCTCAACAAAACCACACAGAGCAATCCAGGTACTGCAAATTATTTAAATGATAATTCACTATTTTATTCAACCCAAAGTGAAAGATCTCACATTTCCCCGCATTATATTCCATCTGTCAACTTCTCACCCACTCACGTAACCTGTTACTTTGACCAATCCTGATTCCTGGACCCTGACGTCTGGTTTCCCAAAGATAGAGATTACTGCTATACACGTTCATGCTTTGAATCTTTTCTGCAACCTTTCCAGCTTAATCACACCCTTCCTATACAACCGCAAAAGGAGTTGCACTCAATATTCCTGGTGCAGTAACCCCCAACGTCCTCCACAGGTATAACAAGGTGGTTCCGATATCTGTAC
>CM075991.1:474513-505823 GCA_038087875.1 Malacoraja senta
AAGTTTGTTGACAAGGACTGGTGGTGTTGTGGATCATGGGAAAGCCAGCCAAAAGGCTCAGCTGGGTATACATCCATTAGTAATGTGGAGCAATCAATGGCAGATGATGCTTAATCAGGACAAGTGTGAGGTGCTTGCACTTTGAAGGTCAAATGTAAGAGAATTCTTGGAAGTTTGGGGAGATTCAGTATGCCAACGAATACTATGTTTTACCTCTACAGGTGTACAGTAGAGATCATATTTGACAGGTTGCAACACTGCCTGGTCCATCACGGGTACTGACCTCCTCACCCTCAAAGGGATCTATAGGAGGCGCTGCTTCAAAAAGGCAGCCAGCTTCATCAGAGACCCACCAGGGCTACACTCTCATTCCTGCCATCGGGAAGAAGGTACAGGGGCCAGAAAAATGTGATCTCCAGGTTCAGGAACAGCTGCTTCCCACAACCATCAGGCTATTGAATACTGCAAACATCAACTAAATGTTGAAGTACAAACTGGGACTTTGGCTTTTGTTTATCGTGTTACAGTATATAACACGACTGTGTTTAAAGAGATGTTATGCTGTTGCAAGTAAGAATGTCATTGTTCCGTTTTCCGTTCATACCACTCTTGATTCTCTTGGAATGTAGGTTGGAGGACCCCGAGTAGCACTGAGGTGCAGGAGTACACCTCCCCTAATGTGGTACCAGTAGGGATAGGGGTGGTATAGAAGGAGTATGGTACCTTGCTTTCATCAGACTGGACATCGAGTACAAGAGTCAGGGAAGACTGACAGAAGTACATAAAATGATGAGAGGCATGGATAGGGGAGACAGTCAGAACCTTTTCCCAGGGAGGAAATGTCAAAGACTAGAGGATGTGGGTTTAACATAATGGGGAGGGGGGGGGAAGTTTTAACGAACCTGTGTGGGGCAAGTTTTTTTTAAACACAGAGGGTAGGTGCCTGGAACGCGCTTCCAGGGGGTGGTGGAGGTGGCAGATACGATCGTGGTGATTAAGAGGCTTTAAGACAGACACAAGTACAGTAGAAAGGAACTGCAGATGCTAGTTTAAACTGAAGATAGATACAAAATGCTGGAGTAACTCAGCGGGACAGGCAGCGTCTCTGGAGAGAAGGAATGGGTGACGTTTTGGGTCAAGAAAGTAAACCTTGCAATAACGGACTCCCCCCCCCCCCCAGTACTGGGTTGTTGTTCTTCCCCCAATAACTCCCCCCCCCCCCACTCCCCCCCATCCCCCTCCCCTCCCCCACGCCTCTGATGGCAGATCAGTCGTGGAATGAGCTGTGAGGGATTCTGGGTCAGTGGTGGGATGAGCCACACCAATGGATATTGTTCAGTTGGGCCAAGTCACTGGATATCTTTAAGGTGGAGAATAATAGATCCTTCATTAGTAACGGTGTCAGGGGGTTATGGGGAGAAGGCAGGAGAATGGGGTTGAGAGAGAAACATAGATCAGCTATGATTGAATGGCGGAGTAGACCTGATGGGACGAATGCGCTAGTTCTGCTCCTAGAACTTATGAGTTGTGTGGGGTGGTGGATCAGTGGTGTGGGGTGGTGGATCAGTGGTGGGATGCGTGGTGTGGGGTGGTGGATCAGTGGTGGGATGCGTGGTGTGGGGTGGTGGATCAGTGGTGGGTGCGTGGTGTGGGGTGGTGGGTCAGTGGTGGGATGCGTGGTGTGGGGTGGTGGGTCTGCAGTGTAATGAGCTGTGTGGGATTGTGTGGCCCCTCTCTCGTGCTGATATTACAGTCAGACCCCGGCCGCTGCATTCGAGCCACTACATGTGAGGTTCAGGTCACAGATTCCAACAGGAAACCCAGGCGTGCCATGGGATTGGCCCTGTTGACGGGGGCAGGCAGGCAGGTAGGAGAGAGTCGTTGTTGATGCAGGGTCCACGTGGCGATTACACCACTGAGAGTGCAGAGTCTCACGGAGCAGCGTGTCCACCACTCCGAGATCACTCCTGGCTGAAGACTCGGACATCCCTTTCCATGTCGTTTACACTGAGGACTTCATCTCCCATTCCTGTAAAATAACACGCTATGTCAGGTGTTTAAAGAAAGAACTGCAGAATTCCTCCCCCCCCCCCCCCCCCATCTCCACATCAGTCTGAAGAAGGGTCTCGACCCGAAATGTCACCTATTCCTTTGCTCCGTAGATGCTGCCTCACCCGCTGAGTTACTCCAGCATTTTTGTCTACCTTGGCTATGTCAGGTGATCACTGGGATTGGCATGACTGGGCATTTGGGCAACCCACCTGCGGGTGAGCTGATGGGCACATCCTGAAACCCTGGGAGACGCGCACCTGGTAGACGTGTATACAATTATGAGAGGCCCAGGTAGAGTTAGATTTAGCTCCTAGGTCTAACGGAATCAAGGGATATCGGGGTACTGATTTTGGATGATCATATTGAATGGCGATGCTGGCTCAAAGGGCCGAATGGCCTACTCCTGCACCTCTGTTCTATGTTTTTATGGTAGAAAGTCAGAACCTTTCCCCCCACGATGGAAACATCAAATATTAGAGGACATAGCTTTAAGGTGAGAGGGGCAGGTAACTTCACACAGAGGTGGGGTGTGAAAACGCTGCCAGGGGTGGTGGTGGAGGCAGATACATCAGTGGCATTTGAGAGATTTTTGGATAGGCACATTGATAAGTAAGGAATTATATGGATTATACAGAGGCAGATAATAAATGGTGTTAGCATCATGTTCAGCGTAGACATTGTGGGCCGAAAGGCCTATTTTTGTACTGTACTGTTCTGTGTTCTATATAAATATATTGCATATTCAATATTTTCCAAATTCTGTTCCGACTTGTGAATGCCAGGCAGAGTCACTGTTTAATACATGGATAAACATAGAATATAGAACAGTACAGCACAGGGACAGGCCCTTCGGTCCACAATGTCTGTGCTGACCATGATGTCAATGTCATCCTATCTGCCTGCATGTGGTCCATATGCCTCCATTCCCTGCCTGGGTGTGTGCCTGTGTGAATACAGGCTCATCACTGTCACTGACGTATCTGCTACCAGCGCCACTGGCAGTGAGTGTGTCCACTCCCGTGTCACAGAAACCTGCCTCAGAAATCTCCTTAGAACGATCCCTTCTCTCTGAATCATTTGCCCCTGGTATTTGACATTTCCTCCGTGGGGAAAAGACTCTGACTGCCCACCCCGTCTAAAAGGGGGGGAGGGGGGGATGTTCACTGGCACAGTTGTGAAAATGTGAACATGCGAGGGGAGGAAGCGACATTGGGCGGGATGCTGGGGTGTATGCTTTCCCCATCGACAGGGGAGAGCTCCCTCAGTCATAGCCCCCTGACAGGGAGAGGGCCCTTAGTCCTGCCCCTGACAGTACAGCGCTCCCTCAGCACCATTCCCTGACCATGCAGCCTCTCTGGGGGCAGCCGCCTCCAGCATTGCCCCTTGAACAATGCTCACGTTTGCTGATGCCATTTGACAGCCAAGCCTGTGCCTGCTGCCCTTTGCCATGCAGGCGTGTCTCACTACTGCCCTCTGGTGCCAGTAGCCCCACACTGTGGCCATAACTCCCTGTCCCCTGAGCTGAAGTGACAGCCCAGATTATGTTGTTTGACGGGTGACGATCGCACAGCCTTCTAAACAAAAGCTGGTAGAGAAGGTATATGGTATGCTTGCCTTTAGGCTTTAGATACAGCATGGAAACAGGCCCTTCGGCCCACCATGTCCACGCTGACCAGCGATCCCCATACACTTGCACCCACTAGGGACAATTTACAATTATAGAAGTCAATTAACCTACAAACCTGTACATCTTTGGAGTGGAGCACCCGGAGAAAACTCACATGGTCATCAGGAGAAGGTACAAACTCCGTACAGACAGCACCTGTAGTCAGGATTGAACCTGGGTCTCTGGCGTTGTAAGGAGCAAGTCTACGGCTGGGCCACCGTGCCTTGATCAGACAGGGCATTGAGTGCAAGAATCAGGAAGTCATGATGCAGCTTTGCTCAGGCTGCAGCTGGAGTATTGTGCGCAGATATGGTCGCCCATTACATGAAGCTTGGGAGTGGAGGCTTTGATAGGGTGCAGAGATGGTTTATGAATGATGAATGGATTAGAGGGTATTAGATTCAGGGAGGTTGAACAAACTTGGGTTGTTTTTCTCTGCAGTGTCAACGGTTGAGGGAAGACCTTATAGAAGTATAGAAAACTGTGAGAGGCGTAGATAGGGTAGACAGTTAGAACCTTTTCCCCAGCGTGTAAATGTCAAACACTAAAGGGCATAGGTTTAAGGTGAGAGGGGCAAAGTTTAACGGAGATGAGCGGGGCAATTTTATGGTCTCACAGAGGGGGTGGATGCCTGGAATGCACTGCCAGGAGGCTGATTCAATAGTGATATTGAAGATAGATAGGCACATGGATATGCAGGGAATGGAGGGCTATGGATCACATGTAGATGAGGCTAGTTTAAATTGGTGTCATGTTGGACATGGACCTTGTGAGCCGAAGGGCCTGTTCCTGTGCTGTCTGTTCTCTGAACAGAAGACAAAATGCTAACGAATGAGGCTTGGCTTACTCTTGTGGAGGCAAAGATCAGCTCTCAGAAGCTAATGTTTACATTCTCAAATTGATCAAAATCTCATAACAATTGGCTCGGAAGAATCCGAAAGTGGTTTGCGAGACAACTCGGAAAGCTAGACTTCTCGGATCATTTACTGATAAAATCTCATTGATCTAAATCTTGAAGAGAAACAGAAATTCTGGAAACAATCAACGTAGGCAGCTTCAGAGGGAAGAGAAACATGGGTGGCTCAGCGGTAGAGTTGTTGCCTTACAGCGCCTGGGTTCGGTCCTGACTACGGGTGCTGTCTATGGAATATGTACATTCTCCCCGTGACCTGCGTGGGTTTTCCCCAGGAGCTCCAGTTTCCTCCCACACTCCAAAAACATACAGGTTTGTAGGTTAATTGGCTTGGTATAATTGTAAATTGTTCTGAGTGTGTAAGATAGTGTTAGTGTGTGGGATGTTGGCGGCGTAGACCTGGTGGCTGAAGGGCCTGTTTCCGTGCTGTATCTCTAAACTGCGCTGAGGCCTAATGGAGCTGATGACCTCGAGGCTCCGGAGGCAGAGCCCGTCAGGACTCGCCCTGAGCTCGCTCCCGTGAGGGTGGTCCGGCTCAGGGCCTGGAACAGTGCTCCCGTGAGAGGTTGTGGACAGCGCTCTCGTGAGGGCTGGCGGGCGGCCCAGCCCAGCCCAAGGGTGGAACGAGGCTCCCGTTGGAGCGGCCGAGCTCGGGGAGGTGCGGCGCTCGCAGCCCGAGGGAGGTTCGGCGCCCAGGTCAGGGTGGCCCGGCCGGGGGGAGGTTCGGCGCCCATGTCGGGGCGGCCCGGCCGGGTGGAGAAGCGACGCCCAAGTCGGGGCAGCCCAGCCCGGGGGGGAGGTTCGGCGCCCATGTCGGAGCGGCCCGGCCGGAGGCTGAAGACGGCACGGTACTCACGTGAGGGTGGCTGGGACGGTGTTCTGGCGGTGGTGGCCTGAGTCCGGGGTTCAGCCGCGGGCCAGCGGCTGCGTCTGCAGGACTGGTGGGCGGCAGCTTCGACCACCCCGGGCCGCGGTGTTTGAGCCATGGGAAACATCGCCCGGGGGGTATCGCCTCAGCGCAGGGGGAGAAGAGGAGGGAAGAGACTGCAGACCTAAGACTTTTGCCTCCATCACAGTGAGGAGATGTTGGGTGGACTCACTGTGGTGGATGTTAATATGTGTTTATTGTTTGTTTTTATTGTATTATATGTATGACTGCTGCAATTTCGTCCAGACTTCGGTCTGAACGACAATAAAGGCATATCTATCTATCTATCTATCTATCTATCTATCTAAACTAAAGTCAATGCCTGAGGTCAGTAACCCTTTGACCGAACTGGAAGACCAGCGATGAAGTGAGTTACGTACCTTGATGTCCTTCCCATCCACCACGTCTGACCCGGACTCTGTTTCCAGCCTTTCCTCTTTTCATTTAGTTTTAGTTTAGAGATACAGCACGGAAACAGGCCCTTTGGCCCACAGAGTCCGCATTGACCAGCCATTCCCGCCCATTAGCACTATCCTACACACACACTAGGATAATTTATATTTATACCAAGCCAAGTAACCGCCAAACCTGTACGTCTTTGGAGCGTGTGAGGACCTTCATATCTGTACGTCTTTGGAGCTCCTGGGGAAAACCTTCACGGTCACAGGGAGAACGTGCAAACTCCGTACAGACAGCACCCATAGTCGGGATGGAACCCAGGTCTCTGGTGCAGTACTGCCGTGCCGCCCACCATTGTTCTGTATACCATCACCTGGTGTTTTGTTTGCTTCTGTTTCTCTCCCCATCGATGATTCCCCACCCACTGTCTTCCCCCTGAATTTTCTCTTTGGACCGTTGTGTGCCTGTGGTAGGTTGAGTAGGTAACTCGAGGGAGAGTTTGGGTGGTGAAGCTTACCTTTGTTTTCTGAAGCACTCTGCCCCTCTCAACGCCCAGAACCGAGGGTGCCCGTCTCAGGCTGCACTTGGCAGATGCCGTGCGCCTCAGGATCGGACTCACGATCGCAACCTGTCAAAGGATCAGAAATAATCAATTCCCTCATTTCAGCTGGTTTGACTGACATTCAATGACATCTTGTACCTGAAGAATTAAAGGACGTTGCTTTAGGAAGGTAGATGAGGAGGAATTTCTTCAGTCCGAGGGTGGAATTCATTGCCACAGAAGGTTATGGAGACGGCCAATGGATATTATTAAGGTAGAGATACTGTAGACAGATTGTTGATTAGTACGGTGTCAGGGGTTATGGGGAGAAGGCAGGAGAATGGGGTTGAGATGGAGAGGTTGATCAGCCATGATTGAATGGCGGAGTAGACTTGATGGGTCGAAAGACCTAATTCTGCTCCTAGCACTTATGAACATGTAGACACAAAATACTTGAGTAACTCAGCGGGTCAGGCAGCATCTGTGGAGAAAAGTAATTGGTGACGTTTCAGATCGAGATCCTTCTTCAGGCCTAGTCTGAAACTAAACGTCACTTATTCCTTTTTCCGCTGAGACCCGCTGTGTGACTCCAGCATTTGGTGTTTATCTGTGGTGTGAACCTGCATCTGCAGTTCCTTCCCACACAGCTTGCAGCCCAGTCGTTAGTAAAATGACACATCTCTCAGACGGGACTTAGGGTACGTTAGAACTTTATTTATCCCAGGAGGGAAATTGATCTGCCAACAGTCATCAAAAACACAAAATACATGGATCATGAAATTAAAGTGACGAGTGGAAAGTGTTGGTGGGGGGGGGGGGGTGAGGGTGGAGAGTCACTCAGTCTCAGTCTCAGTCTACCACATGACAGAAGGGGGAGGTGTTGTACAGTTCAGGCTCAGGCCAAGAGAATCCCCAGCGACTGGATGCTAGTTCATGATTGAAATGTTCATTGTTTACATTGCCCGAATGAGCGACCATTTCTTTCAAAACAAGGTTCCATTTAGTAATATGATATTCAGGTCTGAAGAGCGAAAGGACTGGAGATTATTGGTGGTGTGAGAGAAAAAATAGAACGCAATTATTTAAAAAAACTGGTGAATGAGTATATAGAATTATGAGAGGCTTGGATAGTGTAAAGAATCAAACCTTTTTCCCAAGATTGAAAAATCAAAGACTAGAAGGCCTAGTTTTAAGGTGAGAGGGACAATGTTTCTTATTTTACAGTGTGGTGAGTGCCTGGAACGCACTGCCAAGGTGGCATTGAAGCAGATATGAAAAAGGCATTTAAGGATTTGTATACATTGGGTACGCAAGCAAAGAATTTCACTGTGCCTCGTCACGTGACAATAAAGTGTTCCTATTCCTAAGACTTTTGCATAAACATATGGATATGCAGGGAATGGAAGGATATTGATCATATGCAGGTAGATAAGGAATGGCCCTGGCATCATGTACAGCACAGTCATTGTGAGCTGAAGGGCCTGTTCCTGTGCTATCATGTTCCATGCTTGATTATGGTTTCAAGTGTACCCACAGTAGTCAGAGCCAGAGGGAACGTCTCCTGTTGATATTTTGTACGTCAAGAGATCTCCTTTCATACGTTTAAACTCGGGTGAATACAGATTTGGCCAACCCATGCTCACCTCTGCCCATTCTAGGATTCAGTCCGTCAATACGATTTTGCACTGTGGTCTTTTTCTTACAGTCCTTTCTCTTTTTACAGAGAAATGTGAGGTGTTGCATTTTGGGAAGTCTAACATGGGCAAGACCCACACAGTGAATGGTAGGGCTCTGGGAAATGTTGTAGAGGCAGAGGGATCAGGGAGTACAGGTGCATGGTTTCTTAAAGGTGGAGTCACAGGTAGATAAGGTAGTCAAAAAGGCTTTTGTCACATTGGCCTTCATCAGTCAGCGTATTGAGTATAGAAGTTTGGAGGTCATGTTGCAGTTGTATAAGACGTTGGTGAGACCGCATTTAGAGTATTGTGTTCAGTTCTGGGCACAATGTTATAGGAAAAATGCTGTCAAACTGGAATGGGTACAGTGAAGGTTTACGAGCATGTTGCCAGGACTAGAGGGTCTGAGCTATCAGGAGATGTTGGGCAGGCTGGGACTATTCCCTGGAGTGCAGGAGGATGAGGGGTGATCTTAACATAGAGGTGTATAAAATCATGAGAAATAGATCGGGTGGACGCAGTTGGAGGGGAAATGATTTATTAGGAATCTGAGGGGTAATTTTTCCACACAGAGTGTGGTGGGTGTATGGAACAAGCTGCCAGAGGCTGGGACTACCCCAGCATTTAAGAAACAATTAGACTGGTACATGGATAAGACAGGTTTGGAGGGATATGGACCAAATGCAGGCAGGTGGAACTAGTGTAGCTGGGACATGTTGGCCAGTGTGGGCAAGTTGGGCCGAAGGGCCTTTTCATTGTTTCTGTATCTGTACTTGTGGACAGATAACTTAGTTACACGGTCCAGACAACAGCCTCTCCCTCAATGTCAGCAAGTTGAAGGAGCTAGGTATGGAATTCAGGAAGCGTGATGGAGTACATGCCCCAAAGAGCAGCACTGGTGCCGAAGTGGAAATTTCAAGTTCCTTGGCGTTAATATCACCAATTTATCTGTCGTGGATCAACAACATTGTCTCGACAGCCAAGAAGGCACATTGATGCGTCTACTCAATGATGCCTCTACTTCCTCAGGATAAATAGGAAACCCTGCATGTCCCCAATCACTTACAAACGTCCACAGAAACCAGACTGTCGGCTTGCATCACAGCTTGGTTTGGCAACTGCAGAAGACTCGAAAAATTTGCAGAAAGTTGTGGATGTAGCCCAGTCCATCACGCAGACCAGACTTGCCACCATTGTCTCCATCTACACTTCACCCTGCCTCGGGAAGCAGCCGACATAAGCAAAGATTATGTGGGCGACACGGTGGCGCAGCTGTAGTGTTGCTCCTTTACAGCGCCAGAGACCCGGGTTCAATCCTGGCTACGGGTGCTTGTCAGTCCGCAGTTTGTACGTTCTCCCCGTGACCTGCATGGGTTTTCTCCAAGAACTTCAGTTTCCTCCCACACTCCAAAGGTGTACAGGTTTGTAGGTTATTTGGTTTGGTATAGTGTAAAAATTGTCCCTAGTGTGTGTAGGATAGTGTTAGTGTGTGGGGTTGGTTGGTGTGGACTCCATGAGCCGAAGGGCCTGTTTCCACGCTGTATCTCAAAATTAAACTAAAAAAAGACGTCCCACTCCCGGTCATTCCGTCTTCCCCCCGCTCCCAACCAGCAGAAGATACAGAAGCTTGAAAGCGTGCACCACCAGACTCAGGAACAGCTTCTTCCTCCCTGTTATCAGTCTTCTGAGCGGTCCTTCCATAAGCTGTCCGATTCACCTCTACCCCATTGCGGACATTGGACTTTGTCTGTGGAACTGGTGTGCTACAATGCTGAGAACTAGATTCTACACTCTGTATCTTCCCCTTTGCTCTACATATTGTACTGGACTTTATGTTTATATATATTATCTGATCAGATTGGATAGCATGCAGAATGAAACTTCACTGTACCGTGACTATAATAATCTCAAACCTAAACCACATGACAATAAACTCCACTCGAACAGGAACTTTAGTTGCATTTCCTGTCTGCAAAACACATCCAACACTCTAGGGTGTCCTGGCCAAGGTCATGTTTAAATGCAGTTTGATGACGCTTGTGTGCCGCTCTGATTGTTGTTAACGGCAGACAGGCCCGGAGGGGCTGAAGACCAGCATCATGGACAGTGTCCAGCTGAACACACCCAGCACCGTGGACAGTGTCTGGCTGAAACCACCCAGCACCATGGACAGCATCTGGCAGCTGGAAAACACCCAGCATTGTGGACAGGGTCCAGCTGAAACCACCCAGCACCATGGACAGGGTCTGGTAGCTGGAAAACACCCAGCATTGTGGACAGGGTCCAGCTGAAACCACCCAGCACCATGGACAGCATCTGGCAGCTGGAAAACACCCAGCATTGTGGACAGGGTCCAGCTGAAACCACCCAGCACCATGGACAGGGTCTGGCAGCTGGAAAACACCCAGCATTGTGGACAGGGTCCAGCTGAAACCACCCAGCACCATGGACAGCATCTGGCAGCTGGAAAACACCCAGCATTGTGGACAGGGTCCAGCTGAAACCACCCAGCACCATGGACAGCATCTGGCAGCTGGAAACCACCCAGCACCATGGACAGGGTCCAGCTGAAACCACCCAGCACCATGGACAGGGTCGAGCTGAACACACCCAACATTGTGGACAGCGTTGAGCTGAAAACACCCAGCCCCATGGACAGCGTCTGGCTACCAGTAAACTCCCAACACCATGGACAGCGTCCAGCTGAAACCACCCAGCACCGTGGACAGCGCTCGGCACTGAGCCGAGGCCGGGGCCAAAGGAGCAAAGGTCGTGGCCAATATGTGGGAATTAGATTGACCAACCTGCACCTTGTCCGCCCACTCCTTAAACACCAAGGCAGTTCCAACCAGAGATAAGGAAGGGGCGAGAAAGAGAGAGCGAGAGAGAGATTCCTTCTCGTTACTATTGTCCTTCACTATAACTAAATGACATCACGAGTTCACCTGCCACGAGGGTTTGGGTGAAGTGATTGTCATCCCCAACACCACTACACTCACACATCGTTGCCTCTGTATTTGAAATCTCCTGCTGCAATTGCCGACAGGCTATCACTGCCCACACACGCGTTACTTTGCCTACCCATGCAGACAACTTCCCATTCATCCAGCATGCTGCATCTGCCATGTTTGTCCAAATTGCCTCGAAGCCCCTGCATCCTCCTCACCACTCATCATCCCAGCCAGCTTTGTTTTGGCAGCCAAGATAGAAACACCACCTCTGCTTCCCTTATCTGAATCTTTGACACACATCATGAATCACTGGGCCACGAGTACAGATACATCTAATTTATATATATTTAAATACAATCCTTTGTGGTTAGACACAAAATGCTGGAGTAACTCAGTGGGACTGAAGTCTGAAGAAGGGTCGAGACCCGAATCGTCACCCATTCCTTCTCTCCAGAGACGCTGCCTGTCCCACTGAGTTACTCCAGCATTTTATCTCTATCTTCCGTTTAAAGCAGCATCTGCAGTTCCTTCCTACACTGTTCCTCATGGTTACTGTTTACCAACCAATTTTCAAGCACACATGCTTTAATTTTGAACGCACATCTTTTATGTAGCTGTATACATTTGAGGTATACAAAGTGCAGTACCTCAGAAAATTAATGCATATGGGTGTATTTAGACTGTCCTAAGGTCCCACATAATGGCAAGACCCCAACAGACCCCAATCATTGAAGATAGAGGGCATCCTCTACGATAATCCTCAACACTGGTGCTCCACAGATATGTTTCCTCACCCCTTTACTCCGTGTACGCCCACGACTGCAGCCAAGTACAAATCCAATCCAATTTACAAATTTGCAGACAACCCCACTGTTATGGGCAGGATATTAAATAACGGGATTTCAGCTGCAGGGGATGGTTGGACACATTTGGATTGCTTTCTCTGGAATGTCGAAGAGTGAGAGGAGACCTGATTGAAGTATATAAAATTATGAGAAGCATAAATAAGGTAGTCTGTGAGAACCTTTTCCCTCGGGTGGAAATATCAACGATTAGAGGGCATAGCCTTCCAATGAATGGGACAATGTTTAAAGAAGATGAATGGGGCGAATTTTTTACCCGGTGGTGTGTGGTGGTGTGTATCTGCCAGGGATGGTAGTGGAGACAGAAACGATAGAGGCATTTAAGAAGGTTTTAAATAGGCACATGGATATGCAGGGAATGGAGGGATATGGATCACCTGCAGGCAGAGGAGATTCATTTAATTTGGGAATCTGTCGGGTACAGACATTGTGGGCTGAAGATTCTGTTCCTGGGCTGTACTGTTCTATGGTCTATGACTGGCATCTTGTTTAGCACGGACATTGCGGGTCAAAGGGCCTGTTCCTGTACTTTACCGTTCTATGTCCTATTTATTTTAGCAGCTAAAACATCCAAAAACCCTACAGGTTTGTCAAATATTCCCTTTTATAAACCGATGCTGACTTTGCTGACATGAGGTAAACAGGTCCATGGCACCGACATTCTCCTTCCTTCTCGTCGTGGGATTACATTGCTAGGCCTCCAATCTGTAGGAACTGTTCCATCATCTGGAGAATCCTCGGACACGACATCAGTGCACCCACTGATGTCCTTCTCTGTGGACACATTATCAGGCACTGAAAATAAACTGGCTTTCACTCCATCATTGGTTTATTTTACTTCGGAGTCACGTGAGTGACTACGTGAAGAACCCCGCCAGTGCGCCTGCGCGTCATTACGTCAGACGCCTTGACGCAAACGGACGTGAGGAGCAGAGCTCCTCCAGTGGTTTGTAGTTTTTCAACTACAAGGTAAGTAAAAACTTTTTTCAGGTTTTCCAGGTCCGTTTACTGTGGGTCTATGGGGATTTTTTCCACAGACGCCATGTAAAAAACGCACAGGGGGAAGAGGCGAGCGACACAGCCGACAGAAAGTCGGGAAAGTCGGGAGTCCACGGTTAGAGACCAACCGCCTCTAAACCCCGGTACAGTCGCCAGCGGTGAGCATAGCGACTGTGGACCTGGGGCTGGTGAAAACACAGTCAGCGCCTGTCGGGCAAAAGACAACGTTTAAATCCCAACGGCCCACGGAGGGAGTCCCAGGCAATGGAAGTAGCTCCAGGGCTAGATACTGCTTTCAAGCGTATTGCCCAAATAGAAAGCCTTTTACACAGGCTGTTGGAGCAAGTTCACTCAGGGAGGAGTGTACTGAAAGCCAAGCTGCTGGAAACAGCTCAAACAGCCCCTGGTACAGGGCTAGATACTGCTTTCGAGCGTATTGCCCAAATAGAAAGCCTTTTTCATAGGCTTTTGGAGCAAAGTTCACTCAGGAAGGAGTGTACTGTAATCCAAGCTGCAGGAGCAGCTTAACAGCACCTGGTTCAGGGCTGATGGAATGCACCCTCAGGAATGAGGAGCGTGCTACGGGTCATGAGATTTCAGACCCCGACTCTGACGGTGAGGCTGTACAAGGCGATGAACGGCAGCTGCCAGATGTTCCACCCCTGGCAGTAGGATTCGCTGCCCCGTCAGGGTCAGGAGAGCCATTAGGAGAAGAACTGGCCTCCTTAATAAATTACTTGGTTTACCATTAGCTGGAACAGCAGGAGATGGATGAGACGGCAAGAAGGCAGGAGACCCCAAGTAACTGTGGGTTGCTAAAAGCAGCAGCAGTGAACCAAATTATCTGGGATCAGTTGCAGAGAATATTAAAGCTGCTGGGTTCTGGAAAAACTGCTTTTACCAGAATAGCAGGTAACAACCATAAGATGACGAAGTTGCATCAGCAAGCACTGGGGTTCCTATGCAGCACCCACTTCGAGATCAATTATCTGAGGAAAGTGCTATACGGCCTACTATGAATCCGAAATTCGCTGCACTCTGCAAACCAAGTAATATACAATTACCCAACTTACTCTTTGGAGAGGATCTCGGGAGACGTATTACAGAGTTGGAAGATGAAGCGAAAACAGGATTGATAAATACATCAATGGTTGCAAAGTCTGTAAAGAGGAAGTATCCTTTCAGACGTCATACGGATCCTAGACCAGGACCAAGTCGCTCATCAACGCAGGGACGTAGCTGGCGGCCTGCAGCGGGAGTAAGGACCAGTGGTGGTGCTTCCGGGAGAATCCAGGGATCTCAGAATACTCAAATGACTCGAGAGGTAGGTGGACCTGGTTCTCAGGAGAACATACTAACTGGATTAAGTCCAAAAGTTGGAGGCAGATTACGTCTCTTCTATAAACATTGGAAGAAGATTACTTCAGATGTGGTAATTCTGAATAATATACAAGGATTTCGAATTGAATTCAATCCAAATTATGATTTGCCTGTCCAGCATGTTCCCAGCAGAACTCTCCACTTTGCGAAGTAATGGAGGTTCAAGTTGCGCTTCAAAACCCTATATATAAAAGGTGTTATTGAAGAATCAGTCTACCAAATTCACCAATTTGGGTCAAATATATTCCCTCGATCAAAAAAGGATGGAGGATGTAGGATTATTATAGACTTGACAAGTCTGAATACTTTTGTTCAGTGTCTGTTCACTTGCAAGATATGAAGTATTTTAAATTTACATGGATGAACCAATTAGGGCAGTTCAAAGCTCTGCCTAAAGGGTTAACGTTCCCTCCCAGAATATTCATAAAAATCAATTCTGGGGTTGCTGAGAGCCAGGGGCATGTACTAATGGCATACCTGGATGATGTCCTGATTATAGGAAGGACAAAACAGTCAACAGAAGCATCTGTTGCAGTAATAAAATCAAACTTTTGAAAGTTTGGGGGTTTCTAAATTCATCCAAAGAAATCAAGGTTAAAAACATGTACCTCGATTAATTATTTGGGGTTCACAATTGATTTAGCCCAAATGCAAATTACTTTGCCCAGTGAAAAAAGGGTGGAGTTGATTAAAGATTGCAGTAATCTGTTAAACGAGCTAAAACCTCTAATCAGACAGGTGGCTCGAGTACTGGGAAAATTAGTAGATTCCCAGCAGTCCAGTATGGACCATTACATTATCAACAGCTGCAGACAATTAAAGAACAGGCACTGAGAGTAAATGCTGGTCATTTTGATAGAACCATGCAAGTAACAACAAATGCTGTTTCTAAGCTGCAGTGGTGGATTCAACATGTCTCAAGCAGTTCAGGCAAAGTGCTGATTGAACAACCTTCCATGATATTACAAACTGATGCCAGTGCACTAGGATGGGGTGCAACTGACTTAACATGGAGCTGCAGAGGCAGATGGAATCAGGAAAAGTTAGTGTTACTGCAGACATGGGGAATTCCCTATTTGGAGCTTTTAGGAGGTTTCTATGGACTCCAAGTTTATGGTTCTAACACAACTAAAAGGAAGGTTCAAGTTCAAATTAATAAACACAACAGTAGTTGCCTATATTAATGATATGGGTGGAATTAAGTCGGTGTCATGTGACAAAATGGTTAAATCAACTTGGGTCTTGGTGTATTGAAAAGAACATTTGGATTTCAGCTATCTATCTACCAGGTAGAATGAACACGATAGCAGACACCAGGTCACGAAAAGTTCCATGATAATAAAGAATGGATGTTGAATCAAGAGGTATTCAATGATATAGTAATCAGATTTGGAATGACCGACATCGACTTGAATCATCAGCTATCGAGATATGTCTCATGGAAACCAGATCCAGGAGCAGTGGCGATTGATGCTTTCTCGCTACATTGGGGTGGTATGTTTTCATATATATTTCCACCTTTCTGCCTCATAAGCCAATGTTTGCTTAAAATCAGGCAAGATGCTGCTTCAAGGGTATTGGTAGTACCAGATTGGCCTACACAGCCATGGTATCTGTTGATATTAGAATTAACAACACAAATGTTGATGAAAGTCCCAAAAAGGAGTAATTTATTGCTGCACCCTGTAACAGGGTAACAACATCCATTATGTGATCGTTTGGATTTGTTGATTTGCAGGTTTTAAGAATGCCTTTTCTGGGACGAGGACTGTCTGAGCGTACTGTGGACATGCTTACGGCAGCCGGGAGGAAGAGCACTCAAAAACAGTACCTTTCTTATATTAAGAAATGGGAAGAGGTCTGTGTACAAAAGAATGTTCAATAAAGTACTGCAGATATTTCAAATGTTTAGAATTTCTGTCAAAACTTTATTATGATGAAGGTCTGAGTTGTAGTGCAATTAATTCAGCCAGAAGTGCATTGTCCTCATATTTGGTTCTGGATTCAGAAAGAAACTCAATTGGGTCACACCCAATTGTTTCCAGACTAATGAAAGGAATCTTTAATTCCAAACCACCGAAACCTAGGTACGTGACAATCTGGGATGTAAGTGTGGTACTGAAACTACTTTGTGAATGGTCATAAAGTGTGTCTTTACCTTTGGTCAAGCTCAGTATGAAGGTATTCATGCTTATGGCATGAGTGACAGCACAACGAGTGCAAACACTTGGAAAATTACAAATAGACAGTATGGAAGTAACTGAAGACAAGGTTACATTCTATATCTTTGACCTACTAAAGTAAATTAGGCCAGGTGTGACAGGATTTAAAATTATGCTAGCAGCATATCCAAATGATCCATGTCTCTGTATTAAGACATATCTGTTACAATACATTGAGGTCACAAAGAATTTGAGAATACGGAAACTGGGTTGTTGATCACACACAAGAAACCACACAAGAGAGTTTCAATACAGACTATTTCCAGATGGATAAAAGAAGTCTTAACAGCTGCTGGTATTAACACTTATGTTTTTACGTCTCACTCGACTAGGGCAGCAGAAACGTCGGCGGCCAGGGCAAAAGACGTCCCCGTCGATCATATCCTCGCAGCCGCCGGGTGGTCCAATGAGTTGATGTTTCAACATTTTTACCATCGGCCTATTGTTAATGCGGGATTGTTTGCAGAAACTATTTTAAGTTCTGTGTAAATTCCTCTGGTTTAAAGGGGATCTGATTCATTTCATTATTGAAATGAATTACTGCATTTGTGGTACAAATGTTATTATGAATGCATGATTGATTATTCTCGTTCCGAGTCAATCTATGCAGTGAGAAGCCGGGATTGATCCACGGCATGAAATCACAAAGCTTTAAAATCTTCACGTAGTCACTCACGTGACTCCGAAGTAAAATAGTAAGATTAAACGAGAACTTACCTAAGTTTGAAGTTTGATCTTTATTTTATGAGGAGTTACGTAGGTGATTACATGCCCACCACGACCCTACCCTCTATCATAAAGGTCAGATGGAAGTTCTTGTATTACTCGTTTTATTATGAGACTATATTACTTCGGTTGTTGTTTTTTGTGATTTCACACCGCTGCTTTGAAGATTGACGCGCAGGCGCACTGGCGGGGTTCTTCACGTAATCACCTACGTAACTCCTCATAAAATAAAGATCAAACTTCAAACTTAGGTAAGTTCTCGTTTAATCTTACTATTTTTTACCAGTGCTAATTACCACCATCCAAGACTGCAAGAAATTGCAGAGAATTGTGAACACAGCCCAGACCATCATCCCTTCCATTGACTCCATTTATATCTAACACTACCTCGGCAAGGCCAGCAGCATAATCAAGGACGAGTTGCACCCCGGCCACTCCCTCTTCTCCCCTCTCCCATCAGGCAAAATGTGTAGGTGTGAAAACACACACCTCCTGATTCAGGGACAGTTTCTTCCCAGCTGTTATCAAGCAACTGAATCATCCTACCACAACCTGAGAGCAGGGCTGAACTACTATCTACATCTTTGGTGACCCTCGCAGTTTCCCTGAACAGACTTTGGTGGCGTTACCTTGCACGAAACATTATTCCCTTGTACTAGACTGTAAATGGACACTTGATGTACGGCTCGATTGTAATCATGTATTGACTTTCTGCTGACTGGCTACACACAACAAAAGCATTTCACTGTACCTGGGTACACGGGACAATCAACTCAACTAAACTTGAAGTCTTCCTTTTGATTGGACTCTGGTTGCCAACCATTTCTGGGAACATACTTGTTCCCGCTTACATGAAGTCAGAAGCGACGTATTGGTTTAATTTAATTATCCTGCTACTTCTTTGTCCCATTACAAATTCTCCCATTTCTGACTGTAAGATACCCACATTTATCTTCTACAAGATATTTGTGTTCACGTACATGGTGGGCTGGTGCTAAACTATTGTGACAGGATTGACTTGCACCAATTGTTCAGCAGGGTGGGAGATTCTGTCTGACTAATTTGACAGTGTTTGTTGTAACAAAATGTATGGCTGAGAGCAGTGTGGTGGGTGGACTATAGTCAGGCTTTTGACAAGGCTGGGCTAGAGGGTAGAGCATGTGGATCCGGGGCAAGTTGGTGACAAGGCTGGGCTAGAGGGTAGAGCATGTGGATTCGGGGCAAGTTGGTGACAAGGCTGGGCTAGAGGGTAGAGCATGTGGATCCGGGGCAAGTTGGCAAAGTGAATCCAAAGTTATTTTGGTGATAGCAGACAGAGGGTATTGACTGATTCAGAGACAGGGAGCAACACTGGGACCATTCCTGTTTCTTGTAAACATTTATAGCTTGCGTATGAATGTGAGAAGTAAGATTCCCACTTCTCACGCCATGTTTGCAGATGACACATGGTGTTCAAGATGAGTCAAGATGGAATAGTGGTGGAAACGGCCTCATGGATTGGCCATCTGCCAGTGACCTCACGCTTCTGTATGATCCAAAGGAGCCAAACAGCTTCCATTCAGCCCGCTGGAACACTGGTACGAACCCAGACCTTTGCCAGTAACACAAAGAACCATCAGCCACCAACGCACTGGGTTCTGGAGAAGTTCCCACGGTCACAACACCGACCATCACTCATCACCGCAACACCAGCCATCAGCCATGATCATATTGAATGGCGGTGCAGGCTCGAAGGGCCGAATGGCCTACTCCTGCACCTATTTTCTATGTTTCTATGTTCTATGTTTCTACCACTGGTTGCACCAACATCGAGCAAACCTGTGAAGCGGTGGAACTTCCGCAAGGCCGACTGGGACAAGTTCCAACGCAGCTGCCTTGGGCCTTCCTCCCCCAGACAGTACCAACCTGGACTCTTCCTACCAAGCCTACTGCAACATGCTTATCAGGGCAGGCAAGAAAACCACCCCTCATGGCTACCAGAGGCATTACATTCCATGTTGGGATGATGAGTGTCAACAGCCATATGAAGATCATACTGCTGCTGGCACCAAAGAGGATTCTGAAACCACTGCCACTACACTGCTCACACGCTTGGATGAGAAATGACAAGAATGCTGGATTGAGACGGTTGAATCGATCGACTTCACCCACTCGAGCCGTAAAGCATGGCACACAGTCAACCGCCTGACCGGCAGAACGACATCCAAATGCCTCGTGACCGCCAACGCAATCGCATCTCAACGTCAAGAATGGTTGATTCACAAACCCTGACCGTGATTTCTCACGCAAAGTGAGCAAAAAGGTGGCCGAGTCATGGAAAACTGAGTGGATACGGACCTAACAATGGCTTTCACCTCCGGGGAAATGGCCACAGCATTCAATATGTGGAAAGCAGGAAAGGCCCCCGGATCTGACAGCATACACCCGGAGTTTCTACTACATTCTGAAAACGTTGCTACCAACTGGATCCGACAGTACCTGTCGACCTCCATGGAGAAGTGCACAATACCAAAGATCTGGCGTCGTGCAACAGTCATCGCTCTCCCGAAGCCGAACAAGCCAAAGGATGATCCTAAAAGCTACCGGCCCATCTTGCTCCTCTGCATCCCATACAAACTCCTTGAGAGACTGATCCATGAGTGTATAGACCCTCAACTACCCCACGAGCAGGCTGGTGTCCACCAAGGTCGATCTACAGCGGACCAGGTAACCCTCCTCACCCAAGACATCGAGGACTGATTTGAGGCAAATGAGAAGGCAGGAGCTGTTCTTATAGATCTGACAGCTGCCTATGACACCATGTGGCACCGGGGACTAACTGCAAAGCTACTTCGGGTGCTGGCAGACAGGCGCATGCTACACTACATCATGGAGCTGATATCAAACCGCAGCTTTGTGCTTAACAACAGTGATCTTAAGACAGTAAGCTACGTAGACTGAAGAATGGCGTCCCACAGGGATCCGTCTTGGCTCCGCTGCTTTTCAAAGTGTACATCCATGACCTCCCAGAGACCATCGCTGGAAAATATGGGAATGCTGACGATCTAGCCATCCTGATGAGACACAAAGTGTGGAAGACAATTGAAAGCTCCTTGAGTCAAGACATGGGGACTTTGGTAGTATACTTACGACAGTGGCGTCGAAAGCTGAGCGAAGGCATTACAGTGTCAACAGCATTCCATCTAAACTACACGGAAGCTAAGTTAGAACTAGCTGTTTTCGTTAACAACTGGAGCTTGGACTTCCAACAAACACCTACTTACCTCGACGTAAAGCCGGACAGGTCGTTTACATTTCGTCAACACCTGGCTGGTCACGACATGGCCATGTAACGGCCTCATCCAACACCTGGCAGGAACAAGTTGGGGAGCCAGCCCATCAACTCTTCGCACCTCTGCCTTAGCTCTTGTGTATGCCCCAGCTGAGTACTGCACACCCATATGGAGTAGAAGTAGACATACTAGCCTGGTAGACACGAGCCTGAACAGCACCTTGTGAACCATCACTGGGTGCCTTCAACCTACTCCAGTCGAGCAGCTCCCTATACTTGCAGGCATTCCGCCTGCAGGGATCCGAAGGCAAGCAGCAACTCTGGCACTGTCTCATCGTGCCATGGACCCAGATCACCTCCTCCATCAGGCTATCAGCAGAGAGCAGAGGCCACCCTGACTGAAGTCCTGTCACCCCTTTGTCCACATGGAAAACAACTCCTAGCATCCATCCAGCCAACTGAGACAAAAGCACACTGGATAGCCACCAAGTGGTCACAGGAGTGGAAGGCAACCTCATCTCCATTACACAGCTACATCTCTTCACCAGATAAAAGCTGTCCAGGGTCTGAGCTCCCCAGAGGAGCAAGGGTGAAGCTCAACAGACTTGGTACTGGAGTTGGGCGTTTCAACGCCAGCGTGTGGAGATGGGGGCTCCCTCCGCCAGAGCCCAGCCTGTGAATGCGGAGCAGAACAACAGACAGCCAACCATGTCATCTCTGGGTGCCCGCTCTACCACCCACCAAATGGAGCTGTGTCAGGGCCTGGCAGACATTGACGCCAACAGAGACAACAACCTGGCTGCTCAACACCCGGCTTGAGATCTAACTATTCCTTTGGTTTCTGTTCCATTTGCAATAAAATACATGGTGTTGAGAGGCTGAATCTTTTTTATTTTGCATTCATATTTTTTATTAAAATTTAGTTTAGTTTAGAGATACAGCACGGAGACAGGCCCTTCGGCCCACCGAGTCCACACCGACCAGCGATCTCTGCACACTAACACTATCCTACACACCAAGGACAATTTACAACTTTTACAGAAGCCAATGAACCTACAAAACTGTACGTGATTGGAGTGTGGGAGGAAACCGGAGCACCCGGAGAAAATCCATGTAGGTCACGGGGAGAATGTACAAACTCCGTAGAGACAGCACCCCGTAGTCAGGGTCGAACCCAGGTCTCTAGCGCTGTGAGGCAGCAACTCTATTACTGCGCCGCTGTGCTCCCCCCCAATTTAGTGACCCTGTTTTGTTCATTGTGTTAGCTATTGAGGACTGTATTTACAGACCTGTTGTGCTGCTGCAATTAGGAATTTCATGCTTCCATTCTGATACATATGACAATAAAACACTCTTGACCTCAGAATGATACTGATCGAGTGGCAAGTCGGGCTGAGCTGCGGCAGATGGAATTTAATTCCAGTAAGCGTGAGGTGATGCATCTTGAGCAGATTTTAATAAAACGAGGACATACACAAGGATAGTGCCCCGTGTGATATTGAGGAGCAGAGCGTTTCTGGAGGTGAAGACTAGAGATGAGAGAAGGTGGCCGCACTGGTAGATAAGGTGGTGATGAAGGCATAAGGGGGGCTTGCTATCATCAACCAGGGTTACAATATGACAGAAGATAGACACAAAATGCAGGAGTAACTCACCGGGACAGGCAGCATCTCTGGAGAGAAGAAATGGGTGACTTTTCAGGTCGAGACCCTTCTTCAGACTGATGTCAGGGGTGTGGGAGATGCATAGATAAGGAAGTGTAATGGTGTGAAAATAGGACAAAGGGAATGGAGATCAATGAAAATGTAGAATAGATCAATGTTAGCTGGCAGAAGGTAACAACAACACAGCAAACAGAGATCAAATGTAGTCGTAAGACTGGTGGGAGAACTGAGAAGGGGGAGGGATGGAGAGAGAGGGAAAGCAAAGGCTACTTGAAGTTAGAGAAGTCAATGATCATACCACTGGGGTGTAAGCTGCCCAAGCAAAATATGAGGGGCTGTTCCTCCAATTTGCGCTGGGCCTCAGTCTGACAATGGAGGAGGCCCAGGACAGAAAGGTCAGATTGGGAATGGGAGTGTTTAGGATGGAAGTACACTGTTATAAACCTTTGGCTAGAACCGCTGAAATATGATGTTCAGGTCTGGTCCATGGTGCAGGAGGGAGGGAGATTCACCAGGATGGTGACACAAGGAACTGCAGATGCTGGTTTGCTAAGAAACAAATGACACCAAGTCCTGGAGTAACTCAGCGGGCCAGGCAGCATCTGTGGAGAACATGGATAGGCAGTGTTTCAGTTTGGGTCCCTACATTAGACTGATTGTAGTAGAGGGGAGAAAGCTGGATGAGAGGATGGGCAGGCAAGATAGGTGGATAAAGGTGATGGGGAAGGAGGTGGGGTTGATAGGCAGAGGGCAGAGATGAAAAGACAAAAGGTGTGAGGTAGGGTGGAAGAGGTGGGAATTGTGAAGCCAGATTAAGTTATATCGGTGGAGGGGGGGAGGGAGGGGGGGGGGTTAATAGGGGAAGAAGAGTGGGAGAAGGACTGGATGGTGTTTTATCCTTTTTCATCCACATTCCTTCCTCTGGCTTCACAATCCGCTCTCTTTTATCCTTACCTCTTTTCATCTGTGCCCTTTATCCAACCGTCTGCCTATCAATATCCTCCCTCACCTGTATCCACCTATCACTCACCAGGTGCTGCCACACCCTCACCTCACATCCAGTTTTCTTCCTCCAGCACAATCAGTGTGAAGAAGGGTCCCAACCTGAAACGTCACCACTCCATGTTCTCCAGAGATGCGGCATGAATCACTGAGTTCCCCCAGCACTCCGTGTCCTGTTTTCACCAGGATGTTGACAGGATGGGACTTCCCGAATGAGGGATGGCTGGGTCTGTGCTCCCAGGAGCGATGGGGCCTGACAGAGAGTACAAAACTACAGTAGAGTAGATAGCAGGAATCCTTGCTTGTGAAGGAGGCATTATAATCAGAGGGTGGGCAAATGGGAAAGGTTTCGAGGGGGTCTAAGGAAGATTATTTTCAGACAGAGGGTGGTTGTAATATTCAGTCTGGGTGGAGGCGGAGACTCTCATAAAGTTTACACAGGATGTGGACAGCATCGACTCACTGAGGCAGAGCAGGCCACCGACCACATGTTGGCAAAAGGATCAGCGTAGATGTACTGATGGGTAGCATGGGCAGGGTGGGCAGAAGGGCCTGCTTCTGTGCTGCGGGAGCTTTACGCTCAGCGCCTCCGTGATCTGATCACACTAGGGGCATTTTACAGAAGATGATGAACCTACAGGGATGTGGGAGGAAACCGGAGCACCCGGAGGAAACCCACGCGGTCACAGGGAGAACGTGCAAACTTCACACAGATGTCACTTGAGGTCAGGATCGATCCTGGGTCTCTGGCACCGCTGCGTGACCAGCTCACCATGCAGACCACCCACAACACCCTCCGCATGGGCCCAGCACAGCTCCCCCAGTGCAGGGGGTCCTGCAGGGGAGTGATGCAGGGGAGTGATGCAGGGGAGTGGTGCAAGGGAGTGATGCAGGGGAGTGATGCAGGGGAGTGATGCAGGGGAGTGGTGCAAGGGAGTGATGCAGAGGAGTGATGCAGGGGAGTGATGCAGGGGAGTGGTGCAAGGGAGTGATGCAGGGGAGTGATGCAGGGGAGTGATGCAGGGGAGTGGTGCAAGGGAGTGATGCAGGGGAGTGATGCAGGGGAGTGATGCAGGGGAGTGGTGCAAGGGAGTGGTGCAAGGGAGTGATGCAGGGGAGTGATGCAGGGGAGTGATGCAGGGGAAGGGTGCAGAGCAGTGGTGCAGGGGAGTGATGCAGGACAGTGGTGCAGGGGAAGGGTGCGGTGCAGTGGTGCAGGGGAGTGATGCGGGGGAAGGGTGCGGGGCAGTGGTGGCAGGGGAGTGGTGCAGGGGAAGGATGCAGGGCAGTGGCACTGAGGTAAAGGATCATTGAGTGACATGGACCAGTGAGTGAGCCGTGCGGTGCAGACTTGCATCAATACGGGCACCGTGTGGCACTCACCACACTGGGCACACACTCACCACACTGGGCATACACTCACCACACTGGGGGTGACCAAACTTCACCATGCCAGCCACACCTCACCGGGCACCTACCTCTGAGTCGGCCGTCTCGGAGCTGGAGGAGAAACAGCGCCAGGCTGTGCCTGCAGGAGGCACGTTTGAAGGTCTTGCTGAGCGAGAGCAGGTTGAGCTCGGAGCCGGACTTCACCCTCTCCTTGGCACGGAGCACCGCCTGCTCCAGACGACGCATCTTCTCCTCCAGACGTGGCAACGTCTTCCGTTCTGCACACACGCACACACGCACACGGTCAGTGGGGCAGGTCATGATCACTGGGTCATGGGTCAGTGTGGCTGGACCCACTGCTGGGGGATGGGGAGGGGGGATGGTGGAGAGGGAGAGGGGGGAGAGAGGGGGGGGAGGAGGAGGGGAGGAGGGGGAGGGATGTGAGGGGAGGGGGGAGGGGGATATGAGGGGAGGGGGAGGGGGATGTGAGGGGGAGGGGTGGGAGAGGGGGGTGACTGCGCTGGGACTACAGTTGGGGAGCAGGGTTGTTGGCCAAGAGTGAGGACTGGAGCAAGGAGTCACAGTAACCGTTGCTGAAGTAAACACACGGGTAAGCAGCAAGTGGAGGGACGGGGGTCACGTGCAGGCAGAGGAGATCAGTTTAACAGCATCATGTTGGGCATAAGCATTGTGGGCCGAAGGGCCTGCTCCTGTGCTGTACTGTCTTTCTCTTCAGTCCCTCCCTCCCCCCCACCGCATCCCTCTCCCTCCCCACACTCCCCTACCTTCTTCCCAATCTCCCTCCCCTCTGGACTCTGCCTCTCTATTTACGTTTGTATATCTCCCTGTTTACAGGCCACTCTTGTTTTTAACTCCTTCAAGTTCTCGCTCCACCTGCCTCTACAATCCCCTTCACCTCGACCCCACCGAGTCACGGACATTCACATCCCTGCCCTCCCTTGGCTCAAGCTGTCTATTCCTCCACTCTGGAACTCCCTCCTTGATCTTCCCCACCTCTGTATCTTTCATTCCTCCTCTGATAAACATCCCTCTTAGACCAAACCTCAGTGCGTCCTCTCTCACACCTTATTTCATCTGGTCATAGAGTGATACAATGTGGAAACAGGCCCTCCGGCCCAACTTGCCCACACCGGGCAACATGTCCCATCTACACTACTCGCACCTGCCTGCGTTTGGCCCATATCCCTCTAAACCTGTCCCATCCATGATCCTGTCCAAATGTTACTTAAACTTACAATAGTACCTGCTGCAATGACCTCTGACAGCTTGCTCCATACGCCTACCACTCATTGTGTAACAAAGTTACCCCTCAGGTTCCCATTAAATCTTTCCCCCCTCACCTTAAACCTACAGTATATCCTCTGGTTCTCGATTCCCCTACTCTGGGCAGAGACTCTGTGCATCTACCCGTGAATCCTCTCATGATTTTATATGCCTCTATAACATCACCCCTAATCCTCCAGCATTACAGTGTTCTAGCCTATCTAAGCTCTCCCTACAGCTCAGGCCCTCGCGTCCTGGCAACATCCTCGTCAACCTTCTCCGCACCCTTTCCAGCTTGGTGTTAAATGTTGTTTGACGATGTTCGTGGTGAACACCCCACTTACCAGGCAAAGGATCCATCGCTTCTTTGAAGTCTTTCTTGTCTGTCTGTGTGGATTGGTGTCGGGCAGCTGCCCTTTCAACTTCAGGTGCTTTCCTTTCCAATTCACCCCAAGATGTTAGAAATCTGGCTTCAGGAAATGCAGTTGGGAAAGTAATACATGAATGGAAGCAGCACACTAGCTGATGCTCAGTATCAACGTGCAGAAGAAGTCTGTGGAATCCTTTGCCACAGAAGGCTGTGGAGGCCAAGTCAATGGGTAGTTTTTAAGGCAGAGATAGATAGATTCTTGAATAGTACGGGGTGTCAGGGTTATGGGGAGAAGGCAGGATGGGGAGATAGATCAGCCCATGATTTGAATGGTGGAATAGACCATGGTGGAATTCATGACCTTATGAAGAGGCTTTTGGATAGGCACATGGATATAGAGGGAATGGAGGGATATGGATCCCGTGCAGACAGATTAGAGCTGGTCCTGACATCATATACGGCACAGACATTGTGGGCCGAAGGGCCTTCTCCTGTGCTGTACTGTTCTATGTTTTATGGTTGAAAACACTTAACCACTCAAGCAGCAGCTTGTGGTATGTTATTGCGGCACAGTGACGCAGCGGGTAGAGCTGCTACATCACAGCGCCAGTGTCCCGGGATTGGCCCTGACTACAACTGCTGTCTGTTTGGAGTTTGTACATTCGCCCTGTGTTAACGTGGGTTTCCTCCGGGTGCCCCGGTTTCCTTCCACATCCCAAAGACGTGCGGGGTTGTAGGTTGATTGGCCCTCTGTCAATTGCCCCTTGTGGATGTGAAAGTGGGATAACATAGATCTAATGTGAAGGGGTGATGGATGGTCAGCGTGTACTCAGTGGGTCAATGGACCTGTTTCCCTGCTGTATCTCTCTAAACATTTACAGGACAAGGCAAGCCCTATTTGCCTGCACGTGATCCATGCCTCTCCATTCATGCGCCTATCTAAAAATCTTGAAATGCTCCTATTTTATGGGCTGAACATGGGCATTTCCACAGTGTCTTTTACCTAGAGATGGGGCATCAAAAACCAGACCAGACAACTGTATATAAAGACCACAAAAACCTGTGTGGAATGGGCTGCTAGAGGAGGGTAGTTGAGGCAGGGACTATAACAGCATGCAAAAGACATTTGAACAGGTAGATGAATGGAAAGGTTTAGAGGGATATGGGCCAAATATGGTACTGGCATAGTTGGGGCATCTTGGTTGGCTTGGGAAAGTTGGGCCGAAGGGCCTGTTTCCGTGCTGTACAACTCCATGACTATGACTGTAAATGGGGCAACTCTGTTTGCACGGAGGAGTTGAGCTGCAGGTCCCGTTTCTGCGCTGTATGATTCTATTTCTATCAGCGGACCTTCAGACTATTGGGTGAGTCCCTGCATCAACCTTTACCTTGGTAACACTTTAGACTTTAGCGATACAGCATGGAAACAGGCCCTTCGGCCCTCTGAGTCCACGCCGACCAACGATCACCCCGTACACTAGCGCTACCCTACACACTGGGGACAATTTTCAATTTACAGAAGCCAATTAATCATGTGATCATCTGAGGGTTGGAACCATCTGCATGGTGTTGACCAAGCACTGGTGTCCTGAACCTCCCTCCCCATGGTCCACGTGAAGGGCGGCATGGTGTATAAAGACCACCACTGTATATAAAGACCACCACTGTATATAAAGACCACTGTATATAATGACCACCACTGTATATAAAGACCACCACTGTATATAAAGACCACCACTGTATATAAAGACCACTGTATATAAAGACCACCACTGTATATAAAGACCACTGTATATAATGACCACCACTGTATATAAAGACCACTGTATATAAAGACCACCACTGTATATAAAGACCACCACTGTATATAAAGACCACCACTGTATATAAAGACCACCACTGTACATAAAGACCACTGTATATAAAGACCACCACTGTATATACAGACCACTGTATATAAAGACCACCACTGTATATAAAGACCACCACTATATAAAGACCACCACTATATAAAGACCACCACTGTATATAATGACCACCATGGGACAGGTCACAGTTGGCCCCAGCTGGATCATCGATTGATCACCGGTTCACACTAGTTCCATGTTTTCCCACTTTCTCATCCACTCCCTACACACCAGGGGGCAATTTACAGAGGGCTAGTCAATCTACAAACCCACACATCTTTGGGATGTGGGAGGAAACCAGAGCAGCCGGAGGAAACCCACGCGATCACAGGGAGAACGTGCAAACTCCACACAGACAGCAGCCGAGGTCAGGATTGAACCGGGATCTGGCGCAGTCTTGCAGACCCAGTCCATCCCTGCGTGTCCCTGGAGAGGGAGGACGTGGTGTCCACGGGGACTCTGGGGGTCTTCCGAGAACGCTGGTCACTGCGGGGACGATGTGGATGATGGTTCAGTTCAGTTTAGTTTAGAGAAACAGCAGGGAAACAGGTCCTTCCCTCCTCCCCCCGCGCCCCCCCCCCCCCCCCCCCCCCCCCCCGAGTTTGCACCGACCAGCAATCCCACACACTAACACTATCCTACACACACTAGGGACAATTTACACAAACACCAAGCCAATTTACCTACAATCCTGTACCATATAACCATTACAGCACGGAAACAGGCCATCTCGGCCCTTCAAGTCCGTATTGAACACTTCCCCCCCCCCCCCCTTCTTTCTTCCCCCTAGTCCCATCGACCTGTACGTCTTTGGCGTGTGGGAGGAAACCGAAAATCTCGGAGAAAGCCCAAGGGAGAAGGTAGAAACTCGGTACAGGCAGCAACCTGTAGTCGGGATCGAACCCGGGTCTCTGGCGCTGCAGCTCTGCAACGCAGCAATTCCACGTGTACCGAGCTACAGTAAAAAGCTTTTGTAGTTGTAGTTTGATGCTTGATGTTTGCAAACTGTGCAAGCAGTTTTGATTTACGCAGTACTTTGTAACTGTGATTATGCAATAAAAGCTTCTTGTTATGGAGAATAAAGAGGGGTAAAAGTGGCGGGTGCCTGGATTGACTTACCACTGGGCAGGGTGTTGTACCTCCCCCTTGGCTGCTATTGGTGCGCTGGTCATTCTCTGCCAATCTGATGCCTTTCTCTGTCTCCCAGCGGCTGGTTGGGCAGAGCCAGCCTCTGCTGCAAGCAAATGATAGATAACGTCACTCAGTGAGGGTGGGGGAGCTTGCAGGAAATATGGACGCAGAGGGTGGGCATGCTAGCTCCTGGGAGTACAATAGGATGAGGGGTGATCGTATAGAAGATAGACGCAAAAAGCTGGAGTAACTCAGCGGGAAAGGCAGGATCACCCTTCTTCTGACGCCCTGACTCGAAACGTCACCCATTCTTTCTCTCCAGAGATGCTGCCTGTCCCGCTGAGTTACTCCAGCTCTTTGTGTCTATCTTCGGTTTCAACCGGCATCTGCAGTTCCTTCCTACACACAGTGATCTTATAGAGGTGTCGTTTACCCAGAGTAGGGGAATCCAAAATCAGAGGTTTAAGGTGGGAGGGAAAAGATTTAATAGGAACCTGAGGGACAACTTTTTCACACAGAATTGCATTGGCTACATGGAACGAGCTGCCAAAGGAGGTAGTTGAGGCAGGTACTACAACAACAGTCAAGACACACTTGGACAGGTACTTGGATAGGAACGTTTTTACAAGGAAATAGGCCAAACACGGGCAGGTAGGGACTAGCGTTGATGGTCAGCATGGGCAAGTCGGGCTGAAGGGCCTGGGTCCATGCTGCCTGACTCTATGACGATCTACTGTGATACAGTGATTGGCCCTTTGTAACTCTGCTGCACCATTACACTGGCTGGGATTCTGCTTCTCAATAGCAGGACAAAGGTTAGACATTGATGCAGCAGCAGTGACAATGTACAGCCCTGACTGCCCACTGCAGGTGACAGGGACAATGTACAGCCATGACTGCCCACTGCTGGTGACAGGGACACTGCTGGCGTGGGTGCTCATGGCATCTTGCCCTGAGAAAGGGAATGGCATCGATGGCTTCCTGGTTCACCAGGTGATGGGTCCATGGGATCATTGTGGCACTGACACACCTCTCTGAATGCAGGCCAGACCATCACACAAACCAACATCCCTTCCACTGACTCCATCTACACGTCACGCTGCCTTGGCAAGGCCAGCAGCATCATCAAGGACGAGTCACATCCTGGTCACTCCCTCTTCTCCCCTTTACCATGCACTAAACGTTATTCCCTTATCATGTATCTGTACACTGTAAACAGATCGATTGTAATCACGTATTGTCTTTCTGCTGACTGGTTAGCACGCAACAAAAGCCTTTCACAGTACCCCGTTACACATGGCAATAAACTAAACTAAACTCAAGCCCCAAACACCCTTCCTGACAGAACATGTCGGGTATCTCACAGACCAATGGCAGGAACATTGAAACCTCCAGATTTAGATGGCACACCACCACCACCACCACCCCCCCCCCCCCCCATGACCTCTCCTGTGCCCCACCCTTGTACGTGCCTATCTTTCCCACTATCCTGTCCCCCTCACCTCGCCCCTCCCCTTTCCAAACGTATCCTTCTGGCTTTACACCTTTCTCTCTTCCTCCTTACACAGTATCTCCTTTTCATCTCCAGCCTTTATCCACCCATCTGACAAATACCCCCCCCCCCCACCTGCATCCACCTATCACTCGCCAAGCTTTGTCCCTCTTTGTCTAGCTTTAACTCTGCTATAACGAGTCTAATCTAACGTCACCTCTCTATGTTCTCCAGACCTGCTGCCTGACACCAGCTCTGTGTTCTAGTAGACCAGCATGCGTGTTCTTCAGTAAACCAACACGCGTGTTCATGCATCTCCATGCTCATATGTTCATAAGTTCTAGGTACAGAATTAGGCCATTCGGCCCATCAAGTCTACTCCGCCATCTAATCATGGCTGCTCTGCCTTTCCCTCTCAACCCCATTATCATGCCTTCTGCCCATAACCCCTGACACCCAAACTAATCAAGAACCTGCCAATCTC
>CM075991.1:506023-513523 GCA_038087875.1 Malacoraja senta
CCTGCAGCTTTATCCTATCTACACCCTAAATGATTATCCGTACCTCAATCATATTTGCTCTTAACTTCCTCCACTCCAGAGAACAGACTCAGCCCCTCCTAGAGTCATAGTGTGGAAACAGGCCCTTCGGCCCAACTTGCCCACTCCGGCCAACATGTCCCAGCTACACGTCCCACCTGCCCGCGTTTGGTCTATGTCCCTCCAAACCCGTCCTATCCATGTACCTATCTAACTGTTTCTTAAACGTTGGGATAGTCCCAGCCTCAACTACCTCCTCTGGCAGCTTGTTCCATCCACCCACCACCCTTTGTGTGAAAAAGTTACCCCTCAGATTCCTACTAAATCTTTTCTCCTTCACCTTAAACCTATGTCCTCTGGTCCTCGATTCCCCTACTCTGGGCAAGAGATTCTGTGCGTCTACCCGATCTATTTCTCTCATGATTTTATACACCTCTATAAGATCACCCCTCATCCTCATGTGATCCAAGGAATAGAGACCCAGCCTACTCAACCTCTCCCTGTAGCTCACACCCTCTAGTCCTGGCAATGGTGGATCTGTGTCTCTGTGCTGCAGTGGGGGCTGCGGTGGTGAGATGAATGAATGCGATGGTGGAACGGTGACGGTGGCGAGTGGTGGACTGCAATGGTGTAGCTGCAGCAGTGGGGTTACAGCAGTGGGGCTGCGGTGGTGGTGCTGCAGGAGTGGGGTTACAGCAGTGGGGCTGCAGTGGTGGTGCTGCAGTGGTGGGGTTACAGCGGTGGGGCTGCAGCGGTGAAGCTGCGGTGGTGGACCTGCAGCAGCGGTGGGGTTGCAGCGGTGGTGCTGCAGCAGTGGGGTTACAGCAGTGGGGCTGCGGTGGTGGACCTGCAGCAGCGGTGGGGTTGCAGCGGTGGTGCTGCATTGGTGGGGTTGCATTGGTGGGCTGCCTGACCTGACGGGTCCATTGCCGGCACCATTCCGCGCTCCGGTTGCAAGGGACGTGTCTTCGTAGGCGTGGTCCGGGTCTGGGTCTACATCAGCTCCGCCCGCTGCCGAGAGCAGCCGCAGCCAGCGTCCCCTCTCCTCCGGCGAGACAGCCTGTGGGTGGGGACAGGCGGCCCTGTGACCTCGTCCAGAACACACACCCCAAATCCAGCCCCCCACCGACACTCCCCCTAAACTCCCACCCATCTACCTCTCCTGCCAGGCTCATCTACCCCTAAACCCCCCCAGTCCATCTTCCCCCCTGGACCCTTCCCCCAGCCACCTCCCCCTCCCCCCTCCACCCCCGTCCCTTCCCTTCTCCCCCTAAACCCCCCCAGTCCATCTCTCATCTCCCTTGGCTCGTCTCCCCCCTACCCACCCCCCTCCTCTATAAGGGAGTCCTCCCACTACATTGGGGAGCTCAGGTGGGTGAGGAGGGGGGGGGGAGGGAAGAGGGTGGGTGGGGAGGGAAGGAGGGGGGGATCTCCCTGTCGGTTTGTTCCTGGGCCTGACCAAGATGGCCATTCGTGGGTCGAGGCAGCGGGCAGCCGAGGGTTCTGCCCGTCACCCACCTGCCCCTCTTCTGTGCCCACATCCGTGCTCGCATTTCCCTGGAGAGGGAACACATGGTGACCATAGGGTCTCTGGAGGCCCTCCGTGAACACCAGTGTCATTGTGGTGTTGAATCGTCAGCTGCTGGCAACGACTCTAAACCAGGTGGCAAGAAATTACAGAGAAATGATAAAGAAACCATTGAATTGTGAACACAGCCCAGGCCATCACACAAACCAACCTCCCTCCTATTGACTCCGTTGATACATCACGCTGCCTCGGCAAGGCCAGCAGCATAATCAAGGACGAGACGCACCCCGGCCACTCCCTCTTCTCCCCTCTCCCATCGGGCAAAAAGTACAGAAGTGTGAAAACACACTCCTCCAGATTCAGAGACAGTTTCTTCCCAGCTGTCATCAGGCAACTGAACCATCCCACCACAACCAGTGAGCATTGCTGAACTACTAAAGTATCTACGTCATTGGAGACCCTTTTTGATCAAACCTTACCAGTTTTATCTTTCACCAAACGCTGTTCACGTTGTTCCCTTATCATGTATCTATACACTGTGAATGGCTCGATTGTAATCACAGTACAGCCGTGTTACACGCAGTACACATCCGTGTTACACTGTACACATCCGTGTTACACTGTACACATCCGTGTTACACTGTACACATCCGTGTTACACACAGTACACATCCGTGTTACACTGTACACATCCGTGTTACACTGTACACATCCGTGTTACACTGTACACAGCCGTGTTACACTGTACACATCCGTGTTACACGCAGTACACATCCGTGTTGTACATGCCCCCCTCTCTGTGTGTCGCATGGTATTTGTGTCTGGACATTGGGTGGTCCAGCACGTGTGAACGGCCCCCTCCCCGTCCCACCCCCTGTGAGGGGAGTGAGTCTCGGGAGACCATATGGTCTGTTCACACACACACACGCACTCACCAACACACACCCCCACACACACACCCCCACACATACCCACACACACCCCCACACACACCCCCACACACACACACGCACTCACCAACACACACCCCCACACACACCTACACACATACCCACACACACCCCCACACACACCCCCACACACACACACGCACTCACCAACACACACCCCCACACACACCTACACACATACCCACACACACCCCCACACACACCCCCACACACACACACGCACTCACCAACACACACCCCCACACACACCTACACACATACCCACACACACCCCCACACACACCCCCACACACACACACGCACTCACCAACACACACCCCCACACACACCCACACACACCCCCACACCCACACACACACACCCACACACATACCCACACACACACACGCACTCACCAACACACCCCCGCACACACCTACACACCCACACACACACACCCACACATACCCACAGACACCCCCCCCACACACACGCACTCACCAACACACCCCCACACACACACACACACACACACCCACACATACCCACAGACACCCCCCACACACACCCCCACACACACACACACACCCACACATACCCACAGACACCCCCCACACACACACCCACAAACACCTACACACCCCCACACACACACACACACACACACACACCCACACACACACCTACACCCCCCACACCCACATACACCCACACACACACCTACACCCCCCACACCCACACCCACACACCCCACACACACACACACGCACTCACCAACACACACCCACACACACACCTACACCCACCCACCCCCACATACACCCCCCCACCCCCACACCCCCACATACACCTACAGACACCCCCCACATACACCCCCCCACCCCCACCCCCCCACATACACCTACACACACACTCTCTCTCGCATGCCCTCTACAGTGGGGGGGTCCTTACCTGCAGCAGTGCCAGCTCCCTGTCCTGACGGGCGATGCTCAGGCTGCATGTGTGTGCCCGCAGCGTGCAGCCTCGCAGGTCGATGGAGTGTTGCAGCGCGCCGCTGCCTCTGGGTCCCCCGTACATCAGCAGCAGCGGCCCGTCGAGCCGGCACCACACCATCTGCCAGCAACCCCTCACCAGAACCCGCAGCGAGCCTGCAGGGCAGAGGCAGCAACGTGGAACACACTCCCCGCAGTGAGAGGGGACACACACGGTCACAGGGGCAACGTGCAAACTCCACATAGGCAGCGAGCCTGCAGGGCAGAGGCAGCAACGTGGAACACACTCCCCGCAGTGAGAGGGGACACACACGGTCACAGGGGCAACGTGCAAACTCCACATAGGCAGCGAGCCTGCAGAGCAGAGGCAGCAACGTGGAACACACTCCCCGCAGTGAGAGGGGACACACACGGTCACAGGGGCAACGTGCAAACTCCACATAGGCAGCGAGCCTGCAGAGCAGAGGCAGCAACGTGGAACACACTCCCCGCAGTGAGAGGGGACACACACGGTCACAGGGGCAACGTGCAAACTCCACATAGGCAGCGAGCCTGCAGAGCAGAGGCAGCAACGTGGAACACAGCCTGGTTGGTCAGTTAAGGGGGAGACACACACGTGTGGGATGTGGGGGGAAACCGGGGCACCCGGCGAAAACCCCACCCGTTCACGGGGAGAATGTATAAACTCCACACAGACAGCAGCCGAGGTGAAGATGGAACCCGGGTCCCTGGTGCTGCGAGGCAGCAGCTCTACCCGCTGCGCCACTGTGCCGCCCACAAGATGGTGCCACCACAGTTCTAGGATGCCACTGATCTCAGCTTTGTTTTGTGCTGAGGATGGGATAGTGGAAAGAGGTGTCATGTTGAGAACTGCAGCATCGCTAGGCCACCCCGTCACCACCATGTCTGTGCAGCTGAGGCAGGATGGTCCTGGGTCTGTTGCTGCCCCCCCCCCCCCGCTGACATCAGAACATCTCCTCACCCGGTGCTCTGAGCATTTATTTTTAAAAAGCTAAAATAAGTTAAATCAATTATTGCAATAATATAAACACAAAATACTAAACAAACCCACTACCATAATACAAAATCACCCAACTATCTAAACTAGTATTCTTAAATGCTACCCTCTTATAATATTACGATCAATATGACAATCCTTGTCAAGGATACATTCCACCCACCATGGTGCCCAGCAGGCCTGGAAATCTCCCATTATGCCGGTGGACATTGGGCCCTGTGGGAATTCTCTGCCTCAGAGGGCGGTGGAGGCAGGTTCTGTGGATACTTTCAAGAGAGAGCTAGATAGGGCTCTTAAAAATAGCAGAGTCAGGGGATATGGGGAGAAGGCAGGAACGGGGTACTGATTGGGGATGATCAGCCATGATCACATTGAATGGCGGTGCTGGCTCGAAGGGCCGAATGGCCTACTCCTGCACCTATTGTCTATTGACAGAGTGTAGCCCCTCTCTAGCTCCACGCGGGCGTGGACGTAACCCCGGAAACGTGGCAGGCAGCCGACTCGAGCGGAGCCATCTTCCCCCACGGTGCCATGACTCGCGGATTTCCAGCTTGGCCAGGTGCTCTGAACACTGTGTGTCTCCATAGCTCAGACGTGCGTTAACTAACACAGGAGATAGAGTTGTGCCCACCCCCACGCCCCTCCCCCAGTATGAGATCTCACGCCTTCCCCTTTTCCAGGGTTACGTCCGAGAGAAGGACTAGGTGCTGTCCACGGGCGCCCGGGGGGGTTGAATGCATCCTTAATAAGGATGGGGAGATAGTTGTTTAAGAGAGTATTTAGTATATGAAGTATATCTGTTTGACGTATTATGGTGGTGGGGTTTGTTTTGATTTATTTCGAATGCTACACATTATTGTAAATAATTGAACAAATTATTTTTGGTTACAAAAACCATATAACCATTCCAGCACGGAAACAGGCCATCTTGGCCCTTCACGTCCGTGCCCAACACTTTTTTCCTCTTCCCTTCTTTCTTCTTACTTCCCCCTAGTCCGATCTACCTGCACTCAGACCATAACCTTACATTCCTTTCCCGTCCATATACCCATCCAATCTATTTTTAAAGGATAAAAACGAACCTGCCTCCACCACTTCCACTGGAAGCTCATTCCACACAGCTACCACTCTCTGAGTAAAGAAGTTCCCCCATATGTTACCCCTAAACTTCTGTCCCTTAATTCTCAAGTCATGTCCCCTTGTTTGAATCTTCCCTACTCTCAATGGGAAAAGCTTATCCACGTCAACTCTGTCTAACCCGCTCATAATTTTAAAGACCTCTATCAAGTCCCCCCTTAACTTTCTGCCCTCCATAGAATAGAGACCTAACTTGTTCAACCTTCCTCTGTAACTTAGTTGCTGAAACCCAGGCAACATTCTAGTAAATCTCCTCTGTACTCTCTCTATTTTGTTGACATCCTTCCTATAATTAGGTGACCAAAATTGTACTCCATACTCCAGAATTGGCCTCACCAATGCCTTGTACAATTTTAACATTACATCCCAACTTCTATATTCAATGCTCTGATTTATAAAGGCCAGCATACCAAAAGCTTTCTTTATCACCCTATCTACATGAGATTCCACCTTCAGGGAACTATGCACAGTTATTCCCAGATCCCTCTGTTCAACTGCATTCCTCAATTCCCTACCATTTACCATGTACGTCCTATTTTGATTTGTCCTGCCGAGATGTAGCACCTCACATTTATCAGCATTAAACTCCATCTGCCATCTTTCAGCCCACTCTTCCAAATGGCCTAAATCTCTCTGTAGACTTTGAAAATCTACTTCATTCTCCACAACACCACCTATCTTAGTATCATCTGCTTACTTACTAATCCAATTTTCCACACCATCATCCAGATCATTGATGTACATGACAAACAACAGTGGACCCAACACAGACCCCTGAGGCACCCCACTAGTCACCGGCCTCCAACCTGACAAACAGCCATCCACCATTACTCTCTGGCATCTCCCATTCAGCCACTGTTGAATCCATCTTGCTACTCCACCATTAATACCCAACAATTGAATCTTCTTAACCAACCTTCCATGAGGAACCTTGTCAAAGGCCTTACTGAAGTCCATATAGACAACATCCACTGCTTTACCCTCATCAATTTCCCTAGTAACCTCTTCGAAAAATTCAAGAAGATTAGTCAAACATGACCTTCCAGGCACAAATCCATGTTGACTGTTCCTAATCAGACCCTGCTTATCCAGATGCTTATATATATTATCTCTAAGTATCCTTTTGATTAATTTGCCCACCACTGACGTCAAACTAACAGGTCTATAATTGCTAGGTTTACTCTTAGAACCCTTTTTAAACAACGGAACAACATGCGCAGTACGCCAATCCTCCGGCACTATTCCCGTTTCTAATGACATTTGAAATATTTCTGTTATAGCCCCTGCTATTTCTACACTAACTTCCCTCAATGTCCTAGGGAATATCCTGTCAGGACCTGGAGACTTATCCGTTTTCATATTTTTCGTAACTGTCCGCACCTCCTCTTCTTTGAATCTCATAGTTTCCATTGCTTCTCTGCTTGTTTCCCTTACCTCACATAATTCCATATCCTTCTCCTTGGTGAATACCGAAGAAAATAAATTGTTCAATATCTCCCCCATCTCTTTTGGCTCTGCAGATAGCTGTCCACTCTGACTCTCTAATGGACCAATTTTATTCCTTGTTATCCTTTTGCTATTAATATAGCTGTAGAAACCCTTTGGATTTACTTTCACCTTACTTGCCAAAGCAACCTCATATCTTCTTTTAGCTTTTCTAATTTCTTTCTTAATATTCTTTTTACATCCTTTATACTCCTCAAGCACCTCATTTACTCCATGCTGCCTATAATTATTGTAGATCTCTCTCTTTTTCTGAACCGTGTCCAATTTCCCTTGAAAACCATGGCTCTTTCCAATTTTTACTATTTCCTTTCAACCGAACAGGGACATAAAGATTCTGTACTCTTAAAATTTCACCTTTAAGTGCCCTCCATT
>CM075991.1:518523-531367 GCA_038087875.1 Malacoraja senta
GCACGGTGACGCAGCGGGAGAGTTACTTACAGCGCTTGCATCGCCGGAGACCCGGGTTCGATCTCGACTATGGGTGCTGTCTATACGGAGTTTGTATGTTCTCTCCGTGACATGTGGGTTTTTTCCGCGATCTTCGGTTTCCTCCCACACTCCAAAGACGTGCAGGTTTGTAGGTTAATTGGCTTGGTATAAGTGTAAATTGTCCCTAGTGTTAAAGGGTAGTTAGTGTGTGGTGCGGACCGGAGGGGCCGAAGGGCCTGTTTCTGCGCTGTATCTGTAAACTAAACTAGACTTTGCAATACTAATGTGCGAGCTACTTTGTTTACAGACTATGATAGATCAGGCTATCACAGTCTGAGAACTCACTGTATATTTATTCTAGTTATCTAAAGTGCCTGCAACATTGGGGCAAGTATGAATTTGTAAACAGGCTGTGACCCTGTGTCCCTGCCCCTCACTGTCTGACCCTCCAATCCATCCATTCCTCCTCACCATTTCCTGTCCCTTAACCAATGAATCAGTGCAAATCGCAGAGACATCCAGCACGGAAACAGTCCCTTCGGCCCACCGACTCTGTGCTAACCACCAGCAAACTTACACATCCAACATCACTTCTGTTTCATTACCCCGCATCCCTTTTTCCCCAGGGTGGAAATGTCCTACACAAGAGTTGGCCGGGATAGAGTGGATGTGGAGAGGATGTTTCCACTAGTGGGAGAGTCTAGGACCAGAGGTCACAGCCTCAGAATTAAAGGGCGTTCTTCTAGGAAGGAGATGAGGAGGAATTTCTTTAGTCAGAGGGTGTTGAATCTGTGGAATTCTTTGCCACAGAAGGCTGTGGAGGCCAAGTCAGTGGATATTTTTAAGGCAGAGATAGATAGATTCTTGATTATTGCGGGTGTCAGGGGTTATGGGAAGAAGGCAGGGAATGGGGTTAGGTGGGAGAGATCGATCAGCCATGATTGAATGGCAGAGTAGATTTAATGGGCCGAATGGCCTAATTCTACTCCTATCCCTCATGACCTTATGACCTTAAAGGGCATAACTACAAGGTGAGCAGGGGGAGTGCGGGGCAAGTTATTTTTATTACATACAGTAGTGGGGGCCTGAAACCCGCTGCCAGGGGTGGTGGTGGAGGCAGATACGATAGTGGCGTTAAAGAGGCTTCTACATAGACACATGGATTTGGCATCGACATTGCTAGCCAAAGAGCTGGCGAGGAGACACAGGGAAATGCAGGGATATGGATCATTTTTTAAAAAGGGAGGGAGAGAGAAAACGGGGAATTACAGACCAGTTAGTCTAACATCGGTAGTAGGGAAACTGCTAGAGTCAGTTATTAAAGATGGGATAGCAACACATTTTGAAAGTGGTGAAATCATTGGACAAAGTCAGCATGGATTTACGAAAGGTAAATCATGTCTGACGAATCTTATAGAATTTTTCGAGGATGTAACTAGTAGAGTGGATAAGGGAGAACCAGTGGATGTGTTGTATCTGGACTTTCAGAAGGCCTTCGACAAGGTCCCACATAAGAAATTAGTATGCAAACTTAAAGCACACAGTATTGGGGGTTCAGTATTGATGTGGATAGAGAACTGGCTGGCAGACAGGAAGCAAAGAGTAGGAGTAAACGGGTCCTTTTCAGAATGGCAGGCAGTGACTAGTGGGGTACCGCAAGGCTCAGTGCTGGGACCCCAGCTATTTACAATATATATTAATGATTTGGATGAGGGAATTGAATGCAACATCTCCAAGTTTGCAGATGACACGAAGCTGGGGGGCAGGGTTAGCTGTGAGGAGGATGCTAGGAGGCTGCAAGGTGACTTGGATAGGCTGGGTGAGTGGGCAAATGCATGGCAGATGCAGTACAATGTGGATAAATGTGAGGTTATCCACTTTGGTGGCAAGAACAGGAAAGTAGACTATTATCTGAATGGTGGCCAATTAGGAAAAGGGGAGATACAACGAGACCTGGGTGTCATGGTACACTAGTCATTGAAAGTAGGCATGCAGGTGCAGCAGGCAGTGAAGAAAGCGAATGGTATGTTAGCATTCATAGCAAAAGGATTTGAGTATAGGAGCAGGGAGGTTCTACTGCAGTTGTACAGGGTCTTGGTGAGACCACACCTGGAGTATTGCGTCCAGTTTTGGTCTCCTAATCTGAGGAAAGACATTCTTGCCATAGAAGGAGTACAGAGAAGGTTCACCAGACTGATTCCTGGGATGTCAGGACTTTGATATGAAGAAAAACTGGATAGAATCAGCTTGTACTCGCTAGAATTTAGAAGATTGAGGGGGGATCTTATAGAAACGTACAAAATTCTTAAGGGGTTGGACAGGCTAGATGCAGAAAGATTGTTCCCGATGTTGGGGAAGTCCAGAACAAAGGGTCACAGTTTAAAGATAAGGGGGAAGTCTTTTAGGACCGAGATGAGAAAATCATTTTTCACACAGAGAGTGGTGAATCTGTGGAATTCTCTGCTACAGAAGGTAGTTGAGGCCAGTTCATTGGCTATATTTAAGAGGGAGTTAGATGTGGCCCTTGTGGCTAAAGGGATCAGGGGGTATGGAGAGAAGGCAGGTACGGGATACTGAGTTGGATGATCAGCCATGATCATATTGAATGGCGGTGCAGGCTCGAAGGGCCGAATGGCCTACTCCTGCACCTATGTTTCTATGTGCAGGGATAGGGGATTACTTTATCTTGGCATCATGTACGGCACAGATACTGTGGGCCGAAGGGCCTGTTCCTGTGCTGTACTGTTCCATGTTTTATCCCATAAATTCCACACTGCCCTGTATATTGGGAGCAACCTGCAGCAGCCAAATAGCCCACCGCCTAGGGGAACCCCCCTGGTCACAGGGAGAGCGAGCAGACGCCACACAGACAGTACCCATGGTCAGGATCAAATCGGGTGGTTGGAGGGAGAGGGACGAGGACCGGGCAGGTGGGACTCCCACTAGGCAACGTGGCTAGCATGAACAAGTAGGGCCAAAAGGCCTGTTTCCATACTGTATGATGTCTCTATGTGTGTATAAAGGCCCTGTCCCACTTATGTGTCCTCGGCACGCAAATTACGTGACCTTGTTGTTGCGTTGAGGCGCACGGGCATCGTGTGGGGCCGGTCCCACTGAGAAGGGTATGTAGTTGTGCGCAGTATCGCGCGGTGCTCCGGAATTTTGTACCGAATGAAATCTTCGCACGCCAACGGCCTGTCGTGGAACTGACGGCCAAAGTGGGACAGGCCCAAGACCCTTGTGCGACGCAACGTCTCACCTCCAGCAGCAGCAGAAGCAGGCAAACGATCGCCGAGCTCGGCCTGGGGCTCACGGCCGTTGCGGTCCGGATCCGCCCCCACTCCTACTCCCAGAGCGGGGTCAGGTGAGGAGCTGTTCTGCTGGCGGGGAGGATTTGATGAACTTTTCGGAAGGTTTTGTTTGGCGGGGAGAAACAAAAGCAGTCAGACTTTGCAGTTCAGAGCTTTGTCGATCTGCTGAGACTTTCTTTGTTCAAGGATTCCTCTAATTAGGGAGGATTTGTCCGTGTATCTGTAAAGTCGTAGGAGCGGCAGTGGCTGGCGGAAGGCCAAGTTACACTTGAACTAGTGGGAGCTGAGACTGGAGCGGTGTTTGTGTTCAGTAACATCGGAAAGCTCCCTCCTACACCGACTTGCCCGGTCCAGGTGGGCTGGGTAAGAACAGCAACAGTGCCTTGGATTCCGTTGAAGCCGGGGAGGCGCCGGAGACCTGGGGAAGAAGCCTCCGGAAGCTCCATTTTTGACGACAGGGAGGATTGGCACGGACATTCCTATCAGGAGGAGACTGCTTCTGTTGCTTGCCAAGAAAGCCTTCACAAAACTATTTAACTGCTGCAAAAGAGTGGAGGTGCAGCAACAGCAGAAAGACTGCTTTGATTATAAAGTACTGGTACTTTGTGTGTTGTGCCACGCCCTAAAGATGGCAGCCCCTCAGAGTTATGCAGCTGTCGCACGGTCGGCAGACTCCGAGACTGAGGGCCACGAGTTGATGGGGCGCACATATGGTGTAAAAATGTACATGCAGAGCAACCTGCCCTTAAAGGCCTTACTAGATGCGTTGGGTGAGACTGTTGGCAAGAAAGCCATAGTCTCGGGCGCGGTGGTCAGTGGGAAGGTTGTGGTTCTACTAAAGACTGAACAGGCGGTGGCTCTGGCTCTGGAAAGGGGGGTAACAGCAGGCGGGGATTTTTGCGGCGGTGGACCCATGGGGGGGTCCTGTTTTGCCGGTCATTCTGTCCAACGTTCCCACTTTTGTTCCGGATGCGCTCCTGCTCCTACATGTAAGGAAGCTGGGGGAGGTGCGGTCAGGGCTCACCAAACTGTTGTACAGGTTTGACGATCCTGAGATGCAGCATATATATACGTTCAAGCGTCGCGTGTATATACAGTTGGCACAGGGGACGGACACGGAGGGGAGTTTTGAGGTGGAGGTGGATGATTTCTCCTATTGCGTGTTCTGGAATGCGGGCCAAGTGCGTTGTCACGCTTGCAAAAAGGTGGGGCATTTTCGCAAGAATTGTCCCAGGACCCGGGCTGCCAGTTCCACCACGATGGCACGGGAAAGCACTACTGGCCCATCTGGGGCTGCTGGTTTTACCATGGTGGCCCGTGAAGGCTTTACTCCCCTACCCCCAACCCCTATCCCCCCACCACCCCCATGTCCCGTACCTGTGACGGTGGATGCCGGAGAAGTGCGTAGGGTGGATGGGAAGGTTTGGGAGCATCAGAAGGGGAGGAAAGTCAAGAAAAAGAAGAAACATCTCCAGGCGGGTCCCCTAGAAGATGATCACCTCCAAGCGGGACCCCAGGCAGCAGATAATTTCATGCTCGCCTCTGAGATAGACGGTAGTGTGGAGGTAGAGGCTTCTGCAATGGAGCTCACCGTACCACCGTACGCCAGTGGTTCGAAGAGGAGGAGGCATGGGTCCTCCGATACAGAGAAGGGCCCTGAAGTTCAGGGGCAACCTGAAGGGGAGCCTTCCCCTCGTGTTGAGGTGGGGTACCCAGGGCACGTTTCCTCTGAGGGGGAGGATGCCTCTGTAGGTCTGGGACCACCTGAGAGTGGAGATATATTGCTCTTGGGGGCTGTCCCCCAGAAAACACGTCTGCTAGCTTAGTGGGTGACCAGGGGCAGCCTGAAGGGGGGGACTTGGGTGAGGGGGTGGGTCCCCAGCATGAGCTCCCCGTTGAGGCTACAAGCCCAGTTGAGGGGTGTGAAGGCCCACTGGTTGAGGGAGCAGGGGAGACTCCAGTAACATCGGCCCCTGAGGGTCACTGTGAGGTGATTCACCTGGTGGTGGGGGACGGGGACTCTCTGGGTGACGGTGCATGGGCGGATACCCTGGGTGCGGAGGAGGGCAAGATCGTTTTGGATCGTGTCCTTAGGTCGGACTCCAGACAGACCCGCTTACAGCAAGGCCCGGAGACTTGCTCTGACTTCACTGTTCCCAATCCGGTTACAGAGGGTGATGAGAGCGTGCAGGAGACGGGCCAATTGTCAGATAGCTTGCCGCGGTCAGAGGCACTGGTACCTGCCCCTGTCACTGATCCTGGGGGTGGGATGGTGACAGAGGAGGGACTGTGTGATGTGGCTGGAATGCCCACCTCACAGGGAGGGGTGAGCGAGGCGGCTGAGGGTAGTAACTTTCCGGACTCGGGCTCGGACATTGAGTGCGAGGGGGAGGAGGGGTACCCGGAGTCCGTTGACAGTGAGTTGACGGACTGCTCCACCCGCGGCCCCATGTCTCGACTTGTCGAAGTCTGGGAACTTCGGAAGTTCTTAAAGGACACTAGAGGGAGTAGGAACAAGGTGGATTTGGCTGTCGACCGCTGGTCGGACCTGATGGCGCCCATGCAGTCTATTCATGCCATCCTTCAGAAGAAGGGGAATGAGGCGGGACTAGTAAGAAATGAGAGGCGCCAGTTCCAAGAGCTTTTTAAGGTCCTAAAGAGAGGGCAGAAGGGTTGGGGCGGCTCCAATCCATCACCGGGGACGGGTAAAAGATCTAGTGTACTTTCAAAATGAAGCTCACTATAGCCAGCCTGAATATCAATGGGGGCAGGGGGTCTCTCCGTAGGTTTCACCATCTCTCAGTGCTCAGGGACGGGAGGTATGCGGTGAGCTTCCTGCAGGAAACACACACTGTGGCTAGTGATGAACCCACCTGGCTCCTGGAGTGGGAAGGGGGGGTCTACATGAGTCATCTCAGCTCCAAATCGAGTGGAGTAGCCTTCCTGTTGGCCCCGTCTTTCAAGCTGGAGATCCTCAAAGTGCAGGAGGTTGTACCAGGCCGTTTGCTGTATCTGGCCGTGCGCTTGGATGGCGTGCCGTTACACTTCGTTAATGTGTACGCCCCCAAGATCGGCGCAATGCAGACGCGCTTAACAAGGGAAGTGACCACGTTGTTGAATACTATCGACCGTGGGGAGTGTGTGTTCCTTGGGGGAGATTTTAATTGTGCCCTCGAGACAAGAGATCGCTCTGGCGTTCAGCGTGACCCGGGAGCAGTAAAGACTTTGAGGGAGATGGTGGACTCTTTTGAGCTGGTAGACGCTTGGCGGAATTTCCATCCTGACTCTAACGCCTTCTCGTACAGGTTTGAGGGTGGTGGTTCCCGTATTGATCATTTATGTCTCTGTCTCCTGTGTTTCGGTGGCCTCCATGTGGCCGGCGCCATGCTCGCGAGTGGATTTTATCCCGACACGCACACGGGCTGGGTCCGCGTACTGGCATTTTAATAGCCAGCTGTTGGAGGATCGCCGATTTCGGGATTCATTCAGGCAGTTCTGGGCGAGGTGGAGAGAGAGGCAGGGGCGTTTCCTTTCCCTAAGGCAGTGGTGGGACGTGGGGAAGGTCTACGTCCGTCAGTTTTGCCAGGACTATGCGAGGGGGTCGACCAAGGGGCGGGAATCCGAGATCGGACGGCTTGAGAGAGAGTTGCTCGACTTGGAGGCTCGTGTGGATCAGACTGGTGGGGCTTCGTGTGAGTGGGAGGAATACCAGGAGAAGAAGGGAGCACTGAGGGACTTGCAGCTTAGGAGGTCCCGGGGTGCGTATGTGAGGTCGCGGGTCCAGATGTTGCACGACCTGGACCGCGCCTCCCCCTTTTTCTTTTCTCTGGAGAATGGGCGAGGAGCACGCAGGCAGCTTGTAGAGTTGCTTGCGGATGATGGCTCCTCTGTCACAGATCCAGAGAGCATTGGTGCCTCAGTTCGGTCGTTCTACAGGACTCTGTTCTCGGCTGGCACATCGAGTGGGGAGGCGCAAGAAGTCCTGTGGGAGGGCTTACCCGCTGTGTGCAATGATGTGGCTGAACAACTGGATGATCCCCTAACTCTGGAGGAGTTGACTGTTGCCCTGCACCAGCTTAGGAGGGGCAAGTCTCCAGGGCTGGATGGGCTGACTGTGGAGTACCTTAGAGCCTTCTGGGATGTCCTGGGGGGGCGACTATATGAAGGTCCTGGGGGAGAGCCTGGCGACCGGGGAGATGCCTTTCTCTTGGCGCAGGGCAGTTGTTGTCCTGCTGCCCAAGAAGGGCGATCTTCGCCTTTTGAAGAACTGGCGCCCGGTCTCTCTCCTCAGCACGGACTACAAAGTCTTTGCACGGGCATTGGCGAATCGCCTGGGTCCCATGCTGTCCCAGGTGATCCACCCTGACCAGTCGTACACAGTCCCGGGCCGGTCCATCCAGGACAATATCCATCTGCTCCGGGACCTGATCCATCTGTCCCAGGGGGCTGGTCAGTCGGTCGCCTTTCTCTCCCTCGACCAGGAGAAGGCGTTTGACAGGGTGGAGCACGACTACCTTCTTGGGACTCTGCAGGCGTTCGGATTTGGACCGCATTTTGTGGCCTGGGTCCGACTTTTATATACTGCTGCAGAATGCCTTGTTAAGGTCAACGGCTCTTTGTTGGCCCCCATTCCCTTTGGGAGGGGGGTTCATCAGGGATGTCCCATGTCCGGCCAGCTGTATTCCATCTGTGTCGAGCCTTTCCTGTGCCTTCTCCGGAGGCGGTTGACAGGCCTGGCTTTACCGGGGCCGGGGATGGAGGTGGTTCTCTCGGCCTACGCCGATGATGTCCTTCTGATGTTCACCGACCCTGTTGACCTGTGGAGGATGCGTGAGTGCCAGCAGGTTTTCTCGGCTGCATCCTCCGCCAGGATCAACTGGGGAAGTGTTCTGGTCTCTTGGTGGGTGGGTGGCAGGTGGGCTCCCTGCCGGAGGAGATGGCAGGTTTTGCGTGGAGTACCACGCACCTCCTCTATCTGGGGGTCTACCTGAGTCCCGCTGAGGAGGGGTGGCCGGCGAACTGGCAGGAGCTGGAGGCGAAAGTGGTCGCCCGGCTGGGACGTTGGTCCGGCCTACTTGGTGTGCTCTCTTACCGGGGCAGGGCTGTAGTTATAAACCAGCTGGTGGCCTCTCTGCTGTGGTACCGGATGGCCACTATGGTCCCATCCTCTTATTTTATAACCATGTTACAGAGGAGATTGGTCAACTTCTTCTGGGGTGAGAGGAACCACTGGGTCTCTGCTGGGGTTCTGAGTCTCCCGTTGGAGGAGGGTGGTCAGGCGCTGGTCTGTATTCGTACCCAGGTGGCGGCTCTCCGACTCAGGACCCTGCGGAGGTACGTCTACTCGGACTACCCTCCTAAATGGCACGTGCTGGCGACGTACTTTTTCCGTCAGGGGCGGTGCCTTCAGGAGGGCTCACGGCTCCCGGTAGCGGGCATGAGTCGACGCGCTAGGCGGGAGTTGCCTGGCTTTTACCGTGAACTCCTGAAGGCCAGGAATTTGGTCACCTTCAGCCAGGGCCCTGCTCCTCAGGGGGAGGGGGGGTCGTGGCTGGGACGGTGGGTGTCGAGGAGAGGCGTGTACATGGAGCGATTCCGGACGAGCTTACCCCCGCTCAGTCGGAATTGTTCATAGGGCCCATGGCCCGGGACCCTCCCCGAGAGCCGGCCCCATGCAACATGAGCCGCCTTTCTAAGATGCCCAGTGTGCCATTCCGTGGCGCGGAGAGGCGTGTACTGTACAGGCTGCTCTTGCACACTCTCCACTTCCTCGCCCTCGTCTTCCGTCCAGACACACCCTGGCGGTCCGTGTTACCACCTGACGAGGGGAGCGGTCCCCAGTGGAGGTCTCTCTACAAGGGAGTCCTCCCCCTTTACATCGGGGACCTGGGGTGGAGAGTTTTGCACAAAGCCGTGGCCTGTAATAGGTACTTGAGCCGGTTCACGGACTCTTCCCCTGCTTGTCATTTCTGCGGTGAGGCCCTTTGGCCCATCCGGGGTTACATCCGTGCCCGCGTGTCCCTAGAGAGGGAACACGCGGTGTCCACGGGGACTGTGGAGGCCTTCTGTGAACGCTGGTCACCGCAGGAGGTTGAATATATTATAGATAAAAATGTTAATATTTTAATTTGATAATTGTGTTTAAGTGTTTTTTAAATTGTGTGAGCTTTCTACCCTCCCTTGTACATTGTACATTTGTTTAAAAATCTAATAAAAAAAAACATTTACGGAAAAAAAAAAAAAGAAAGAAAAGAGCGGGGCCAAGAAATTTGAAGATAGACACAAAATGCTGGAGTAACTCAGCGGGACCGGCAGCATCTCTGGAGAGAAGCAATGGGTGACGTTTCGGGTCAAGACCCTTCTTTCAGACTGAAGAAGGGCCTCGACACAAAACATCATCCATTCCTTCTCTCCAGAGTTGCTGCCGGTCCCGCTGAGTTACTCCAACATTTTGTGTCTATCTTCAAATGACGTCACGCGCTCCAGACGGCCGTGCGGGCGCATGATGACCCGTGCGACCTTCGCGGGACCGTCGCGCCTCAACGCGACCACGAGGTGGTGTAATTAGCGAGCCAAGGACACGTAAGTGGGACAGGGGCTTAACTCTACAATGACCCCCTTGATTACTCGATTACCTGTCACCATCTCCTTGAGTTTGGGGAAATGGAACAAAGCTCAAGGTGGGAAAATGAAACACTCGAGGGCACAGCTTTAAGGTGAGAGAGGAGATGTACACAGAGGGTGATGAGTGCCTGGACATACCGCTCTGCCAGAGGGAAGGAATACAGGTGGAAGCGGGAGGTGGAAGCGGAAGCGGTGGGGAGCTGTGGTGCAAGTCCAGGTGGGGGACAGGGAGAAGTGGCAGTAGAGGGAGATACAGCATGGAAACGGGCCCTTTGGTCCATCGAGTCCATGCTGACAATTCACACACCAGCTCTATGTTATCCCACTTCCTCATCCACTCCCACACACACCAGGGGGCAATATACCAAGAGTCAATTAACCCACAAACCCGCAGGTAATTGGGATGTGGGAGGAAACCGGAGCACCAGGAGGAAACCTACGTGGTCACAGGGAGAACGGACAAACTCCACACAGACGGCAGCCGAGGTCAGGAATGAACCCGGGTCTCTGGCACAGTGAAGCAGCGGATCTACCCGCTGTGCCACCATGCTGCCCGTGTAGTTAGACGTTGCCGCACCTTGCGGCAGCTGCCGATTGAGTTAGAGTCCGACAGTGATACAGTGTAGAAACAGGCCCTTCGGCCCAACGTGCCCACACAGGCCAACATGTCCCAGCTACACTAGTCCCACTTGCCCGCGTTTGGCCCATATCTCTCCCAATCCATGTACCTGTCTAACTGTTTATTAAACGTTGGGATAGACCCAGCCTCAACTACCTCCTCTGGCAGCTTGTTCCATACACCCACCATCCTTTGTGTATAAAAGATACGCCTCAGATTCCTATTAAATCTTTTCCCCTTCACCTTGAACCTGTGGCCTCTGGTCCTCGATTCTCTACTCCGGTCGAGAGATTCTGCATCTACCAGATCTATTCCTCTCATGATTTTGTACACCTCTGTAAGATCACCCTTTATCCTTCTGCACTCCATGGAATAGAGACCCAGCCTCCACAACCTCTCCCTGTAGCTCACACCCTCTAGTCCTGGCAACATCCTCGTAAATCTTCTCTGAACCCTTTCAAGCTTGACAATAGCTTTCCTATAACACGGTGCCCAGAACTGTACACAATATTTTAAATGCGGTCTCACCAACATCTTATACAACTGCAACATGACCCCCCAACTTCTATACTCAATACTCTGATTGATGAAGGCCAATGTGACAAAAGCCTTTTTCACCGCCTTATCTACCTGCGACTCCACCTTCAGGGAACCATGCACCTGCTGGTTGTTTTGTTCGAGGAGACGGGAGGCAGAGGTTGAGGTATCTCGGTGGCACGGGGGGACCTCCACCCGTGGGTCCAGACCCTGGCGCCATGTGTGCGCAGCGTTGTCCAGAGTTGCCCGCTGTAACCAGGGTCACCACCCTGGGGTCTGGCATGGGGAGGTCCCTGATGTTGGAGTGGCCACCACGCCCAGTGGCAACAGTGTATCGGTCACACAACCCCCCCCCCCCATTGCCATCTACCCCCAGGGGTAACAGTGTCCCAGTCACACAAACCCTCCCACCTCCCCATGTACCCACCCCCACTGACCACATGACCCCTCATCATTGCACTGTGCCTACCCCTGTACACTCCCGGTCACACGATCGTGGAATACTTTGCCACTAAGGGCTGCGGAGGCCGTCAGTGGATATATTTAAGGCAGAGCGACAGATTCTTGATTAGTAACGGGTGCCAGGGGTTATGGGGAGAAGGCATGAGAATGGGGTTCGCAGGGAGAGATAGATAGCATCGATTGAATAGCGGAGTAGACTTGATGGGTCGAATGGCCTAATTGTGGTCCTGTCACTTATGACCTTATGATCAAACCCCCACCCCTCTCTGTGTGCACCCCACCTGGCCACACCCCCACCCACCCCCCTTGTGCCTCCCCTCCCCAGTGGTTACACACCCGCATCCTACCCCCACCCCTGTGAGCCCAGCCCCCCCCCTACCGTGTGCCCCCCACTGTTACCAGTGACACCACACATCACACCCCCAGCCTGGGTGGGCCGCGGGGACACATACCTTGTTGCGGGCAGGTCCCGTGCCTTTGCTCGTTGCCGATGGGCAGTGCCAGGGTGTGGATCTGTAGTGTCCGCAGCTGCTCACATCCTCAATAACCTGTACACGGGCAACACAGGAGGGTCACAATGACCGGTTCCCTCCCGGGCACGTTGGCAGTGCCAACGCCACGCCTACCTACACACGCCCACCACACCTACACACGCCCACCATATAGAAACATATATAAAAACATATAGAAAATAGGTGCAGGAGGAGGCCATTCGGCCCTTCGAGTCAGCACCGCCATTCATTGTGATCATGGCTGATTGTCCTCAATCAATAACCTGTGCCTGCCTTCGCCCCATATCCCTTGATTCCACTAGCCCCTAGAGCTCTATCTCATCCAGTGACTTGGCCTCCACTGCCCTCTGTGGCAGGGAATTCCACAACTTCACAACTCTCTGGGTGAAAATGTTTATTCTCACCTCAGTCTTAAATGGCCTCCCCTTTATTCTAAGACTGTGGCCCCTGGTTCTGGACTCGCCCAACATTGGGAACATTTTTCCTGCATCTAGCTTGTCCAGTCCTTTTATAACTTTATAAGTTTCTATAAGATCCCCCCTCATCCTTCTAAACTCCAGTGAATACAAGCCTAGTCTTTTCAATCTTTCCTCATATGACAGTCCCGCCATCCAGGGATCAATCTCGTGAACCTACGCTGCACTGCCTCAATCACAAGGATGTCCTTCCTTGTATGTAGCTAGCTATCCAGTCTGTAGCCATGTAGCAAGCTACCTAGTTATCCAGTTGGTAGCTCAGTCTAGCTAGCTACCCAGCTG
>CM075991.1:531567-539067 GCA_038087875.1 Malacoraja senta
CTAACATAGTAAGATTAGAGATGACTAAACTACCAGATGATCTTTATGATACGAGGGTTGGGAGCGGAGGGCTACGTTTCTATTAGTAATCCCTCATCGTAACTCCTCATAAAATTAATATCAAACTTCAAACTGGTAAGTTCTCGTTTAATCTTACTATTTTACTTCAGAGTCACGTGAGTGACTACGTGAAGACTTTGAAGCTCTGTGATTTCATGCTGGATACGAGTCCAGGCGTCAAACACTGCATCAATTGACCATGGATGAGTGAAAAAGATTAATGCATTCAGCCATGACATAGTTTGTTAAAAATGCTGATGCTTTAATCATCAGAGGAAAATTATAGTGACCCCTCCCATCCTGGGGGAAACTATGAAACAAAACATAAATGGAATTTGGAAAAAAAAAAAACAGTCTGGCAATGGGTTATTATAAAATGTTGGCAAGTTCGTTCGTTTGACCATCCTGCAGCCGCTAGGATGTGGTCCAGTGGAACGTACATAACCCTTGCTGCTAATATTGTAGCAGCCCTAGTGGAGTGAGATAGAAAATATTAGTATCTACTGCTGCATAAGCCAAAGCCTGTTTGACCACCTGGAGATGGTCTGGATTGATACCTTTATGAGGTTTTTAGTAACTAACAAACATTGCTAGTGCAGTGCTTCTAAGGCTCTTGGTGACCTTGATGAATTGTTGTAAATGTGTGACCACAGACAACCAAAGGTCCATGGGGTATGCCATAAAAATTGTTAAGGACCTAACGCCCCTGGTCTGCTCTGCTTAACTACATCATCAACATAAAATATTATGTTATTAGCAGATGTAACCATACTGTCCAGTCACAATTTAAGTAGTGGCTGGACCCGTAGCGCTGAGACTGGCGCCATGAGCATAACCACTTTGAAAGTGAGTTTGACCAGGGTTCAAATGTAGCTGGGCCCTACTGGCGAAGCAGTTTAAGAACAATGCTGACATCCCATATCTCCGAGTACCTGGGCCTGGGAGAATTTGCGTTAAAGATATCATTTAGAAATCTGGATGTCAGATGGTGAGACCCGACAGAGTGGGTCCCGATCGCTGCAGCAACTATGATGAGAAAGCACGTTGGCACAGTTAATGGTACTGTAACTTAATTAATTGTCAAAGACCCATCTGAAAATGAACTCCGAGACGTTAGTTATCCGTTATCCAATGTATTATATGTAACATTGGCATTAAAACAAAACACTTCCCATCTCCTGATGAGGAAAAATGTGCTGCTTTTCCGGTGCTATCCCTGCACTGTGCAGTGAGCACGTACAAAGATCAGTCTGGCAACCCGAGCCGCCGGAACGGTCTCTCAGAGTCTGTAGTCTATAAATTGATTTTATCATGCAGAGGATGGTTTCCAGAGTCACGGGGTTGAACCACCAAATGTTTGTGTTTAGGATAACTATATAAGGTCCTATATTATTCCCAACATTTAGCGGGAACCATGGCTGCATAGGCCAGTCAGGCAGTACGAAATGCCTGAGGCGACATCTTGCTGGATTTTGTGCAAGACCCGACTGATGAGGCAAAATGGAGGAAAGACATAAAGAACATTCCTCCTCAGTGTAGCGAGAATACATCTATTGCCACTGTGCCACATATTTTTACAATGGTGATTGAGCCTGGATGTAAACATATTGATATTCGGTGTTCCATCAAACCACAATGTCATTAAATACTTTGTGATACAACATCCATTCTGTGTTGTCATAGATCTTTACGTGATGATATACCAGTGCCAAATGAGGTTAGGTAAATTATCACAGGATATTTAACTTGACTGCACCCATGTGATTAACATATGCCACCACCATAGTGTATCAACTTGGAGTTGAGCATGCAGATTATGCATATTCGCACAATAAACTTTTAACCCATAGAATACACCTAGTGTCTTATAGGTAGTTGATACCATATAATTGAAAAATGGTAACTCATGCAAAGCCCATCCGCCTGCGTAACTAGAGATGGTATTCGTAATTTTTCATCTTTGAGTACTGGCATGAGTTTGTAATATAACTGAAGAGTTACTGAGCAAAAGTTACAGGAGCAATGTTGAATACTGTTCGTCCACCATTGTGACTTTGATAGCTTCAGCTGGTAATAACATAGGTCTGTTAATAATGACCTATATGGCACTGAAGAAGTTACTCCTTTGCAAGTTGTAAGTTCTGATAATGCAAAGGTCCAAATGCACTGCTGAAAACACAGCCACTATATTGCCAATTACACTTGATGAATAGAGGCTGCTTCACAACAACAAGGTTGTTACAGGCTTTTATTAATTCCAATCTCTTGCCGCAGGGCGGAGTCACAGTAAATTAATTGAGTTAAAGATAGATCCCAATAATCAATAACTCTAGTCGGTATCAACTTAAACTTAACTGGATGGATGAGAAACCCCAATTTCTCAAATATAGTGTGCGGCCGAAACAGTTAATTTTAGCAAAATACAGCGTTTAGAATATCATGTAGCTAGGCCATAACAAGTGTTTTTGAGCTCTAAGCAGCCCAAGCACCGGTTTTAGTAATTTGGTAAATAGCCTGGGAACTGAAGTTAGCATATTTTGCAACGCTTTAACTGTTATCATTGCCCCATCCAGCTAAATTTCAAATATCTCTGGTGATCCCTGTGAATGAGAACTGAACAGTATGCATCTTTGAGATCAATGCATGCCATAAAGATCCTATGGAAATCAGTTGTTAGACAGTAACAAAGTTTACTGCACATGCGAGTAAATCAAGGATGAACCGACATCCTGCATCTTACACAATGATCAGGCCACGCCTGCCATAGTTCCGAGCCTGCCTTGAAAAAACACTCTGGTCATATTTCGGAGCCTGTGTCGAAAGGCAATCCTGGCCATAATACTGAGTCTGCCTTGAAAGACAACTCTGGCCAAAATTCTGTGCCTGCCCATATTTCCGAGCCTGTCTCAAAAGGCAAAGCTGGCCATAATACTGAGGTTGCTTCGAAAGACATCTCTGGCCACAATTCCAAGCCTGCTTAGAATCCTTGTACACTGTGCAGTATAAACTAATCACATGTTCACTTTGTCATTTGTACAAAAAATAAGCGTAAATATTACCAACTTGTAAATGGTCCACATACCCCATGTTTCGGAAAGAACCAGACCCACCTACCTTCATGGTTACCGGTGGTCTTGTGGTAAGCCCAAAGGCCCCTGATGCGAGTTCTATTTCCGTCCTTGATTGGAGAGTAGGACTGGTAGGTTACGTGGATTCCATATTTTTCCTGAGACCGGCTTGGGCCTTGGCCTAAAAGACCTCTGCCCAGCTTGCTGGCTGCCACCAGCTTCAGTGAACCGCTTACTGCCGATGGAGGCGTGGGGTGTGTTGTTGCCGAAACGATGAGGCTGTACTCGTAGTTCGACAGCTTTAGCTCCCTCATGCAGATCCACCTGTTGAATAGGCTAACCTGAAGAGAAGATTCGGCGGCTGGTTTCCTGGGATTCCATGCCCTTGCAAAGTTACCCCTGATAGCGCTGTTCACTGCCGGCACTTTCAGGAACAATTTACAGGTGCATGGTATCTCACAGCCGTCACCTGTTCCTGTTATGACGTGACGTGAGGTTTTGCTGCCAACGGCTGGAACCACTCTTCCTGCAGCACTCCTTCGCTTGCGAGGATGTCGCAAACCTGGATGTCACGACAGACATTCTTGTACCTCACACACGTACTCCAGTATGTTCCACGGACATACTTCCCAGTTTGGAGTCAGTTACACACTGACCCCTCGCACTCCTCTCCATAGCGAGGGCGATAGTAAGCAGCCCTGAAACAGGTGCTGCCGCAGGCCCCCGAGGAGACCTGCGCTGATATGGCCCCTCCACGGACCATACCCTTCGTGCCTCGTGGTACCGAACTCTGAGTCAGACAGAACTGACCCTGACTGCTCCCCTCCTCAGAGAGGGAGACACTGTGCAGCCCTGTAAACAGGTGCCACTGCCGCGGGCCCCGAGGAGACCCCCGGTGATATAACTCCCTCCTTGGAGCATACCATTGTGGAGAACCTCTCCATCAGGTGCTCCATGTGGGTTAGATGTCCGAAGACGTTACCCATTGAAGGAGGGGATCCTCTCCATCAGGAATCCTCCTGGCCCGACTCGTTTAAGTTAACGGGCCTCTTCCCTACGCTCCCCTCCTCAGAGAGGGAGATATAATTTAGTGGCTTACCCTCCGTGGGGTTGCCTAGGGCTACCGGCACCAGACTGAAGCCGCTGGCTCCATCGCCAGCGACTCGAAAGGCGAATTCGACCGCCGCCCGCTACCCGCACTTCCGCGGTCTCCGTGGCCGGGATTCCCTGAGGTCATGACCGGGATTCCCTACGGTCCGTGACTGGTTCCCCCGCGGCCCGTCCAAACTTCTCCCCGAAATTCAGCAGGAAAACTCTGTAAACAGAGACTCCTGCAAGAGAAAACATAACCTGGGAATAAGTTTAAAACTTACCTTCAGGTTTAAACTTACTGCTGGAAGGAGCAGCACGCCTGCCAGTCAGTCTTTCGCAATGCGGTAGATGTAAATGACGCGCATGCGGGCTGACGGGCTTCTATTCACGTAGTCACTCACGTGACTCCAAAGTAAAATTCAGATTTGATTCAGGTTTTGCAATATAATTGTCAATAAGGAACAATTCTTTAAGAAATATTTCCCAATTATTATACAGGGTTTTTTTTCTTCACTCCAGTGCACTGCATTTTGTGAGAACGCCCCTTCATGTTTCCTTTCTAATAACTGTTGTATGTATCACCAGAAGACGGTTTACCAAGTGAGAGATTTTTAACTTTCCTTGAGCTAAAAGACCACTCGGGAGAAAGCATGGCTCATTTTGTGTTTAACTATCTCACCACTGAGCTTGAAATTGACTTTAGAAAATGCCGAGGGCAGTCTTATGACAATGCTGCCAACATGGCTGGTAGGCACAAGGGTATGCAGCAAATAATCCTCGAAAAAAACAAATTTGCAAGATTCATTCCATGCGCTGCTCACTCATTATATTTGGTGGGCCGTTCGTTCGGCTGTTGATTGCTGCCTTGATGTAGTGAACTGGTTTGGAATTATCAATGACATTTATACCTTCTTTTCATCCTCCACACAGAGATGGGCAGTTCTAAAATCATTTTTGCAACCTCAGTCAAAAGTGCCTAAATATTTGTCAGACACTAGGTGGGAGCCACATGCAAAAGCCACTATCACTGATGCTCTCGGTCATTTGTACTCTGATGTTAATGTGAAGCGCGATCCCAGGCTTCAAGCTAACAATCTTTTGCAGAAAATGGAAGAACTGGAATTTGTGTTTATGCTGCATTTTTGGACCCGTCTGCTGGGTCATTTCCACAAGGTCAACAAAGCCATTCAGAAATCCAAACTGTTATTGAGTCACTTCAAGATTTTGTATGCAAAATTAGAGAAGATTTTAATGAGCTTGAGCAACAAGCAAAGGCAACCTTGCCAGATGTTAACTACACAACTGTCACAGGGAGACAAATTGATTGATTGATTATACCTTTAATAATCCTTTGCAGGAAATTACAGTGCCACGACAGCTTCAAGACAGACATAACACCACACATTTCCTCAAATAGCTTCCATACTTAACAAGTTAAAATACAAGTTAAAATACAATTAATGAAAAAAAAAAGTGCAGTTATTTATGCGCATTATATAACCTTATAGCAGCTGGTAAACAGGACTTCCTATGTCTCTCAGTTTTGCACATTGGTGCAATCAGTCTCTGACTGAAGATGCTGCTCTTGAGTGGGGTTGGTCATTATTGAACCCAGTTTGTTCAGAGTTCTGGCCTCTGCCACCTGCTGGACCGTTCGTTGCTCAGCCCCGACCACTGAGCCGGCCTTCCTGATCAGCTTGTCCAGCCTGTTTTTGTCCGCTATGCGGGCGCCATCTCCCCAACAGGCCACAGCAAAAAACAGAGCACTGGCCACCACTGAATGGTAGACACTGCACAGTAGGGGTTGGCAGATGTTAAATGCCCTCAGCCTCCTTAAAAAATACAGTCGGCTTTGTCCCTTCCTGTACACCGCCTCCATATGACACTTCCAGTCCAGCTCACTGTCAAGCTGCACACCAAGGTACCTGTGGTTAGCGACCACCTCCACCTCAGTGCCCTTAATGGTGATTGGTGTTGCTTGAGTCCTCCTCCTCCCCCTCCTGAAGTCCACAAAGAGTAAGGAAATGGCAAGGAAATGATGGAAGTGCACCTGGTCCTGATGCTTTAGATAAACTCTCTTCAAGAGATAAGTTTAGGATAAAATCCTTTATTCCTATACTAGATGCACTTGAAACCAATTTAAAAAGAAGAGGTACTGTGTATACTGAAGTTGCCCAACAGTTTTCCTTTCTTGCTAATCTGACCGCATCTAAGCAAGAAATTCAGCAAGGTGTTGAACTGTTGATGGAAGCATACCCAGAAGATGTTGACCTGGAACTTACAGATGAACTTTTGCACTTTCACTCGTACGTGAGACAAAGCCATAGGCATAGAGAAGAGCACTCTCTGTCTCATACAGACCTTTATCAAATAATATACAAGGAAACAATTCAGATGGCCTTCCCTAGGGGGCGCTGTCTGTCCTTTCATCTTTTATTTTTTATTTTAGTTAGTAAAGTGTTTTGTTTTGGAGGTCTACACTTTTTTGTGTGGGGGGGGGGGGGGAAGGGGGAAACCATCTTTCAGGGTCCCTACCTGGCCGGAGAGGCAGCTTTTCTCCGGGCTGCAGCTTCGACCAGTCCTCGCGGCCTACCAGCGGGCCTGGAGCGGCGTTTCCTGTCGGGGACCGCCCAGAACCTCGGCTTCGGCGGCGGCACAGCGCTGGAGCGCTATCGCGGAGCGGGCGGTGCCTTGCCCGTGTCGCCTCGCTGGAGCTCCGGTGAGCAGAGGATCGCTGGAGAAAACATCGCGGAGCTGCGGGACTGTGGAACGACCAGCTGCGGGCGGCGGCGCTGAACTTTACACCGGGAGCCTGGGATCTCTAGATGAGATCGCCAGTTGTGGAGCTCCAACCGGCGCGGCCTTGTTGGCTTCGGAAGCCGCGGCCCCAAGTGCGGAAGCGGCCGTTCCAGGGTTCCCAGGCCGCTGGGAGGACTCTCCCGACGCCGGAGCAATATCACCCGGCGAGAACGGCCTGGAACATCGGGCCTCCGTAGAGGCAACTGTGGAGGCCTCAATGGGCCCGACTATGGGTGAACTGGGGTTGGGGACTGGACTTTGTGCCTTCCCTCATGGTGGGAGCCATTGTGGGGGGATGTTCTTTGTGTTAAGGCTATCTTGGTGTTATGTTTGTATTATGTTATGTTATCTTTCTCTTTCTTTTCTAGGGTCTATTTTCTAACTTTACTTCCTTCTCTAACTTCTTTTCTAAGGGGCTTTCTTTTCCCAACACTCTTTTGCACTTCACAACCTTTGCGCACTTTCTTCACTTTTCTTACTT
>CM075991.1:544067-585440 GCA_038087875.1 Malacoraja senta
TGAGGTTGGAGGAGGTGCAAGTGAACCTGAATGGACTGTCGGGGTTCCTGGACAGAGTCGAGGGAGGAGGTATAGGGACAGGAGTTGCATCTTCTGCGGTTGCAGGAGAAGGTACCTGGGGAGGGGGTGGCTTGGGTGGGAAGGGATGAGTTAACCAGAGAGTTGCGGAGGGAACGGTCTCTACGGAAGGTGGAAAGGGGTGGAGATGGGAAGATGGGGCTTGTGGTGGGATCCCGCTGGAGGTGGCGGAGATTTCAGAGGATTACGTGTTGTATTCGACAGCTGATGGGGTGGAAGGTAAGGACTAGGGGACTCTGTCTCTGTTGTGACTAAGGGGAGGGGGTGCAAGGGCGGAGCTGCGGGGTGTAGAGGAGACACGAGTGAGGGTCTCATCTATGGTGGGAGAGAGGAACCCCCGTTCCCTAAAGAAAGAGGACATCTCAGATGTCCTAGTATGGAACACCTCATCTTGGGCACAGATGCGGTGTAGATGGTAGAATTGGTAGGGAATAGAGTCTTTGCAGGAAGCAGGGTGGGAAGAAGTGTAATCGAGATAGTTGCGGGAGTCAGTAGGTTTGTAATAAACGTCAGTTGATAGTCTATTTCCTGTGATGGAGAGATCAAGAAAGGGGAGGGAGGTGTCGGAGATGGTCCAAATGAATGTGAGTAATTATGCTGACTGCTTTTTTGAGGCGGTGTGAAGTGTAAATGGAGTCAATGGTGGGGAGTCTGGTCTGTGTGATGGACTGGGCTACATACACATCGCTGGCCTTTGTCCATCCATGCCAATTACCCCTTTCACCTGTATACACCTATCACCTATATCCACCTATCACTCACCAGGATAGACACAAAAAGATGGAGTAATAGAATTTAGACGATTGAGGGGGGATCTTATAGAAACTTACAAAATTCTTAAGGGGTTGGACAGGCTAGATGCAGGAAGATTGTTCCCAATGTTGGGGAAGTCCAGAACAAAGGGTCACAGTTTAAGGATAAGGGGGTAGTCTTTTAGGACCGAGATGAGAAAAACATTTTTCACACAGAGAGTGGCGAATCTCTGGAATTCTCTGCCACAGAAGGTAGTTGAGGCCAGTTCATTGGCTATATTTAAGAGGGAGTTAGATGTGGCCCTTGTGGCTAAAGGGATCAGGGGGTATGGAGAGAAGGCAGGTACAGGATACTGAGTTGGATGATCAGCCATGATCATATTGAATGGCCTACCCCTGCACCTATTTTCTATGTTTCTATGTTTCTATGTAACTCAGTGGGACAGGCAGCATCTCTGGAGAGAAGGAATGGGTGACGTTCCGGCTCGAGACCCCTGAAGAGGCTGAAGACTCTGAAGAAGGGTCTCAACCTGAAACATCATCCATTCCTTCTCTCTAGAGATGCTGCCTGTCCTGCTGAGTTACTCCAGCTTTTTGTATCTATCTTTGCTTTAACCCAGCTAGTGCAGTTCCTTCCTATCACTCACCAGGCTCTTTCCTGCCCAACCTCTCTTCTAGCTTTCTACTCCCTGCTACAATCAGTCTGATGAAGGGTCCCGAACCGAAACATCACCTATTCATGTTCTCCAGAGATGTTGCCTGAGTTACTCCAGCACTTTGTGTCGTTATTACTAACCAACTGCAGGGTGGCACAGTGGTGAAGGTGGAGTTGTTGTCTCACAGTGCCAGGACTCGGCTACAATCCTGACCTCTGGTGCAGCTGTGCAGACACTGAACCATCTCCCTGTGACTCCTTGTTGTTATTTCAAAGATATAATGATTCATTTATTCAAGTCAAGTCAACTTTATTTGTCACATACACATACAAGATGTACAGTGAAATGAAAGTGGCAATGCCACTTTAGAGAGTTTATTTGTCACGTGTACCGAGGTACAGTGAAAAGCTTTTGTTGCGTGCTAACCCGTCAGCGGAAAGACAATACATGATTACAATTGAGCCATTCACAGTGTATAGATACATGATAAGGGAATAACGTGAATAACGTTTGGTGAAAAATAAAGTCCAGTGGAGTCTGATCAAAGATAGTCCATGTGTCTCCAATGAGGTAGATAGTAGTTCAGTGCTGCCCTCTGGTTGTGGTGGGATGATTCAGTGATAGTCCATGGGTCTCCAATGAGGTAGATAGTAGTTCAGTGCTGCCCTCTGGTTGTGGTGGGATGATTCAGTTGCCTGTAAACAGCTGGGTAGAAATTTCCCGAATCTGGAGGCGTGCGTCTTCACACTTCTATACATTTTGCCCGATGGGAGAGGGGCCAGGCTGCGACTCGTCTTTGATCATGCTGCTGGCCTTGCCGAGGCAGCGTGAGGTATAAATGGAGTTAATGTAAGGGAGGTTGGTTTGAGAGATGGTCTGGGCTGAATCCACAATTTGTTGCAATTTCTTACAGTCTTGGATGGAACTGTTCCTAAACCTTGCTGTGATACATAGTGATAAAATTATTTTTATGGTGCATCTGTAGACGTTGGTGAGAGTTATTTGTAGGACATAGAATGCAATCAGTACACATCTTTCTCCCCATTCATTATCCCATTACATTTTCATACATTACATCAATGCTATTCAAGCATATACCCACCATCTTCTGTGGGGGGAAAAGTTCCCCATGGGGTTCCTATTAAGTCACCTCTCACCATAACCCTATGCCCATTAGTTCATGATTCCACAACCCTGGGAAAAAGAGCCTGTGCATTCCACCCCATGATTGTATACGATCACTCATCAACCTCCTGCAGTCCAAGGAATAAAAGATGTGTGAAAAACGGACCTGACACAAAATGTCAGCTCTCCATGTTCTCCAGAGATGAGACACGCTGTTTAGTTAAGAGATTCAGCACGGATACAGGCCCTTTGGCCCACCAAGTCTATGCCGACCAGCGATCCCCGCACACTGACACTATTCTACACACACTAGGGACAACTTACAATTTTCACCAAAGCTGATTAACTGTACATCTGTGGAGTGTGGGATGAAGCCGGAGCTCCCAGAGAAAACCCACGCAGGTCACGGGGAAAACGTACAAACTTTGTACAGACAGCACCCGTAGTCGGGATCGAACCCAGGTCTCTGGCGATGTAAGGTAGCAACTCTACCGCTGCACCACCATGCCATCCATTATTTTCCCATGACTCCATTATTGTGTGTCCTTTTGTGTAACCCAGCAACTACAGTGCCTTGTTTCTATGTTCAGAATAAAATCCTAGCATGCCCAACCTCTCCCTACAGCTCAGGCTCTCCAGCCCCTGCAACATCCTTGTAAATCTTCTCTGCACCTTTTCCAGCTCAATGATATCCTTCCTATACCAGGTAGACTCCAAACTGCACACCGTACTCCAACTGTAATCTCGCCAACACACCATACAACTGCAACGTAACGTCCCAACTTCTATACTCAGTGTGTGTATGAAGGAACATGCAGATGCTGGTTTAAACCGAAGATAGACAAATAAAATTGGAGTAACTCAGCGGGTCAGAAAGCATCTCTGGAGAAAAGAAATAGGTGACGTTTCGGGTGGAGACCCTTCTTCAGACTGAGAGTCAAGGGAAAGGAAAACGAGAGATATAGACGGTGAAATAGAGAGACATAGAACAAATGAATGAAAGATATGCAAAAGAGTAACGATGATAAAGGAAACAGGCCATTGTTAGCTGTGGGTTAGGTGAGAACAAGTTACAGACTCAACAAGATGACTTTGAAGCTGGTACAACGGATGTGGGATGGAGAGAAAGGGGATGCAAGGGTTACTTGAAGTTAGAGAAATTAGAGTTGGAGATGGGACTAGTGGTGGGATCCCTTTCGAGGTGGCGAATATGTTGGAGGATTATGTGCTGTTTGTGATGGTTGATGGGGTGAAAGCTAAGGAATAGGGGGACTCTGTCCCTGTTGTGACTAGGGGGAGGGGGGACAAGAGCACAGCTGTGGGGTACCGAGGAGACACATGTGAGGGCCTCATCTATGATGAAGGAGGGGAATCCCTGTTCCCTAAAGAATGAGGACATCTCAGATGTCCTGGTATGGAACACTTCATCTTAGGCGCAGATTGGGCGTAGATGGAGGAATAGGAAGTAGGGGTTAGAGTTTTTGCAGGAAGCAGGGTGGGAAGAAGTGTAGTCTAGATAGCTGTGGGAGTCAGTAGGTTTATTAAAAATGTGATAGGTTATCTCCTGCGATGGAGACGGTGACATCAAGATCACGAGAGGGCACTACAGGAGGCTTGGTGTTGGAGCGGTTTTGTACCAGCAGAGAGAGACTTACACACTCGGCTCACATTCACATTGCTGCTCGCCAGTGGTGGAGCTGAAAGTGAGGTGACAGCACTGGCAAGCACCAACACAAGCACACACAAGCACTAACACAAGCACTAACACAAGCACTAACACAAGGACTAACACAAGGACTAACACAAACACACATGCACACACACACTAACACAAGCACTAACACAAGCACCAACACAAGCACCAACACAAGCACCAACACAAGCACACACAAGCACTAACACAAGCACTAACACAAGCACTAACACAAGGACTAACACAAACACACACACACACTAACACAAGCACTAACACAAGGACTAACACAAACACACACACACACTAACACATGCACTAACACAAGCACACACAGAATGAGACCCATTCACATCCCACCAACATGGGTCATTTGCGTGTGTGTTGATCTCTTTACCTGAGCAATAAAGTTCTCTTTGTTTCCACCACGCATGGCTCGTTTATTCACCCGCCACATTGGTGACCCCGACGATCCAAATCGGTCATTTAGGATTTCAAACATGTTCGCAGCCAACGACCAACCTCAAGAGCGTGAGCCCAGCAGAACACTGTCTCCCTGAAGCTGCCCGTGTTCTGGACATCGCAGCCCCACGTGTGGTTCCAAACTCCAGGTGTGGTCAGGAGACATCGATCGCCTGGTCCCTATCCTCCGCTAGGACTCCTGCACATGGGCGGCCTTGGCGACCGCAAGCCGTCGGAGCTGATGAGTGAGATGCTCACCCTAATGGACGGCCATCGGCCCTGCCTGCTCTTTGAGCACACCTTCTTGGAGCAGATGCCAGGTGACATCCGCCTGCTGCTCGCCAGTGAGGATATCGCGGACCCTCTACTGCTAGCAGAGCGAGCCGGCGAGTTGTGGCTCGATCGATCGATTAGCGGCGGTGCCTTGGAGGGCCCAGAAACCAGACACTGCACCCACCGGGAGTTCAGCTGCGCCGCCTGTCCCGAACGCCCCGGGTAAGGGGAAGTGTTGTTACTACCACCAGCGCTGGGGTCCCGCAGCCCATCAGTGCCGCCCACCCTGCTCGCATTAAGCAAACGCCAGTAGTCACTGCGGTGGTTGGCCTAAAACATCACCTCTACGCGTGGGATCGGCACTCAGGACAACGGTTCCTGGTCGACACGGGTGCGGAGGTTAATGTTTTATCCCCGTCCGGCAAGCGGGGGCCTTCTCTCACTGCAGTCAACGGCAGCACCATGCAGACGTATGGAGTTCGCACGATCCCGCTCATCTTTGGACCCTGCCATTTTACCTGGACCTTTACGATGGCCGACGTCTCCCAGCCGTTGCAGGACACAGATTTCCTTCGGGCCCAATCCCTGTTGGTGGGTGTGCGGGGGCAACGTCTTGTTCGCCTACCCTTTCGGTTTCGTGCCTTGGGTTCTGGGGGGGGGGTCGGGTCCTGTGGCGCCACCTGGCGGTTAGGCCACCTGTATCCGAACCCCGGACAGTTGGGGGTAGGGTCACGTGACTGGGTAATGGCGGGAAGCAGTTGTCACGAGGTTTAGGGTGTGGCCCTAGTATAAGTATGGAGACCTGGGTCAGCACCCCCTCCCCCCGGGTCAGCCCCCCCTCCCCCCGGTCAGCCCCCCTCCCCGTGGGTCAGCCCCCCTCCCCCTCGGTCAGCCCCCCTCCCCCTGGGTCAGCCCCCCTCCCCCCGGGTCAGCCCCCCCTCCCCCCCGGGGTCAGCCCCCCCTCCCCCCGGGTCAGCCCCCCTCCCCCCGGGTCAGCCCCCCCTCCCCCCGGGTCAGCCCCCCTCCCCCATTCACGTGCGTTGATCTCTTTACCTGAGCAATAAAGTTCGCAAATACAACGCTAACGGACTATGTGGAGCCGCGGAGAATGTAGGAGGAATTTTGAACAGTTCTTGTTTGATAAGGTCTTAAGGGATAGGAGCAGAATGAGGCCATTCGGCCCATCAAGTCTGCCCCGCCATTCAATCATGGCTGATCTATCTCTCCCTCCTAACCCCATTCTCCTGCCTTCTCCCCATAACCCCTGACACCCGTAGTAATCAGTACGGGTTCCTGCACAGGAAGGAACTGCAGATGCTGGTTTAAACCGAAGAGAGACACAAAGTGCTGGAGTAACTGTGAGGCAGCAGCTCTACCAATGTGCTGCCCATTTGCAGTTCCCCGTGCGAGCGGGTTTCAGCTGAAGGCCGGAGTTTGAGCACTGACCTCAACACCACACAAGCGGCTCTGTGTCAGACTGAACAACAGCGCCCTGTCCCACACGCGGCCCGAGTGCCATTGTTATCTGCGAGCGCTCACACTGACACCAAACAATGTGTGGCAGGGAACTGCAGATGCTGATTTAAACCCAACATTGACACAAAGTGCTGGAGGAAAGAAGGAGTAGGTGACGTTTCGGGTGGAGACGCTTGTTCAGAACCGAAACGTCACCCATTCCTTCTCTCCAGAGATGCTGCCTGTCCCTCTGAGCTGCAGAGCCCGAGCCGCTGACTTACTCCAGCACTCTGTCATTTTCTTTTTTGTAAACCAGCACCTGCAGTTCCCCGTTTCTGCTAAGTCAGCTGGTTTTTAGGCCAAGTTGAGGGGATGAGCGAGTTCCTCAATAAGATAAATGACCTCGCTCGCGATGTTGAAACAACGGCACAAAGTGCTGGCGGGTCGGGCAGCATCTCTGGAGAACATGGACACACAGTGCTGGCGGGTCTAGCGCAGCCAATCTGCCACTTGTCCCATTTCTCCGTGTGTGGCCCAACCTTCCCCATACAAATTAAAGTAAACTAAATTAAATTAAAGAAGACACAAAGTGCTGGAGTAACTCAGCGGGTCGGGCAGCATCTCTGGAGAACATGGATAGGTGACGTTTCATGTCGGGATCCTTCATGTCGGGATCCTCCTCTGTAGAGAGAGTAGAGAGGAGATTTACTAGAATGTTGCCTGGGTTTCAGCAACTAAGTTACAGAGAAAGGTTGAACAAGTTAGGTCTTTATTCTTTGGAGCGCAGAAGGTTAAGAGGGGACTTGATAGAGGTCTTTAAAATTATGAGCTGACAGTGGATAAGCTTTTCCCATTGAGAGTAGGGAAGATTCAAACAAGGGGACATGACTTGAGAATTAAGGTACAGAAGTTTAGGGGTAACATTAGGGGAACTTCTTTACTCAGAGAGTGGTAGCTGTGTGGAATGAGCTTCCAGTGGAAGTGGTGGAGGCAGGTTTGATTTTATCATTTAAAAATAGATTGGATGGGTATATGGACGGGAAAGGAATGGAGGGTTATGGTCTGAGTGCAGGTAGATGGGACTAGGGGGAAGTATTTATTTTTAATTTAAAAAAATATGTTCGGCACGGACTTGATGGGCCGAGATGGCTTGTTTCCGTGCTTTTATGGTTATATGGTTCTTCAGACTCAATCGGGACTTGATTAACCTGAAGAAGGTGTCCCGACCTATCCATGTTCTCCACAGATGCTGCCTGACCCGCTGAGTTACTCCAGCACTCTGTGTCTTTTTGTTTTGTTATCCAGCACCTGCAGTTCCAGTGCCTCTGGAATGAACGAGGCCCCTGTCTGCTGAGTCCGGGATGGTGGTTTGTGAGCGAGGTTTTGCTGACAGCCCCGGATTGCGCCGTCGATACGCGAGTCCCGACTATAAGCCATTACTTCACGGCTAACAATCGATGCTTTGAGTCCTGCCCCCGTTGTACACGCCGCTGTCTGCGGCTGGCATTGGCACATGCGGCTTTGCAGAGAGCGGGCAGATGCAGTGGCCCCGTTATCAGAGGGGCGTTGGTATGCAAGCGGGCACGGGGCCGGGTCTACGCGGTAGCCGGGGTCCCAGTCTGTCCACGCCGCCGGGAAGCAGCAGGGAGCAGCGCGTAGGAACTGGCCGCGTCCACCGTGGAACAGTGAGAGGCTGCGCCGTGATGCCCCTGGGCTGGATACTGTTGCTGCTGTTGCTGCTGTTGCTGCTGCTGCTGCCGGTGGAGGCCAAGGCGCCCCGGGACCCTCACTGCCCCACCACCTGCTCGTGTACCAGCGACAGCGCTCTTTGCATCGCCTCCAGGTCTATCCCGCATGGCTTCGCCGGAGACCTCATCTCCCTGTGAGTCACAGCCGTCAGTCAGCACCAGAGTGGCGCCGCGGGTAGAGTTGCTGCCTTACAGCGCCCCGGGTTCCACCCTGACCTCGGGTGCTGTCTGTACAGAATTTGTACCTTCTCTCTGTGACCGCGTGGGTTTTCTCTGGGTTCTCCTGTTTCCATCAATGATTTGGGTGAAGTAACATTAGCAAATTTGCACTTGACACCTGTCCTATCCATGTACCTGACTAACTGTTCCTTAAACATTAGGAAAGTCCCAGCCTCAAGTACCTCCTCTGGCAGCTTGCTCCATACACCCACCACCCTTTGTGTGAAAACGTTACCCCTCGGGTTCCTATTAAATCTTTTCCCCTTCACCTTAAACCTGCCAATGGACAGAAATCGAATGATCCATTCAGTGAGTGTCTGCAAATGTGAGGGTCCCAGTCCGAGTGCTTTCCAAACGGTGAGAATACAGCAAATGGTGGAAGTACAGAATGTACTAAATGCACAGAATCTATAGCCCAGAGTATGAGAATCGAGCACCAGAGGACATACTGTGCAAATAGAAAGTATTCAGACCCCTTCACTTTTTCCATATTTTGTTGATTCAAAGTAACATTAGCAAATTTGCAGAAGACACAAAGCTGGGTGGCAGTGTGAACTGTGAGGAGGATGCTATGAGAATGCAGGATGACTTGGACAGGTTGGGGGAGTGGGCAGATGTATGGCAGATGCAGTTTAATGTGGTTATCCACATTTATATGTGAGGTTATCCACTTTGGTATCAAAAGAAGGGAGGCAGATTACTATCTAAATAGCTTCTTTGGGAAAAGGGGAAGTGCAATGGGATCTGGGGTCCTTGTTCATCAGTCTATGAAAGTAAGCATGCAGGTACAGCAGGCAGTGAAGAAAATGAATGGCATATTGGCCTTTATAACAAGAGGAGTCGAGAATAGGAGCAAAGAGGTCCTTCTGCAGTTGTACAGGGCCCTAGTGAGACCACACCTGGAGTATTGTGTGCAGTTTTGGTCCACTATTTGAGGAAGGACATTCTTGCTATTGAGGGAGTGCAGCGTAGGTTTTCAAGGTTAATTCCCGGGATGGCGGGACTGTCATATGCTGAGAGAATGGAGCAGCTGGGCTTGTACACTCGAGTTTAGAAGGATGAGAGGGTATCTTATTGAAACATATAGGATTGTTGAGGGTTTGGTCACGCTAGAGGCAGGAAACATGTTCCCGATGTTGGGGGAGTCGAGAACCAGGGGCCACAGTTTAAGAATAAGGAGTAAGCCATTTAGAACGGAGACGAGGAAACATTTTTTCTCACAGAGAGTTGTGAGTCTGTGGAATTCTCTGCCTCAGAGGGTGGTGGAGGTCGGTTCTCTGGATACTTTCAAGAGAGAGCTAGATGGGGTTCTTAAAGATAGCAGAGTCAGGTGATATGGGGAGAAGGCAGGAACGGGGTACTGATTGGGGATGATCAGCCATGATCACATTGAATGGCGGTGCTGGCTCGAAGGTCCAAATGGCCTACTCCTGCACCTGTTGTCTATTGTGTATTGTCCCCCCACACTCTAATGACGTAAACATTTGTAGGTTAATTGACTTGGGTAAAGTTGTAAATTGTCCCTGGTGTGGGTTGGACAGTGTTAGTGTGCGGGAATCGCTGGTCGGTGTAGACACGGTCGGCCGAAGGGCCTGTTTCCGTGCTGTATCTCTAAACTAAACTAAACTAAACAAGGAACTGCAGGCGAAATGTGTGGGAAGCAGATGCTGGTTTAAACCGAAGATAGACACAACAAGCTGGAGTAACTCAGCGGGACAGGCAGCTTCTCTGGAGAGAAGGAATGGGTAACGTTTCGTGTCAAGACCCTTCTTCAGCGGCGCTGAGATCAAGAGGAAAACACAGAGTGCCGGAGGAACTCAGGAGGTCAGGCAGCATCTGGGGTGGAAGATTGCAGCCTTCATGTGGTCCGCCCTGTTTCGACTAATGCAATCAACTCGACATGCACAAACGGAAGATCAAATAGAACAAGGTGTCCAACAACTTTAGGCTGTGCACGCCACACGAAAGAAGAAGAATGCAGCATCTGTGGAGTACATTGATACATGAAGGTGGGTGGGGACCCTTCTTCAGACTGACCCGCTGAGTTCCTTTGTGTGTGATTGGGATTTTCATCCACCCAACTTGTATAGAGAGCATCGCCCAATCTAGACTGTTACTGCCACATTCTGCCCCATTGCTGCCACATTCTGCCCCATTGCTGCCTCATTCTGCCCCGTTGTTGCCATATTCTGCCCCATTGCTGCCATATTCTGCCCCATTGCTGCCTCATTCTGCCCCGTTGTTGCCATATTCTGCTCCGTTGTTGCCACATTCTGCCCCGTTGCTGCCATATTCTGCCCCGTTGTTGCCACATTCTGCCCCGTTGTTGCCATATTCTGCCCCATTGCTGCCACATTCTGCCGCATTGTTGCCATATTCTGCCCCGTTGCTGCCATATTCTGCCCCATTGCTGCCTCATTCTGCCCCGTTGTTGCCATATTCTGCCCCGTTGTTGCCATATTCTGCCCCATTGCTGCCTCATGCTGCCCCATTGCTGCCACATTCTGCCCCGTTGTTGCCACATTCTGCTCCGTTGTTGCCACATTCTGCCCCATTGCTGCCACATTCTGCCGCGTTATTGCCACATTCTGCTCCGTTGTTGCCATATTCTGCCCCATTGCTGCCACATTCTGCCCCATTGCTGCCTCATTCTGCCCCGTTGTTGCCATATTCTGCCCCATTGCTGCCACATTCTGCCCCATTGCTGCCTCATTCTGCTCCGTTGTTGCCATATTCTGCCCCATTGCTGCCACATTCTGCCCCATTGCTGCCTCATTCTGCCCCATTGCTGCCTCATTCTGTCCCGTTGTTGCCATATTCTGCCCCGTTGCTGCCATATTCTGCCCCATTGTTGCCATATTCTGCCCCGTTGTTGCCATATTCTGCCCCGTTGTTGCCATATTCTGTCCCGTTGTTGCCATATTCTGCCCCATTGTTGCCATATTCTGCCCCGTTGTTGCCATATTCTGTCCCGTTGTTGCCATATTCTGCCCCGTTGCTGCCATATTCTGCCCCGTTGTTGCCATATTCTGTCCCGTCGTTGCCATATTCTGCCCCGTTGCTGCCACATTCTGCACCGTTGCCTCTAGGAGATTCCAGGGACATTCCCACAGAAACCACTGTTCCTGCAGCCCATATCGGGGGTAAGGACTGCACTGTCAGTGGAAAGACAAACAGCATCATCGATTCAGGTGGAAGACCCTTCAACAGGAGGTTTATGAGGGTCTTTTTCTCTCTCCACGGATGCTGCCTGGCCTACTGAATGTTTCCAGCACAGTGGCGCAGCAGGTAGAGCTGTTGTCTCACAGTGCCAGAGACCCGGGTTTGATTCTGCCCTCGGGTGCTGTCTGTGTGGAGTTTGCACGTTCTCCCTGTAACCTCGTGGGTTTCCTCCGGGTGCTCTGTTTGCTCCCATATCCCAAAGATGTGCGGGTTGTGTAGCTGTTGTAAACAGCGCCTCGTGTGTAGGGAGTGGCAGCAGTTTAATTTAGTTTACTTTACAAATACAGCTTCGGCCCATCGTGTCGGCGCCGACCCGCGATCCCGACACACTAACACTATCCTACACACACCAGGGACAACATTTTAACCAAGCCAATTGACCTATACCTGTAGGTCTTGTCACGGGGAGAATGTACACACTCCGTACAGACAGCACCCATAGTCGGGTCACTGTGGGCAATAACTCTGCCGCTGAGCCAACGTGGCCGCCCTTGTTGATGAGAACGCGGGGAGAATAAAGCACGTGTCCAGGGCTCGCACACTATGGACGCAGAGTCCCACGGTGCAAGTTCATTCAAGAGCTCTCCCGAGTTAAAATAAAAAATCAAACTCGTAGTAAGCACGTAGAATGAACGTAGCGGGTACGTCGGAGCTCGGGGACGTCTCTTAGCGGCTCGTAACGCTAACGGCAGGTACTCGGGAAACGTGGTAAGCTGGGGAAGACTCGTGAAGATTTTTCAACATGTTGAAAAATGTCCATGAGAGCCCCGAGTACTTACGAGCGGCCATTACCGTAAATCTCCGAGTTCGAATCAGGGCAAACTCGGGAGAATTGTTGAATGAACTCGTACGGTGGGACAGGGCTTTAGCTTCACTGTAGGAAGCAGGGGTGTGGTGGGAAGTTGTTGGGCTGGAGTCCTGGGTCTTCTGACTTTGCTTTGAACACAATCCGCAACAATGTTGGAAGTGTAATTTAGCCAATCAACCAACACCAACCAACAGCTACAGATGTACGGACAGAAGCTGTCAGGCAGCATCTGTGGAGAACATGGGTCCATGACCTTTAGGGTCTGGATTCTTTAGACTTTATTTTAGACTTTAGAGATACAGCGCAGAAATAGGCATTTCGGCCAACTGAGTCCGCACCGACCAGCGACTCCCCCCCCCCCCTCCTCCTTCAGAAGAGTTATTGCAGCAATTTGTGGTTTTCTGCTCAATGTCACTCACGTACTCTGTCCAATCTTCACCAGAAGTACACTGTACGTGATCTGTTTACAGTAAGTACAGCCACGTCGCTGTTCATTACAACCTTCATCCCAGCAGCTCAATACATTGTCCTGCCAGCTGTAAGCACCACTCCCGTCTCCTTCAACAATCCACTCACTCCACATACATTATTCACTCTGCTTACTGTGCAAGGACATTTACAAATGACGTCAACATACACAAGGAACTGCAGATGCTAGAATGTAGACAAAAACAAGGTGCTGGAGGAACTCTGTGGGTCAGGCAGCATCTCTGGAGGGAATGGACAGATGATGTTTTGTGTCGGGACCTTTCATCAGACAGTAAAAGGTCCCCGACTCGAAACGTCATTTGTCCACTGCCTCCCGAGTTGCTGCCTGACCCCCTGAGTCTCCAGCACTCTGTGTTTGGCTGGCACATTGTGTTAATGTTTGCCACATGAGCACTGAGTCCAACGAGGTTTCAGTGAGTGCCTGCTGAGGGTGTGTTTATTGTACGCACACACACTCACACACACTCACATACACACACACACGCACACACACTCACTCACACACTCACATGCACACTCACACACCCACATGCACACTCACTCACATACGCACATACACACACTCACACACACGCACACACACTCACACACACTCACATACACACACACACACACACACTCACATACACACACACACACACACACTCACTCACACACTCACATGCACACTCACTCACACACCCACATGCACACTCACTCACATACGCACATACACACACACACACGCTCACACTCACACGCGAACACATTCACACACACGCACATGCACACTCAAACACACACATGCACGCACAAACACACACACACATGCACACTCACACACACTCACATGCGCACACACACACACTCACAAACACATTCACACACATGCACTCACATCCGCACACATTCACACGCACGCACATGCACACTCAAACACTCACACATTCACGCACACACCCGCACTCATGCACTCACACACACTCAGACACACATACACAAACATTGTCACACTCACACACACACACTCACTTGCATACACGCACGCTCGCATGCATGCTCGCACGCATACTCGCACAAACACACACACACTTGCATGCAAAGGCATCCACGCTCACATACACACATACATACACACAAACACACACACACACACACGCACACACACTCGCACACACACACACACACGGGCCACGAACAGCTGGAACAGCTGGAATCCACTAGCGGATTCAGTTCAGTTTAGTTTATTGGCACGTGTACCGAGGTGAAGTGAAAAGCTTTTGTTGCGTGCTATCCAGTCAGCAGAAAGACAATACATGATTACAATCACAGTTTACAGATACATGACGGGGGAATAACATTTAGTGCAAGTAAAGGTGAAGCCAGTAATGTCCGATCAACGATAGTCCGAGGGGCGCCAATGAGGTAGATAGTAGTTCAGCACTGCTCTCTGGTTGTGGTAGGATGGTTCAGTTGCCTGATAATAGCTGGGAAGAAACTGTCCCTGAATCTGGAGGTGTGTGTTTTTTCACTTCTATATCTTTTGCCTGATGGGAGAGGCGAGAAGAGGGAGTGACCAGGGAGCGACTCGTCCTTGATTACGCTGCTGGCCTTGCCGAGGCATCCTGAGGTATAAATGGAGTCAATGGAAGGGAGGTTGGTTTGTGTGATGGTCTGGGCTGCGTCCACAATTCCCTGCAATTTCTTGCGGTCATGGATGGAGCTGTTCCCAAACCAAGTTGTGATGCATCCTGATAAAATGCTTTCTACGGTGCACCTGTAGAAGTTGGTGAGAGTTCTTGGGGACATGCCGAACTTCCTAAGCCTTCTGGGGAAGAAGTGGCGTTGGTGTTCTTTCTTGGTCGTTGCTACAATATGGGTGGTCCAGGAGAAGTTGTTGGTGATATTGACTCCTAGTAATTTGAAGCTTTCATCCTGTGTACTTCAGCACCGTCAGTGCAAACCGCTTCACTTCCAGAAGTCTATCACTATCTCCTTTGTCTTGCTGACATTGGGAGAAAGGTTGACACAAAATGCTGGAGTAACTCAGCATCTCTGGAGTGAAGGAATGGGCGACGTTTTGGGTCGAGACCCTTCTTCAGACTGATGTCAGGGGAGTGGGCGGGACAGAGATAGAATGTAGGCGGAGACAGTAGGACTGGTGGGAGAACTGGGAAGGGGGAGGGGATGGAGAGAACGCAAGGGCTATCTGAAGGACACTACTACAGGGCTAAATGGAGGGGAGGTATGCAGTAATCCATGGCCTTTATTATACCAGCAGAATCTCATGTACCCGAAGGCACTTTGTAACGTCATGCAGCTCCACATTCCAGCTAAGTTACAACAAATTGCAATGCAATGAGACAAGCTTACTTTTAGATTGATGTGTACCGACGTACAGTGAAAAGCTTTGTTTGCAAGATATCCAATCAAATCTTAAAAAACATTTGGCCAGGTACATGGATAGCATTTGGTTTAGGGGCAGGTGGGACTTGCGTAGGTGGAGATCTTGGTTATGGGCAAGTTGGGCCGGAGAGCCTATTCCGTGCTGTACGACAATATGACTCTAAATCAGATAATACTGATTGTACCTCAAGTATGTACATGAATACAATCAGATCAAACTCGTACAACAGTTAGAACAAAGGGGAATATACAGAGTGCAGAATATAATTCTCAGCATATAGTACGCACCAGTTCCAGAGACAAAGTCCAATGTCTGCAATAGGGTAGAGGTGAATCGGACAGTACCCTAGCTAATGGAAGGAGCGTTCAGAAGCCTGATAACAGAGGGGAAGAAGCTGGTCCTGAGTCTGGTGGTGTGTGTTTCAAGCTTCTGTACCTTCTGCCTGACGGGAGCAGGGAGAAGAGGGAATGAGTGGTGAGCTGTGTGTCTGTGATCTGATCTCCAGCGATGGGGCCAGATTTGCACATGTCTCAGCTTGTCCTGCTTTGTATTCATGTCAAGGTTCTCTGTGGGTTTTACATTGTCCTTTGTACCCAAGCAAATCTGCAGCAGTTAGACAAACAAACTGCATCTTATATTTCTTGTTATTTGTATGTTATCTTGTGTCTTGGCCATGAATGAAACCTCACACCTCGGAGCAACAACGTGAGCAAGGAATTTATAATTAAAAAAATAAAATTTATTCAGAAATTATAATTCCTGTTTATATATATACACATGGACACAGTTTTTTGTTTTGTGTAAACTATATAAATATATGTATAAATAAAGTTTATTCAGAAATATATATATATATAAATTATAAATATATTATAACAAATTATATATGTGTATAAATTATATAGATATTGTAATAAATATATATATATAGGAACAGTGGTGCAACAGGTAGAGCTGCTGCCTCACAGCACCAGGGACCCTGGTTTGATCCTGACCTCGGGTGCTGCCTGCGTGGAGTTTGCACGTTTTCCCTGTGACCGCGTGGGTTTTCTTTGGGTGTTGCGGTTTCCTCCCACATCCCAAAGACGTGCGGGTTTGTAGGTTAATCGGCCCTCTGTAAATTGCCCCTCGTGTGAGGGGAGTGGATGAGAAAGTGGGATACCATAGAACTAGTGTGAACGGATGATCGATGGTCGACGTGGACTCGGTGGGCTGAAGGGCCTGTTTCCCTGCTGAATCTTTCAATCAATCAGTAAATATCTCAGCAGGTCAGGCGGCATTCATGGAGGAATGGAGAGGCAACGTTTCAGGTCGTGACCCACCATCAGTCTGATGAAGAGTCTTGACCCGAAATGTTGTCTGTCCATTCCCTTCACTGGCCAGAAAAAGCAGCCTACCAGAGGACTGGGAGAAATTCAGTCCAGCAGAGCAGGACAAAGGGCTTAATTAGGAAAGGGAAAATAGATTATGAAAGAAAACTGGCAGGGAACATAAAAACTGACTGCAAACGTTTTTATAGATATGTGAAGAGAAAAAGATTAGTTAAAACAAATGTAGGTCCCTTGCAGTCAGAAACAGGTGAATTGATCATGAGGAACAAGGACATGGCAGACCGATTGAATAACTACTTTGGTTCTGTCTTCACTGAGGAAGACATAAATAATCTGCTGGAAATAGCAGGGGACCGCGGGTCAAATGAGATAGAGGAACTGAGTGAAATCCAGGTTAGTCGGGAAGTGGTGTTGGGTAAATTGAATGGATTAAAGGCCGATAAATCCCCAGGGCCAGATAGGCTGCATCCCAGAGTACTTAAGGAAGTAGCCTCAGAAATAGTGGATGCATTAGTGATAATTTTTCAAAACTCCTTAGATTCTGGAGTAGTTCCTGAGGATTGGAGGGTAGCTAATGTAACCCCACTTTTTAAAAAGGGAGGAATTACAGACCAGTTAGTCTAACATCAGTAGTGGGGAAACTGCTAGAGTCGGTTATTAAAGATGGGATAGCAGCACATTTGGAAAGTGGTGAAATCATTGGACAAAGTCAGCCGGGATTTACGAAAGGTAAATCATGTCTGACGAATCTTATAGAATTTTTCGAGGATGTAACTAGTAGAGTGGATAAGGGAGAACCAGTGGATGTGTTATATCTGGACTTTCAGAAGGCTTTCGACAAGGTCCCACATAAGAGATTAGTATACAAACTTAAAGCACACGGTATTGGGGGTTCAGTATTGATGTGGATAGAGAACTGGCTGGCAAACAGGAAGCAAAGAGTAGGAGTAAACGGGTCCTTTTCAGAATGGCAGGCAGTGACTAGTGGGGTACCCTAAGGCTCAGTGCTGGGACCCCAGCTATTTACAATATATATTAATGATTTGGACGAGGGAATTGAATGCAACATCTCCAAGTTTGCAGATGACACGAAGCTGGGGGGGCAGTGTTAGCTGTGAGGAGGATGCTAGGAGGCTGCAAGGTGACTTGGATAGGCTGGGTGAGTGGGCAAATGCATGGCAGATGCAGTATAATGTGGATAAATAGTAAGATTATTTTTATTATTATTTTATTAAATTATTTTATTGAACATGTTAAAAAAAAAATACAAACACAAATAAACTTATAAGCAATAAAAAAAGAAATAAAGCACAAAGGGAAATAAACAAATAAGTACCTCAAATAATACAAATAATATCGTTCATGTTCAAAAGGGGTAAGAAGAAGTTCGAAAACTTTTCTGGTCCTACCCCCTCTTATTTTCTATACATTTTCATGGAAAAACAAAATAATGGGAACAAATGGACCCAAAATCTGTTGAACAGTCCACAAACAAGAAATAACCACACAGAAAAGAAAATCACTGGTCCAGCTCATAACCATTCAATCTTTTGTTTCTGAAGAGTGTTTTTAGTTTGAATAGAGTCTTACATTTTTTCAGCTCATCATGGCAGTTATTCTAGAGACTAACACCCTTTGCTGTAACACAATGGAGTTTTGCATTAGTTCTTATTGCCGGTTTTTCGAATATATAGGTTCCCCTCAGGTTGTGTTTGCTTTCTCTCCGTTGGAACAACCCCTGGATATTACAAGGCAATTGCTGATTTGCTGCTTTGAACATAATTTGAATAGTTTTATAATCTGTCAGATCTTGACATTTTAATGTTTTTAGTCTGATAAATAATGGTTTTGTTGATTAACAACCCCACTCTCACTATCGACGGCACCACTGTCTCCCCATCTCCTCAGGCACGCAACCTTGGCGTGATCCTTGACTCAACCCTCTCCCTTGAGCCTCACATCCGCCATGTTGTCAAAACATCATTTTTTCACCTCCACAACATTGCAAAAATCAGATCGACTCATCCATGCCTTCATCTCCTCCCGACTGGACTACTGTAACTCTCTTCTTTTCAGAATCAATTCTAGCAGCATCAAACGACTCCAACTGGTTCAAAATGCAGCCGCTCGACTCATTACCCACACCAAATCCTGGCACCACATCACCCCAGTTCTCAAAGAACTTCACTGGCTTCCCATTTCCCACCGGATCACCTACAAAATCCTGGTCCTCACCTACAAAGCCCTCAACAACCTGACCCCCCCTTATCTCATTGACCTCCTCTCCCCCTACCAACCCTCACGGTCCCTCTGATCCACATCAGCTGGTCTCCTCTCCATTCCGAAATCCAACCTCTGCACTTTTGGAGGCAGAGCCTTCTCCAGGGCAGCTCCCAGGCTCTGGAATTCCCTCCCACAACCGGTCCGAAATTCTGAGTCCCTCACCATCTTCCAGTCCCGCCTCAAGACCCATCTCTTCACCTCTGCATACCCTTAGTCCAATGTTCCCCTCCCCTCTGTCTTACTGCTCTATTTTGTTTTGTTTATTCCTGACTCTCAATTGTAAAGCGACTTTGAGTCCTGAAAAGCGCTATATAAATAAAATCTATTATTATTATTATTATTATTGTCTGTAGGTGGTTTTATGTATAATTGGTATTGCTCTTTTTTGGAGGATGAAGATTGGATGTGTATTTGTTTTGTATGTGTTTCCCCATACCTCCACACAGTATATCATGTATGGGAGTATGAGGGGGCAGTACAACATATACAGGGAGGTCTCTGGCTTTATTCAGTATTGCAATTGATTTGGATATTTTGGCTTTAATATAATTTATGTGAGATTTCCAAGTTAATTTGTCGTCAATTAATACTCCAAGAAATTTTATTTCAGATACTCTTTCTATTTCTGTGCCATTTATCATGAGCTTTTTCTCTGTGTTGGTTGATTGATTTCCAAATATTATGAATTTTGTTTTACTTAAATTCAATGTGAGTTTATTTCGTCAAACCAGATCTTCATCCTGCTCAATTCCTTTTCCATACTATCCAGGAGCTGTTCCAAGTTGTCTCCACAGCAGAGTAAGTTAGTATCATCAGCGAAGATAATAGTTTCAAGAGTTTTTGACACTTCACATATATTATTGATATACAAAATGAATAATAATTAAACGAGAACTTACCAGTTTGAAGTTTGATCTTTATTTTATGAGGAGTTACGTTGAAGTGATTACGTGAAGAACCCGCCAGGGCGCATGCGCGACATATCTTCAAAGCAGTGGTGTGAAATCACAGATAAGGTAGTCAAATTAACATAGTAAGATAAGAACTTCATTACCAGCTGACCTGTATAATAGAGGGTGGGAGCGGAGGGCACGTAATCCCTCAACGTAACTCCTCATAAAATAAAGATCAAACTTCAAACTGGTAAGTTCTCGTTTAATCTTACTATTTTACTTCGGAGTCACGTGAGTGACTACGTGAAGATTTTAAAGCTCTGTGATTTCATGCCACTGAACGAGTCCATGCTTCACACCCTGCTGTCGTAGACTGAGGAGGAAGTATGTTAACAAATCCAGACATTAATCAATTGTTAAAAAGAAACAATAAGTAATTTATTAACACAAATTATAATAATGACCCCTGTCCTTTGGGGCGTATTATAAAACAGAACTCAAAATAGTCTCTGCAAAAGTCACAGGCTTGGCAACTGGCTTATTATAACATTCTTGGAAGGTCTCTCCCTGGACCATCCTGCCGTACCCAAGATGTGATCCATTGGAACCTCCATGTGCCGTGCTGCCCATGTGGCTGCAGCCCTGGTGGAATGAGATTTGAAAATATCAGTATCCACCCCTGCAGCCCCCAAAACCTGTCGAAGCCATCTAGATATAGTTTGGGCCGATACCCTATTGTGAGGTCTTTTGTGGCTCACTAATAGTGCCAATTCTTAGCCTCTTACTTTAGCTGTTAGCTCAATGTAAAGTAACAGATGTGTCATAACGCATAAGCGAACATCTGTAGGGTATGCCCGAAACTCTAGTTTAAGGCCGGATGCCCCTGGCCTGTTTTGTTTTACCAGTTCATGAATATAAAATGTTATATCATATGTCCCTTTGGCCATCGAGTCCAGTCATAACTTGTGTAAAGATTGCACCCGCTGGGCCGAGACCAGTGCCATCAGCATTACCAATTTAAGGGTAAGTTTCTCCAGGGACAGGGACGTTGGTGGTGACCAACCCCGGAGCAACGTCAACACAATACTCACATCCCAAATGTGAGAGTATCTGGCCCTAGGGGGATTCGAGTTGAATATACCCCTCATTAGTTTGGAAACCAAGGGGTGAGACCCCAGAGAATGGTGGTCCAATCCCCGCCACAAATAGGTGGATAGGGCACTCCTGGCGCTGTTGATGGCACTGTAGCTAAGCCCTTCATCGAAATGAAGGTTAGCCAGGAACTCCAGGACATTAGTTACAGTGGCTGAGTTATACTCAACATTAGTCCTGGAACAATAGGTAGTTCCCATTTCCTGATGTAAGTCAGGTACTGTTTTCTGGTAGACTCTCTTTGTCCAGCCGTGATCATGTTGATGGTTCGGTCCGTCAGTCCAAGATCCAGAAGTGGCCTGTTCAAATTCTGCAAATTAACAGATTAGTCCTGTCATGGCATGGATGACTTTCGCCAGTTACAGGATGGACCATCAAGTCTGGTCTTTAAGTGACGGCCATACATGGTTCTGAAACCATGTTGAGAACCACAGGGAACCATGGCTGGGTAGGCCAGTCGGGTACTACCAAAATACTGGACGCAGGGTCTTGTTGTATTTTGCGTAAGACCCGACTGATGAGGCAGAAGGGGGGAAATGCATAGAAAAACAAATTTCCCCAGTGCAGCGAAAATGCGTCCATCGCTGCTGCCCAGGGACTGGTTCCCATGCAACATATGTCGGCAACTGGCGGTTAAGCCTAGATGCAAATAGATCGATATCTGGTGTTCCATATCTTGCTATGATGTCTGCAAACACTTTGGGGTCCAACATCCATTCAGTGTTGTCATTAAATTTCCGTGACCTGGTGTCTGCCACTGAATTAAGTTTACCTGGTAAGTAAATAGCAGATATCCAAATGTTTCTCTTGATACACCATTGCCAGATTGAATTGGCCAGATCATCACATGATCTTGATCTGATTCCACCCATGTGATTAATATAAGCCACCACAGTGGTATTATCTATTTGCAGGCGAACATGCAAATGATGCATTTTTGAACAGTACGCCTTCAAACCATAGAATGCTCCCAACATTTCCAAATAATTTATACCAAGTATAAAGCAAAGATGATTCATGTGCATCCCATCTGCCCCCACAACTGGAGATGGTGTTGGTGGCTCCCCAACCTTGAGCGCTGGCATCAGTCTGTAATACAACTGATGGGTTGCAAATAATAATGGAGCTGTAGGAACGCCGAATGTTATGTGTCCACCATCGCAGTTCCAAAATAGCTTTTGTTGGTTATTGCATTGGTCTATCGAAATGACCAGCATGATGTTTAAGTGCTTGCACCTTTGCTCTCTGTAAATTTTGATAGTGCAAAGGTCCAAAGTGTGTCGCTGGAAAAGCAGCTACGATTTTGCCAATTACCCTTGCTACTTGTCTGATAGATGGTTGACTGATGACAGCAAGGTTGCTGCAAACTTCCATTAATTCAGTTGCCTTTCCCCTAAGTAAAGTCACAGTCATGTGAACTGAATTAATGGTGAATCCCAAATAGTCCATAGTCGTGGATGGTGTTAACTTTGATTTATCTGGATGTATGATAAACCCCAGTTTCTCAAATAGACCTATGGTAGCTGAAACAGCTAATTTGGCTAATTCGTAGGTTTTACCCATGATTAGTATGTCATCTAAACACGCCATGACAATATGTTTTTGTTTCCGAAGAAACGCCAGAGCTGGTTTCAGTAATTTGGTGAATAGTCTGGGGGCTGAGGTCAATCCATTAGGTAGTGCTTTGTACTGCCAAAGCTGCCCCATCTAGTTAAACTTCAGATATCGGCGGTGATCCTTGTGTATAGGCACCGAACAGTATGCATCTTTTAAATCGATGCATGCCATGAAGTAGCCTTCGGAAATCAATTGTTTGGCCGTGGCAAAGGTTTCCATTTTGAAGTGAGTATACTGCACAAATGTGTTCAATTGTCTCAAATCGATAATGATGCGACATCCACCATCTTTTTTCTTTTTTGTGAAAATGTTTGACACAAATTCTCAAGACTCATGTTGAGATCTCTCAATTACACCCTTAGTATAAAGCCTCTTAATTTCAGCATGACCATCCAACTTCTCTTGTTGTGATAGAATAAATGATCAGATGGGTGCACGCTGAACGGAGGAAGGTGTTTGTTTTCGAATTCAATTTCATATCCTTGAACACTATGCAGTAGATAAGAATCAGAGGTTATTGAGCTCCATGCCTCCCAAAACCAGTGTAACCTACCACCAACAAGTGTATCCATTACACCTGCTATGTCCTGGGAGGAACCAGACCCACCGACCTCCATGGTTACCAGTGGGGTGTTCATCTCTTCTTCTGTTTCTTGGCCGATTGAGATGCTGGAATTCAGGGTTGGCGCATCTTCCACGAAGGTCGCTCTGGGCCGCGGTCTAAAAAAGACCTTAGTACTTGAGTTGCGGCCTTCGAGCTTTCACCAGCTTCGATGTGACGTGGCCTGCTGGTGGATGCGTAGGGGTGCTGTAGCCGAGGTGTTTTGCCCGATGCCTTGATGAGCCCGGCGGCTTTCGCCTCTTCATCCAGGTCTTTAACCTGTTTGGACAGGTTGCCCCCGAATAACAAAATTGGCAGCGGTGTGGTGTTGGTCTTGCACAGAGCCGCAAATTTGGGGTTCAAGGCTGGCGGATGGAGTTCTTACGGAAACAGTTGATCTCGAACTGTGTATTGCAGAGCATCGCCAGCCTATCTTGCTGAGCCTCTGTCATTTCCGTGTCATCCACCGACCGGGCAAATGCTGTAATCCCAGTTGTTAAAAGTTTGAGGATTTTCTGCATTTGTACCTCCTGTGCCCTTATACCTGCACCAACATGTCCCCAGATGGAGGGATTCACTGCTGGGACATTCAGTGAGATACAGTTCCCTGGTGCCAGGTATTTTGCAGTGGTTTCATTGAGCGCCTGTTCCTGCAATTGATGGGTGGAAAGGTAGTCAATGCTGGCTGCTAGTTCTTGTTTCTGCAATTGATGGGTTGATAGGTAGTCAATGCTGGCTGCTAGTTCTTGTTTCAGTGGCTTCCCTGACTGTGGAGGCATCGCAAACTTTTTCACCATACCCAGCATCTTCTCTTCTGGCACCCCCAGCACACTTGAGGTATCTTCAGCCAACCCTTGTTCGGAGTCAGCCCAGAAATGACTCCCAATGCTCACCTCTGTCGAGGGAGATGCATTGTGCAGCCCTGAAAAAGGTGCTGCCATGGGTGTCCTAGGAGGCCCGTAGTGACATGACTCCTTCTCCCGGAGTTTGTAACGGTGAAGCAATTGCTCCACTAGCCGCTCCAGACGTGAAATGCGACTACTGTCGCTGTCTGCCGGCGGCATTTACTCATGGCCCGATACATCGGAGTCCATGAGCGTGTCCCTCCTTTTGGCGTTCCTGTCAGCTTGATGACACAAAGCTGGGGGGCAGTGTTAGCTGTGAGGAGGATGCTAGGAGGCTGCAAGGTGACTTGGATAGGCTGGGTGAGTGGGCAAATGCATGGCAGATGCAGTATAATGTGGATAAATGTGAGGTTATCCACTTTGGTGGCAAAAACGGGAAAGTAGACTATTATCTGAATGGTGGCTGATTAGGAAAAGGGGAGATGCAACGAGACCTGGGTGTCATGGTACACCAGTCATTGAAAGTAGGCATGCAGGTGCAGCAGGCAGTGAAGAAAGCGAATGGTATGTTAGCATTCATAGCAAAAGGATTTGAGTATAGGAGCAGGGAGGTTCTACTGCAGTTGTACAGGGTCTTGGACCTGGAGTATTGCGTACAGTTTTGGTCTCCAAATCTGAGGAAAGACATTCTTGCCATAGAGGGAGTACAGAGAAGGTTCACCAGACTGATTCCTGGGATGTCAGGACTTTCATATGAAGAAAGACTGGATAGACTCGGTTTGTACTCGCTAGAATTTAGATTGAGGGGGGATCGAATAGAAACGTACAAAATTCTTAAGGGGTTGGACAGGCTAGTTGCAGGAAGATTGTTCCCGATGTTGGGAAAGTCCAGGACAAGGGGTCACAGTTTAAGGATAAAGGGGAAATCTTTAGGACCGAGATGAGAAAAACGTTTTTCACACAGAGAGTGGTGAATCTCTGGAATTCTCTGCCACAGAAGGTAGTTGAGGCCAGTTCATTGGCTATATTTAAGAGGGAGTTAGATGTGGCCCTTGTGGCTAAAGGGATCAGGGGGTATGGAGAGAAGGCAGATACAGGATACTGAGTTGGATGATCAGCCATGATCATATTGAATGGCGGTGCAGGGTCGAAGGGCCAAATGGCCGACTCCTGCACCTATTTTCTATGTATCTATGTTTCTATGCTGCCTGACCCGTTGAGTTCCTCCGGCACTTTGTGTTTATTACTCAAGATTCCTTGTTCAAATAACGCCCCTTTCACAATGTATTTCACGTTAACACTGAGGTTGAAACCAACAGGTAATTTTAAATGAATGGTTTCTGCAAATGGAACATACACTGGACATAGAAAAATATATATTTTCATTATTAATTGACATTGGTGTTTTACCATTATCTATCCTACAGGACCTTTGTGAAGGCGAAGTTCAGACTGATTCCTGAGCGTGCGTTTTCCCACATCCCCACGCTACAATTCCTGTAAGTACGGAGGGTGTGTGTGTGTGTGTGTGTGTGTGTGTGTGTGTGTGTGTGTGTGTGTGTGTGTGTGTGTGTGTGTGTGTGTGTGTGTGTGTGTGTGTGTGTGTGTGTGTGTGTGTGTGTGTGTGTGTGTGTGTGTGTGTGTGTGTGTGTGTGTGTGTGTGTGTGTGTGTGTGTGTGTGTGTGTGTGTGTGTGTGTGTGTGTGTGTGTGTGTGTGTGTGTGTGTGTGTGTGTGTGTGTGTGTGTGTGTGTGTGTGTGTGTCTCTCTCTCTCTCTCTCTGCCAGGACAGCGTGTCTAGAATGATCCGTCTTTCCCCTCGCCTGTACCGACCTCCCCCACACACCGACCTCTGCACCAGGGGACGGGGCCATCAGTCCTCCCCCCCCCCATCCACCACTCCCTGCTCCCCTCCCCCAGTTCCCTCCCCCCTCCACCCCACCCCACCCCACCCTACCCCCTCCCCCACCTTCCCTCCCCACCCCTAAATGGTCATGCGTACCGACAAGTGACAATGACATTCTTACTTGTAGCAGCATGACAGGCATGTAAACACACCACACATGACAGGCATGTAAACACACCACACATGACAGGCATGTAAACACACCACACATGACAGGCATGTAAACACACCACACATGACAGGCATGTAAACACACCACACATGAGGCATGTAAACACACCACACATGACAGGCATGTAAACACACCACACATAGATTATATAGAATAGACAACATTCTAGAATTAGTAACCCTCCTATGAGTGCAAATAAACTACTGAAGTTCTTTGTGCAACCTATGCCAGTCCTCGTTGATGTTTGAGTTAGTGTTGGGTAATGTTCCTGGGACTGGTGCTTGGTGGGATGAAACTCATCCTGAACCTGGTTTCAGACTCCTGAAGCCTCTTCCCGTTGATGGGAGTGAGAGGCAAACGTCACATCCAAGCTTTCCCCAATTCAACGATACTTTATTGTCACATGTCCGTAGGTGCAGTGAACTGGTTGTTTTACATACAGCCCGGTAGAATCATTCAGCACCCCTCACCCGGGCAGTCCACAAAGTGTCGGCACCTTTCTGCAGCCCACTAAGTTACAAAAAGTCCTTTCGAACCAGGCCTGCCAATGCACGTGGCCACAGGCGACCCCCTGCCGGGCCCCCCTTTGTTCTTGGCTCACCCCCTTCACCCGCCCCTGCTGGGTCCCCCTCGTTCTAGTCACTTATCCAGGGACTCCAGCTCCCTGTTTGAAATCCTGGATTCTGTCGGATCTGGGAAATTCTCCAGATCTGTGGCTTTGGCCAGATGAACGAACTACACAAATCATTAAAAATCAGGCGGTAGAGAAAAATGCTGGAGAAACTCAGTGGGTGAGGCAGCATCTATGGAGCGAAGGAAATTCTCCAGCATTTTTGTCTACCTTCGATTTTCCAGCATCTGCAGTTCCTTCTTAAACATTGAAAATCAGGCAGTATTTGGATTATATCAGTGCAATACAGCTCAGGAAGAGGCCCTTCGTCCCAACTCGTCCATGCTGAGCGGATTGCATTCTGACCGATACCATTTGCCCATTATGCCCCAGATCACTCAAAAGCTTCCTTTTCTTGAGTTTCTCTTGAGTTTCAAAACTCCTCTTCACCCTCTTTCTCTAACAGTGTCGCAGTGAGGATTGGAATAAGTGAGCTCTCCACACAGTGGGCTATCTTTGACATGTTGTAATTGTATCTGTCTCTTCCACTTCCACTGGCAGCTCGTTCCAAGTGCCCACCAGTCTCTCAGCCCAATGCCTTATAGTTTGACACCCACCCCCAATCCCCACCCTGGGAAAAAGAACGGTGACAGTCCACCTTATCTCTGCCCTTCATGCTTGTATCAACCTCCATAATGTCACCTCTCAGCTTCCCATGCTACAGGGAAGAGAGTCCACCTTCTCCCTAACTCGAGCGCTCCAGTCCCACCAACATCCTTGTGGATCTCTGCCCCCTCTCTAGCTTGACCATGCCTTTCCTCAAGTATGTCGGGCAGAGCTGCCCACAGTTTACCAGGCAGTCCCACCAACGCCTATAAAATCATGAGAGGAATAGATCACGTAAGATGCACACTGTTGCCCAGAGCAGGGGAATCGAGGACCAGAGGACATAGGTTTAAGGTGAAGGGGAATCTGAGGGGTAACTTTTTCACACAAAGGGTGGTGGGTGTATGTAACGAGCTGCCAGAGGAGGTAGTTGAGGTGAGGACTATCCCAACATTTAAGAAACAGTTAGACAGGTACATGGATAGGACAGGTTTGGAGGGCTATGGATCAAACGTGGGCAGGTGGGACCAGTGTAGCTGGGAGATGTTGGCCGGTGTGGGCGTTGGGCTGAAGGGCCTATTTCCACACTGTATCACTCTATGACCCTATGGATTGATAGTTCCTTGTCCTTCACCATCAGGGTGCTCCAGCTCTGCTTCCCTGCTCCCCGCTGACAGGAATGGACCAAGCCCATCCTTGAATCATCTGCTCTGCTGTTAAACATGTCCCTGTCGACATTTGCTTTCACTTTTCCCAGCTCAGCTGTCCTTCGTTGCCTTTGAGGTTAACCTCCTCTGACGTTGAACGTCTACTTTAGATTTCTCCTTGCCTTCCTCGTTTATTAATCTATGATTCAAAGATTCAATCCTCTCACTGACTTCTGGAACCTTGAGCCACCTCATCTAGCAATGTCCTCTTCTGTACCCTGTCAAAAACAAACTGAGTTTCAAAAACTCCTCTTCGCCCTCTTTCTCTAACAGTGTTGCAGTGAGGATTGGAATAAGTGAGCTCTCCACACAGTGGGCTAAAGAAGGGTCTCGACCTGAAACATTACCCATCCTTTTACTCCAGAGATGCTACCTGACCCGCTGAGTTACTCTATCATTTTTAGTTGAGAGATACAGTGTGGAAACAGGCCCTTTGGCCCACCGAGTCCGCACCGGCCAGTGATCCCCACACGTTACACCATCATACACACTAGCAACTATTTACACTTTTACCTACAGTACATACCTGTACGTCTTTAGAGTGTGGGAGGAATCCGAAGAATTTGGAGAAAACATACTAACTCTGTACAGACAGCACCTGTAGTCGAGATCGAACCAGGGTCTCTGGCGCTGTAATGATACGATACGATCGTGTACTAGGCAGCAACTCTACTGCTGTGCCACCGTGCCACCCTTTGTGTCTATCTTCAATGTCTCTCTCACTGCTGGGGGCCATGGACATCTTCCCGCTTTCAGTTCAAATCAAACGCCTTCCTTTACTGACCTCTCAAAAACATTTTCAATCTCCGAAACCTTCTCCCTGTCACCGCGTGGGTTTCCTCCGGGTGCTCTGGTTTCCTCCCAAATCCCAAAGACGTGCCGATCTGTAAGTTATTTGACCATCTGTAAATTTCCCCCTAGTGTGTAGTGCAATAACACATGTGAAAGTGCAATACTAGTGTGAACACGGGTGATCGATGGTCAGAGGCATAGTTGTATCTCTAAAAACTAACTATTATATCTTTATTATTAGAATTACCTTTTTTTAAAAACAAATTAACTTTATTCAGGGGAAAATATATATACCAAACAGAAACTGTGCCGACACTTCATACATTCTCAGTGTCTGTACTTTCAGTTGTATTCAGTAGTGTTCATACCCAGGTTAAGGTTAGGGTCTCTGGCGCTGAATGGCTCTGACCCTTCCCTTATTTGAGGGGTGTCCCCACCAGACTCTGCCCCTCAATATCCTGCAGCAGAAGGACCCCAGACTGTGGTCCTCCCCCACAGAGCCTCGACATTGGCTGCACCGAGCATCAGTGTGTCTGTCCCTCGGCATCAATCTCTGACACGTTTGCCCTGTGACCACAAGGGTTTCCTCCAGGAGCTCCGGTTTCCTCCTGCAGTCTGGAGCGGGCTTGTCAGCAGCATCATCATCACCAGTTGATGATCTTCCAGCAGCACTTCATGTCCGTCTCCGATAAGATCTGGCTCCATTGTCCCTCCATGTGTTAGTTCCCTGACCACCGAGTGCTGGAGTTGGTGCTGTTTAGTCTCTGCTGCAGCCACTGTTCAGATATAACAACTACATCATAATTTCACCTGGCCAAATAGAGGGCGCAGCGGTAGAGTTGCTGCCTCACAGTACCGGGTTCGATCCTGACTACGGGTGCTGTCTGTACGGAGTTTGTACCTTCTCCCCGTGATTAGTTTGGTATAAATGTATATTGTCCCCAGTGTGTGTGGGATAGTATTGGAGTGCGGGGAGCGCTGGATGTTGCAGACTCGATGGGCCGAAGGGCCTATTTCCGTGCTGAACCTAAACTAAACTGTAGATAGACACAAAAAGCTGAAGTAACTCAGCGGGTCAGGCAGCATCTCTGGAGAGAAGGAATGGATGACGTTTCGGGTCGAGACCCTTCTTCAGACGAGAGATAGAGATGCTGCCTGTCCCGCTGAGTTACTCCAGCGTTTTGTGTCTATCTTCGGTTTAAACCAACATCTGCAGTTCCTTCCTAAACAAAACTGTTCTCTCTTCCACAGCTTGCTGAACTCAAACACCTTCACCATGATTGGAGATGACGCGTTCAATGGCTTGTCCCACCTGCAGTATCTGTAAGTGTGACGATGCTTCTCCACACGCCCACCGACACCAGACATAACCGCACCCTGGTGACGCCTGCCTTTGTTTGTATGTTTGCAGGTTCATAGAGAACAACAACATCCAAGCTCTCTCCAAACACACGTTCCGAGGCCTCAAGTCATTGAATCAACTGTAAGTCTTCCATGGTTACCGATGTAACTCTTCTGAGTTGGACTGGTTGGTGAGGAGAGGGCTGAGGTTTCAGGAAGGCCCCCATCCCTCCTGTGCAAGATGCCAGCACACAGTCACAGGATGGGGGGGGGGGGAGTAGTGGAAATGGTGGCATTGTCCACCTTGGGGGAGAATAGAGTGGATGTGGAGAGGATGTTTCCACTAGTGGGAGAGTCTAGGACCAGACGTCATAGCCTCAGAATTAAAGTGCGTTCCTTTAGGAAGGAGATGATGAGAAATTTCTTTAGTCAGAGGGTGGTGAATCTGTGGAATTCTTTGCCACAGAAGGCTGTGGGGGCCGAGTCAGTGGATATATTTAAGGCAGCGATAGACAGATTCCTGAATAGAACGGGTGTCAGGGGTTATGGGGAGAAGGCAGGAGAATGGTGTTAGGAGGGAGAGATAGATCAGTCATGAATGAATGGCGGAGTAGACTTGATGGGCCGAATGGCCTAATTCTACTCCTATCACTTATGACGTTATGAGAAGGGTCACGGGCACTGAAATGTGGGGAGATCTGGACCACATAAGATAGAATCAAAGACTGAGATTTGTAAGGGTGTGGATCAATTCGCAACATTCAGACAGGTACCTAGGGACATCAGAGGTAGATAGTAGTTCAGCACTGCTCTCTGGTTGTGGTAGGATGATTCAGTTGCCAGAGTTTCCCACAACTTTAGGCTGTGCACGCCATATGCAAGAAAAAGAAGATCAGCCAGAGTATTGAGTATAGAAGTTGGAAGGTCAAGTTGCAGTTGTATAAGATGTTGTTGAGGCCACATTTAGAGACTAGTGTTCAGTTCTGGACGCCATGTTATAGGAAAGATGTTGTCAAGCTGGAGAGGGTACAGAGAAGATTTACGAGGATGTTGCCAGGACTAGAGGGTGTGAGCTATAGGGAGAGGTTGAGTAGGCTGGGTCTCTATTCCTTGGAGCGCAGGAGGATAAGAGGTGATCTTATAGAGGTGTATAAAATCATGAGAGGAATAGATTGGGTAGATGCAGAGTCTCTTGCCCAGAGTAGGGGAATCGAGGACCATAGGTTTAAGGTGAAGGGGAAAATATTTAATAGGAATCTGAGGGGTAACCTTTTTCACACAAATGGTGGTGGGTGTATGGAACAAGCTGCCAGAGGAGGTAGTTGAGGCTGGGACAATCCCAATATTTAAGAAACAGTTAGACAGGTACATGGATAGGACGGGTTTGGAGGGATATCGACCAAACGCGGGCAGGTGGGACTAGTGTAGCTGGGACATGTTGGCCTGTGTGGGCAAGTTGGGCCGAAGGGCCTGTTTCCATGCTGTATCACTCTATGACTATGAGACAGTACAACAGGAGCAGTGAAGCTGAGAATTTGTCAGCATTTGTCAGCCCTCAGCAAAGGGACTGGCAGCAGTGGGGGGCAGGGGGGAGGGGTCTCATGGGGCAGATCCGGGGCCACAGTGCGGGGCCTGACGAGTATGTTCTGCACTGCTATAATTGTGGTGAGTGTGGGAGGTGTGGGGCACTGGGGAAATAACAGTGGATTGCGAATGCTGAACAGTTGTGACCAGTGTTGGCATCAAGTTTAACACGTATACAGAGACACAGTGAGAAGCTTTGTTGTGTGCTATCCATACTGTACATGAGTGTAATTAAAGCAGTGATAATTGCAACAGGTTATGGAAAGGGAAATCTGAGTGTAGAACATGGTATCATTGCGTTCTGGCTTCACTGTTGCAGGGCGGCATGGTTGAGCAGCGGTAGAGTTGCTGCCTTACAGCGCTGGAGACCCAGGTTTGATCCTGACTACGGGTGCTGTCTGTACGGAGTTTGTACGTTCTCCCCATGTGTGCTGTGTGTGTGTGAGTGAATGTGTGTGAACATGTGTGTGTGTGTGTGTGAACGTGTGTGTGTGTAGGTGTTCACATTTCCATTCTTTAGAACAGGACAGTACAGCACAGGAACAGGCCCTTCGGCCCACCATGCCTTCACTGACCGCAATACCAATCTAAACATCTGCCTGCACATGATCCCTATCCCGCCATGCCTACCTGTCCGGTACCCGGATGGGACGCCGTAGGTCGAGAAGCTGCAGCCAAGGAGTCAAAGCCAAGATGCCGAGCGGACATCATGTCGAAAAGCCAAGATGCAGAACGGACACGACGCCGAAAGGATACGAAGCCGAACGGAAACGATGGCAAAAGGATATGAAGCCGAATGGACAAGACCCAGAACGGACAAGACCCAGAACGGACATGACGTCGAAAAGACGTCGAACGGAAAAAAAAGCTGGAAAAAAATCTTACTTTTCTTTTTTTAAACTTATTTTTCAGCTTAAAACCTGATGGGGAATGACCGTGACGTGGAAAAGCCTCTGTGGCAATCGCAGCAGCTTGGAGTCACTGCCACCATTTTACAAACGCAAGCTGAAGCTTCCTCCCGTCTCCCCCCGGCCAATGATGTGATGGACGCGGGGGGTCTGGACCAATTGCTGTCCTTTGTCAATGACTGACAAGGTGTCGGACCAATCCCGCCCCCGGAGACGTCATGTCCGTTCGGCGGCTTTTCGACGTCATGTCCGTTCTGCATCTTCTCCGTTCTGCATCTTGTCCGTTCGACTTTGTTTCCTTTCAGCGTCGTATCCTTTCGGTATTTTGGCTTTCGGCGTGATGTAGGTTTGGCATCTTGGCTTCGGCTTCTTGGCCTCGGCTTCTCATCCTTCAACATACCTGGACCTGTCCATGTATCTGCTGAAGTGCCTCTTGAACGCCACTCTCATATCTGCCTCCACACCAACTCTGGCAGCATGTTCCAGGCCCCCACCCTGGGTAAACATAGATAATAGGTGCAGGAGTGGGCCATTTTGGCCCTTTGAGCCAGCGCCGCCATTCAATATGATCATGGCTGATCATCCGAAATCAGTACCCCGTTCCTACATTTTCCCCATATCCCTTGATTCCGTTAGCTTGAAGAGCTAAATCTAACTCTCTCTTGAAAACATGCAGTGAATTGGTCTCCACTGCCTTCTGTGGCAGAAAATTCCTCAAATTCACAACTCTCTGGGTCAAAAAAACTCAACATGCCACATGTTAGTGGAGAGTCGGTTTGTCAAGGAGGACTCTCTCTAACTTCTACAGGTGCACAGTAGAGAGCATGCTGACCGGTTGCATCGTTGCTTGGTTCGGCAACTTGAGCGCCCTGGAGAGGAAAAGACTACAAAAAGTAGTAAACACTGCCCAGTCCATCATCGGCTCTGACCTCCCTTCCATCGAGGGGATCTATCGCAGTCGCTGCCTCAAAAAGGCTGGCAGTATCATCAAGGACCCACACCATCCTGGCCACACACTCATCTCCCCGCTACCTCCAGGTAGAAGGTACAGGAGCCTGAAGACTGCAACGTCCAGGTTCAGGAATAGCTACTTCCCCACAGCCATCAGGCTATTGAACTCAACTCAAACAAAACTCTGAACATTAATAGCCCATTATCTGTTTATTTGCACTTTATCTGTTTTATTTATTCATGTGTGTATATATTTATACAATGGTATATGGACACACTGATCTGTTCTGTATTTATGCCTACTATGTTCTGTTGTGCTGAAGCAAAGCAGGAATGTCATTGTCCTATCTGGGACACATGACAATAAACTCTCTTGAATCTTTAGTTTAGTTTAGAGATACAACGCAGAAACATAGAAACATAGAAAATAGGTGCAGGAGTAGGCCATTCGGCCCTTCGAGCCTGCACCGCCATTCAATATGATCATGGCTGATCATCCAACTCAGTATCCTGTACCTGCCTTCTCTCATACCCCCTGATCCCTTTAGCCACAAGGGCCACATCTAACTCCCTCTTAAATATAGCCAATTAACTGGCCTTATAGCCAATGAACTGGCCTGGAAACAGGCCCTTCGGCCCACCGAGAATGTGCTGACCAGCGATCCCTGCACACTAACACAATCCTACATGCTAGGGACAATTTACAATTTTTACTGAAGCCATTATCCTACAAACCTGTATGTCATTGGAGTGTGGGAGGAAACTGGAGCACCTGGAGAAAACCCACGCTGTCACAGGTGTACAAACTCCATACAGACTGCAGGATCGAACCCAGGACCCTGGTATTGTAAGGCAGCAACTGTACCGCGGTGCCACCCCCACATGTATGTTATGTCTCACTCTTTGGCCAGTGCAATAATCAACCATTTGACATTGTTATTTTTCTCTTACAGATCATTGGGAAACAACAATCTGCCCACACTTCCCCGAGACATCTTTGCGAACCTTCAGGTCTTGACACATTTGTGAGCAAACTTTTATTCAGCCTTTGAAGACTTGGTATTTCACAAACTAAATCGCATCTCAAAATAAAACGGGGGGGGGGAATCATAAGAAGCAAGATTTCTGTGTTGAGATAGCGAATGTGCAAAGCTTCATCTCAGCAGAAGGTCAGGATGATTGAGAACTAGATGCAGAGAGTCTCTTGCCCAGAGTAGGGGAATCGAGGACCAGGGGACATGGGTTCAAGGTGAAGAGGAAAAGATTTCATAGGAATCAGAGGGGTAATCAGTGGGTGTATGGAACAAGCTGCCAAAGGAGGTAGTTGAGGCTGGGGCTATCCCAACATTTAAGAAACACTTAGACAGGTATATGTATAGGACAGGTTTGGAGGGATATGGACCAAGCGCAGTCAGGTGAGACTAGTGTAGCTGGAACATGTTGGCCGGTGTGGGCAAGATGGGCTGAAGGGCCTGTTTCCACACTGTTTCACTCTATAAGTAGGAATCCTGAGCAAAACACAGTGTGCTGGAGGAACTCAGCAGGTCAGGTAGCATGTGTGGAGGGAATGGACAGGTGACATTTGGGGTCAGGACACTTCTTTAGACTGATAAAGCATCATAGACTGAAACATTGTGTGTGCATTTCCCTCCACAGATGCTGCATGACCAGCTGAGTTCCTCCAGCACTTTGTGTTTCACTCAAGATTCCTGCATCTGCTGTTTCATGTGTCTCCTGTCTTTGATTTTTTTAATGTTAACTTGTGGGTCAAAGCTACTGAGAGTGATTTATTGAATAGATCAGAGTAATCTAGGAGTGGAGGTACATGGTTCTCTGAAAGTGGCAATGAAGGCAGATAGGGTTTAGAAGGCTTTTTGCATATTGGCCTTCATCAGTCAGGGTATTGAAGATAGAAGATAGACACAAAATGGTGGAGTAACTCAGTGGGACAGGCAGCATCTCTGGAGAGAAGGAATGGGTGACGTTTTGGGTTGAGACCCTTCTTCAGACCTGAAACGTCACCCATTCCTTCTATCCAGAGATGCTGCCTGTCCCACTGAGTTACTCCACCATTTTGTGTTTATCTTCAGTGTAAACCAGCATCTGCAGTTCCTGCCGACGTGTAGAAGTTGGGATGTTTTGTTACAGTTGTACAAGACATTGAAGGGGCTGCATTTGCAGTACTGTGTGTAGGAAGGAACCGCAGATGCTGGCTTAAACCGAAGATAGACACAAAATACTGGAGTAACTCAACAGGTTAGACAGCATCTCTGGGGAAAAGGAATAGGTGACGTTTAGGGTTGAAACCTTTCTTCAGACTGATTTCTGGTGGTGGGGGGGGGGGGGGGGGGCCTGGGAAGAAGAAAGGAAGAGGAGGAGCCAGAGGGTTGAGGGAGAGTTGAGAAGGGGAGGAGACAGCAAGGACTACCGGAAATTGGAGAAGTCAATGTTCATGCCGCTAGGGTGCAGACTGCCCAAGCGGAATATGAGGTGCTGTTCGTCCAATTTCCGGTGGGCCTCACTCTGGTCATGGAGGAGGCCCAGGACAGAGAGGTCGGATTCGGAATGGGAGGGGGAGTTGAAGTGCTGAGCCACCGGGAGATCAGGTTGGTTAATGTGCACTGAGCGGAGGTGTTCGGCGAAACGATCGCCAAGCCTACGCTTGGTCTCACCGATGTAGATCAGCTGACATCTAGAGCAGCGGATGCAATAGATGAGGTTGGAGGAGATGCAGGTGAACCTCTGTCGCACCTGGAACGACTGCTTGGGTCCTTGAATGGAGTCGAGGGGGGAGGTAAAGCGACAAGTGTAGCATCTCTTGCGGTTGCAAGGGAAAGTGCCCGGGGAGGGGGTGGTACGAGTGGGAAGGGACGAATTGACCAGGGAGTTATGGAGGGAGCGGTCTTTGCGGAAAGCAAACAGTAGGGGAGATGGGAAGATGTGGCGAGTGGTGGGGTCACGTTGGAGGTGGCGAAAATGATGGAATACTATTTGTTGTATGTGACGGCTAGCGGGGTGGAAGGTGAGGACTAAGGGGACTCTGCCCTTGTTACAAGTGGGGGGATGGGGAGAGAGAGCAGTTACGGGGTATGGCAGAGACCCTGGTGAGAGCCTCATCTATGGTGGAGGAGGGGAACCCCGTTCCCTGAAGAATGAGGACATTTCCGATGCCCTGGTGTGGAACGCCTCATCCTGGGAGCAGATGCGGCATAGACGGAGGAATTGGGAGTGGGGGATGGAGTCCTTACAGGAAGCAGGGTGGGAAGAAGTGTAGTCCAGATAGCCATGGGAGTCGGTGGGTTTATAGTGGATGTCGGTAAGGAGTCTATCACCTGCAGGCATAGCTGGGGCCCATGCATGTGCCCATAGCTACGCCTTGTATTTGGAGGAAATGGGAGGAGTCAAACAAAAAGTTATTGAGGGTAAGGACCAGCTCCGCTAGACGGAGGAGAGTATCTGTAGATGGGGATTGGTTGGTTCTTCGGTCGAGGAAGAAACGGAGGGCTTTGAGACCCTCCTGGTGGGGGATGGAGGTGTAGAGTGACTGGACATCCATGGTGAAGATGAGGGGATGGGGGACTAGAGAACGGAATGCCCGGAGACGACGGAGAGTGTCTGAGGTGTCTTGAACATAGGTCGGGAGGGATTTAACATAGGATGGAGTCGAGGTATGTGGAAATAAGTTCGGTAAGGCAGGACCAGGCAGAGACAATGGGTCTACCGGGACAGTCCATATTGTATTGCTGTGTTAACACAAATGAACCAGTCGGGGTGGGCTGATGTATAGTAGGACCGGGTGCAGGAAGCATGGTGGGTACAAGCTGGCATGTGATGTGCTGGGCCATGATGGCTGTGATTGAGTCATGCCATGGTCTCTGGTCTAAGCTGACACCACTGCCATTCCTGACGGCTGGGCCATGATGGCTGTGATTGAGTCATGCCATGGTCTCTGGTCTAAGCTGTGTTGGATAGAAACATGGGCATTGTCAACTAACAAGCCCACCCGTAAATGTGAGAGCTGAGAGCAGGTGCTGCAACAATGTACTGTAATGTAATGTACTGTAACACTGTACGGAACTGTCAGGGTTTATGGGGAGAAGGCAGGAGAATGGGGTTAGGAGGGAGAGATAGATCAGCCATGATTGAATGGTGGAGTAGACAATTGGCCGAATGGCCGAATTCTGCTGCTATCACTTATGACCTTATGGTGAGCCGAGCTGCGCTGTCCTGTTTTGCTTCATTATCCTCAGAAGACGATGCAAGGAGAGGTTTAGATAGGATGGGACTTTATTCTGTGGAGTGTACGAGGTGGAGGGGTGACCATACAGAGGTATATTAAATTATAAGCATTGTTGATAAAATGGGCAGTCAGTCTTGGTCCCGGGATAGGGGAGTCTAAAACCAGGTGGCATTGGTTCAAGGTGAGGGTGGAAAAGACTTCATAAGAACCTGAGGGGCACCTTTTTGACACAGAAGGTGGTAGATACATGGAACGAGCTGCCAGTGGAGGTCGTTGAGGCAGGTACTAACACAAGTAGTCTGTGTCTATATTAATTGAATTTAGTTTACTTTAATTTGGATGGGCAACGTTCACAGGGATATGGGCCAAACACGAGCAAATGAGACAAGCTCAGATAGACATCTTGGTCGGTATGGACTAGTTGGGCCGAAGGGACTGGTTCTGTGCTGTACGATTCTATGACTGACAAGGTACAATGTCTCTGTAGACTGTCCCAGCATGAGATGTGTCACAGGCGGCACAGTGGCGCAGCAGGTAGAGCTGCTGCCTCACAGCGCCAGAGACCCGGGATAAATCCTGACCATGTGTGCTGTCTATGTGGAGCTTGCACACTCACTGTGACCTGGTGGGTTTCCTCGGTTTCCTGCCAAATCCCAAAGATGTGCCGGTTTGTAGGTTAATTGGCCCTCTGTAAATTGTCCCTAGTGTGTAGGGAATGGATGAGAAAATGGGATAACATAGAACTAGTGTGAATGAGTGATCGCTGGTCAGCATGGACTCGGTGAGCTGAAGGGCCTGTTTCCATGCTGCATCACTAAACTAAAACAAGCAGAGATGAGAAGTGTTGTGGATTGGAGGATTTATCGAACCCCTTGGCAACCAGCGTTAGCCTGAAGGATGAGGAGAACTCGTCATTTAATTTACTTTCGATCATATGCTGAAACCAGCCATTCAGCCCACCGAGTCCACGCCCACCAGCGATACGCGCACACTAACACTATTCTACACACACTAGGGACAATTTACAATTTTACCAAGCCAACTCACTTACAAACCTAGATAAACACAAAATACTGGAGTAATTCAGCGGGACAGGCAGCATCTCTAGAGAGAAGGAACGGGTGACGTTTCGGGTCAAGACCCTTCTTCAGACCCATTCCTTCTCTCCAGAGATGCTGTCTGTCCCACTGAGTTACTCCAGCATTTTGCGTCTATCTTCGGTTTAAACCAGCATCTGCAGTTCCTTCCTACACAACTTACAAACCTGTATGTCTTTGGAGTGTGGGAGAAACCGGAGATCCCGGAGAAAACCCATGCGTTTATGGGGAGAACGTACAAACTCCGTACAGACAGCACCTATAGACAGGATCGAACCTGGGTCTCTGGCGCTGTGAGGCAGCAACTCTACTGCTGGGCCACCGTGCCATCCTGTGGTGGAGTTTGGTAAGGCTGGGATAAACAGTGTATGCAAGTGTTGTAGACTGCTGGGAGAAATCTCTGGCAGATACCAGCTGTAGACATCAATCTAGGCCAGGATTTTAATGGGCAGTGTTTATTATCTACTGCTCCTGATTGGGAGTCAATTACATTCTGCACCACACTCACCCTGCAAGTGGGCACCTTGGCAGGATGTTCCCCTCTGTGCCAATCAACCCCCTCCCTCCAGAATCCAGGCTGTCTTACACATGGCACTGGGAGTGTCATCTCCATCCAATGCCCACCGTGCCCCATCCATACAACACCACCACCTAAATCTGCAACTGACCTGTACCGACAACCTCACAAATAAACCAGTAGATTGGATCACAACTGACATTAAAACAGCAAGCCAGAAATAGTTGCAGAATATTTTTACAGCTGTCAATCACACAGTTTCTTTCCAGCTGTTTTCAACGGAACTGTCCTCTCACCAGCTAGAGAGCAGTCCTGATCACCCATCTACCTCAATGGAGACGTTCGAACTATCTTTAATCGGTCTTTACAGGATTGATCTTGCACTGAACGTCATACCCAATGGCCTGTATCTGTACACTGTGGACAGCTTGATTGTAATTATGTCTAATCATTGTGCAGACTGTACAGCACAACAAAAGACCCTTCCACTGGACCCAGGTACATGTGACAATATTATACTAAATTAAACTAAACTAAATTAGACAAACCTAGACTAGAATAGACTAGACTAGACTAGATTAGATTAGATTAAACTAGGCTATAGACCAGACTAGATGAGACCAGACTAGACTAGATTAGATTTGATTAGATTAAGCTAGACTAGACTAGACTAGACTAGACTTGACTAGAATTGACTAGACTAGACTAGACTAGAAGATAGACACAGAATGCTGGAGTAACTCAGCGGAACAGGCAGCATCTCTGGAGAGAAGGAATGGGTGATGTTTCGGGTCGAGACCCTTCTTCAAACTGGTTAGAGATAAGGGAACGAGAGATATAGACGGTGATGTAGAGAGATAAAGAACAATGAATGAAAGATATGCAAAAAAATAACAATGCTAAAGGGAACAGGCCATTGTTAGCTGTTTGTTGGGTGAAAACAAGAAGCTAGTGCAACTTGGGTGGGGGAGGGATAGAGAGAGAGGGAATGCCAGGGCTACCTGAAGTGAGAGAAATCAATATTCATACCACTGGGCTGTAAGCTGCCCAAGCGAAATATGAGATGCTGTTCCTCCAATTTGCGTTTAGTCTCACTCTGACAATGGAGGAGACCTAGGACAGAAAGATCTGTGTGGGAATGGGAAGGAGAATTAAAGTGTTTGGCAACCGGGAGATCAGTTAGGTTCAGGCGGGCTGAGTGAGGGTGTTCCGCGAAACGATCGCCCAGTCTAGGTTTGTTCTCGCCGATGTATAAAAGTCCACATCTTGAACAGCGGATACAGTAGATGAGGTTGGAGGAGGTGCAAGTGAACCTCTGCCTAACCTGAAAGGACTGTCGAGGTCCCTGGACAGAGTCGAGGGAGGAGGTATAGCGGAAAGGTGTTGCATCTTCTGCGGTTGCAGGGTAAGGTACCTGGGGAGGGGATGGTTTGGGTGGGAATGGATGAGTTAACCAGGGTTGCAAAGGGAACGGTGTCTGCAGAAGGTGGAAAGGGGTGGAGATGGGAAAATGTGGCTTCTGGCGGGATCCCGTTGGAGGTGGCGGAGATTTTGGAGGATTATGTGTTGTATGCGTTGGCTGATGAGGTGGCAGGTAAGGACTAAGGGACTCTGTCTCTGTTGTGACTAAGGGGAGGGGAAGCAAGGGCGGAGCTGCGGGGTACCGAGGAGACACGAGTGAGGGCCTCATCTATGGTGCGAGAGGGGAACCCCCGTTCCCTAAAGAATGAGGACATCGCTGATGTTTTAGTATGGAACACCTTGGGTGCAGATGTGGCGTAGACGGAGGAATTGGGAGTAGGGGATAGAGTCTTTGCAGGAAGCAGGGTGGGAAGAAGTGTAATCGAGATAGTTGT
>CM075991.1:585640-611792 GCA_038087875.1 Malacoraja senta
TTAGGAATATGACGGACATAGCACACCTTGAAGAAATGAGACTCCGCCTAATAGATAAATATGACCAATTCTTAAGGAGTTGGTCCCCTTTCATCGACATTTTGGAACCATGTGATGCAGCAGTACCGTAAAGATTACTGATTTCAGGTCAGGTCGTGGATAGATTTACATCTCCAAACAAAGATTTGAAAATTTCTTTTTTAAGGGCCTTTTTCTACTATTTCTACTTTCTACTTTTTCTTTTCTTATACACACACTTCACGTTTTTCTATTTTCTACTATCTATTTTTCCTCTTTTTCTTCTCTCTATTTTTTGGTTTTTTTTACTTCCTTTTCAAAAACATAAAACTAGAGGTTGTAGAGAATGCATTACGTTATGACATAGTTGGCACCTAAAATTAGGTACCACTGTATTGTTTTGTATTGTATCAAATTCTAATAAAATAAACAAAAAAAAACAACAAAATAAATAAAGGCTCGATGTCAATGTAAAGGTGAGGGTTAGTCTACCCCCGACCCTAACTCACTGCACTCACCTAGTGAAAGGCATGGATAGAGTGGATGTGGAGAGGATGTTTCCACCAGTTGGAGAGTCTAGGACCAGAGGCCACAGCCTCAGAATAAAAGGACATACTTTTACAAAGGAGATGAGGAGGAATTTCTTTAATCAGAGGGTGGTGAATCTGTGGAATTCATTGCCACAGACAGCTGTGGGGGGGGGGAGGGGGAGGAGGAACACTCTGCGGAGAGGTGAGCAACTGTCCTCCAGAGTCTCGTTGTAAATCCACACTCTGCGGAGCGGTGGGCAATCGTCTCCTGTCCATAGCAGCCGTTCCAAGGGCAGCGTGCGTGGTTAGTACCATGTTGGGAACCTTTCATTGCAAATCCTGGCTATTCAAAGACTGGGCAACTCAGCAGTGTCCTGCAAGCCAGGGTGTGGGGGGGGGGGGGGGGGCAGGTGAGTGCAGTGAGTTAGGGTCAGGGGTGGACTACCCTCACCTTCACACCTTTACATTTACATCCAGCCATTAATGTGGGACATAATGGACTACGAGCCCACTGAGAGCGAGTGATCAAAATAACATCAAATCATTGGGTGTTGGAGATAATTGAAGGGGTGACAAAATAGTGTAAGGAGATTCTTATAGGAGGAGGGAGAGGTGGAAGGGTTGTTGGAAGGAGTTTAGCCCATTTGAAAGATATGATACGATATGAGACAATCGAACTTTATCTATTCCAAGAGGAGAATTGATCTGCCAACAGTCACAAATACACAACACGATGTAGGAACCATGACATTAAAGTGACGAGTGGAATGTTCAGCATTGGGGGTGGGCAAAGATATGGGGGGGGGGGGAGTCAGTCTACCGTACGACAAAAGGGGGAGGAGTGGTACAGTTTGATAGCCACAGGGAAGAAGGATCTCCTGTGGCGTTCTGTGCTGCATCTTGGTGGAACAGTCTGTTGCTGAAGTTGCTCCTCAGGTTGACCAGTGTGTCATGGAGGGGGTTGTCCTGGATGCTCCGTAATTTGAGGAGCATCCCCCCCCCTCCAAGACCAACTGATTACGTCCCTGTTTTAATATTGTAGTGCCCTGGAGCTAACTGCTAGCATTGTGTTTGCATTGTGTTTGGATCTGGCACAGACAGTAACAGTACCTTACTGTTTGTCCCCTGAGCCCATGCAGCCGTACACTGCAAGCCACTGGTGATTGAGGACAAGCTGTACGTCATTGTGGCCCAGCTCTTCCACGGCTCCCACATCTACCAGTGGGACGACTACGGAGGGAAGTTCATCAAAATCCAGGACATTGACGGCAGCAAGATCCGCAAGCCCAACGATGTGGAGACCTTCCGGATGGAGGGGGACTGGTACTTCATCGTGGCCGACAGCTCCAAGGCCGGGGCCACCACTGTGTACAAGTGGAACAAGGGCGGCTTCTACACGCACCACTCGCTGCACGCCTGGCACCGCGACACCGATGTTGAGTACGTGGAGATGGACAACAAGCACCGGCTGGTGGTGTGTAGCAGCACACAGGGCCCAGTGGTGTACCAGTGGAACAAGGCCCTGCGGCAGTTCAGCCCGCACGCCGAGATCCCCAACATGCTGGATGTTCATGCCGTCCGCCACTTCAAGCTGAAGAAGGTGGTGTTCCTGTGCCTGGCCCGCTTCATCGGTGACTCCACCGTGGTGAGGTGGGAGCACCAGCGCTTCACCGAGCTGCAGGCCCTGCCATCCAGGGGCACCATGGTGCTGCAGCCCTTCAGTGTGGCGCACTGGCACTACCTGCTGCTGGGCTGCGACTTCTCCTTCTCCCACGTGTACCAGTGGGACCAGGACAAGCTGACCTTCACCAAGATGCATGAGTGGAGCGTGCGGGCACCCCGGGCCTTCCAGCTGGTCCACACCGACGACATGAGCCTGGTGCTGGCCGCCAGCTTCAAAGGCAGCACCGTGGTCTATCGGCACCGCGTGGTGGACACCAGTGCCTAGAGCACCACCGTGCAAGGAGCTGCCCTGCAACAAACACTGTCACCCCACCTACAGTATCCCGACAACAACCGCCACCTCCACATCTACAGCTGAACAACCGCCACCGTCACTGCCCCCTGCAGTCTCCAAGCAACCGGCATCATTGCCCAACCTACAGCCGACAAACAACCACCATCTCCACACCTACAGTCTCCAAACAACAGTCATCATCACACAACCTACAGACCCCCAGCAACAACCATCGCTGCCCCTACAGTCTCCAAACAACATATCGCTGCCATTGCAGTCTCCGAACAACATATTACCAATGTTACAAAATTTTGAGATTTTAAAAATCAAGTCCGCAATTTATCCCATCAGATAAAGCATAAAAAGAAGTTTAGTTTGACACTTAATTCACTTTCATATCTTCAGTATTAAAAATGTTATGACCATTTTCATACTCGGAAATTAGCATCTTGTTCCCTATTGCTTTTCCATTGACTTAACACAAAAGCTGTGATCGAGGACAGTCAAAAGCCCATAACTTTCTTAAAAATTAAGAGAACTGAATGAAAATTTCAGTTATTATAGATTGAAGCATTCTGAAACAAATATGAAACAATCTTACTTGGATGACCTGAAATTAAAGCATATAATTAGTTAGTTACCTAATTGCAGCTAATTACAAAATTCATTTACTAGATCTAAACATCTATTCATTTCTTAAGAAAAGGTTAACATTTTTAAATAGCCTAAGTGTCCAAATAACATTCACACAAGAATTCACAATATAACATGATTTTTAAATCTCATTGTCACGAATTTATAGGCCAAATGGAAGGAATTTAATGTTTAATTCCCGTAGATTAATGGGCATTTAAATCATCTTGCAAGTGGGTTTTTGTGGAACGCGATCGATTGGAACGTTGCGGTTGTGGTGAATTTGAACCCCATATCGGCAGGAAAAACACTGCCGGTTTGTATGGGGCCAAAATCACATTATCGCCAAGGAAATTTTAATTAAAGTCATCCTAAGAAGCAAGTTTATATGTAAAATAAACGACTTACATTTTGTTTTGTTCCCTACGTGAGATCCATCCCGTTGTAGGCGTTGACGGCGTTAGAAGTAGCTTTTTATTTTACTCCAGGGATTAAATTGTCCCGCGATTTAAATTTTTTTTTCCGAGAACGGAAGTCGGAACGATTTTTCTGCAGCAGCTTAACAGCCTGAGAAAGTTCGCCTCCGAAAGGCAGGAGAAAACGGCATTTTAATCCCGCCCCGCCCCCCGCTCAAAGGCGCCAAAGTCGCGCACACAGCCAGTGGCAGAACTGCAGTGCCGCTGAAGGTAAGTATTGTAACATCGCTAAACACATCGCTGCCACTACAGCCTCTGAACAACACCCATTGTCGCCCAACCTTCAGCTGAACAACAGCCATCATCACACAACTTACAGGCCCCCAGCAGCAACCATCACTGCCCTACAGTCTCCCAGCAACCGGCATCATTGCCCAACCAACAGCCGAAAACCCCCCACCATCTCCACATCGACAGTCTCCGAACAACAGTCATTGTTGCCCAACCTAAAGACCCCCCAGCAACAACCATCACTGCCCTACAGTCTGCGAACAACATTCATGACTGCCGCTCCGGGCTCCGAACAACAGCCGTCCATCTCACCCAGCCCACAGCTAACAATGGCCTGTTTCCTTTATCATCATTACTTGTTTGCATATCTTTCATTCATTTGTTCTATATCTCTCTACATCACCGTCTATATCTATCATTTCCCTTTCCCTTGACTCTCAATCTGAGGAAGTGTTTCGACCCGAAACGTCACCTATTCCTTTTCTCCAGAGATGCTATCTAACCTGTTGAGTTACTCCAGTATTTTGTCTCTATCTTCGGTTTAAACCAGCATCTGCGGTTCCTTCCTACACACAGTACTGCAAATGCAGCCCCTTCAAAGTCTTGTACAACTGTAACAAATCATCCCAACTTCTACACGTCGGCAGGAACTGCAGATGCTGAAGATAAACACAAAATGCTGGAGTAACTCAGCGGGACAGGCAGCATCGCTGGATAGAAGGAATGGGTGGTTTCAGGTCTGAAGAAGGGTCTCAACCCGAAACATCACCCATTCCTTCTCTCCAGAGATGCTGCCTGTCCCGCTGAGTTACTCCAGCATTTTGTGTCTATCTTCGATTTAAACCAGCATCTGCAGTTCCTTCCTGCATATTATGAATAGTGTTGTCTGATCTGATTGGATAGCATGCAAAACAAAGTTCTTCACTGTACACGTGACAATAATAACACTAAAGCCAACACAAAGAGACAGGTGGAAACAAGTGTGTTAGGGGACCAGCAGAAAGGACTGGGGGGTTTGGGGATTCAGTCAGAAACGCACTGATTTGGGAATGGGCTGTGGGTGCGACTGGAACCAGCCATCTCCTGATGCAGGAACTCACGAGCCAGAGTGTTCGACTATTACACGCACCAGTAGTGGAACAACGACATTCTCACGCTGCAGCTTTACAGGTAGAACCATTCAACACAACTAATCGATATACACATGCAATACAATAAAAGTGACACTTGCTCACCAGGCATAATAGTGCAAATTGAAGTGTGAGTAACCCATAATGTCCATAGTAGGTGGCTGCTGAGGCAGGGTTGTGGTTAGTGTTGTACAGGGTGGTTCAGGAACCTCTGCCGGACAGGCAGCATCTCTGGACAGAAGGAATGGGTGACAATCTGGGTCAAGATCTTTCTTCAGACTTCAGAAGGGTATCGACCCGAAACGTCACCCATTCCTTCTCTCCAGAGACGTTGCCTGTCCCGCTGAGTTACTCCAGCATTTTTTGTCTATCTTTGCTTTAAACCAGCATCTGCAGTTCCTCCCTACACACATGGTTCATGAACCTGATAGTTGATGTGAAGCAGCTGCTCCTGGACCTGGAGGTCACGTTTTTATGGCTTCTGTATCTTCTTCCCGAGTGTGGCCAGGGTGATGTGGGTCTCTGATGAAGCTGGCTGCCTTTTGGAGGCAGCACTTTCTGTGGATCTGTAGATGGTGGGGAGGTCAGTACTGGTGATAGCCTGGGCACTGTCCACCACAACCTCCTTCGATGGAAGTCACTGGTGACCTGACCAGCCCTGGGCAGAACATTCCACCTGGAAATTCCTCAGTACAACGTGGCCAACAGCTCAGAATCAAAGCCCAGCCTCACTGGAGTAAAGATCGGCTGGGAAGCAGTCAGGGTTGTTACCAGAATGGCCTAATGCAGCCCGCAGTTGTTGCAGCTGCAGCTCCAGCGATGGGGCCACTGGGAAACCATGCAGGAACCCTGCTCAGATCCAGGTGACAGACCTAGGAACTGGGAAACATGGAGAATGGGAAGGAGAAGCAGAGGTTGGGGAGGGGAGCTGGTCCCATATGTCCTAGTACATTGCCAGGAACAGCAACCTCTCTGCTGTGACAATCTACAGTCTGGTTTAAAACCCCATCCCATCATCCTGCCCTCTATAAACAGAGGAACTCATCAAGCTGCCATTGGGGACCCAGGGAGCACTTCAACGTTCATTTTGAATGAATTTTCAATTAATCTGAATTCAATTTGAATTAATTTCAATTCATTTTGAACCCTGAAGTAGGTTTTGTATCCCTTTTCTCCAGAGATGCTGCCTGACCCGCTGAGTTACTCCAGCACTTTGAGTCTAACTTCATTTTGAAGGGACGTTTTACGCTGGCTCAGTTTGCCTCTTTGCTCGATGTAAAAGGTGACATGTACCATTGGAAGGAGTGGCCATTCCCAGCTTTTGGCCAGTGTATATTTCCCCGTCCAATATTTCCAGGCAGATTTGCCTCATTTCCCTTCAACACCCCATGTAATCGGCTGCTTCAGCTGCATCCAAACACGATTGCAGGGCAGGGTCATTGGCTGTGACATCCTTTGCAACATCCTGAGGATGTCAAAGCTGCTGGAAAAAATATAGAACACAGAACAGTCCAGCACAGGAGCAGCCTCTTTGTCCCACGATGTCCGTGCCCAACATGATGTCAAGACTGTCTGAAGAAGTGTCTCGACCCGAAACCTCGTCCATTCCTTCCCTCCAGAGATGATGCCTGTCCTGCTGAGTTACTCCAGCATTTTGTGTCTATCTTCGGTTTAAACCAGCATCTGCAGCTCCTACACATGTTGTCAAGACAAACTCCTCTGCCTGCACATGATCCATATCTCCCCATTCTTTGCATTTCCATGTGTCTGTCTAAAACCCTCCTAAACATCACTATCGTATCTGCCCCCACCACACTCCTGGCAGCGCCTTCCACACACCCACCACCCTGTGTGTGAAACACTTGTCCCACACATCTCCATTCAACTTGCTGCTCTCGCCTTAAAGCTATGCCCCCTAGTAATGGATATTCCCACCTTGGGGAAAAAGGTTCTGACTGTCTACCCTATCTACGCCTCTCATCATTTTATATACTTCTATCAGGTCTCCCCTCAACCTCTGACATTCCAGAGGAAATGACCCAAGTCTGCCCACCCTCTCCCTGGAGCTAATACCCTCTCACCCAGGCACACATCTCACATTCGGTGAGCCTAAGCGTAGGCTTGGCGATCGTTTCGCCGAACACCTCGGCTCAGTCCGCATTAACCAACCTGATCTCCCGGTGGCTCAGCACTTCAACTCCCCCTCCCATTCCGAATCTGACCTTTCTGTCCTGGGCCTCCTCCATGGCCAGAGTGAGGACCACCGGAAATTGGAGGAGCAGCACCTCACTTGGGCAGTTTATACCCCAGCAGCTTGAACATTGACTTCTCCAATTTCCGGTAGCCCTTGCTGTCTCCTCCCCATCTCAGCTCTCCCTCAGCCCTCTGGCTCCTCCTCTTCCTTTCTTCTTCCTGGGCCCCCCCCCCCCCATCCTGCATCAGTCTGAAGAAGGGTTTCGGCCCGAAACCCTGCCTATTTCCTTCGCTCCATAGATGCTGCCTCATCCACCGAGTTTCTCCAGCATTTTTGTCTACCTTCTTGAACATCTGGTAAACCTCTTCTGCACTCACTCCAGATCCTCTATATCTTTCCATTTTGGGGGCGATCAGAACTGCACACAATACTCCAAATGTGGCCTAACTAAAGTCCTAAAAAGCTATATCATGACATGCTGACCCTTATACTCAATACCTCGTCCAATGAAAGCAAGCATACCATATGCTTTCTTCACCACTCTATCTACCTGTGCTGCCACTTTCAGGGAGTTATGAGCTTGGACCCGAAGACCGATACATACATCAATGCTGTTATGGGTCTTTCCTTTAACTGTATATTTTCCCCATACATTCTCCTCCCAAAGTGCAACACCTCGCATTTACTTGGACTAAACTCCATCTGCCATTTCTCTGCCCATTTCTGTAGCTAATCTATATCCCGCTGCAGAAATGCTGGTTCATATTATCTATCTTTCCATTTCCCTTAGTCCATCCATTGCCTTAAGGTGGCAGATCCACTGGTCCTTCCTCTCGGTAATAAATTCTCCTCTATTATATATACAAATACAGCTTTTTAATAGTCTGTTATGCTCTCATAAGGTGGTGATAAACCACCCATGCAATGTATTGTGCTACACAGCTGCTTTGTGCATCACTCTGATTTACATTGGTCAATACGTGAGTGATTTGAGACTTTGTTTATGCTTCCTATGTATGTTCGACGTTCTTTGAATGGTTTAGATGCGACAGTGAGAATTCTCTCTTGACACATCGTAACATGAGCCTTGATTTCCACGGCCACCTTGTCAAATCTCATGCTTAACGTTGGCAGAATAAAGTCAAAATGCTATAAAAACTGTGTGCCTTTGAGAACATTCAAGTGTTTAATTGCATATGGACGGGAAATGGAACAATGACATTGTTGGTGGAAGCAGCTTTACAGACCCATTGATGCATTAACACAACAAATAAATATACAGTAATCAGTAACACATTCAATTATCAGTAATACCAGGTAACCGGACCAGACAGAACGGTCTTGATTGATGTACCAGTCCTTAGTTCATGTATTCTTTGAATAAACCACTGTTCTGAGTAAAACACAAACACAATTGAAGTTGTTTTATTCTGGGCTTTGACCAACTAATTGAATCCACTATATTGCTGGTTCTGGGCTGGCTGCTAGTGTTCAGCTCCTGTGTATCACTGACTCTGAAACAGCTTCCAATTTAGTTCTGCAACTTTACCCCTGTAACAGAAAGTGCCTGGAAAGGTCCTAAAGAGCGGGTAGAGCCGCTGCTTCACAGCACCAGAGACTCCTGACCTCAGATGCTGCCTGTGTGGAGTGTGCACGTCCTCCCTGTGATTGCATGGGTTTCCTCCACATCCTCCAATTTTCACCCACATCCCAAAGGTGTGCGGATTTGTAGGTTAATTGGCCCTCCATAAATTGCCCCTAGTGTGTTAGGAGTGGATGAGGAAGTGGGATAACATAGAACTTGTGTGAACGGGTGATCGATGGGCGTTGTGGACTCGATGGGCCGAAGGGCCTTTTCCAAGCTGGATCTCTGAACTAAAATGGTTCTATTATCCTTTCAGGAAATATATTTCATATCTCATTCAGCACACGTGTGAAAATAATTCTCATTTGGCCTTCTTCTTGTGCATATTGTTTTAATTCTACAGTTACTGACTGAATAGAATGGTTCTGATATACTCCTTAATCTTCACTGCTCTGACACCAGATTACAGATGATACCAAAATTGATGTTGCTGTGGACAATCTCAGGCTACAGAAAGATATTGATCAATTGATACATTTTGCAGAGCGATAGAGGATGGAATAATGATCAGCATGTAATGATGCTTTTTGTGAGGTCAAATACGACTGGGGCAGACACAATGAATAGTCACCCCACAGGGAGTATTGAACAGAGGGATAGGCAGACAATTCCAAATACCCTTGCAAGTGGCAGTGCCGGTAAAAAGCGGGATAAGGAAATCTTGTGGTTTACTTTTGTTTAGTTTAGAGATACAGGACCTTCGACCCACATCACTAATGCTATCCTACACCCACCAGGGACAATTTACAATCTTTACCAAAGCCATTAACCTACAAACCTGTACGTCTTTGGAGTGTGGCAGGAAACCGGGGATCCCGGAGAAAACCCACGCAGGTCACGGGGCGAAAGGACAAACTCCGTACAGACAGCACTCGTGGTCAGGATCGAACCTGGATCTCTAGGGCTGTAATGCAGCAACTCTACCGCTGCACAACCGTGCTGGCCTTATGGGATGCTTGCTGAGTCTTGCTGTCAAAAGCCAAGGCTTGCAACGGGGGGGAAGGGAGCTAATGGTGCAACTTTATAAAGTAGAGATAAAAGAATCTTAAACAAAACACAAAGTGCTGGAGAATTCAGCAGCTCAGGCAGCATCTATGGAGGGAATGGATGATGGATGACATTTTGGCTAAGGACCCTTTACAAAATATTGATGAAGCCACATGTGGAATATAATGTGCAGTTCTGGGCAGCTCAGATGAGAATGGATGTTATTACACTAGAGGGGGTGCAGGAAAGATCCACTGGCACCATTTAAAGTTTTTTTAGTTTGGAGATACAGCATGGAATCAGGCCCTTTGGCCTTTCGGTCCACACTAACCAGTGATCCCTGCACACCAACACTATCCTACACACACTGGGGACAATTTACAATTTTTCCGAAGCCAAATAACCTACAAACCTGTACGTCTTTGGAGTGTCGGAGGAAACCGGAATAAACCGGAGAAAACCCACGTGGTCACGGGGATAACATACAAACGGCGTACAGATAGCACCCGTAGTCAGGATCTAACCCAGGTCTCTGGTGCTGTAAGGCAGCAACTCTACCGCTGCGCCACAGTGCCACCTGATATATATTTCATCATAATTCATCCATTGATTTAAGTCCTCCACATGAGACCTAAGCAGTAACTCATAAACTGCATGCATGACTTGCCCCTATTTAAAAACTAATTACTGCACAGACTCTCTCAATCATCTCTCCAGCCATTCTACCAATTATTTCCTGGAGATTTATCCTTCCCCACCATCAAAATAATCCACTCTCCATAATTTCCTTCTGCAGTGTTTCACATTGCATCTTGAATGTGTTTCTCCAACTAGCACAGACAGCCACCACACGGTCCTTGACAGATCTGGGTCAGGATCCAGTGGCATGGAATCCAAGACGACCGGAGACCCTTTTCTGCCGCAGCCTTCATCCGCCTTCCCAGCTGTTGTTACTCTCCACTAAAGTCAGCCATTATCCTCCGCTTGTTCCACCGTTGAGGTCTTGGTTGGATTGCTCTTTGTCAGGGACCTCCCCCTCAAACTTACCGCCATGGGTGACCCTACCAGCATTGCTTCAGACGCATCACTCTCAGGATCTCAGGACCACACAAGCTTCTCTACCACGACAAAGTAACAATCCACGGAAATACTGTATATCTGTCCGATAAAAGTCATAACTGTTTCTGCTGCTATATCTTCCTCTGAAAGCTCATTCCAGATACAGACTACCCTCTGAATGAGAAAGTTGCTCCTGAGATCCCGGACGATTAGGTGAAAGATTTCCCTTTGAGATGAAGGAGTAGGAATAAACAGGAGATAGCAACAGGTTGTTAATGAGGAAGAATCAGTGTAGGTGGAAGACAATAGACAATAGACAATAGGTGCATGAGTAGGCCATTCGGCCCTTCGAGCCAGCACCGCCATTCAATGTGATCATGGCTGATCATCCCCAATCAGTACCCCGTTCCTGCCTTCTCCCCATATCCGCTGACTCCGCTATTTTTAAGAGCCCTATCTAGCTCTCTCTTGAAAGCATCCAGAGAACCCGCCTCCACCGCCCTCTGAGGCAGAGAATTCCACAGACTCACAGCTCTGTGTGAAAAAGTGTTTCCTCGTCTCAGTTCTAAATGGCTTACTCCTTATTCTTAAACTGTGGCCCCTGATTCTGGACTCCCCCAACATCGGGAACATGTTTCCTGCCTCTAGCGTGTCCAAACCCTCAACAATCTTATATGTTTCAATGAGATCCCCTCCCATCCTTCTAAACTCCAGAGTGTACAAGCCCAGCTGCTCCATTCTCTCAGCATATGACAGTCCCGCCATCCCGGGAATTAACCTTGTAAACCTACGCTGCACTCCCTCAATAGCAAGAATGTCCTTCCTCAAATTAGGAAGATAATGCAAAATATGTACGGCCATCCCCCTTGGCAGATAAAGGGGAAAGACAGAATATTTTTGCATGGTGTGAGACTGAATGTAGTGTTGTTGTATACATGATATTTTGTGTATTATATACAAGTTGCCTCCCGGCGGGCCATGGAGAAGCCGAGGCCAGAGCCTCACGAGTTGACGGAGCCTGTGGCTGGGACCTGGGTCGGCTTGGTGCCACGGTGAGGTCCCGCCAGCAATAGTGGAGAGGTCGGTGCAGCGGTCGATGGGCGAGGACACATCACGTGGGAGTGAAGATGCCGCTGCCGGAGGAAGGAACAATAGAGGACCCGACGTGGGGGGATGGGGGGACGGGGGAGAACAAAGGGGGACCTGGCGCAGTCTTGTATACTTTGGAACTTTGTAAGAGCCCTTTTATGTAAGCGCCCTTATACAGAATCTTTCTGCAAACATTTAGACTATAATTAGAATAGCTTGTATCTTTCTCCTCAGGCAGAGTTAAAACTTAACTCTTTTAAGGTAGATTTTAAAGCAGAAATGCTTTCTACCGTTCAAGAAATACTGGAAGTCTGGAAGAGGTCGAGGGAGGAGGAGGTCAAGGAACAGATGGAAGTGCTGGAAGCAAGGCTCGTTTCGGTGGAAGCGAGCGTTAAAATGGAGGTGGACCCCATTCATCAAGAACTCGAACAACATAGAACAGCGATAATCGAACTTGAGAAATGGGCGGCGACAAGTGGGGAAACTGTAGGTCGACTCATTATTGAAAACCAACGCCTCACCGATATGGTGATCAAATTAAGTGATAAATGTACCGATTTGGAGGGGCGTCAAAGACGTAAGAATCTAAGAATTGTAGGGGTGAAAGAAGGAAGTGAGAGGGAAATGGGCCCTCGGGATTTTGTGGCAGACCTACTACAAAAAGTCTTAAAATTGGATCAAAAACCTTTACTCGGTCGAGCTCATAGAGCGCAGCGGCGTCGTACACAAGATGATGCCCATCCAAGACAAATTATCGTAAAGGTGCAACTGGATCATGAATTTGACGAAATAATGAAGAAAATTGTCCGAGGCGGACAGCTCCATTTTGAAGGTGGGAGGTTCAGTATCTACCGAGATTATCCGGCAGAGGTCTTCAAGAAAAGGGCGCTGTTCACTGAGACAAAAAGAATACTGAAGAATGTACCTGATTTGAGATACGGCCTGCTCTACCCCGCAAGACTAAGAGTCACCTACAAGAACAAGGAGCAATTTTTTACAGACCATGAAAAAGCACTGGAATTCGCCAAAGAAATTGGGAACGTGACCGCAGACTGAAGAATTTACATTACCCTTCAGGAGTCAAGGATTAACGGGACCGCCAGATCTAAAAGGATCTTTAAAGTTCTTTTAAGAGCTTTAAGGACATTTGAAAACCGAATGGACGGTGGACATTGGAGAAAACCGTGTTTTTTTTTTTAAATTTTATTAATTTTTAAAATATTTTTATTAATCACTATTATTATCTGTATATTCATATCTAACTATATATGTAATAACTAATACTTATTAAATATCTATATTACTACTAAAATGATTAACATTTATATTACTCATAAAAATTTAATAATGGGTATGATTGATAACAATGATTAATAACTAATTATTTCTCAATTTAAAATTAAATTTATAGATTTAGCGAGGATATTAATATGATATGTAGAGTATAACAATATTATGAATTTATTCTGTTCTCGGACTTTTCTGCAGGGATGCGTGCTTATGTATGTATGCATGTGGGTATATATATATATATATATATATATATATATATGTGTATGTGTATATATGTATGTATATGTGTGCGTATATATGGGTATGTATATATGTTTGTTACTCCCAAAGAAATTATTTGATTATTAGAAATAATCTTTTTTTTTTCGGCACGGAGCTGGGAATTTTTTTTTTACAAAGGCTACGGAAGTCTTTAGAATTCTAGCCACGTTAGTGTGGCTATCACTAACTACACTAATTGTAGATGTAGTTTTTTTTCTTTCACCCTATACTAACCAATTCTATCACTTTTTTCACTTTAAATATTTTTATAACTTAATGTTTGAATGGAAAAACAAGAATAATACAAGGAGATGTGTTCGGAAGAACGATGTATATGATTTTAAATTCATCTATTTGAGGTTCAGGAGCAAGGTCAGGTTTTATGTGTTGCACCTTCTGCTCGGTTATAGACCACCTTAGAAACAATATGCAAGATGTTAATATGACAAGAGGGGGTCAGGGAATAACATTTTGTAGTTGGAATGTCAAGGGAATCAATGAACCAATTAAGAGAGGTAAAGTCTTGGCACATCTAAATTCAATCAAAGCAGATATTATATTCCTTCAAGAAACACACCTTAAAAAGGAATCTCAACACAGACTTAAAGCTAAGTGGATCGCTGAATCATATCATTCCTACTTTTCCCATAAGTCCAGAGGTGTTGGAATATTAATTCGTAAAGGAATACCTTTTACGAATTCATCAACAATAGCGGATATTGATGGTAGATATATTATATTAGTTGGAGAGCTAAATGGAGAAAAAGTGATTCTTCTGAATGTATATGGGCCTAATTTTGATAACCCTATGTTCTTTAATAAAGCATTTAATAAAATTCCTGAATTTACACAATATAAATTAATAATTGGAGGAGACTTCAACTGTACATTAGATTCATACTTAGATAGATCATCAAGGCAAAAAAAAGTAAAATCTCAATCAAGTGTATTTCTAAATTCATTTATTAATACCACTAATATTAAGGATGTCTGGAGAATAGAAAATCCAACTGGACGGGAATATTCATTTTACTCTCCAGTACACAAAACATACTCAAGAATAGATTATTTTTTAGTTGACTCCACGTTTATCCCATTTACTTATAACTCAAAATACCATAATATTATAATCTCAGACCACGCACCTGTAACATTTATGATTAAATTAAATGGAATGTCCGAGAAACAAACATATTGGAGATTTAACCCACAAATCTTGAACGAAAGATCATGCCAGGAATATATTATTAAACAGATTCAAATATTTTTTGAGGTAAATGACAACCCTGACACACCTACTTCTCTTATGTGGGAAACGTTTAAAGCGTTTGTTCGAGGTGCATTAATCTCTGCTCAAGTATTTTATAATAAAGAGAACAGGATTAAACAACAAACATTGGAAAGGGAAATCAAACAACTAGATTTAGACAATGCGAGAATGCCATCTATTTCAAAACATAATAAAATTGCTGTATTGAAATATAAATTAAATAAAATGTATTCAGAACAAGTAATAAAACTTTATCAAAAAACCAAACAATTACATTTTGAATTTGGAGATAAACCACAAAAACTATTAGCACGTCAGTTACGAAAAATGGAAGGGGAAAAAATAATTCATAAAATCAGAACAGAGACAGGAGAATTATTAAAAATGCCCAAGGACATAAATGAAAGATTTCTCCAATACTATCATAACCTTTATTCAACTAAAACTGTAACACAAACGGAAGGAATAGCAGATTTTTTACTAAAATGTAATTTAAAAGGTTTAGATTCAAATGATAGAGAATTATTAGAAAGGGAGATTACGATAAAGGATATTGAGGAGTCTATTGGCTCTTTAAAAAATGGTAAAGCAGTAGGACCAGATGGTTTAGGCTCTGAATTTTATTAAAAAATGTATGACTTGCTATGCCCACGTTTACAAAGGCTGTATGAGCATATCTATACTCAACAGAAACTCCCAGATACTTTAAATGAATCTATAATAACACTTATTCCTAAAGCTGATAAAGATCCGGAAGATCCGGGATCATATAGAGCAATTGCACTTTTAAATACAGATCAGAAAATATTAACTAAAATACTAGCGCATAGATTAAGTACGGTGATGAATAAAATAATACACGCTGACCAAACAGGCTTTATTCAGAAACGGTACTCATATTATAATCTAAGAAGATTATTTAATATTATTTATTCTAAGAGAATCATTAATGAAGATCTAGCAATAATCTCACTCGATGCTGAAAAAGCATTTGATCAGGTTGAATGGTCTTATTTATTTTCAGTGATGGAAAATATGCAACTAGGGGAGAAATTCCGTACATGGATAAAACTGTTATATACAAATCCTACGGCTAGAATATTAACAAATCAAAGGTTGTCATCAAAATTCAGCCTATCTAGAGGTTGTAGACAAGGATGCCCGTTATCTCCATTATTATTTGCGCTAGCTATTGAGCCACTTGCAGAAAGAGTTAGGGGTCATCCGGAAATATATGGGTATATCACAAAGGACACAGTGAATAAAATTTCTCTATACGCAGATGATGTACTAATTTACATTACAAAACCAGAAATTAGTATTCCAAACTTATTAGAGCTAATAACCCAATTTGGTTCACTCTCAGGATACAGAATAAATTGGAATAAAAGTGAAATTATGCCAATAAGGGAACATAACAAACACATAATACAACAATTTCCATTTAAAATAGTAAATGAAAAATTTAAATACCTAGGTATCTATGTAACTAAGATATATACATCATTATTTAAAGCAAATTTCCCCCCATTATTGAATAAACTACATAAGAATATTCAATACTGGAAAACACTTCCTATCTCAATGATTGGCAAAATTAATGCCATAAAAATGATTTTTTTACCGCAAATATTATATCTTTTTCAGACAATTCCGATATATTTGTCAAAAAACTTTTTTTTTAAATTGGACTCTATTGTTAATGATTTTATCTGGGATTATAAGAATCATAGGATAAACAAAAGACATTTGTGTAAATCAAAAATAAATGGAGGTTTGGTTTTACCCAACTTTCTGTTTTATTTTTGGGCAGTTAATATTAAAAATATGAATTTCTGGTTGGAAGAAATAGAACAACAACCAGATTGGTTAAAAATGGAAAAGGAAGATTGTTTGCCTTTTGATATCGGTTCGATATTATTTGCTACATCTAAATTAAACAAAAAAAATTATAGGGAAAACCCTATAATATTTAGTGCCATACGAATTTGGAAACAATTAAAAAAGACATTAAAATTAGATAATTTATCACTTTTTCTCCCAATTGTGAATAACCCTTTGTTTAAACCCTCATGGTTGGACAGGGGTTTTACACAATGGAAGAATTATGGAATTAAAAATATGGGACAACTTTATAAGGAAGGCACTTTTCTGACATTTCAGGAGTTGCAACAGACTTATGGACTTCGAGGAAATGATTATTTCAGATATCTTCAACTCAGAGATTATGTAAAATCGAATACTCAAAACTTTCGAATTAGAAATTCAGAAATTCTTGACGAATGTTGGAATAAACATCCTAATACAGAAAAATTAATATCTTATATATATATCTTATTAGACAGTGACATTCCATCGACGGACTTACACAGACAAACATGGGAAAAAGAATTAAATCAAATAATAACGAAAGATACTTGGGAAGAAAGTTTACAACATATACATCAATGTTCATTAAATGCCAGACATTCTTTAATACAATTTAAAGTAATACATAGATTACATTATTCAAAAACAAAATTACATAAAATCTTTCAACATATCTCACCTATATGTGATAAATGTCAACATTTAGAAGCTACCTTATCTCATATGTTTGCAAACTGTACAAAAATTAAAAAATTCTGGGTAAATATTTTTAGTATAATATCTAAAGTGACCAGCACAAGTGGACCCGGATCCAAAATTTATAATACTCGGAACATCAGAATTAAATCAAACATTTACAACAACACAAAGAAACTTTATTGATTATAGTATAATAACAGGAAAAAAATTAATTCTAAAATTTTGGAAAGGCCCTACGGCCCCCACAATCAAAATGTGGATTATAGAAATGACGGAGACCTTAAACGTGGAAAGAATCAGATTTTCCCTGTTGGACAAACAGGAATTATTCGTTGGAACATGGTCTCCCTTTATTGATTATTTAAAGGGTCAGAATGGTTCAGCACGGGAACCTGACTAATGCTCGGGCTAAAAAATGGATGAAATGCTATATTCTGAAATGTACGAATATATCTCGAATGAAGTTTTTTATTTTAATAAATTTTTCCACTCTAACTATCTTTCTCTTTTGTTTTTGTTTTTTTTTGTGTTTTTTGTTTTTTGTTTTTTTTTTCTCTCTTTTTCTTCTCTTTCTTTTCTTTCTTTACTTCATCTATCTTTTTAGTTCTATCTAGTTTAAAATTTAAAAAAAAGGCAAAAGGTATTGGAGACAATGTAATAATAATTGATAATATTATCAATTTAAAAATGTAAGACTGTAATGATGTTAATAGGTTATGTACTTATCTCCAATAAAAAATATTTTCAAAAAAAAAAAGAAAGAATAGCTTGTATCTTTCTCCTCAGGCACAATGCGATGACAATGATGAGATTGCAGTAAAGGCTGGTCAGATTTATTCTTGGGACAGTGGGATTGTCATTTGAGGAAAGTTGAAGAAGCTGGTCCAATACTCTCCAATGGATTATAGACTGGAGGAGATCTCTGTGACGTGTATGAGATTCACACAGGATGTTCATTATGCCTTTGTTCACTATGCCTTTGTTCACTATGCCCTGGTTCACTATGCCCTTTGTTCACTATGCCCTTTGTTCACTATGCCCTGGTTCACTATGCCCTTTGTTCACTATGCCCTTTGTTCACTATGCCCTTTGTTCACTATGCCTGGTTCACTATGCCCTGGTTCAATATGCCCCGGTTCACTATGCCCTGGTTCAATATGCCCTTTGTTCACTATGCCCTTTGTTCACTATGCCCTTTGTTCACTATGCCTGGTTCACTATGCCCTTTGTTCACTATGCCCTTTGTTCACTATGACCTTTGTTCACTATGCCCTGGTTCACTATGCCCTTTGTTCACTAGGCCCTTTGTTCACTAGGCCCTGGTTCACTATGCCCTTTGTTCACTAGGCCCTGGTTCACTATGCCCTTTGTTCACTATGCCCTTCGTTCACTATGCCCTTTGTTCACTATGCCCTTTGTTCACTAGGCCCTGGTTCACTAGGCCCTGGTTCACTATGCCCTTTGTTCACTATGCCCTTTGTTCACTATGCCCTTTGTTCACGATGCCCTGGTTCACTATGCCCTTTGTTCACTAGGCCCTTTGTTCACTAGGCCCTGGTTCACTATGCCCTTTGTTCACTAGGCCCTGGTTCACTAGACCCTTTGTTCACTATGCCCTTCGTTCACTATGCCCTTTGTTCACTATGCCCTTTGTTCACTAGGCCCTGGTTCACTAGGCCCTGGTTCACTAGGCCCTGGTTCACTATGCCCTTTGTTCACTATGCCCTTTGTTCACTAGGCCCTGGTTCAATATGCCCTTTGTTCACTATGCCCTTTGTTCACTATGCCCTTTGTTCACTATGCCCTGGTTCACTATGCCCTGGTTCACTAGGCCCTGGTTCACTATGCCCTTTGTTCACTATGCCCTTTGTTCACTAGGCCCTGGTTCACTATGCCCTTTGTTCACTATGCCTTCGTTCAATATGCCCTGGTTCTCCTACCCCTGGTTCACTTCCCTTTCAGTGGGTTTGGGGGAATTTGTAGAGACAGTGTCTCTCTCTCTGTTCCAGTGCTGTAAGTAGTCAGCACTCCCACGTAACAGTGTGATCTCTTCAATGCTGCTTAAACAAAGCCCTGCCTTCTGGACGCTGGTGGCTGGCTGACAGCTTCACTGACTGGTGAGGAGTAATGTCCATCAAATAGATTGCCAGGAGTGGCCAGGTCAGAACTATGAAGCCCCTCTCTCAGCTATTGCTCTAAGCTGTGTGATGCGGGGAATAGTCATAGAGTGATACAGTGTGGAATCAGGCACTTCGGCCCAACTTGCCCACACCGTCCAACATGTGCCAGCTACACCAGTCCCACCTGCCTGCGTTTGGTCCATATCCCTCCAAACCTGTCCTATCCATGTACCTGTCTAACTGTTTCTTAAACGTTGAGATAGTCCCAGCCTCAACTACCTCCTCTGGCAGCTTGTTTCATACACTCACAACCCTTTGTGTGAAAAAGTTACCCCTCAGATTCCAATAAATCTTTTCCCCTTCACCTTGAACCTATATCCTCGAGTCCTCGATTCCCCTACTCTGGGCAAGAGATTCTGTGCATCTACCCGATCTATTCTGCTCATGATTTTATACACCTCTATAAGATCACCCCTCATCCTACTGCACTCCAAGCAATAGATACCCAGCCTACTCAACCTACAGCTCAGACCCTCTAGTCCTGGCAACATCCTCATGAATTTTCTCTCAACCCTTTCAAGCTTGAAAATATCTTTCTTATAACATGGTCCCCAGAACTGAACACAATACTCTAAATGCGGTCTCACCAACATCCTATACAACTGCAACATAACCTCCCAACTTCTATACTAGTTGGAAGGGAACAGGTGGGGTGGAAACAACAGAACACCTCATGCACCACCTGGGGTTATTTAAAAATATATATGTTTTGCATTAATGTTGTTGGTTTTCTGCACAGTCTTCATTTAGAATTTTAAATGTAATTTCTGTATAATTTGTGTTTTGTGTTGTGGATTCACCTCTACCCGATTGGACTTTGTCTCTGAAAGGCCTCGATAGAATGGATGTGGAGAGGATGTTTCCAACAGTTGGAGAGTCTAGGACCAGAGGTCATAGAAACATAGAAAATAGGTGCAGGAGGAGGCCATTCGGCCCTTCGAGCCAGCAACGCCATTCATTGTGATCATGGCTGATCGTCCCCAATCAATAACCCGTGCCTGCCTTCTCCCCATATCCCTTGATTCCACTAGCCCCTAGAGCTCTATCCAACTCTCTCTTAAACCCATCCAGTGATTTGGCCTCCACTGCCCTCTGTTGCAGGGAATTCCACAAATTCACAACTCTCTGGGTGAAAACGTTTATTCTCACCTCAGTCTTAAATGGACTCCCTTTTATTCTAAGACTGGTTCTGGACTCGCCCAACATTGGGAACATTTTTCCTGCATCTAGCTTGTCCAGTCCTTTTATAAGTTTCTATAAGATTCCCCCTCAAACTTCTAAACTCCAGTGAATACAAGCCTAGTCTTTTCAATCTTTCCTCATATGACAGTCCCACCATCCCAGGGATCAATCTCGTGAACCTACGCTGCACTGCGTCAATCACAAGGATGTCCTACCTCAAATTAGGAGACTAAAACTGTACACAATACTCCAGATGTGGTCGTACCAGAGCCCTATACAACTGCAGAAAAACCTCTTTACTCCTATACTGAAATCCTCTTGTTATGAAGGCCAACATTCCATTAGCTTTCTTCACTGCCTGCTGTACCTGCACGCCAACTTTCAGTGACTGGTGTACAAGGACACCCAGGTCTCGCTGCACCTCCCCCTTACCTAACCTAACCCCATTGAGATAAAAATCTGCACCCTTGTTTTTGCCGCCAAAGTGGATAACCTCACATTTATCTATATTATACTGCATCTGCCACTCATCTGCTCGCTCACTCGACCTGTCACCCTGCAACCTCCTAACATCCTCTTCACAGTTCACATTGCCACCCAGCTTTGTGTCATCTGCAAACTTGCTAGTGTTGCTCCTAATTCCTTGTTCCAAATCATTAATATATATGGTAAACAGTTGCGGCCCCAACACCGAGCCTTGCGGCACTCCACTCACCACTGCCTGCCATTCTGAAAAGGACCCGTTCACTCCTACTCTTTGCCTATAGTTCATAGAAACATAGAAACATAGAAAAAAGGTGCAGGAGGAGGCCATTCGGCCCTTCGAGCCTGCACCGCCATTCAATATGATCATGGCTGATCATCCAACTCAGTATCCTGTACCTGCGTTCTCTCCATACCCCCTGATACCTTTGGCCACAAGGGCCACATCGAACTCCCTCTTAAATATAGCCAATGAACTGGCCTCAACTACCTTCTGTTCTTTACTCATAGCCTAAGAAATAAAGGACGAACTTCCTTTAGGAAGGAGATGATGAGGAATGTATTTAGTCAGTGGTGAATCTTTCAAATTCATTGCCTTTGATGGACATTTTTAAGGTGGAGATTGACAAATTCTTGATTAGTATGGGTGTCGGAGGGTTATGGGCAGAAGACAGGAGAATGAGGTTGAGAGGGAAAGAAAGATCAGCCATGATTGATGAGCCGAATGGCCTAATTCTGCTCCTAAAACTTATGAACAGATGCGCTACAATGCTATATTGTGCACTCTGTATCTTCCCCTTCGCTCTACCTATTGTATAGCGATGTTACAAAACTTACCTTCAGCGGCGCTGCAGTTCTGCCACTGGCCGTGTGCGCGACTTTGGCGCCTTTGAGGGGGGGGGGGTTTAAAATCCAGTTTTCTACTGCCTGTCAGAGGCGGATTTCCTCGGGCTGCTAGCTGCTGAAGAATAATTTTTTTTAATCGCGAGACAATTTAATAATTAGATTAAAATAAAAAGCGACTTCTAACGTGACTACAACGTGACGGATCGCAAGAGCGGGACAAAACAAAGGGTAAGTCATTTATTTTACATATAAACTTGCTTCTTGGGAATGGCTTTAATCTAATTTTACGTTGCGAAAATGTGATTTGGGCCCCATATGAACCGGCAGTGTTTTTCCTGCCGATATGGAGTTCAACCACTGCAAATGCAACGTTCCAATCGATCGCGTTCCAGAAAAACCCACTCGCAAGATGATTTAAATGCTCTTTTTTTTACAATCATGTCATGAGCTTCTAAATCGTCTATATTTTGTGTTATTGTCTATCCATAGTCAATGTTTTTATACTAAATATCAGTTTTAGTCCCATGTATTGTGTAAAAAAATAATAATTTTGATTATATTGAGTGGATGTTTCTAGATTAATTTATGGGAATTAAACATTAAATTCCTTCCATCTGGCATATAAATTCATGACAGTGAGATTTTAAAATCATGTTATATTGTGAATTCTTGTGTGAATGGGATTAGTTTGTTATTTGGATACTTAACCATATAACCATATAACCATAACAGCACGGAAACAGGCCATCTCGGCCCTTCAAGTCCGTGCCGAACATTTTTTTTTAATTTTTTTTTTTTTTTAATTAAAAATAAATACTTCCCCCTAGTCCCATCTACCTGCACTCAGACCATAACCCTCCATTCCTTTCCCGTCCATATACCCATCCAATCTATTTTTAAAGGATAACATCAAACCTGCCTCCACCACTTCCACTGGAAGCTCATTCCACACAGCTACCGCTCTCTGAGTAAAGAAGTTCCCCCTAATGTTCCCCCTAAACTTCTGTCCCTTAATTCTCAAGTCATGTCCCCTTGTTTGAATCTTCCCTACTCTCAATGGGAAAAGCTTATCCACGTCCACTCTGTCTAACCCGCTCATAATTTTAAAGACCTCTATCAAGTCCCCTCTTAACCTTCTGCGCTCCAAAGAATAAAGACCTAACTTGTTCAACCTTTCTCTGTAACTTAGTTGCTGAAACCCAGGCAACATTCTAGTAAATCTCCTCTGTACTCTCTCTATTTTGTTGACATCCTTCCTATAATTAGGCGACCAAAATTGTACTCCATACTCCAGAATTGGCCTCACCAATGCCTTGTACAATTTTAACATTACATCCCAATTTCTATATTCAATGCTCTGATTTATAAAGGCCAGCACACCAAAAGCTTTCTTTACCACCCTATCAACATGAGATTCCACCTTCAGGGAACTATGCACAGTTATTCCTAGATCCCTCTGTTCAACTGCATTCCTCAATTCGCTACCATTTACCGTGTACGTCCTATTTTGATTTGTCCTGCCGAGATGTAGCACCTCACATTTGTCAGCATTAAACTCCATCTGCCATCTTTCAACCCACTCTTCCAAATGGCCTAAATCTCTCTGTAGACTTTGAAAATCTACTTCATTATCCACAACACCACCTATCTTAGTATCATCTGCATACTTACTAATCCAATTTTCCACACCATCATCCAGATCATTGATGTACATGACAAACAACAGTGGACCCAACACAGACCCCTGAGGCACCCCACTAGTCACCGGCCTCCAACCTGACAAACAGCCATCCACCATTACTCTCTGGCATCTCCCATTCAGCCACTGTTGAATCCATCTTGCTACTCCACCATTAATACCCAACAATTGAATCTTCTTAACCAACCTTCCATGAGGAACCTTGTCAAAGGCCTTACTGAAGTCCATATAGACAACATCCACTGCTTTACCCTCATCAATTTCCCTAGTAACCTCTTCGAAAAATTCAAGAAGATTAGTCAAGCATGACCTTCCAGACACAAATCCATGTTGACTGTTCCTAATCAGACCCTGCTTATCCAGATGCTTATATATATTATCTTTAAGTATCCTTTCCATTAATTTGCCCACCACTGACGTCAAACTAACAGGTCTATAATTGCTAGGTTTACTCTTCGAACCCTTTTTAAACAACGGAACAACATGCGCAGTACGCCAATCCTCCGGCACTATTCCCGTTTCTAATGACATTTGAAATATTTCTGTCATAGCCCCTGCTATTTCTACACTAACTTCCCTCAATGTCCTAGGGAATATCCTGTCAGGACCTGGAGACTTATCCGTTTTCATATTTTTCAAAAGTGTCTGCACCTCCTCTTCTTTGAATCTCACAGTTTCCATTGCTACTCTGCTTGTTTCCCTTACCTCACATAATTCCATATCCTTCTCCTTCGTGAATACCGAAGAAAAGAAATTGTTCAATATCTCCCCCATCTCTTTTGGCTCTGCAGATAGCTGTCCACTCTGACTCTCTAATGGACCAATTTTATTCCTTGTTATCCTTTTGCTATTAATATAGCTGTAGAAACCCTTTGGATTTACTTTCACCTTACTTGCCAAAGCAACCTCATATCTTCTTTTAGCTTTTCTAATTTCTTTCTTAATATTCTTTTTACATTCTTTATACTCCTCAAGCACCTCATTTACTCCATGCTGCCTATAATTATTGTAGATCTCTCTCTTTTTCCAAACCAAGTGTCCAATTTCCCTTGAAAACCATGGCTCTTTCCATTTTTTACTATTTCCTTTCAACCGAACAGGGACATAAAGATTCTGTACTCTTAAAATTTCACCCTTAAATGTCCTCCATTTTTCTTCTACATCCTTCCCATAAAACAACATGTCCCAATTCACTCCTTTTAAATCCTTTCGCATCTCCTCAAAGTTAGCCTTTCTCCAAACAAAAATCTCAACCCTAGGTCCAGTTCTGACCCTCTCCATAATTATATTGAAACTAATGGTATTGTGATCACTGGACCCGAAGTGCTCCCCGACACATACCTCCGCCACCTGCCCTGTCTCATTTCCTAACAGGAGGTCCAGCACTGCCCCTTCTCTAGTAGGTACCTCTATGTATTGCTGCAAAAAACTATCTTGCACACATTTTACAAACTCCAAACCATCCAGCCCTTTTACAGAATGTGTTTCCCAGTCTATGTGTGGAAAATTTAAATCTCCCACAATCACTGCCTTGTGCTTACTACTAATATCTGCTATCTCCTTACATATTTGCTCTTCCAATTCTCGCTCCCCATTTGGCGGTCTAAAATACACCCCTATAAGTGTTGCTACACCTTTCCCATTTCTCAGTTCCACCCAAATAGCCTCCCTAGACGAGCCCTCTAATCTATCCTGCCAAAGCACTGCTGTAATATCTTCCTTGACAAGCAATGCAACACCCCCACCTCTTGCCCCTCCAATTCTATCACCCCTGAAGCAACGAAATCCTGGAATATTTATTTGCCAATCACAGCCCTCCTGCAACCATGTTTCACTGATCGCCACAACATCATACTTCCAGGTGTCAATCCAGGCTCTAAGCTCATCCACCTTTCTTACAATGCTCCTAGCATTAAAATATACACATTTAAGAAACCCACCACCACATTCTCTGTTTATTATCTTTTTCTTCTTTCTCCCCTACATTTTGGGTCCGAGTGCTTCCCTTCTCTGCCTCCTGCCTCCCACATTTTCCACTAGCTTTCTCTATTTGAGTCCCTCCCCCCAACCGTTCTAGTTTAAAGTCTCCCCAGTAGCCTTTGCAAATCTCCCCGCCAGGATATTGGTCCCCCTCGGGTTCAAGTGCAACCCGTCCTTTCTGTACAGGTCACACCTTCCCCAAAAGAGGTCCCAATGATCCAGAAATTTGAATCCCTGCCCGCTGCACCAGTTCCTCAGCCACGCATTTATCCTCCACCTCACTCCATTCCTACTCTCACCGTCGCGTGGCACAGGTAGTAATCCTGAGATTGTTACCTTTGTAGTCCTTCTCCTTAACTCTCCTCCCAACTCCCTAAATTCTCCTTTCAAGACCTCTTCTCCTTTTCTATCTATGTCATTGGTACCTATATGTACCACAAC
>CM075991.1:611992-649949 GCA_038087875.1 Malacoraja senta
CTGCACCACCCCCCATGTCCCTGGACACCTTGTCCTGCACCCCCCACCCCATGTCCTCCACCCCCCCCCCCCACCCTGTCCTGCACCCCCCCACCCTGTCCTGCACCCCCCCACCCCTGACACCCCCACCCTGTCCTGCACCCCCCCCAAGTCCTGCACCCCTCCCGCACCCTGACCTCCGCCCCTCACCCTGACCGACCCTCACCCCCACCCTGACCTGCATCCCCCTCCACCCTCACCTCCCACCCCCCCACCCTGACCTCCCCCCCCACCTTGTCCTGCACTCCCGCACCCTCACCTGCACCCCCCACCCTCACCTGCCCCCCCCACCCTGACCTACCCCCACCCTCACCTGCACCCCCCCACCCTGACGACCCTCACCCCTACCCCGACCTCCCCCCCCACCCTGACCTCCCACCCCCCACCCTCGCCAGCCCCCGCACCCTGACCTGCACTCCACCCCTCACCTGCCCCCCGAACCCTGACCTCCAGACCCTGACCGCACCCCCTCCCCGACCCTGGGCTTAGGCCCGACCCTCACCTACGCCCCGAACCCTGATCTCTCCAACCCTCGCATCCACCCCTACCCCCCAGGCCCGCACCATGACTTCCGACCCGAACCTCCGCCCAGGACCCAGGTCCCAACCCCGGCCTCAGGCCCAAGCCCTGACCTCCGCTCCTGAGTCAGGCCCCAACTCTAACCTCCGTCACAGACAGACCCTGCCTGCCTCAGTCTGACCTCTACCCCAGGGTTAAATTGGGGTCAAATCCTTCCCCCCCCCCTCCCCTTCTCCATACATCCCAACCCTTTTCCCCTTTGACCCCCTCCCCCTGTCTCCCTTGCATCCCCCCCCCCCCGGACTCTCTCTGCCCCTGCCCCTGTGTCTTCCCTCCTTTAACGTCACACTTTGGCCGTCCCTGTACCCAGTCCCCACCCCCTAGCCCTCCCTCTGTCCAGCTCCCCGACCTCCCACTACTGTAGTTCTCTGCCCACCTGGGGCTGGCTAACCATCAGCTAGTCTGCGTTTCTCTGCTCAGGCGAGGGGTCATCCAGACGGAGTCGAGCTTTGCTGCGAGCGTGGACACTGGCTGGCTGGCGCGGGGAGTGTGGCTGCTGCTGGTCAAGCCCCTGAGGTGGACCCTCGCCTCCATCCTGGGAACTGATACCATCTTGCCCGATGAATCGTTCATTATTGTTGACCACATTAAGGTGAGAGAACGTTGCCACGGGTGTTTAATTGTCATTACATTCTTGTGTAAGAAAGGAACTGCAGATGCTGGTTTCAACCGAAGATAGACACCAAATGCTGGAGTAACGCAGACGGACAGGCAGCATCTCTGGAGAGAAGGAATGGGTGACGTTTTAGATGTCTGAAGAAAGGTCTCGACCCGAAACGTCACCCTTTCCTTCTCACAACTGCATTCTTACTGGCTGAAGCATAAAAGGTCTGTAATAGCAATACATGCGTAATGTAATAAATTACTAACGTAATACTAGGTAACTACACTAGTCTAGTGCAACCAAAGGCAGGTCACACTTGTTGAGGTTAGTGCTGTGTAGTAGAAACTAGGAATGCAGATGCTGACACATAATACTGGAGTAACTGAGCCAGTCAAGCAGTGTCTTCAGACTGAAGAAGCGTCTCATCCCGAAACGTCATCCATCCATGTTGTTCAGGAATGCTGCCTGACCTACTGCGTTATTCCAGCACTTTGTGTCTTTCTAACAAGGAAACGGCAGAGGAGTTGAACAGGTACTTCCGATCTGTCTTCACAAACAATCTCCCAGATGTACTGGAGGACAGAGGATCTAAGGGGTAGAGGAACTGAAATAAATTTTCATTAGGGCGAAAATAGTATTGGGTAGGCTAAAGGATGATAAATCCCCTGGGCCTGATGGTCTGCATACCAGGGTCCTCAGGGAGGTGGCTCCAGAAATAGTGGACGCATTGGTGATCATTTTCTAATGTTCAATAGATTCAGGATCAGTTCCTGTGGATTGGAGGATAGCTGATGTTATCCCACTTTCAAGAAAGGAGCGAGAGAGTAAACGGGGAATTACAGACCAGTTAGCCTGACTTCGGTGGTGGGAAAGATGCTGGAGTCAATTACTAAAGAGATAATAATGGGGCATTTGGACAGCAGTAAAAGGATTAGTCCAAGTCAAATGATTTATGAAAGGGAAATCATGCTTGACTAATCTTCTGGAATTTTTTGAGGATGTGACAAGTAAAATGGATGAAGGGGTGCCAGTGGATGTAGTGTATCTAGACTTTCAGAAAGCCTTTGATAAGGTCCCGCACGAGAGACTGATGACTAAAATTAGGGCACATGGTATTGGGGGTAGGGTGTTGACATGGATAGAAAATTGGTTGGCAGACAGGAAGCAAAGAGTAGGAGTGAACGGGTCCTTTTCAGAATGGCAGGCAGTGGCGAGTGGAGTGCCGCAAGGCTCGGTGTTGGGGCCCGCAACTGTTTACCATATATATTAATGATTTGGAACAAGGAATTAGGAGCAACACTAGCAAGTTTGCGGATGACACAAAGCTGGGTGGCAATGTGAACTGTGAAGAGGATGTTAGGAGGTTGCAGGGTGACCTGGACAGGTTGAGTGAGTGAGCAGATGAGTGGCAGATGCAGTATAATATAGATAAATGTGAGGTTATCCACTTTGGCGGCAAAAACAAGGGTGCAGATTATTATCTCAATGGGGTTAGGTTAGGTAAGGGGGAGGTGCAGCGAGACCTGGGTGTCCTTGTACACCGGTCACTGAAGTTGGCATGCAGATACAGCAGGCAGTGAAGAAAGCTAATGGAATGTTGGCCTTCATAACAAGAGGATTTCAGAACAAAGAACAAAGAGGTTCTTCTGCAGTTGTATAGGGCTCTGGTAAGACCACATCTGGAGTATTGTGTACAGTTTTAGTCTCCTAATTTGAGGTAGGACATCCTTGTGACGCAGTGCGGCGTAGGTTCACGAGATTGATCCCTGGGATGGTGGGACTGTCATATGAGGAAAGATTGAAAAGACTAGGCTTGTATTCACTGAAGTTAGAAGATGAGGGGGATCTTATAGAAACTTATAAAAGGACTGGACAAGCTAGATGCAGGAAAAATGTTCCCAATGTTGGGCGAGTCCAGAACAGGGCCACAGTCTTAGAATAAAGGGGAGTCCATTTAAGACTGAGGTGAGAATAAAATTTTTCACCCAGAGAGTTGTGAATTTGTGGAATTCCTGCCACAGGAGGGCAGTGGAGGCCAAATCACTGGATGGGTTTAAGAGAGAGTTGGATAGAGCTCTAGGGGCTAGTGGAATCAAGGGATATGGGGAGAGGGCAGGCACGGGTATTGATTGGGGACGATCAGCCATGATCACAATGAATGGCGGTACTGGCTCGAAGGGCCGAATGGCCTCGTGCATCTCTTTTCTATGTTTCTATAGTGTTGTGCAGGTTCAAGAGCCTGATGGTTCTTAGGAAGAAACTCTTCCTGAACCTGGAGGTCGCTGTTTTCAGGTTCCTGTACCTTCTACACAAAGGCAGGAGTGAGATGAAAGCATGACTGTGGTGGTGTGGGCTGCCTTTTTGAGGCAGCGACTCCTGTGTTGGTGGAGGGGTCAGTACCTGTGATGGACCGGGCAGTGTCCACCACTCTCGAATAATTAAATGTATTCCACAGTGTCAACTATGATGGAACCTGGAGCGCTCCCAATAATGTATTTTGAGTTGATTTAATATTGGTTCATTAGTCAAGTCAAGTGAGTTTATTGTCATGTGTCCCTGATAGGACAATGAAATTCTTGCTTTGCTTCAGCACAGCAGAACATCGTAGGCATTGACTACAGGCATTCTATAAATATATACACACATGAATCAATATACTGATAAAGTGCAAATAACAGTTAATTGCTAATAAAGTTCAGTGTTTTGTCCGAGCCAGGTTTAATAGCCTGATGGCTGTGGGGAAGTAGCTATTCCTGAACCTGGTCGTTGCAGTCTTCAGGCTCCTGTACCTTCTTCCTGAAGGTAGTAGGGAGATGAGTGTGTGGCCAGGATGGTGTGGGTCCTTGATGATACTGCCAGCCTTTTGAGGCAGCGACTGCGATAGATCCCCTCGATGGAAGGGAGGTCAGAGCCGATGATGGACTGGGCAGTGTTTACTACTTTTTGTAGTCTTTTCCTCTCCAGGGCGCTCAAGTTGCCGAACCAAGCAACGATGCAACCGGTCAGCATGCTCTCTACTGTGCACCTGTAGAAGTTAGAGAGAGTCCTCCTTGACAAACCAACTCTCCGTAATCTTCTCAGGAAGTAGAGGCGCTGATGTGCTTTCTTAATAATGGCATCAGTATTCTCGGACCAGGAAAGATCTTCAGAGATGTGCACGCGGAGGGACAGGCCTTAACACTGAGCACCCAGGAGGTACTGTGCGCTCTGCGTAGGATCAATCCACGCAAGGCTGCAGGCCCGGATGGGATCCAGGGAAGGGTACTAAAGGACTGTGCTGTACAGCTGGCGGAGGTATTCACGAGAATCTTCAATCTGTCTCTATCCCTGGCAACGGTCCCCAAGTGCCTGAAAACAGCCACCATAGTGCCGGTGCCAAAAAGTCCAAAGTCACCAACCTGAACGACTACCGCCGGTTGCCCTAACTCCAATCCCAATGAAGTGCTTCGAAAGGCTGGTCCTCTCCCATATCAAATCCAGCATCCTGCCTCACTGGACTCCCATCAATTTGCATACAGGGCAAATAGCTCAACAGAGGATGCCATCTCTCTGGCTCTTCACACTGTCCTGACTCACCTGGACAGCAGGGCACGTATGTGAGGATGCTCTTCATTGACTATAGCTCTGCATTCATACGGTCATCCCCACCAAGCTCACCACCAAACTCCACCAGCTAGGCCTCAGCTCGCCGATATGCGATTGGATCCTGAACCTTCTGACGGAGCGACCGCAGGCAGTGAGACTGGGCCCGCCCCTGTCCTCCACTATCACCCTGAACACGGCACACCACAGGGCTGTGTACTAAGCCCCATGCTCTACTCCCTCTTCACTCACGACTGTGTCCCTGCATTCGACACCAACACCATCGTGAAGTTTGCAGATGACACAACAGTGATTGGGCTGATCACCAACGGTGATGAAACAAAATACAGAGCGGAGGTGCAGAACCTGGCGGACTGGTGCGCTCATAACAACTTGTCACTAAACACCTCCAAGACCAAGGAGCTGATTATTGACTTCAGGAGGTCCCATAATGGAGAATACGCCCCAATCTCCATTTACGGGGAAAGTGTGGAGAGAGTGTCCAGCTTTAAGTTTCTGGGCACTCACATTTCAGAGGACCTCACATGGTCCAACAACACCGCTGCACTGGTCAAGAAGGCACAGCAACGACTGTTCTTCCTGAGGACATTAAAAAAGACTGGTGTGCCCCAACAGCTGCTGACAACGTTCTACCGCTGCACCACAGAGAGCATATTAACGTATGGCATCTCTGTGTGGTATCTCAGCTGCACGGAGGCGAGAGGAGAGCTCTTCAGCGCGTCGTTCACAGAGCGCAGAGGATCATTGGGACAGAGCTACCAGCCTTGGAGGGCATCTACCACACACGGTGCCTCAGGCAGGCCGTCAGCATCCATAAGGACTCATCACACCCTTGTAACGGACTGCTTGAACTACTTCCCTCCGGCAGACGTTACAAGGCCTTCTACGCCAGACCTCCAGACTCAGAAACAGCTTTATTCAAGAGCTATTGCGGCTCTGAACCGGCCCTGCTGAGTGCCCCCCCTGGACAGTCTCCCTCGGATGGTCACGTCACTCAACTTGCTTGCTTATTTATTTATTTTACTTTTCCTGTACATCGGTGGAGCATGCATACTAAATCTCGTTGCACTGATGGCAATGACAATAAAGATATTATTATTATTATTATTATTAATTTGAAGGTCTTGACCCTTTCAACCATCGACCCGTTGATATAAACGGGACTGTGGGTCCCCATCCTACTCCTTCCAAAGTCCACAATCAGTTCCTTGGTTTTGCTGGTGTTGAGGGCCAGGTTGTTGTCCTGGCACCATATGGACAGTTGCTCGATCTCTCTTCTATACTCTGACTCATCCCCATCAGTGATACGTCCCACAACAGTGGTGTTGTACACGAACATTACCATCAAATGTTCCAAAATATAGTGAAGAGCGTGTTTTATGCAAGGAAAAACATCAAAACCATGCGTACGTACATGAGAGAGGTACGTGAACACAAAGAGAAGGGAACAGTACAGAATGTGGTGTCACAGCTGCAGAGAAAGTGCAGATAAATAAAAGTTCCAGGGCTGCAATGAGGTTGATTGGGAGATTGGAATACATCCCGAGCTTATGGAAGGACCGTTCCGTAGTCTGAGAACAGGACACAGTTTAGTTTATTGTCACATGTACTGAGATACGGTGAAAAACGTTTGTTGCGTGCTATCCAGTCAGCAGAAAGACAATACATGATTACAATGGAGCCATTTACCGTGTGTAGATAGATATATGATAAAGAAGGGTCTCGACCTGAAATGTCACCCTTCCTTCTCTCCAGAGATGCTCCCTGTCCCGCTGAGTTACTCCAGCTTTTTGTGTCTTATCTATGATAAGGGAATAACGTTTAGTGTAAGGTAAAGCCAACAAAGTCCGATCAGAGGTAGTCCAAGGGTTACCAGAGAGGTAGATAGTTCAGCACTGCTCTCTGGTTGTGGTGGGATGATTCAGTTGCCTGATAACAGCTGGGAAGAAACTGTCCTTGAATCTGGAGGTGGGTGTTGTCACACCTATACCTTTTGCCTGATGAGAGAGGGGAGAAGAGGGAGTGGCCAGGGTGCAACATATCCCTGATTATGCTGCTGGCCTTGCTGAAGCATCTTGAGGTATAAATGGAGTCAATGGAAGAGAGGTTGGTTTGTGTGATGGTCTGGGCTGCTTCCAGAGTTCATTGCAATTTATTGCAGTCTTGGATGGAGCTGTTCCCAAACGTGCTGTGATGCATCCTGATAAAATGCTTTCTATGGTGCATCTGTTGAAGTTGGTGAGAGTTCTTGGGGACATGCCGAACTTCCTAAGCGTTCTGAGGAAGTCGAGACGTTGGTGTGCTTTCTTGGTGATTGCTACAATATGGGTGGTCCAGGAGTTCTGATATTGACTCTGAGGAATTTGACGTTTTCAACCGTCTCTACTTCCGCGCCGTCAGTGCAAACTGGGGTATGTGTACAGCTTCACTTCCTGAAGTCAATCACTATCTCCTTTGTCTTGCTGACATTGAGAGAAAGGTTGTTGTCTCGACACCAGGACACGAGGCTTTCGATCTCCTTCCTGAACTCTGTCTCATCATTATTTGATATCCGGCCCACAATGGAGGTGTCGTCTGTGAATTTGAAAATTGAATTAGATTTGTACATGGCTGCACAGTGGTGGGTGTACAAGGAGTAAAGGGGCTGAGAACGCAGCCTTGCACAGCACCAGTGTTGAGGATTATCGTAGAGGATGATTTGTCCCCTAACCTCACTGATTGGGGTCTGTTCGTTAGGTAGTCGAGGATCCAGTTGCAGGGATGAATGCTGACTCCAAGTCCTGCTAGTTTGGTGATGAGCTTGGATGGTATAAAGGTATTAAATGCAGAGCTGTGATCTATGAATAAGAGTCTGATGTAGGTATCTCTCTTATCCAGATGTTCCAGGATGAGTGTAGGGCCAGGGCGATGGCATTGTCCGTGGACCTGTTTGTGGCGGTAGGTGAACTGCAGTGGGTCAAGGCATCTGGTTAGACTGGATTTAATGCGTTCCATAACTAGTCTCTCAAAGCATGTCAAGTCAAGAGAATTTAATTGTCATGTGTCCCCAGACAGGACAAATGAAATCTTGCACAACAGAATATAGTAAGCATAAATACAGAAGAGTTCAGTGTGTCTATATAGCATAGACCATATATATACACATAAATAAACAGATAAAGTGCATTAGGCTGTTATAGTTTAGAGTTTGTTTGATGGTGAGTTTAATAGCCTGATGGCTGTGGGGAAATAGCTGTTCCTGAACCTGGATGTACCAGATTTCAGGCTCCTGTATCTTCCACCTAATGTTGGATGTCAGGGCCACTGCACAGTAGTCGTCTAGGCATGAGGTCTTGCTTTTCTTTGGCACTGGGATGATGGTGGTCTTCTTAAAACAGGTGTGTACCTCAGAACAGAGTAGTGAGAGATTAAAGATGTCCGCGAATACTCCCACTAGCTGGTCCGCACAGCTACTAAGGGCGTCGCAGGAGCTCCCTCTGGGCCAGTTGCCTTTCATGGGTTTACTGGCCCAGAGGAAGGCTGACAGCGGGGAGAAGCTGTTCCCAGGTTTGGTGATTGGTGCTGACCAGCTTTTGTATCTCCGGCCTGTTGGGAGTGACTGAGGGAATGGCTGCTTCCCTGAGGCAGCCTGAAGTGTGGATGGACTCGCATTTGGGGAGGCTGGTTTGTGTAAAGTACTACGCTACATCCACAACTCTGCAATTTCTTGTGGTCTTGTGCAGAGCCATGGCCAAATTAAAATAATGGACTATTGTGGGCTCCACCTTTCCTTGATCATCTTTGCTGGCATTGATTTGTTCTTTTCATACATTTCATTCCTTTGTACCTTTTCATGCCTTTAGTTTGCTCTCCCCTGACTCACTCTGAAGAAGGCTCGACCCAAAACATCACCTATTCCTTTTCTCCAGAGATGCTGCCTGACCCGCTGAGTTACTCCACATTCTGTGTCTATCTTCGATGTAAGCCAGCATCTGCAGTTCCTTCCTACACACTTACATTGCGATGCATCCTTATAGGATGCTTTCTACAAGGCATCTGTAGAAATTGTTGAGCCTAATTGAAGCCATGCCAATTCTCGTTAGTCTTTTGAGTAGAGGTGTTGCTGGGTTTTCTTGGCCGTAGCATCAATGTGAGTAGGACCAAACATATTGAAGATATTTACACCTGGAACTTGACGCTCCACATCATCTCCCGCTTCAGCACCATTGATGGTGATTGGGGCTAGTACTCCACTTCGCTTCCTGAAGTAATAACTAGTTCCTTCATCTCGCAGATACTGTAGGGGAGGGGCGTTGTTGTCCGGGCACCATGTCACTAAGTTATCTATCTCCTTCCTCTACTCCATCTCACCTTGTTCGGGATCCACAGTGGTGTCATCTGCAAACTGTAGCTGAAGATGCATACAAAAGCTGGAGTAACTCAGCGGGACAGATGGCATCTCTGGAGATAAGGAATGGGTGACGTTTCGGGTCCTGAAGTTCTGAAGAAGGGTCTCGACCCGAAACGTCACCCATTCCTTACCTCCAGAGATGCTGTCTATCCCGTTGAGTTACTCCAGCTTTTCGTGTCTATCTTCGGTTTAAACCAGCATCTGCAGTTCCTTCCGACACAACTTGTAGATGGAGTTGGAGCACAATTTGGCCGCACAACCGTGAATACACTAGGCATGTAGTAAGGGTGAGAACACATCCTGGTGGGGCACCAATGTTGAGAGTTTTCATGATGAATAATTTGTAACGATGACCATGGTGTGACTGCGCAGCCAGAGATGTAGTACCAGACTTGTTGTATGCCCTCTTTGCTGTCTACATTCCACCACTCTGCAACCACATTCTGCTCTGACTCCATCCTGATGCAAGAACCCATCAATAAGTGACAGCCCCAGGCACCAGTCTGCAGAGGGACTTCCTCATCTCCTGCTCCCACTCCCAGTCCCACTCCCGGCCCGTCTATGGGTTTAAGAGCAACACACAAAGTGCTGGAATAACTCAGTGGGTCAGGCAGCATCCCAGGAGAGGTGATGTTTTGGGTCAGGACCCTTCTAAAGACTGATTATAGTTGTGTGGAGAGAGCTGGACGGTGACATGGGGACAGTCCGCCCCCAGTCTGGCTGTGGATCTTGCACTGCCCCATGCCCCCTGCCCCACTGTCTCCCCAGCCCCACACTGCCCCATGCCCCCCTGCCCCACTGTCTCCCCAGCCCCACACTGCCCCATGCCCCCCTGCCCCACTGTCTCCCCAGCCCCACACACTGCCCCATGCCCCCCTGCCCCACTGTCTCCCCAGCCCACACACTGACCTGCTGCCCCATGCCCCCACCATCTCCCCAGCCCCACACACTGACCTGCTGCTCTCTGCACCCTGCTCCCACCATCTCCCCAGCCCACACACTGTCCCCTGCCCCCACCATCTCCCCAGCCCCACACACTGACCTGCTGCCCTCTGCCCCGTTCTCCAGGACAAGGCGGCTGAGGTCTGCGACTGTGCCAGCGTTCCCTCGAAGCGTCACACCCGGTGCGGCCCTGTCCGCGCTGCAGCAGGTGTGTCGGGGGGTGTGCGAGGACGAGAAGACCTTCTGCTTGTGCCTGGTGCAGCTCCAGAAGGACAAGAAAGTGGCGGTGACCGAACTCGACGGGGAGAGGGTAAGGTCAAGGTGGCTGGAGGGTGGGTGGGTGCGCGCTGGAGGCAGGGTGCTGGAGGGTGGGCAGTCGCTGGTGGGAGGATGTACTTGATGAAGGTGGGCACTCGGGTGTGGCCGCTGGACAGGGTGGGCACTCGGGGTGTGGCCGCTGGAGGAGGGCGCTGGACAGGGTGGGCACTCGGGGTGTGGGCCGCTGGAGGAGGGCGCTGGACAGGGTGGGCACTCGGGTGTGGCCGCTGGAGGAGGGTGCTGGACAGGGTGGGCACTCGGGGTGTGGCCGCTGGACAGGGTGGGCACGAGTGGGATTCTGCTGGGCTGAGCCCACACTGACCAAGGGCAGCAGGTGCTGTACTTCCACATCGCTATATATGCTTCATCTGAACCCTGCTTATCTTGAATCAATAAACTAATCCCAGTGACAACCCTGCTTCACAAACATCCGTTAAAAGAAGGAACTTGCCTTTGTTATCCAATCAGACCCAGCAGTGTGGTGGACTCTTCAACCTCCTCCTTCAGGGATGGTCAATAATGTTTGTCCTTGTCAGGAATATCTGCACTGTGTGTGTGTGAGCAGATAAATCATATTACACCTACTCTGCATGTCGTTCCCATGCTAAAATAAGCACGATTACACAGTTGCCCACACTTGCTCAACGTGTGATGAGATCCAAATTATATCATCACCCCCTCCCCGCCTGTATGGACCTATCACTCACCCGGCTCTGTCCTCCCCTCCTCTCATCCAGCTTCTCCCTCCACCCCCCACAATCAGTCTGAAGTAGGGTCCCAATCCAAAAAGTCACCTCTCCATGTTCTCCACAGATGCTGCCTGACCCGCTGAGTACTCCAGCACTCTGTGAAGCATCACCTATCCATGTTCTCCACAGATGCTGCCTGACCCGCTGAGTTACTCCAGCACCTGTGAAACGTCACCTATCCATGTTCTCCACAGATGCTGCCTGACCCGCTGAGTTACTCCAGCACTCTGTGAAGCATCACCTATCCATGTTCTCACAGATGCTGCCTGACCTGCTGAGTTACTCCAGCACTGTGTGAAGCATCACCTATCCATGTTCTCCACAGATGCTGCCTGACCTGCTGAGTTACTCCAGCACTGTGTGAAGCATCACCTATCCATGTTCTCCACAGATGCTGCCTGACCCGCTGAGTTACTCCAGCACTCTGTGAAGCATCACCTATCCATGTTCTCCACAGATGCTGCCTGACCTGCTGAGTTACTCCAGCACTCTGTGAAGCATCACCTATCCATGTTCTCCACAGATGCTGCCTGACCCGCTGAGTTACTCCAGCACTCTGTGACTTTTTTTCTGATCCAAGTGTGGGACTGAGTACTTGTTACTTTGTTCATTGTCATTCATCATGGAAACAGGCCCTTCAGCCCAACTTGCCCATGCCAACCAGGTGCCCCATCTGCATTTGGCCCATATCCTCTAAACCTTCCTGTCCATGTACCTATCCAAAATGTCTTTTCAATGTGGTTGCAGTACCTGCCTCAACTATCTCCCCTGGCAGCTCATTCCATATACCCACCACCGTGTGAAAATGTTGCCCTCAGGTTCCTATTAAATCTTTGCCTTCTCACCTTAAACCTGTGGTCAGGTTCTTGATTCCTCTCCTCCAGGTGAAAGACTGTGCATCTATCTACACCCCTTAAAATCTTATACACCTCAACCTTCTGAGCTCCACGGAATTAAGTCCAAGTCTGCCTAACCTCCTCCTATAGCTCGGGCCACTCAAGTCCTGGCAACATCCTTATAGATCTTGTCTGTACCCTTTCCACCTTAACAACATCTGAAACTGAATACAATACTCCAAATGTGGCCTCACCAAACATCTTGTACGTCTGGAATATAACACACTAACCTATACTCAATACCCTGACTGATGAAGGCCAATATGTGGAAAGCCTCTTGACCACCTCTATCTACCTGTGACACTGCTTTGAAGTACCTGCACTCCTAGATCACTCTGCCCTGCCATTCTCTGTGAAGGTCCTGTCCTGGTTTGACTTCCCAAAATGCATCACCTCACATTTATCTGCATTAAATTCCATAAACTATTCCACAGCCCCCGTTGCCAGATGTTCAAGTTCCTGCTGTAATTTGTGACCACCATCTTTGCTATCTACAATACCACCCACTTTAGTGTCACCTGCAAACTGCCTTGTGTGTTCTCATCCAAATCATTGACAACAGCAATGGGCCGAGGAACAGATCCATATGAGACACACCACTAGTGACAGGCCTCCATTCCGAAATACACCCTTCCACCCTCTGCTTCCTTCAATTAAGCCCAATTTTCTATCCAGTCGGTTAGCTCTCTCTGGATCTCATGCGATCTAACCTCCTAGAACATTCTAATTGTGTTCAGTTTGATTAATGTCGGGAGTATTTACTGTGCGGAATTGTCTGGCTATTACATACTCACCATCAACATGGACATGGTAGATATAAGCTCTTCTGTCACAGCAAATCCCCCTGTAGTCTCCGATGGGAAGTTCCTAGAGCAGGGACGGTGTGGTTAAATGTAGAGTAAACCATGCCTGATCCTCTCCCTTCATGCTCCTCCATGAACAAAACATTCCCTACACTTCCCACTAAACATCCCATGGTAAATTCCACTCCGGTGGGTACAGTTTGACTGGAGTTCCTCTGCCCAGAGGTTGGTGTATGCTGGGTTTGATGTCTTGCTTGCTATGACAGCGTGCTGTGGTGCCCACTCAACCTCTCTCTTTCCTCTGGCGTGCAGATTGTGAAGCTTGCCCACCCTGGCAGCAACAAGCCCGTGGTGGTGACGGAGGTGGACGTTGGCGTGTACCACTTGATGAACTGTGAGAAGATGCTGTCACAGAAGGCCGAGGCACTCTCGCAGGTGGCTGACGGGTATGGCAGGGCCACTTCCCATCGCTTGCTCTGCTGCTCTGTCAGCGTTCGTGTTTCCACCCAGGGGTGTCTATTGGGCACAGTACCAATCTGGAATACGTTTGATATGTGGAACATTGAACAGTAGCACAGGTACAGGCCCTTCAGCCCACAGTGTCTGTGCAGACCAAACCCAACCCAACTGCCTGCAAATGGTCATCATCTCTCCATCCCCTGTCTGTTCATCTGTCCATCCAAAAGCCTTTTCAGTTGCTGCTGTATCTGTTTGCATTGCCACCCTGGTAGCACGTTCAGGCACCCACACTCTGTGTGAAGAAACAACAGCAGCTTGGCGGATATGACCATGTGCAGGCAGAGATTAGTTTAACATGGCATCTTGTTCAGCACGGACATCGTGGGCCCAAGAGCCTGTTCCTGTACTTTTAACTATCCCCCTCTCACGTTAAAGCTATCCCCTCTAGTGTTTGACATTTCCACCCTGGAAAATAGACTCTGATTATGTAATGTGCGTATGCATGCCTCTTTATAATTTTATTAGCTTTGATCAGGTCTCCCCTCAGCCTCCACTGCTCCAGGAAAAGCAATCCAAGTTTGTCCAAATCTGTAGGAAGGAACTGCAGATACGGGTTTAAACCGAAGATAGAACAAAATGCTGGAGTAACTCAGCAGGACGGGCAGCATCTCTGGCGAGAAGGTATGGGTGGCATTTCGGGTCGAGACCCTTCTTCAGACCCTGAGAGAAGCTGAAGAAGGGTCTCGACCCAAAACTCGAGTCCTTCTCTGGCAAGATGCTGCCTGTCCCGCTGAGTTACTCCAGCATTTTGTGTCTATGCAAGTTTATGTCCAAGCTAATACTCCCTAATTCAGACAAGATCCTGGTAAACCTGTGCTGCACCCTCTCATAAACCTCCACATCCCTCCTGTGATGTGACAACCAGAACTGTACACAATAACCCCCAACTGAACCGTTATATAGCTACAACCTGACTTCCAACTGTTTTGCTCAATGCCCCGACCAATGAAAAGTGTACCATAACCCTTGTGTAGCACTATATCTATTTGTGTTGCTACTTTTGGGGAGCTATGAACATCCCTCTGTATATCAACACTGTTTAAGATTCTGCCACTTACTTCCCTCTTGCACTTGACCACCCAAAATACAACCTCTCAGATTAAACTCCATCTGCCGTTTCTCTGCCCACATAATCTGCTGTATCCTTTGACAATCTTCCTCACTATCCACTTCCTCAATCCACGTTTAGGCGGCACGGTGGCGCAGCGGTAGAGTTGCTGCTTTACGGTGCCAGAGACTGAGGTTCGATCCTGACCCCGGGTGCTGTCTGTATAGCTTTAGCATGTTCTCCCTGTGACCGCGTGGGTTTCCACCGGGTGCTCGAGTTTCCTCCCACATTCCAAAGACGTGCAGATTTGCAGGTTAATTGGTTTCTGTAAAATGTCTCTAGCGTGTAGGATAGTGCAAGTGTACGCGTGATTGTTGGTGGGCGCTGACTCGGTGGGCAGACTTACTAATCAGCCCACCTATATTTTCATCCAAATCATTGATATAGAGGCCCCAGCATTGATCCATGCAGAACACACAACCCACCAGTCTGAGAGCACCCCTTCTATGAGTAAGCCAGTTGAATCCTGTTCACCAAGTCATCATGGATCCCAAGTGCCTATCTTCTGATCAACCAACCTTGTCAAATGCCTGACTGACGTCCATGGCGACAACACCCACTGCCCTGTCTCCAACGATCACCTTTGTTACTTCCTCAGAAAACAATTGATTTTGTGAGTTAAGACCTCCCCACCTTAAAGCAATGAGGACTACCCCCAATGAGTCAACACTCCTCCAAATGGGAATAAATCCAGTCCCAAAGTATCTTCTGGAGTGATTAGTATTCTGCTTTATTCTACTTGAATCACCCCAATGTTGTGGGCAGAGGGCGGCTTGACCATGCAGGATGTGTCACAGATACAGCTGGTGCCATCAGACGATGGTCGGGGAGAGAGCTGTGTTGAACTTCTCCCTTCCACCTGAGATGGGCTGAACCTTTCATGCAGTGCACTTCTTCCATCAACCTTCGTGTAGGTCGAGTGTTGGTGAGGCCACACTTGGAGTACTGTGTTTGGTTTTGGGTCACCCTGCTATAGGAAGGATGGAGTTAAGCTGCAAAGATTGCAGAGAAGATTTACAAGCATGTCGCCAGGACTTGAGGAGCTGAGCTACAGGGAGAGATTGGGAAGGCTAGGAGCACAGGAGGCTGAATGTGATCTTATAGAGGTGTATTAGATCATGTGGGGAATTGACAGGGTAAATGCACAGTGTCTTTTACCCAGAGTCGAGGAATCAAGAACCAAAGGAGTGGGGTTAAGGGGAGAGGGGCAAGATTTAATAGGAACCTGAGAGGCAACTTTGGTGTATGAAATGTGCTGTCAGAGGAGGTAGTTGAGGCAGGCATATTACAGCAGGGTGTAAAAGATGGGTACATGGATAGGAAGGGTTAAAAAGGATTGGGGGCAAATGGGACGAGCTCGATGGGGCATCTTGGTCGGCATGGATGAATTGGGCCGAAGCTGCATGACTATGAGCCTATCAGAAGATGCATGGCGTGTGAAAATAACAAGAAGGAAAATAAATCATTGTTTTGTTCAAAGAAATAAGGCATTTATTTAAACGTGTATTTTTCTTTGCAGGTACCAGGAGGAGGCAAGGAAGCAAATCAGAGCTGGTAAAAAACATCTGGTGAGTGAGGGATGAGTTACTCCATTCTGCCGGTAACGTTCAAAGGTTTCAAAGGTCTTTGATTGTCCCGTGCCAATTAAGGTACAGTGATATGCAAATTACCATACAGTCATATGAAAAAAAAAGCAGCAAGACACACAACTACATGAAAGTTAACATAAACATCCACCACAGAGGATTCCCCACATTCCTCACTGTGATGGAAGGCAAAGTCCAATCTTCTTCCGTCTTTACTCTTCCGCAGTCGGGGCAGTCGAACCATCTGTCCGCCAGCAGAAATGAGTGAAACACACAAGTGGGCATGTAGTTTTTTTACAGTAGGTGCTACGGTTTGTGTTACTGTGCCACGTTGATGAGACAGCAGAGAAACTAGAGGGGAGAGTGGTCAGCATGAGCGAGGCCAGAGTTGGGGCTGTGTGGGGGAGGGGATTGTGTGGGGGGAGGGGGCTCTTGTGGGGGAGGGGGTGGTGTGGGGGAGGGGGCTGTGTGGGGGAGGGGGCTTGTGGGGAAGACCTGTGTCCCAGCTGTACTGTTTGCTGCACCTTTCCATTGAAGGCACTGAAATCTCTGAAAATGAAGAAGAGAACATTTAAACAAGTGGAAGATATCCACGCCAAGCTTGATACGATTGACACCATCCTCAATCGCATTCGCTCCTCCCAGACCGACCTAAAGGTAATGAAGGATTTTGCTCTTGTCTCCCTTTGGCCATTGCGAAAGGATAATGTTGAAAGCTGCCGTGTTAACGTTGAGTGAACCGAGCTCCGTCCCGCTGCCATGGTTATGGTGTAGTGTACGCTAAGAACGCAGCCATACCTTGAGCGTGGCACGGAGACTGGTGTAGTGCCTGAATATATCCCGGAACTCAGACCCTGGAGAGATGGCAGCATGGGCATTTAAGACGGTTTGCATGACGCGTGCGATAATGTGCTCGGACGAAGTGCATAGTTACCAGTCGGAATTATGCTCAATGAAGCATTCACATATTATGTTCAAGAAGAAACTGCAGATGCTGGAAAATCGAAGGTAGACAAAAGTGCTGGAGAAACTCAGCGGGTGCAGCAGCATCTATGGAGCGAAGGAAATAGGCTGAAACCCATCAGTTTCAGGCCGAAACCCATCAGTCTGAACAAGGGGTTTGGCCCGAAAGTTTGCCTATTTCCTTCACTCCATAGATGCTGCCGCATCCACTGAGTTTCTCCAGCACTTTTGTCTACATTCACATATTATTTCTGCTTCAAATAACTCACAAACTAAACATATTCACCAATCAAGATGATATATCCCACAATGACATGCAGCAAAATTATAAGACAGTATCTCAACTCTTTTTACACATTGCAATTAATGTAATTTCTATTAGTTCTTTCCACTTCCAAACAAAAATGTGGTTGGATTATTCAGCGTATGATCAACCTGTGTCAATAAATCCTGGACCATGGTAACATATATGCTTAACCATGCACACTACAGATTGATGCAAGCATGTTCGCTGTGAAAGACAGAAAATTATCATGACATGGCCTTAGCATGGGTCGTTATTGCTATTGGTACAGAAACACTCCCGCTTCCCACATAATTTATCCATATCAAAATATACAGGTTGCAAGGAAATTTCTAAAGGCATTTTATAATAGCTGTTAAAACCGACTATACCCATCTGACAGGTTAAACATTACACTAACTGACAAAAGATGGCCAAAGTACATAACTGCAGCAAATGTTCTTTTGGTAATATGTTTAAAGGTCAAAACAAATAATAACATTGGGAATTAAAACACATTTGATTGCATTCCGTTATCAAACATAGTCAATGTTCACTCTGAAGACCATGAAGCACAATAGGGTCAGGGAGGGGAGGGGGTGTGAATCAATGCGGGGTGGATAGATGGCGGGGGGGGGGGGGGTTAAGAAGGCAATCGGTGCGGAATGGATGGATTGAGGCAGGTGAATTAGTACGTGTTGGTTGGAGTATGTAAAATTGTGAGGGGAGAGCACGGGGGATGTCAGTGGTGTTGAATGGGGGTGTTCAGTACAGGATGGATGGGGGGGGGTTCAGTACAGGATGGATGGGGGGGGGGTTCAGTACAGGATGGATGGGGGGGGGATCAGTACAGGATGAATGGGGGGGTCCAGTACAGGATGAATGGGGGTAGACAAAAATGCTGGAGTAACTCAGCGGGTGAGGCAGCATCTATGGAGCGAAGGAAATAGGCAACGTTTTGGGTCGAGACCCTTCTTCAGACTGTTCCCCCCATTCTTATTGAATGGGGGGATCAGTACAGGATGAATGGGGGGGTGGGGGTCAGGACAGTGTGGATCGGAGGGTCTGTGCAGGATGAATGGGGATCACTACAGGATGAATGGGGATCACTACAGGATGAATGAGGGGATCAGTACAGGATGAATGGGGGATCAGTAAAAGATGAATAGGAAGATCACTACAGGATGGATGGGGGGATTGGTGCAGGGTAAATGGAGGGTGGGTCAGTACGGGATGAATGGGAGGATCAGTGTAGTATGAATGGGGGGGGAGAAGTGCAGGATGGATGGGAAGGGGGGTCAGTACAGGATGAATTGGGGGACCAATGTAGGATGGATGGGGGGGTGGCAGGAGAATCAATGCGAGGTGGGTAGGGTGATGAATAGATTGGGGGGGAGGGGTAGATTGGGAGGGGAGCACAGGGGATGTCAGTGAGGACTGAATAGAGGAGGGAATGGGGATCAGTGCGGGATGGAGAGGAGGGGTCCCAGGATAAGAGGGGTGGAGGGGGGCGTACAAGAGAGAGGGGGGGAAGGGGCAGAGGAGGTGGGGAGGGAGGAAGGAAGGTCAGCGCTCCTCGGGCAACATCGCCCCGCTGCCTTGGCCGTCCCTGTCCAACGCCAAAGTGCCGCCGCCAAAGGGGGTGGCAGATGGGACTCCTCGCCATCGCCTCCCCTCCTCCACCAGCCAACAGCAAGGTGCGGGGCCGAGCGGTGCAGCTCAAAGATCCTATAGCTGTAGGATCTTTGGTGCAGCTGCTTCAGACGGCGGAAGGAGGCCTCCGTCTCCGTCTCCCCGCCCCCCCTCCCTCTCCCTCCCTCCCTCCTCCCAGCCTCGGCGTGCGAAAGGGGTTGTTTTGAAAGCGCCATTGGCGGATTTGCAGGCAGCTGCCGTTATCAGGGCGATAGCAGCCGCTGCTTGCAAATCCACCAACGGCGCTTTCAAAGCAACCCCTCGCACGCCGAGGCCGGGAGGAGGGGGTAGGGAGGGAGAGAGAGGGAGGCCTCCTTCTGCCGGGTGGGGTGCGGGAGGAGGAGGCGGTGGAGCCGCTGTCGCGGCCGCTGCATCACACTGCTGCCACACGGGGCCCTTCATTCGCTCCGACCCTTCGTCACCCCGCTCCTAGTATCTTTGCCCCGCACAGCCGCTGCCGACACAAAACATCACGTTCCCATTCTCCAGAGATGCTGCCTGACCCGCGGAGTTACTCCAGTTTTTTGTGTCGATCGGTATAAACCAGTATTTGATTGCCACGCCGGGCAAAATGACTCGGTGTTTAGGTTGCCCGGCGGCACTTTGGGTGGTCAATGGCACCCGGGCAACCGCTAATTTCGAGTCCTGCAATGTAAACCGAACTATGGGTGCTACCTGTACAGAGTTTGCGCGTTCTCCCCGTGACCGCGTGGGGTTTCTTTGTGTGCTCCGGTTTCCTCCTACACTCCAAAGACGGACAGATTTGTGGGTTAATTGGCTTTGGTAAGTTGTATAATTGCCCCTAGTTTGTGTAGGTTAGACAAAAATGATGGAGTAACTCAGCAGGTGAGGCAGCATGTATGGAGCGAAGGAATAGGTGACGCTTCGGGTCGAGACCCTTATTCAGACCCGAAGCACCACCTATTCCTTTGCTCCATAGATGCTGCCTCACCTGCTGAGTTACTCTAGCATTTTTGTCTACCTTTGATTTTTCCAGCATCTGCAGTTCTTCCTTAAACATTTAGAGTACCGGGTGATCGCTGGTCACTGTGGGCTCGGTGGGCCGAAGGGTCTGTGTCTGCACTGTATCTAAACTATGAGGTAGTGTCCTGACCTAAAACATCGGCTGTCCATTCCCTTCCCAGATGCTGCCTGGCCCGCTGACTTCCCCAGCTCAATACTGAATGGGTGCCATTACAGATAAAGACAGTAATAATACAGCAAAAAACAGGCCCTTGGTCCACTCGATCGCCTGTTTAAACTACTTGTCTAAATGCCCCATAACACAGTCATTGCAATTGCCTCCACCATCTCCACCAAAGATGTTGTCAAGCTAGAAAGGGTACAGAGAAGATTTACAAGGATGTTGCCAGGTCCAGAGGGTCTGAGCTACAGGGAGAGGTTGAGTAGGCTGGGACTCTATTCCTTGGAGCGCAGGAGGATGAGGGGAGATCTTACGGAGGTGTATAAAATCATGAGAGGAATAGATCGGGCAGATGCACAGAGTCTCTTGCCCAGAGTAGGTGAATCATGGACCAGAGGACATAGGTTCAAGGTGAAGGGGAAAAGATTTAATAGGAATCTGAGGGGTAACGTTTTCACACAAAGGGTGGTGGGTGCATGGAACAAGCTGCCAGAGGAGATAGTTGAGGCTGGGACTATCCCAATGTTGAAGGAACAGTTAGACATGGATTGGACAGGTTTGGAGTGTTATGGACCAAACACTGGCAGGTGGGACGAGTGTAGCTGGGCCATGTTGGCCGGTGTGGGCAAGTTAGGCTGAAGGGCCTGTTTCCACACTATATCACTGAAGCTATGACCTCCCTGGTAGAGTGTTCCAGATATCCGCAATTCTTTTTATCGTAAAATAAAAATGTTCTCCTCAAATTATTTTTAACTCGTGTTATCCCAACCTTAAACTTCTGCATCCACCCAAACCTTGGGGAAAATGATTCTATCTATCTGACCTAATAATTGTATATCCCACTATGGCCCCTAATACTCCAGGGTAAACAGCATAGCCCAATCCAATCTCTCCCATACTCCATCCAGTCACAGCACATGCTTGCATACTGTGGCTCACGGTCCTTCTGCATGTACTGGTCATGTTGTAAAGTTACATCTCAGTGTTTATATGTTGTGCCTTGACCTCTGCAGTCAGGCATGCTACATGCCACCATCACCTCCTTACAAGCCTGCATTGTCCCTGACAGACAACTATGGTGCTGTTTACAGTGAGTGTAATCAGTGTAGAGATTGTAGGGCCAAGATCATCTTGTCTTTCTTCATCAGTCATTCCTACATGGATGTTGAGTTGGCATCTTATATTTCTCTTGGGCAGCTTACAACCTAGCGGTATAATAACTGAAGATTGACAATAGGTGCAGGAGTAGGCCAGCACCACCATTCAATGTGATCATGGCTGATCATCCCCAATCAGTACCCGTTCCTGCTTTTCTCCCCATATCCCCTGACTCTGCTATTTTTAAGAGCCCTATCTAGCTCTCTCTTAAAAGCATCCAGTGAACCTGCCTCCACCGCCCTCTGAGGCAGAGAATTCCACAGACTCACAACTCTCTGTGAGAAAAAGTGTTTCCTCGTCTCCGTTCTAAATGGCTTACTCCTTATTCTTAAACTGTGGCCCCTGGTTCTGGACTCCAACCAACATCGGGAACATGTTTCCTGCCTCTAGCGTGTCCAAGTAACTCAGCGGGACATGTTTCCTGCCTCTAGCGTGCCCGAGTAACTCAGCGGGACAGGCAGCATCTGTGGGGAGAAGCAATGGGTGACGTTTCAGGTCAAGTCTGAAGAAGAGTCTCGACCCGAAACATCACCGTTCCTTTGCTCCAGAGATGCTGCCTGTCCCGCTAAGTTACTCCAGCATTTTGTGTCTATCTTCAGTTTAAACCACCATCTGCAGTTCCTCCTTATAAGGTATGATAATTGATTTCTCTTACTTCAAGTGACCCCTGCATCATCCCCTCTCTCTGTGTCCCTCCCTCATCCTAGTGGTCGTACTAGTGTGACTGTCATCCTGTTGAGTTCCTCTGTTGACTCGTTCTCACCTATCCCACATTTACTTGATTAACAATAATCGTTCCCCAGCCCCGCAAGGCCCGATTTTATCTTCTCCCCAAAATCCACAAGCAGAACTGTCTTGGCAGACCCATAGTTTCTGCTCGTTCATGTCCCACCGAATTAATTTCCACACACCTCCATCCTATCCCCCCCCCCCTGGTCCAATCCCTCCCTACCTATGGCCAAGACACCTCACACACTCTTCGTCTCCTCCATGTCTCAGACCAAGCGCAGGCTCGGCGCTCGTTTCACTGAACACCTCCGCTCAGTCTGCCTTACTCTACCTCATCTCCCGGTTGCTCAGCACTTTAACCCCCCCTCCCATTCCCAATCTGACCTTTCTGTCCTGGGCCTCCTCCATTGCCAGAGTGAAGCCCAGTGCAAATTGGAGGAACAGCACCTCATATTTCGCTTGGGCAGCTTACACCCCAGTGGTGTGAACATTGACTTCTCTAACTTCAAATAGCCCTTGCTTTCCCTCTCTCTCCATCCCCTCCCCCTTCCCAGTTCTCCCACCAGTCTTACTGCCTCCGACTACATTCTATCTCTGTCCCGCCCACTCCCCTGACCAGTCTGAAGAAGGGTCTCGACCCAAAACGTCACCCATTCCTTCTCTCCAGAGACACTGCCTGTCCCACTGAGTTACTCCAGCATTTTGTGCCTGTCTTTGTGCCAATACTTGGTTTAGTTCAGAGATACATCTTGCAAACAGGCCCTTCGTCCCACTGAGTCCAAATTGACCATTAATCCCACCTTCACACGAGTTCTATGTTATCCCACTTTCTCATCCACTCCCTACACACTGAGCAGTTTACAGAGGGCCGATTAACCTTTAAACCCGCATGTCTTTGGGATGTGGGAGGAAACCCACGTGGTCACAGGGAGAACATGCAAACTCCACACAGACAACACCCGGGTCTCTGGTGCTGTATAGAGCCCATTGCTTCTCTCTGACTGGTGAAGTAATTTGTTGATTGTTGTGCAATTTGGCAGGTTGTTGAAGCTTATCAGGCTGGGCTCGGGGCTCTGAGGCTGTCGATGAAAGATGTGAGTTTGGAGAAAGTGGAGAACCTGATGGATGAGATCGAGCAGGTGAGTGGCTTCATGTTCCTCATGCGGTCAGGATCAAGCAGGCCAGGGGAGGTGAGGTGTGAGGAGCACTGGGATGTGATGCTGAGGCTCTATAAGGTGCTGGTCAGGCCACATTTGGAATATTGTGAGCAATTTGGGGCACCATATGTGAGGAAGGATGTGCTGGCTCTGGAGAGGGTCCAGAGGTTTCCAGAATGATCCCAGGAATGAGTAGGTTAACCTAGATTCTTGATTAGTACAGGTGTCAGAGGTTATGGGGAGAAGGCAGGAGAATGGGGTTAGGAGGGAGAGATAGATCAGCCATGATTGAATGGCAGAGTAGCTAAGCCTAGTGGTGAAAGGTTGCCAGTGGGATTGGAGTTACATTGGGACTGGCCTTGATTTTACAGAACAGTGGGTGGGCTCAAGGGGGAGGGGATGGAGAGGAGGAGAAGGGGAGAGGGAGGGAGAGAATAAGAGGGAGGGAGAAAAAAAGGAAGGAGAGAGGGAGGGGGAGGGTGGGAGGGGAAGGAGGGAGAGGGTGAGAGGGAGGCTTCCAAAATGGCTTCTACGTCATCATCTGGTGCTAAAAGCAGGAAGCAGCCGTTCAAACAGCAGTATACAAAGAGATGGCAATGAATGCATAACTTAGAAGAAGGCATGTAACTTGCTAGCAAAGTTATGCATTCTTGTACTCCTACATGGGTATGACCGCACATAAAAAACAAAACATTTTGCAGCAAAATGGTGCCATGTACAAATACTGCTTTCCTCAGCAAAATACTGATTTTCAGTTACTGGAATGCTGAAATGCTCTGACAAAACTTGGCAGCTCTACTCTAATTGGAGAGGGTCCAGCAGCGATTCACCAGGATGTCGGAAAGGCTGGGAATTTTCTTTGCTATGTAGGAGGCTGAGGGGTGACCTTATTGAGGTGTACAAGATAGGATTGGACTTCCCAATGTTGGGCGAGTCCAGAACCAGGGGCCACAGTCTTAGAATAAAGGGGAGGCCATTTAAGACTGAGGTGTGAAAAATCTGTTTCACCCAGAGAGTTGTGAATTTGTGGAATTCCCTGCCGCAGAAGGCAGTGGAGGCCAAATCACTGGATGGATTTAAGAGAGTTAGATAGAGCTCTAGGGGCTAGTGGAATCGAGGGATATGGAGAGAAGGCAGGCACGGGTTATTGATTGGGGACGATCAGCCATGATCACAATGAATGGTGGTACTGGCTCGAAGGGCCGAATGGCCTCTTCCTGCACCTATTTTCTATGTTTCTATAAGGAGCCTGGATAACGTGAACGCTCACAGTCTTTTTCCCAGGGCAGAGGATTGTGAAACTAAAGGGCAGAGGTTAAGGTGAGAGAGGAGGGGTTTGTGTGTGTCATCAGGGGCAACGTTTTCACTCAGTGGATAGTCCGTATCTGTAGTGAGCTGCCATAGGAAGCTGTAGAACAGATACAATGACAGCTTCTAACAGTTGCTGCCTTACTGCCCTTGCCGAGCCACAGACCCGGGTTCGATCCCAACTACGGGGGCTGTCTGTGTGAAGTTTGTACATTCTCCCCAGTGGGTTTTCTCCGAGATCTTTGGTTAGCTCCCACATTCCAAAGACGTGCAGGTTGGCGGGTTAATTGGCTACTAGCTTCCTGCCTCTAGCGTGTGTCGATTGTGTTAATGTGCGGGGGGTCGCTGGTCGGTGCAGACTCGGTGGGCCGAAGAGCCTGTTTCCGCGCTGTATCTCTAAATTAAAAACCAAACAGACGTTTGAACAGATTTATGGACAGGAGAGGTTTGGAAGGTTAGGCCTCAAATGCAGGCAAATGGGACTTGCCCGGTGGTCATGGACAAGGTGGGCCGAAGGGTGCCACTCATACTGCTGCTCCATCCTGTGGCTGGATTTTGATCCTGACCTGTGCCCCAGTCTATGTGGAGTTTGGATGTTCGAGTCACCATGTCATCCCACTGTGACCATGTGGGGCATCTGCTTTCCTTCCTAAAGCTGTGCTGCTGGGTTAGTCAGCCTCTGTGTAGGTGGTGGGGGGGACAGGGGGGGACGGTTAATGGGCTTGTGGGGAAGATAGATCACAGGGCTGCATGGGTGCTGTGATCAACACTACCCCCCAGGGACCTGCCCTCCGCTGCGGTCTGTGTGGATTCTGCAGGATCTCCCTGAAACCTCGTGGGTTTTGTCCAGTGGGCCGGCTTCCTCCCAAATGAGGCAGAGCTGCCAGATGGAAGTTAATCGGCTGCAATAAATTGCCCCAGGTCATAGTCAAAGGGTCATACAGTGTGGAAACAGGCCCTTCGGCCCAACTTGCCCACACCAACTGCTGGTAGAGGTGGACGACAGTAAAATCAGGGAGATTTGGTGGAGGGGGGTTGCTGGGAATCTGAGAGAAAAGTGGGGTGAATGTAAGGGGTGTATCGATGGTTGATGGTGTATCGATGGTGTTTGATGGTGTATCGATTGTGTTTGATGGTGTATCGATGGTGTTTGATGGTGTATCGATTGTGTTTGATGGTGTATCGATTGTGTTTGATGGTGTATCGATGGTGTTTGATGGTGTATCGATGGTGTTTGATGGTGTATCGATTGTGTTTGATGGTGTATCGATGGTTGATGGTGTATCGATTGTGTTTGATGGTGTATCGATGGTGTTTGATGGTGTATCGATGGTGTTTGATGGTGTATCGATGGTGTTTGATGGTGTATCGATGGTGTTTGATGGTGTATCGATGGTGTTTGATGGTGTTTGATGGTGTATCGATGGTGTTTGATGGTGTATCGATGGTGTTTGATGGTGTATCGATGGTGTTTGATGGTGTATCGATGGTGTTTCGATGGTGTTTGATGGTGTATCGATGGTGTTGGATGGTGTATGGATGGTGTATCGATGGTGTTTGATGGTAAACCAGGTGTGATTCAGTCCATGGTGTGTGGAATAGGTTTGAAATTCTGTGCGAGCCAGCACAGAGCCTGCGGGCTGAATCCCTGACGAATGGTCTTGAGCAGAAAGGTCACCCATTCCTTCTCTCCAGAGATGCTGCCTGTCCCGCTGAGTTGCTCCAGCATTTGGTGTCTACAGTGGGCTGGATGGCCATGCTGTATGCTGATGGGTAGTGGCTGTGCTGGGGAGCTAGCGAGGGCATGAGTGGGTGTGGTGTTGCCCACTCGGTGACCAGGCCAGAGGGTGGGCACTGGCCGTGACCCGGGGGTGATAATGGTCGTCTCTCTCTCTCTCTCTCTCTCTCTCGTTGTAGTTCTGTGACACACAGGATGACATCAGGAAGACTCTTGCTGGTGAAAGCTTCGATGTAGCGGGTAAGGTTCTGCTTGTTGACCTGTACATCTGTTGTTTTTACACAGACACATTCTTTCTATTCAACCTCACCCCTCCACAATAATGGTTGAGAAATAACAACCTGCTTGTTCCCATGTGTGACCTTCCTGTGGGTGAGTGTGTTCTTGTTCCCCGTCCGCTCTGAGTGTCGGCTGTGCTTCTAGCTCCACGGGTCCTGGCTCTCGTTTTATATCTTCAACCAACCATGTGGCACGGTGGTGCAGCGGGTAGAGCTGCTGCCTCACGGAGCCGGAGACCAGGGTTCAATCCTAACCTCGGGTGCTATCTGAGTGGTGTTTACACGTTCTCCGTGGGACCGGGTGCTCCAGTTTCCTCCCACATCCCAAAGACCAGCGCAAGTTTATAGATCAATTGGCCATCTGTAAATTGCCCCTGGTGCATAGGGAGTGGATGATAAAGTGGGATAGCACCAGTATGGACAGGTGATCGATGGTCAGTGTGGGCCGAAGGGCCTGCTTCCGTGCTGTATCTCTAAATGAAGTCATGATGCGTAGGAAGGAACTGCAGATGCTGATTTAAACTAAAGACAGACACAAAATGCTGGAGTAACTCAGCGGGACAGGCAGCATCTGGAGAGAAGGTGACATTTCGGGTCGCAAACAGCTAACAATGGCCTGTTTCCTTTGTCATCGTTAATTTTTTGCATATCTTTCATTCATTTGTTCGACATCTCTACATCGTCAAGTCAAGAGAGTTTATTGTCATGTGTCCCAGATGGGACAATGAAATTCTTGCTTTGCTTCACTGTCTGTCTCTCTTTTCCCTTTCCCACAACTCTGTCTGAAGAAGGGTGTCGACATTGTTTTGTGTGTGTATGTGTATGTATATATATGTTTATATATGTGTGTACTTGTGAGTATGTGTGTATATATACACTGAACTTTTTTCTTCTCTCGTTTATTATATTTGTACTATTTTTACATATTCTGTTGTGCTGCAGCAAGTAAGAATTTTATTGTTCTATCTGGGACATATGACAATAAAACACTCTTGACCCGAAACGTCACCCAGTCCTTCTCTCCAGAGATGCTGCCTGTCCCGCTGAGTTACTCCAGCATTAAAGTCATGTTGAGCAGAGATGAGCTGTTTGATCATCTGCTCACTCCCAGATGCCGGAGATTTCAACCCTGCAGCATTTATTTGCTTCCTCCTCCCCACATTGCCTCTCGCCGACCCCTCCCCTTGTCCCACCGTGTCATACCCACAGCGACCCGTCAGGGACGCTGCAAGATCTGAACAAATGCAGCTTTACCGCTTCAACTCCGACCCAATCTCATGTGACTTCAACAACGCTCTGCGAGCCTGTGGTGGAAACCTCCGAACACTTCCTCGAATCTGGGGTTCAAAAATGTTGCTCTGCCGCTTGGACATGTGGGCTGGTGTGGGCAAGTTGGGCCTAGGGCCTGTTTCCACACTGTATGACTCTGACTATGCTGAGCAGAGCAAATGGAGCCGTTCCCAATCACTTGCGCCTCTCTGCATGGTGGATGGCGATGGCTCTGCAGCTCTGTACAGTGTGGGTCCTCTGCTCATGTGTTGTCTTTCTTGCTGAGGCAGGTGGAGCTGACGTGAGTGATTTGGAGGCTGAGCTGGATGCTCTTCTGCAGGAGGAGCCGCAGCTCCCAGATGTGCCGGCCGATACAGGACCTGCTGCTTCCCTCAGTGAGGACAACCAGCTGCTCGCCGAGCTTAGCAAGCTCAGCCTGACTGACCAAGGTGACCTTCAGCTCTGGGGTGGGGGGCTGGAGGCAGGAGGGTGGGTGGGCTAGAGGGGGGGGGCATGGGCAGGAGGCGTGGCCAGGGGCGGGGGGTCAGCTTGGAGGCGGGGGGTGGGGGCTGGAGGAGGGGGTCTGCTTGAAGGCGGGGGTGGGGGGGAGGGGGCTATGAGCACGAGGGGAGCAGCTAGGAGGCAGGAGGGGGGCAGCTAAAGAACAGTGAGAACAGGCAGGTAAAGGCAGGGGCTGCCAAAGACGGGGAGCTAAAGGCTTGGGGCAGCTTAAGGCAGGGACCAGTGTTGGCTCGCACTCTTCCTTGCCAACTTACACCATTTGCTATATTTAAGAGGGAGTTAGATGTGGCCCTTGTGGCTAAAGGGATCAGGGGGTATGGAGAGAAGGCAGGTACAGGATACTGAGTTGGATGATCAGCCATGATCATATTGAATGGCGGTGCAGGCTCGAAGGGCCGAATGGCCTACTCCTGCACCTATTTTCTATGTTTCTATGTTCACCTGCCTCAGGTAACCTCCCAGACGTTCAAGTCGGGCTAGACGGCACAGTTGATTTGAATTGATCCTCATTTCCCTGTCTCTATACTGTCCCTTTTCCCGTGGTCTTTACACTCTCCCTCCACCTCTCCACAACTTGGTGTTGAACTCTCTGTGGCCGCTGCTCCTGTCCCCTCTGTGGGGGGGGGGGGGGGGTCCCCTTTCTAACGCTGGTGCTTTAAAGCTGGAAGCACACTCCCAGTGCGCCACATGACCTGCCGCACAGCTGGATGGTGCAGCGTATTCCAGATGTGGTTGCAGCTGGTCTTCATCGTGCTGGCCGGTGAGCGACCGGCGAGGGGTTTGGCCGGAGACGCTGTGGTTTACAAGTTACCGCCTGCGCTGAGGAAAGGCCACACCGCAGCCTGCCGTTCCTGCAGTGCTGGACCTGCGAGAATCGCTACACCCTTAGCTTCAGTGTTCTGGTAGCAGCGGGGAATGCGGTCGTACCTCCTTTAGAAACATAGAAAATACGTGCGGGAGTAGGCCATTCTGTCCTTCATTGGAGCCAGCATCGCCATTAAATATGATCATGGCTGATCATCCAAAATCAGTATCCTGTTCCTGCTTTGTCCCCATCCTTAGATTCCTTCCCAGCTTTAGTGCCTTGTGCCCTGCGGGAGAGGGTAAAAGAAGGAAGTGGTCCTTGATTCTGATGGCAGCTTTCCCGAGGCAGCGTGAAGTGTGGATGGAGGGGTGGGGTGGGGTGAGGCTGGTCTGTGTGGTGGACTGTGCCACATTCACTCATCTCTGCACTTCTGCGGGACGGGTGTGATGGCGACCTGGTAGAATGTTTCTGGGGGGCCGTCGCGGAGCAAGGTGGGACGCAGCAGTACACCTCTTGCTGAATTTAAAACTACGAATTACAAAATGAAGTAACAGTTTCACCAAAGATAGACAGAGAGTGCTGGAGTAACTCAGCGGGCCAGGCAGCATCTCTGGAGAAAAGGAATAGGTGACGTTACGGGTCGAGACCCTTCCTCAGTCTGAGAGTCAGGGGAGAGGGTATCTAGAAACATGAAATGATACAAAGAACAAAAGAATGATCATGGAAAGGTGGAGCCCACAATGGTCCATTGTTGGCTGTGGAAGAGGTGATAACCAAAGATCCTATAGCGAGCAAGATAGATCACTCGACGATAAAGACGTAGTACAGATTCATGGGTAATTTTCGGCCCCATTTCCGTAATCTGCTTCGGTCTCTGCACCAAAGATCCCATAGCGGAGCAAAGATAACTAGTGCGGAGACGGAAGCCGGTTACGGAAACATCCTCGTAAAAATAAAAGTTCTTTGGTAAAAATCTTCTCCTCTTTTTCAGAATTATAATTTATTAACACAAACTGTTCCCCCGCAACGTTGATTACACTGCGGGTCGGGTCGGGTCCGGTTACTGAAATGGATGAAAATAAAGACCAACATTCCGCTCCGTTGTGTACTACACGTCAGCCCATTGCATTTAGAAGGAGTGGTCTATCTTGCTCTGCTATAGGATCGTTGGTGATAACGAGGGGATAGGAACAGTGAAACTGGTGGGACGACTAGGGTGGGTTGGCTAGACGTGGTCTCACCACATCTCCTGGCATTGTCTTTACACTATTGGGCTTGTTGAACTTGTTGCCTTTGTTTTCAGGTCCCATTGTTGAAAGCAGGAAGCCTGCGGCCTCTCTGGAACTTGCACAATGACCTCCGCTGCAGATCCTGGGAGTAGCTGGCTCCCATGGTGGCATGCCTCATCTGGACAGCGGTGTGTTGGTGAGAAGATGCACATGGTCAATAGTAGTCTGTACTGGAGGACTCTTTTACAATCTTTCCCTTATGCTCTCGGGTCTGGGACAAGGGTAAGATATTCCCCCGCCCAAGTAAAGCATCACGAGGCATTTAGAAGAGAACTCTCTGGGTCAGGAACGTTCAGTCATTGAGACCGCTTCCACACTGACCACTATTGAGCCAGCGCGAGTAGACATGGGCAACAGGCCAACGCTGTGACTGGACTGTGTTGACGGAGGTGGGTAAGGAGCTTGTTGCCATGACATTACTGCAGATTGCAGTGATCTGTGACTACAGTGCACACTCTGAGTCCCCACTGCTGCTAAACGGCAGCTGGGGAACATTGAGGCAAGGAAATCAGTGGTGAAATAGTGAGCTGCCCTTGTATCTCCCTGTGGCAGCTGAAGAGCCCGGGTCCACAGGAAGTCATCACCACGTGACCACTCATAACACACCACACCTGCCCCAGTTACTCAGACCAGTTTGGTCTGTTCATTTTTCACATTTCAAGTGCTGTTCAACGGCCAACTGGCTGCCTGCGGGAGGTTGATGGTGATGTGACTGAGGAGACTGTCGGTGGCCCAGGAACGGTGTAAGAGCCGGTGTGCGGGGAGGTGTAAAGGGAGAGAGCTGTCGGCTTGCTGCTGTCCTGGGTTCACCGACGGTCTTGTCCTGGATGTAAGTACTCTAGGTCTAACCCACCCTGTCCTGGGTGTGAGGGATTAGCCTGGGTCTAACCCACACTGTCCCGGGTGTGATTAGTCTGGGTCTAACCCACACTGTCCCGGGTGTGAGGGATTAGTCTGGGTCTAACCCACACTGTCCCGGTGTGTGATTAGTCTGGGTCTAACCCACACTGTCCCGGGTGTGATTAGTCTGGGTCTAACCCACACTGTCCCGAGTGTGATTAGTCTGGGTCTAACCCACACTGTCCCGGGTGTAAGTACTCTAGGTCTAACCCACCCTGTCCCGGGTGCGATTAGTCTGGGTCTAACCCACACTGTCCCGGGTGTGATTAGTCTGGGTCTAACCCACACTGTCCCGGGTGTAAGTACTCTAGGTCTAACCCACCCTGTCCCGGGTGCGATTAGTCTGGGTCTAACCCACACTGTCCCGGGTGTGATTAGTCTGGCTCTACCACACGCGGTCCTGGGTAATTCCTATCATTGTCTACCCCACCTCCAGCTGACTCGAGCTGCAACGGTGAAGCTGCATTTTGGTCAAACCCTTCCCTGATGTTCAGTCTGCCTTGTCTTGTGGGAGTGAGTGGCTGTGTGATGTGTGAGGAGAAGCGGGTGGGTGTGTGTCCAGGCACCACAGGGGTGGGTGTGTGTCCAGGTACCACAGGGGTGGGTGTGTGTCCAGGTACCACAGGGGTGGGTGTCCAGGCACCACAGGGGTGGGTGAGTGTCCAGGCACCACGGGGTGGGTGAGTGTCCAGCAAGCACCACAGAGGTGGGTGTGTGTCCAGGCACCACGGGTGGGTGTGTGTCCAGGCACCACAAGGGTGGGTGTGTGTCCAGGCACCACAGGGGTGGGTGTGTCCAGGCACCACAGGGGTGGGTGTGTGTCCAGGCACCACAGGGGTGGGTGTGTGTCCAGGCACCACAGGGGTGGGTGTGTGTCCAGGCATTGCAGGAATCAAACAGCCGCGGTAATGCACACTCTCTGCTGCTCCAGCTATGCTCCTATCCTGCAAATTGTACAAAGTCTTGTGGTAAATCCTGTTGTAAATGTATGTTTTGGATAACTATGAGATAAATGTCGGCAGTGTAGAATATACTGAAACCATTTTTGCCTGTTTAAAATAAAAAGATAAAGGGCTATGGTTTCAAACTTGATTGAGCGTTTTGAGGAAGTGACAAAGATGAGTGATGAGGGGAGGGAAGTGGATGTTTCCCCTTAATCCCCATTTTGTGAATAAACCAAGGTACAAGCTCACATTAATTTCAACAGCAGGAGAAAACAAAAGCAGGGATGTAATGCTGAGGCACTGGTCAGGTTGCATTTGGAATATTAGGAGCAGTTTTGGGCACCATATCTGAGGAAGGATGTGCTGGCTCTGGAGAGGGTCCAGAGGAGGTTTACAAGAAAGATCCCAGGAATGAGTGGGTTACATATGATGAGCGTTTGACAGCACTGGGCCTGTACTCGCTGGAGTTTAGGACCTCATTGAAACGTACAGAATAGTGAAAGGCTTGGATAGAGTGGATGTGTAGAGGATGTTTCCACTAGTGGGAGAGTCTAGGACCGGAGGTCACAGCCTCAGAATAAAAGGACGTGCTTTTAGAGGAGATGAGGAGGAATTTATTTAGGCAGAAGGTGGTGAATCTGTGGAATTCATTGTTGCAGATGGCAGTGGAGGCCAAGCCAATGGATATGTTCAAGGCAGAGATCGGCAGATTCTTGATTAGTACAGGTGTCGGGTTATGGGAGAAGGCAGGAGAATGGGGTTGAGGGGGAAGAGAGATCTGCCATGACTGTTGGAATAAACTTGATGGGCCGAATGGCCTAATTCCACTTCTACAACGTAGACCAGTGTCCAGCACAGAGGCTGGACTTGCTGAGTGGGTTAACAATGGCACTGGGTGATGGAAAAAATGTGTGATTCTTAGAAGAGTCGTGTTTAATTACCAACTTCTCTGGGAAGTGTTCAAGTGGAATGTTCCAGACTAAAGTGTAAAATTGGAATCCTCTCTCCACATGTAACTCATCCTTTCAAGGAAGTGTTCATCTTGGATGATTTGACCACTTCAAGAAACTAACTATTGGTGAAAGGCTGAGGGTGTTGCAGGTACAAAGTTCTCTGAAGATGGGGGTTCAGGGTGGGAAGAAGGTGTTCGACACTCTTGCCTTCCTCAGGCGGGATAGTACGTACAGGAATATAATGTTACACCTGTAGAAAATGCAGGTAAGACCACAAGGAGTTGTTGGTAAGGCCACATTTGCAATACTGGTTTAAACTGGTTCTCTGGATGCTTTCAAGAGAGAGCTACATAGGGCTCTTAAAGATAGCGGAGTCAGGGGATATGGGGAGAAGGCAGGAACGGGGTACTGATTGGGGATGATCAGCCATGATCACATTGAATGGCGGTGCTGGCTCGAAGGGCCAAATGGCCTACACCTGCACCTATTGTCTATAAATCGGTAGACACAAAATGCTGGAGTAACTCAATGGGACAGGCAGATTCTCTGGAGAGAAGGAATGGGCGACGTTTCGGGTCGAGACCCTTCTTCAGACTGATGTCAGGGGAGTGGGCGGGACAGAGATAGAACAGACAGTAGGACTGGTGGGAAAACTGGGGAGGGGATGAAGAGAGGGAAAGCGAGGGCTATTTAAAGTTAGAGAAGTCAATGTTCATACCACTGGGGTGTGAGCTACCCAAGCGAAATATGAGGCGCTGGGTCTCACTCTGACAATGGAGGCGGCCCAGGACAGAAAGGTCAGATTGGGAATGGGAGGGGTGGGGGGGGGGGGTGGGGTTAAAGCGCTGAGCAACCGGGAGATCAGGTAGGTTTAGGCGGACTGAGCGAAGGTGTTGAGCGAAATGATCGCCAATCCTGCGCTTGGTCTCGCCGATATATAGGAGTATATACTGGAGAAACGCGACGGGTCGGACAGCATCCGTGGAGGGAAATGAAGAGATGTTGTGTTTGCTGGGACTTCATGAAGAAGAGCAGTGATAGAGGGGATACAGGGGAGGCCACCAGACTGAGTCGTGGGATGGAGGTAGAGTCGCTACCTCACAGCGCCAGAGACCCGGGTTCCATCCTGACTACGGGTGCTGTCTGTACGGATTCCCTATGTTCTCGCCGTGACCTGTGTGGGTTTCTCTGGGTGCTCCGGTTTCCTCCCACATTACAAAGACGTACAGGTTTGTAGGTTAATTGGCTTGGTATAATTGTAAACTGTCCCTCGTGTGTGTGGAATAGCGTTAATGTGCAGTGATCGCTGGTCGGCGTGGATGGTGGGCCGAATTGCCTGTTTCTGCGCTGTATCTCTATACTAAAGTAAACATCCACCATCCTGAGAAAAGTGACTGTGATTCTGCACCTCATAGTCGTTTTACTTTAGTTTAGAGATACAGCTCCTTTGATTCACCGAGTCCGCGCCGACCAGCGACCCCCACACACCAGTACTATCCCAAACGATGTACAATGTTTACCGAAGATAATTAACCTACAAACCTGCACGTCTTTGAAGTGTCTGAGGAACCCGGATAAACCCCGCGCAGTCACGGGGAGAATGTACCAACTCCATACAGACAGCACCCGTAGTCAGGATCGAACCCGGGTCTCTGACGCTGTAAGACAGCAACTCTCCAGCTGTGCCACCATGCCGCCCACCTCTGTGGTTGATGAGTGGCTGTTTTGTTCAGGACAGAGATCCAGAGACATTTGGATATTAATGAATCACAAGATATGAGCTAAGAACCGGAAACCTTCAGGAGAAGGATCTCATTGGATGGCAGAGTGGGCAAGGACTTGAACGTAGTGTAGCAATGTTACAACATTTTGAGATTTTAAAAATCAAGTCTGCAATTTATCCCATCAGATAAAGCATAAAAAGAAGTTTAATTTGACACCTAATTCACTTTCATATCTTCAGTATTAAAAAAGTTATGGCCATTTTCATAATCGGAAATTAGCATCTTGTTCCCTATTGCTTTTCCATTGACTTAACACAAAAGCTGTGATCGAGGACAGTCAAAAGCCCATAACTTTCTTAAAAATTAAGAGAACTTAATGACATTTTCAGTTATTATAGATTGAAGCATTCTGAAACAAATATGAAACAATCTTACTTGGATGACCTGAAATTAAAGCATATAAATAGTTAGTTACCCAATTGTAGCTAATTACAAAATTCAATTACTAGATCTAAATATCCATTTCTTAAGAAAAAGTTAACATTTTTAAAAAGCCTAAGTGTCCAAATAACATTCACACAAGAATTCACAATATAACATTATTTTTAAATCTCATTGTCATTAATTTATAGGCCAATTGGAAGGAATTTAGTGTTTAATTCCTGTAAATTAATGGGCATTTAAATCATCTTGCGAGTGGTTTTTGTGGAACACGCTGGTTTGGAACGTTGCGGTTGCAGTGAATGAAACCCCAATATCGGCAGGAAAAATACTGCAGGTGGTATATTTAAATAATCACATTTTCGCAACTTGAAATTTTTATTAAAGGCATCCTAAGAAGCAACTTTATATGAAAAAATAAACGGCGTACCTTGCCTTGTCCCGTGCGTGAAATCCGTCCCGTTGACGGCATTTGAAGATGATTTTAATTTTACTCCAACAATTACATTATAAAGCGCTAATTTTAATAAACTTAATAAAACGACAGTCGAAGCGATTTTTCTTTAGCAGCTAATTAATTGACAGACATCGATTTGAATAGGCTGCCGAAATATCGCATTTTAAATCCGCCCCCCTCTCAAAGGCGCCAATGTTGCGCACACGGGCCGTGACAGAACTGCAGCGTTGCTGAAGGTAAGTTTTGTAACATACCTATAGTAGTGCGCTGGCTCTTTATGTTTGAAGATTCATTGTCAGTAATATTCTCAAAGTGGCGATGGGGCAGACACGATCTTTGGTAGGTTCTCACAAGCAGGAAGAGAACAGTACTGCACAGGTACAGGCTCTTCGGCCCACTATATCTGTGCTGAGCATGTTACCAAGTTAAATGAATCTGCCTGCATGTGGTCCATATTCATGCATTCCCTGCATGTCCATGTGCGGATCTAAAAGCCTCTTGAATGCCATTATCGTATCTACCTTCACCACCATTCCACAGCGTGGTCTAGGTACCCACCATCTTCACTGTGACAATAAAGTATTCCATCCCCAGCCTCGGCACGAGGTTTCGCGGGCATTGGGGCTCTTGCGGGGAATTGTGTCTCACACCGAGCGAACGACCGGGCGGGCTGTGGCCGCGTTTGGCTCGGTACATGGGGTCACCGCTGGGCCGGGAGCACGGGGCCACACGGCGGCAGCGACAGGCCCTCACGACAGAGAAACAAGAACACGTTCAAGGATAGAAAACTCAACAAAAACATAAACAGAAAAGGTCCACATCACTGAAGGATCATTCCCTGTATTTTAAAATTTTAAAACATCATTGTTGCAAATGATTAAACTGATATTATCAGTTTAATCATTTGCAACAATGATGTTTTTAAATTTTAAAATCAGTGATAACAGGATGAAACACATTCGAACTAATAAACATGGTGAGAGATCTGTCTCGGGCGTAGCGGTAGAGTTGCTGCCTTCAGGGCCTGTCCCACTTGGAGATTTTGCCAGCGTCATATCACTGTTGCCAAAAGATTTTGGACATTTCAAAATCCAGCGGTGACAAAAAAAATGTTGCGACACTTGAAAAAACACCGCGCGTCATACATCATCAGCCTAGTCATACGTCCTCACCGCCACGTATTTGTCGGTCAGTCAATGATGCCGGCAGTCGCCGGAAAATAAATCGCCAAGTGGGACAGGCCATTTACAGCGCCAGAGACCTGGGTTTGATCCGTACCGTCTGTACGGAGTTTATACGTTCTCCCTGGGTTTGCTCTGGTTTCCTCACACATTCCAAAGACGTGCAATTGTGTAGGCTTCTATAATTGTCCCTAGTGTGTGTAGGATGGTGCTAGTCTATCGGGGGGTTGCACGTAAGGTCATCAGGTCAAAGGGCGTGACGCACGGAGTAGCTCAATCTTTCTGGAGTACATGGCTGCTTCCGGCATACACTAGTAACATACGAAACATGTACGTTCTTACCTGATAGAAACCGGCAAAATGGTCCATTTTTGCGCTGTAAAATATTGTGGAAATAGAGGTAACCGTCAAGATCACTGCTGCTCACTGACTTGCGAATGAGCAGCGTGCCGGCGGATTGAGGGCAAGTCCCGGCCCGGGGCTGGAGTCACCCTCCAGTCTGAACCCGAGCACCAAGGTGCAAGCGGCCGAAGGAGGGGATTCCTCGGGACAGCCCCCACTCTCCCCCCCGGGTTCAGCGCTGCACCAGCACCCGGCCGCCCTCCGCCCCGTCTCCCCGTCTCCCCCTGTGCAGCCGCACTGTGACGGGCTGTGGGTCGGCAGCGCCGGGTGGAGCGGGGAACCCGGCAACGTCCCCGTCAGCTGCACCAGAGTTGGGGACAGTCTGGTCCCTCCGCCCACCCAGAGTCACTGGCCGCGCTGCACCAGCACTGGACCCCGACCCCCACACGGGGTGATTCCCCTCCCCCCTCGGGTGCCGAGCGTTTCAGCCGCCAAACACCGGCCGCGGGGACAGACGGCCCGGGGTCCGCGAATGTGGAACAAT
>CM075991.1:650149-699635 GCA_038087875.1 Malacoraja senta
AATGTGACCTATTCCCTTTTCTCCAGAGATGTAGTCTGACCCGCTGAGTTACTCCAGATTTTTGTGTCTAGCTCGATTGTAAACATGTATAGTCTTTCTGCTGACTGGATGGCACGCAACTAAAAAACGTTTCATTGCATCTCGGTGCACGTGACCATAAACTGAACTAAACTATTGGATGATAGTAGATCCTCCTCCAGGAACAGCGCACAAAGAATTGCCACGCTCTGGAGCCATTTAATCTTATAGTTGATGTGCGGGTCAAGTCCACAAGTATATACATTGAATCCATAGGTTTTAGTTTGCAGGTCTGTAATGCTAATGACTGTGGATGCTTATCTTTAATTTCCACGAAGGCTTGGCTGAATGAGAAGTTTTCTCCCGACCTTCTGGAATGTAAATCTGAAATTGTCGAATGTGTCATGGAACAGCTGGATCATATGGTAACTAAACAGTTATTCATTTGGCATAGGATGGCCAGCGAAAGATGCCCAGTTTTCAGTGTGGTTAAAATGGCCCTTCCATCCTTAGAGTCCATCTAATCTGGGAGGAAGAAATCTGTGTGGTCACAGGTTGAGCAGGCAACTCTGCAAGGGTGGCACAGCGGTAGAGTTGCTGCCTTACAGCACCAGAGACCCGGGATCAATGCTGACTACAGGTGTGGTCCGTACGGAGTTTGTATCTTCTCCCGGTGACCCTGTGGGTTTTCTCCAGGTGCACCAGTTTCCGCCCACATTCCACAGACATGCGCGTTTGTAGATTAGTTGGTTTCTGTAAAGGGTAAATTGTCCCCAGTGTGTACGGGGTGATCGCCGGTCAGCGCATACTCAGTGGGCCGAAGGGCCTGTTTCCACGCTTTATCCCCACAAGGGTTGCAGCAGAGGTTAAGATTAAACCCAGGGTGCTGGAGCTGTGAGGCAGTGGCACCACCGGGTGCATGACAGAATTATATATACATTTTTTTAAATCAATGCCATTGTGTTGATGATCTGCTCTCTCCGGAGGGTCCCCTCTCTAGCGTGGGATGGTTCGGGTAATGCCCTCACTGTTTATGTCCACTGTCGACCAGCTACTGTACGTGGGGCCCGCACCCACTGGACGTTACCCCGTCCAAACTCCCACTCACTGGCACCAAGCAAACGTGAAGAATGATTCTTCTGATGGACCAGATGATTTGCTGTGAAATAGAGGCTTGTATTAACACAGTGCTTTTGTAACTGCATCGTAAAGCACATAGAGTCATAGAGTGATACAGTGTTGAAACAGGCCCTTCGGCCCAACTTGCCCACACCGGCAAACATATCCCAGCTACACTAGTCCCACTGCCTGCGCACGGCCCATATCCCTCCAAACCTGTCCTATCTATGTACCTGTTTAACTGTTTCTTAAACGTTGGGTTAGTCCCAGCCTAACTACCTCCTCTGGCAGCTTGTTACCTTCACCCACCACCCTCTGTCTTTTCCCTTCACCTTATTTTAAAGCATTGTAGGAATGCTTGCAAATAGTGAGCTCAAAATGGATCAATGTGATATTAAACAGTTGAACTGTTTTGGTGATGTTGTTGAAGGATAAATATTGATTGGGACTGGTGTAACTCCACTCCATTGTGAGATAATGGATCCATACTCCATTTCTAGTATTTAAAGGCCTATCTATCCCCTTTTGCGACATTTGAGGAAACCCTGCGTCAATACGACGTCACGCTGCGACTTTTTCGGTCACCTGATACGTCAGTCAATGATGCCGACAGTCGCCGAAAAAATTGCCACGTGGGACAGGCCCTTAAACTCCCTGGAGGAACATTCCTGTCTGGGCTATTGATGGCCAGTACCCTTTGGTTCATGCATTTTTCTCCTCCTTTTTAGTGTAACTCATTTATTTTATGCAGACATAAGTATCTGTGGGAATAACGATGTATGAATTGCTTTTTGTAATAATGTGGGTTTACAGGAAAAGAACTTGCAGCGGGCCAAGAAAGGAGACCTGAAAATCACCGTTCACAGGATGGAAATGGAGAGGATTCGTTACGTCCTCAGCAGCTATTTAAGGTCCCGGTTACGAAAGGTATGCTGTTAATGCCTTTATTCCGGAGCAGAAAATGTGTTGATGTTGAGAGGGGAATGGAGGGATTAGTGCAAAATACTACAGCTTTTTTAGTTTGTCAAATTGGACTTGTGTGTGGCCATTTTATTCTGCAAATTAAATTCTCAAAGAAAAGCATTACATATTCTTGAAAAGCACTAAACAAGTTAAATAAGTCTATAATTCAGGCATTTTATTTTTGACTATTTGTAAAGAAATTGCACCTTTGGAGCAAAAATACTGTTCATCCTCAATTTCCAGATAGAGAAGTTTTTTCCTCACATTCTGGAGAAGGAGAGGTCCCGTCCGGAGACAGAGCCTTCGTTTTTATCTGCACAAGAGGTTGCTTTTGCGAAAGAGTGAGTACTGTAAAGATGCACTGTTTCCATTGCAAGGAAGAGTAAATCAGACAGTGTCAATAAATGCTAATCCCTCAGTTTAAAATTTCTCTGAACTCTGTGGAAAGCCAGCGATCCAGCAGGACATTTTGAGAACGATTTTCATCTGGAATGGTGAGAAAGTTGACCTCATCACCACAGATGGTGGGTGTCTGTGAATCATATAACTGGCCGTTTAACTCGAGGAGACGTCATAAGCTTCAGTGAAGCCAGAATGGCCATTTCTGAAAAGAACACGTGCTGGAGAAACTCAGCAGGTCAGACAGCATATCTGGAGAACATGAATTGTATTATTATAGACAATAGGTGCAGGAGTAGGCCATTCGGCCCTTCGAGCCAGCATCGCCATTCAATGTGATCATGGCTGATCATCCACAATCAGTACCCCATTCCTGCCTTCTCCCCATATCCCCTATCTTTAAGAGCCCTATCTAGCTCTCTCTTGACAGTATCCAGGGAACCGGCCTTCACCGCCCTCTGAGGCTGAGAATTCCACAGACTCTGACCTATTCTGACCTATTTTGCAAGTGCAAGATCTTGCTGATTGTGATAGTCTGAAAGTTTCAGTGTGCTTGCCCAGTCTATATCATTAACACACACGTTGATGTGTCCTGTTGCCATATGTGTTCCTGGGCCTTTGTCCAGAAGCTGGGAACTTGCTGAGAAGCAACTGTTTCCAACAGTATTTTGGGAACTGGGATGAAAAGACCACGGATGTGATGTTTGGGGCAGAAGGTGTAGAACCTTGCGCCTGAACTTGGACTAGATTGCTGGTTTGCTCCGGAAGTTCAAATGCCTCAAGTAACTAGTTGCTTGTGGCGCTCATTGCTGTTGATTCCATCTCGCTGCATTGCTCAATGCTTTGCCTCCTAGATACGCATCAAACTGTGAATCTCACCTGAAGAACCTGGCCCTGAAACGCATGCCTCCCAATCTGCAAGCACTGGACGTGATAAAGGCTGGTGAGTGGTCTTCTGTTGAGCCAGGTTAATGAGCATGGTGGGCCTGATGTGGTGAAGTGTGGTTACCAATGCAAGGCCTATTGTGGGTCAGGCAGCCGAATTTAGTCTGGATCAGTGCACGATTATGCCGCGATTATTACAGGGCCATATTGTAACTGACATTTACTGAGGTAATACGGGTCGAGCTAAGCAGAACAAGGTGCTATCACCATGATGGGGTTATACTGCAGGCCTCCCTTTAGCCAGCAGGAGATATAATAACAGATCGATGTGTTGAAAGATAATGGAAAGATTGTTGTACAAATCCACCCTTGGTTCCAGAGTCTTTTTGCCGGACCAACAGAGGTCATGGCCTCCAAGTTGAATCCAACGGTGCCAGAACCGTTTGCCTGGGCCACCAAGGGACCAAGATAACAGCCCGCAAAGTCCAGCCGTAGAAATCGGCTATGGGAACGGATCTGCTGGTTTTGTCCGGGCTATGGGAACGGATCTGCCAGGGAGAAAATTAGAGCCGCCGACCGGCCTCGGAACGAAATTATGGGAACAGTACTGCCAGTTTTGGCCGGGCCGGACTTCCAGAACCCTGGCCACAGGGGACAGATTCGACCCGCTGATCGAATTTCCATGATGGACGTTCCAATGGGGTTGAGATCAGCCGCCTTACCCAGACAAACACCGCATTTTCGGGGGGACATCCAAGGGTATTCCAAGCGTGCTCTCGTAATTGTGTCCGGATCAAAGAGGGGGCAGACCACCTGTTGCAGGAAAATCTGCGGTGGACCTTCAGTGGGTGGCTTTAACTTCCCCTATATTGGTCGAGACTTCCTTACTGCACACGGTTTAGGGGCAGAATTTGTTAGAGGGTCCAGGAGAGTTTCTTCAAATAGTCCAACCAGGTAGGGGCCTTAATAAACCTCGTGTTGGGAAACAAGCCTGGCCAAGGGATCGCAGTTTCAGTGGGGGAGCATTTTGAGAACAGTGATCGCAACTCTTTAAGTTTAAGAAAGAACTGCAGATGCTGGAAAAATCGCAGGTAGACCAAAATGCTGGAGAAACTCAGCGGGTGAGGCAGCATCTATGGAGCGAAGAAGGGTCTCGACCCGAAACGTCGCCTATTCCTTCGCTCTATAGATGCTGCCTCACCCGCCGAGTTTCTCCAGCAACTCTTTAAGTGTTAAGATAGTAAAATATTGTCGTGGAAAGTGCTGAATTGGGGGAAGTCAATTTACATTATTATTGGGCAGGAGCTAGGAAGAGGCTGGAAAAGTGGGAGCAGCCCAGTGGGTATGTCCACATCTGACATGTGGAAATTGTTTGAAGACCAGCATGTACCAGGGAGATAGGATGGCAGGGTTTGAGAACCTTGGATGGTGAGAGATGTGGCTAATGCAGTCACAAAGATAAAGGAGCATAGGTTTAGCTGAATCAGACAAGGATTTTTCAGGAATCCAAACAGGGCAGGAAACAACTTAAGCAGGTAATCAATAGGGCCATAAAAGGGTCATGAAATGTTCTTGGCAAATGGGATTGCGGAAAATTGAAATGCATTGTAGACATAGAGTGATACAGTGTGGAAACAGGCCCTTCGGCCCAACTTGCCCACACCGGCCAACATGTCCCAGCTACATTAGTCCCACCGTATCCCTCCAAATCCATGTATTGTCTAACTGTTTCTTAAATGTTTGGATAGTCCCTGCCTCAACTACCTCCTCTGGCAGCTTGTTCCATACACCCACCACCCTTTGTGTGAAAAAGGTACCCCTCAGATTCCTATTAAATCTTTTCCCCTTCACCTTAAACCTATGTCCTCGTCTTCGATTCTCCTCCTCTGGGCAAGAGATTCTGCATCTACCTGATCTATTCCTCTCCTGATTTTATACACATCTATATAAAATCACCTCTCATCCTCCTGCGCCTCAAGGAATAGAATCCCAGCCTACTCAACCTCTCCCTACAGTTCAGACCCTCTAGTCCTGGCAACATCCTCATAAATCTTCTCTGAACCCTTTCCAGCTTGACAGCATATTTTCTAGCTCATGGTGCCCAGAACTGAACAGAATACTCGAAATGCGGCCTCACCAACATCTTATACCACAGCAAGGTAAACACAAAATGCTGAAGTAACGTAGACAGGCAGCATCTCTGGAGAGAAGGAATGGGTGATGTTTCGGGTCGAAACCCTTCTTCAGACTGCAACATGCCCTCCCAACTTCTATACTCAATACTCTGGCTGATGAAGGCCAATGTGCCAAAAGCCTTTTTGACCACCTTATCTACCTGCAGCTCCACCTTCGAGGAACCATGCACCTGTATTCCTAGATCACTCTGCTCGACAACACTCCCCAAAGCCCTACCATTCAATGTGTCGGTCCTGCCCATGTTAGACTTCCCAAAGTGCAACATCTCAAGTTTCTCTGTATTAAATTCCATCAACCATTCCTCAGCCCACCTGGCCGATCGATCAAAATCCTTCTGCAATTTTCCACAACCATCTTCCCTGTGCAAAACCACCTGCTTTTGTATCATATATTAAGAACTAGAGGGTAAGGAAGGAGAGGATAGGACCACTCAATGACAAAGGTGGTAGTTTGTGCCTGGGGTAGAGGAAGTGGGTGGGGTATAAAACAAGTACTTTACATCGGTATTCACCAAGGAAAAGGACATGGAGGATAGTCAGACAATTGTGGGGTATGCTTGCCTATGGCATGTTCAGGTCAAGGAAGTAGCGTGAAGTCTATTGAAGAATGTTCAAGTTGCCAAGTCCCCAGGGCGTGACGTGATCATGTTATTGAGACCAGGTGAGGTCCCAGAGGACTGGAGGGTAGCCAATGTTTCTTTAAGAGGAGGAATGGAGGTAATCCAGCAAATTCCAGGTAGACAAACCTCCAGTCAGTGATAGAGAAGCTATTGGAGAGGATTCTCAGGGATAGGATTTACTTGCATTTGGGAAAAGCAGGAGCTTATTCGGGATAGTTAGCACGGTTTTATGCAGGGCAGCTCGTGTCTCAGGAATTTCATTGAGCTCTTTGTGGTGATTATAGAATGATTATGGGTAGGGCAGTGGATGTTTAATAAGGCATTTGACAAAGTACCTCGTGGTAGGCTGATCCAGAAGATTAGGATCTTTGGGAGATTTGATGTACAGAGTAATCTTTGGGGTGCAAATTCATAGTTCCCAGGAAGTAGCTAGGTCAGGTGGTATGCTTGCCTTCAATGGTTGTGGCATTGAGTATAAAAGTCAGGAATTCATGTTGCAACTGTATAAAACTTTGTTTGGGCCACATATTGAGTATCGTATGGAGTTCTGGTCGCCCTGTTACAGGAACGGTGAGAAGGCTTTGAAGCAGATGCTGAAGAGGTTTACCAGAATGCTGCAGCTGCTGCTGTAGAAGGTGTTAGCTAAAAGGAGGGGTTGGACAGACTTGGATTGTTGGAGATTGAGGGCGTGACCTGATAAATGAATATAAAATGATGAGGCCTAGTCAGGCTCGACAGTCGGAACCTTTTTCTCAGGGTGGAAATCTCAAATACCAGAGGTCATCGCTGTAAGATAAGAGGGGTAAAGTTAAAGGAGATGTGCAACGTAAGGTTTTATTCCAGTGGTGGTACTTGGAACATGCTCTACTATCCAAGGAGGATAGTAAAAGCAGATATGATCATGTGATTTAAGAGGCATGAGGAAATGCAGGGAATAGAGGGACTGCGTTCAGGCAGATGGGGGTAGTTTCATTTGGCATCATGGGCTTCACATACTCTGGTCGAAGGTCCTGTTCCCATGCTGCATTCTATGTTCTTTCAAATTCTAAATCTCTTATTTGAAAAATATATTTTATTGGAAAGTAAACTTTTAGGAGTGAAGTACCTCATTTATTGTGAGTGTTGTGAATCTGCTGAGTAATGTCAAGGCATGAGGAGCCAGAAGGCATGGGAGTAAGTAGGGAAGTGGGGTGACGGACAAGTTGACATCTTGCTGAGAGCTGCAGGATGTTCAATGGGCAGTCCTGGCCTTCATAAACCACTGAAATCAATCCTGTTCTGGAGTCATTGTGTTGCATTTTCCTGCTATTACATGGTATTTTGGGAATTCCCACCCTCTGGGCCCTCCCCAGGAGCCCTTGAGAGGTGAAACAAAGTTATTAACAATACTGAGACTCCCACCTCAGGGATGTTATGATCCCAGGAAAAGGACTGATTTTCTGTAACACAAAGCCATATCATCTGCGCGTGCATTAACAAATGTGGCGTACATTCGATAAATAGTTTATTTATTTTCTCTTTTTTTAAATTCCATATCCCAGATTTTTTGGTACTGGTTTGTGAATTCTGTAAGGGTGAATTTCCGCTCGCCAAACTGCATTAACATGTGTGTCGCCTGTAGATGTCTTTAATTCATCGTAACCTTCTGCCAATGGACTCTGTTGAACGTGCTCATTTTTCTGCCCCAGTTGCCAAGCCCAACCTGGATTCGTTTGTGTTTCTGCGAGTCAAGGAGAAGCAAGAGAACGTGCTGGTGGAGCCGGAGACAGGCGATCAGAGGTAGGAGAGTAGAGTAGATGCTGGAATACTCTGCTCTGCACCCCGAGAACACAACGCTCCAATACCATCTATGTCCATGATTTGGGGGAGAAGGTACAGGGCCGGATCAGCAGGTTTGCAGATTACACTAAAGAGGGTGGCATTGTAGATAGTGAAGATGAATGTCAAAAGGTGCAGCAGGATCTTGATCGATTTGCCAGTTGGACTGAGGAATAATTGATGGAATTTAAAACGGAGAAGCGCAAGATGTTTCATTTTGGGAAGTTAACATGGGCAGGACCTACACAGTGAACGGTAGAGCTCTGGGGAGTGTTGTAGAGCAGAGGGATCGAAGATAGTTTGTGGATCGGGTGGTCAAGAAGGTTTTCTGCACATTGGCCTTCATCAGTCGGAGTATTGAGTATAGACATTGGGAGGTTATATTGCAGTTATATAAGACATTGGTGAGGCCACATTTAGAATATTGAGTTCAATTTTGATCACCATGTAATAGGAAAGATATTGTCAAGCAGAGAATATGTACAAGGAAGGTACACAAAAATGCTGGAGAAACTCAGCGGGTGCAGCAGCATCTATGGAGCGAAGGAAATAGGCAACGTTTCGGGCCGAAACGTTGCCTATTTCCTTCGCTCCATAGATGCTGCTGCACCCGCTGAGTTTCTCCAGCATTTTTGTGTACCTTCGATTTTCCAGCATCTGCAGTTCCTTCTTTAACAATATGTACAAGGATGTTGCCAGGACTAGAGGGTCTGAGCTATAGGGAGAGGTTAAGTAGGCTGGGTCTCTATTCCTTGGAGCGCAGGAGGATAAGGGGTGATCTTATAGAGGTGTATAAAATCATGAGAGGAATAGATTGGGTAAACACACAGTCTCTTGCCCAGAGTATGGGGAATCGAGGACCAGAGGATATAGGTTTATGATGAGGGGTGAAAGATTTAATTGAAATCAGAGAGATAACTTTTTCACACCGTGGGTGATGGATGTATGGAACGAGCTGCCGGAGGAGGTGGTTGAGGCAACTACTATCCCAACATTTAAGAAACATTTAGATAGGTACATGGACAGGACAGGTTTAAACATAGAAATATAGAAAATAGGGGCAGGAGTAGGCCATTCATGACTAATCATTCAAAATCAGTAACCCGTTCCTGCTTTTTCCCCCCATAATCCTTTGATTCCAAAGAGCTAAATCTAACTCTTGAAAACATCCAGTGAATTGGCCCCCACTGCCTTCTGTGGCAGAGAATTCCACAGATTCAGTTGATCAGTTGAACAAAGGGGACTATGAAGGCATGAGAGGGGAGCTGGCCAAGGTAGACTGGAAAGGGATCCTAGCAGGAATGATGGTGGAACAGCAATGGCAGGAATTTCTGGGCATAATCCAGAAGACGCAGGATCATTTCATTCCAAAAAGGAAGAAAGATTCTAAGGGGAGTAGGAGGCAACCGTGGCTGACAAGAGAAGTTAGGGATAGAATAAAACTAAAAGAAAAGATGTATAACACTGCAAAGAGTAGTCGGAAGCCAGAGGATTGGGAAACTTTCATAGGACAACAGAAGGAAACAAAACGGGCAATACGGACTGAAAAGATGAAGTACATAGAAACATAGAAACATAGAAAGTAGGTGCGAGAGTAGACCACCAGGCCCATCGAGCCCGCACCGCCATTCGCTCATGGCTGAACACTAAACAGACACCCTTACCCACAAACAGTAGACACAAGACACAGAACACAAGACACTACCCTCCCCTTTATATCGCTATCACCCCTCTCCACCCCAAGAACCGCGTGATCTCCTGGGGGAGGCAAAAAACCGGATAAAAACCCAGGTCCAATTCGGGAAAAAAATCCGGGAAATTCCTCTCCGACCCCAATCCAGGCGATCGACACTTGTCCAGGAGATCACTCAGGTCTTACTATACTAACCATACCTAGGTCCATATCCCTGCCCTCTCCCCGTAGCCCCTTATCCCCTTGGCAGCTAAAAAACCATCTATTTTAGACTTAAATATATTTAATGTTTCTGCTTCCACTGCTCCACTGAAGGAAACAAAACGGGCAATACGGACTGAAAAGATGAAGTACGAAGGGAAGCTGGCCAGGAATATAAAGAAGGACAGTAAAAGCTTCGTTAGATATGTTAAGGGAAAAAGAGTAGCAAAGTCAAATGTGAGTCCCTTGAAGCAGACACGGGTGAAATTATTATGCGCAACAAGGAAATGGCGACGTGTTGAATAGGTACTTCGGATCTGTCTTCACTAAGGAAGACACAAACAATCTCCCAGATGTACTGGAGGACAGAGGATCTAAGGGGGTAGAGGAACTGAAATAAATTTTCATTAGGCGAGAAATAGTATTGGGTAGGCTAATGGGACTGAAGGATGATAAATCCCCTGGACCTGATGGTCTGCATCCCAGGGTCCTCAGGGAGGTGGCTCTAGAAATAGTGGACGCATTGGTGATCATTTTCCAATGTTCAATAGATTCAGGATCAGTTCCTGTGATTTGGAGGATAGCTAATGTTATCCCACTTTTCAAAAAAGGAGCGAGAGAGAAAATGGGGAATTACAGACCAGTTAGCCTGACTTCGGTGGTGGGAAAGATGCTGGAGTCAATTATTAAAGAGGTAATAATGGGGCATTTAGATAGCAGTAAAAGGATTAGTCCAAGTCAACATGATTTATGAAAGGGAAATCATGCTTGACTAATCTTCTGGAATTTTTTGAGGATGTGACAAGTAAAATGGATGAAGGGGTGCCAGTGGATGTAGTGTATCTAGACTTTCAGAAAGCCTTTGATAAGATCCCGCACGGGAGACTGGTGACTAAAATTAGAGCACATGGTATTTGGGGTAGGGTGTTGACATGGATAGAAAATTGGTTGGCAGACCGGAAGCAAAGAGTAGGAGTGAACGGGTCCTTTTCAGAATGGCAGGCAGTGGCGAGTGGAGTGCCGCAAGGCTCGGTGTTGGGGCCGCAACTGTTTACCATATATATTAATGATTTGGAAGAGGGAATTAGGAGCAACACTAGCAAGTTTGCGGATGGCACAAAGCTGGGTGGCAGTGTGAACTGTGAAGAAGATGTTAGGAGGTTGCAGGGTGACCTGGACAGGTTGAGTGAGTGGGCAGATGCGTTGCAGATGCAGTATAATATAGATAAATGTGAGGTTATCCACTGGCGGCACAAACTAGGGGGCAGATTATTATCTCAATGGGGTTAGATTAGGTGAGGGGGAGGTACAGCGAGACCTGGGTGTCCTTGTACACCGGTCACTGAAAGTTGGCGTGCAGGTACAGCAGGCAGTGAAGAAAGCTAATGGAATGTTGACCTTCATAACAAGAGGATTTCAGTATAGGAGTAAAGAGGTTCTTCTGCAGTTGTATAGGGCTCCGGTGAGACCACATCTGGAGTATTGTGTATAGTTTTGGTCTCCTAATTTGAGGAAGGACATCCTTGTGATTGAGGCAGTGCAGCGTAGGTTCACGAGATTGATCCCTGGGATGGCGGGACTGTCATATGAGGAAAGATTGAAAAGACTAGGCTTGTATTCACTGGAGTTTAGAAGGATGAGGGGATATCTTATAGAAACATATAAAATTATAAAAGGACTGGACAAGCTAGATGCAGGAAAAATGTTCCCAATGTTGAGCGAGTCCAGAACCAGGGGCCACAGTCTTAGAATAAAGAGGAGGTCATTTAAGACTGAGGTGAGAAAAAACTTTTTCACTCAGAGAGTTGTGAATTTATGGAATTTCCTGCCACAGAGGGCAGTGGAGGCCAAGTCACTGGATGGATTTAAGAGAGAGTTAGATCGAGCTCTAGGGGCTAGTGGAGTCATGGGAAATGGGGAGAAGGCAGGCACGGGTTATTGATAGGGGACGATCAGCCATGATCACAATGAATGGCGGTGCTGGCTCGAAGGGCCGAATGGCCTCCTCCTGCACCTATTTTCTATGTTTCTAGTGTAGATGAGGCATGTTGCCATGGGAAAGTTGGGCTGAAGGGCCTGTTTCTACATTGTATGTATAACAAATGCTTTTGATTGCAGCATTGTTAGTGGCAGCTTGGGCGCACAGTGGTGCAGCAGGTAGAGCCTCTGCCTCGCAGCACCAGAGACCCGCATTCAATCCTGATCTTGGGTGCTGTCTGTGTAGTTTGCATGTTCTCCCTGTGATCGCGTGGGTTTCCTCCGGGTGCTCTGGTTTCCTCCCACATCCCAAAGATGTGCGGGTTTGTAGGGTAATTAACCCTTTGTAAATTGCTCCTCGTGTGTACAGAGTGGATGAGATAGAACTAGTGTAATGGATGGTCGGTGTAGACTCAGTGGGCTGAAGGGCCTGTCTCCGTGCTGTATTTCTAAACTAAACTAGTTGGATGGTCCCTATTGTGTGTAGGGTAATGTTCATGTGCGGGGATCGCTGGTCGGTGCGGACTCGCTGGGCCAAAGGGCCTGTTTCTGTACTGTATCACTAAACTAAAACATGTTGAAATTCTGAAAACAGCATCATGGAATATGACCAGTTATTTGGGTAGATTGACAGGGAATAAATTTACTCGTTCTATTTTAGAATTGTATCTTTTAATCTTCAGCACTCGCCAAAAAGACTTTGATTCTAATGCGTCACTGGTAGAGTTCAGGATAGTTTAATTAGACTGTCTACTGCTGGAACTTCACAAGGGGGGCAGTTGCTGCCCACAGAGCCTTGCGCTGATATCTGTCGGTGGCTGAGACTGTGAGGCATGAAGGGAGTGCTAGCTTCAGTTCTACTAATGGACAGGGAATCTTGGACTTACACTGCTTCACTTCAAGCACTCACCGTTCCCTGGTCTATTCGGTTAAGATATATTCACGCGGCTATTGGGGAGGGAGTTCCAGAATTTAGACTTGGTGACCATGAAGCAGCAACACTATATTCCCAGTGCACAATAGTGTGAGACTTGTGGAAGAACTTGCATGTGAAGGTGGTTTCATTTGCCAGTGTCCTTTTCATCAAAGGGTGGAAAAAGTCATGGGGTTGAAGAAAGGTCTCAACCCAAAATGTCACCTATTCCTTTTCTCCAGAGATGCTACCTGACCTGATGAGTTACTCCAGCATTTTGTGTCTATCCAAGAGATGAAAGTCCTATTGTGGTGCTGTTGAGAAGCCTTTGGCAAGTCATTGCATTTTGTAGACTGTGTGCTGTGTAGCTGGGGGCATGGATGCTTGAGGCAGATGCTGTGCTAGTCTATCGGGCTGCTTTGTTTAAGGTTCTACTGAGCTGCTTGTCGGAGCAGCAGTCATCCAAGCAAGTCCATCCTTCTTGCCTATTTAGAAAGCGGAGGAACTTGAAGTGTGAGGGAGGCTTTACCTGGCCTTTTATCCGCTCTTAGAAACTATATATGTGTCTGTTCCAGTGAGGTGGAACTCCCAGAAAGTTGGCAATTCCCAGAAAGTTGATAAGGGGTCTTTACAAAGGTAATGTCAAAGGCTGTTGGTTAACCTTTGCTGGATGCTGTTGTTGCCTGGCCTTCCTCTAATAGAGGAGGTGTGTACAATGTGATTCATTCGTCTTGCCATAGATACTGAGTGGAGTATATTGTCATTCTGCAGCTGTCTCCAAAATGCATCCAATTAAATGAATTGAAGATTTTATTATCTCCTTGGAGAGTATATTTTTCTCTTGTATTTTAAGTCATACTTTATTTTCATTTTGACACCAATGGGAATAATCTGAAAGTTGATTTAAATTTGTAAGTATTATAGATTAGATTTGAGGAATACACATTTGAACAGTAATCTTCTCTAAGATTATCTGAAATGAAGGAAGAAGATAGTAGAGACACGAGGAATCTTGAGTAAAACGCAAAGTGCTGGAGGAACTCAGCAGGTCAGGCTGTATTTGCCCAACTCCTCCATGCCAACCAAGATGCTCCATCTATGCTAGTTCCATTTGCCTGCATTTGGCCCATATCTCTAAACCTTTCCAATCTATGTACAAGTGTCTGTTAAATGCTCTTAAAGTACCTGCCTCAATTACCTCCTCTGGCAGCTCGTTCCATATACTCACCACCATCTGTTTGGTAAAGCCTGCCCCTCTCATTTAACCCTATATCCTCTTGTTTATTTTCCTCTACCCTGGGCAAAAGTCTCTGTGCATTCTTCCTATCAAATCCCCTCATGATTTTATACACCTCTATAACATCACCCCTCGGCCTCCTGCACAAGCCTATCCAACCTGTCCCTACAGCTCAGGCACTGACTCCTGGCAACATCCTCGTCAATCTCTGTATTCTTCACAGCAGATCGCACGATCACTCATCTGTTCCACAAACCTGGGACTATGTGATATAGAAGGTCAATTCTTTGTTTCACGTGGTTCTGAATTTGTACACGAATACCAGTGTGAGAATCTTGCCTTACTTTCTGCAAAGGTTATTGATGCAACTTTGTTGTGTGTAGTACAGTGCTGATATGATTGTGAGTGACTGTGCCTGATCCATCCCATTGCTCTGAGCTCTGAGCTTTGGCAGCATGTGCAGTGTTGCTGAATCAATAGAGCTAGCTGTCTGTCTGTCATCTGTCGTAGTTTGTGTGGCTCAACAATATTTTTCCATTTTGCCCTTGAATTTTGATTGTGTGTCAGAATTTGCCTCCTGTTTCATAGACACTGAGCTCCCAGCATCTTTCCCGAGTGACTATCGAGTAATAGTCTACAGAACGAACTGGGCAGACGGCCATCGCTGTGTCGAATCCTAACGGCACTCACAGTGGGGTCACATTATTAGTCTAACTCGGGGTCACTGACCCCTAGGGCCCCCTCCCCTTCCCATCTCCCTCACCCCTCCCCTGCCCTCACCGGCCCCCTCCCTGCCCCTCCCCACCCCGCCCCTCCCCACCCCGCCCCTCCCCTCCCCGCCGCCCCCCACCCCTCCCTTTCCCCAACCGGCCCACACCACCAGCCCCTCCTCTCCCCTCCCCCCCATTTACTAATCCGTAAATAGTTATCTGGATGATGTGTTCACACAGATCTTAGTTTAGTTTACTTCAGTTTAGAGAGATAGCATGGAAACAGACCCTTTGGCTCACATAGTCCATGCCGGCCATCGATTACCCGTTCACACTAGTTCCATGTTATCCCACTTTGTCATCCACTCCCTACACTAGGGGTAACTTACAGAGGGCCAATTCACCTACAAAGCTGTACGTCTTTGGGATATGGGACAAAACCGGAGCATCTGGAGGGAACCCATGCGGTCACAGGGAGAACGTAAGCCATTGTCCACATTAAGTGTTTTGTTGTATTTCCCTGTGACAGAGAGTACACAGTTGATCTGGAGGAAGGGTCGCAACACTTGATGCGTTACAGGACGATCGCACCTTTGGTGGCCAGCGGCGCAGTGCAGCTCATATAACCGGCAACATGTGGAGGTAAGGTGCTGTCTCACCCACACTCACTGACTGCGCCGCGCGGGTGGCTGCATGGTTGCAGGAAGACTGGTTACTGGCGATAGCAGTGGAAACTCTTTTATGAAATAAAACCACAGCAAGGATTCAGTTTCTCTCCACATCTGCTGCTGCTTGGTATAACCAGCATTTCCTGTTGACATTGCAACCATCGCAGGTATTTGCTGCTGGCCACAGTGACACGCCGCTTGTTTATACAATAGTGTTTAACGATTTGAGCAAGAGGGCATCTGCTGTTTTATTCATTTACAAAAGAACAGCTTGTTGGAGAGGAACGTGATGGGCACAGCCAGCTGCAGAGAGCAGGTGTGGAAGCTAAGTACAGTGGCAGTGCTGTAGGGTCATGGGGTCTGACGTCCACAGTGGTCATATCTTCTATGTTCTTTTGAACTGAATCCCAGTGTCAATGAAGCAATGATGAGATATTTGTACTCCAGAGTGCATACATTGGAAACATAGAAAATAGGTGCAGGAGTAGGCCATTCAGCCCTTCGAGCCAGCACCGCCATTCAATATGATCATGGCTGATCATCCAAAATCAGTACCCCGCTCTGGCTTTTCCCCGCATATCCCTTGATTCCCTTCGCCCTAAGAGCTAAATCTAACTTTCTTAAAAACATCCAGTAAATTGGCCTCCACTGCCTTCTGTGTCAGAGAATTCCACAGATTCACAACTCTCTGTGAAAACGTTTTTCCTCATCTCAGTCCTAAGTGGGTTGAGGGGGTGGGGGTGGGGGGAGAGCTCGGATAAAAGACGGGGGAAGAGCCATGGGGAGATGACGGTATCACGGGGGAGGGGGGCAGGAGCCAGCGAGGTGAAGGGGTTGGAGCTGCGGGGCATTGCGATGGCGGTGCGTTTGGGACTTACAGTGGGCACTGGACGCTCTCCTCCGCCGGGATCAGACTCTCCGTTTGGCGACATCGGCAACATCTCCGACTCCGGGCTGGGTCGTGCCGCTTCTGGTCCCTCCGAGAGACCTCCACCGGCCTCTCTCAGCTCCAGTAAAGACGCGATGGCGCAGGAAGGGGCGGACTGTGCCTGGGAGTGACAGGAGAGGAAACCAATCCGCGCGGCGCTGACTGGCAGGAGAGGAGATCGATCTGCGCACGCGCGGTCTTTGCGATTTTTAAATCACGCTATCTTTTACATTATACTACCGATCGTAAACAAAACTTAGTGCACTCGCAGCACAGGAGAAAAAACGCGCAAACCGGAAGAGCACAAGATCAGAGTTTTAGTTATGTATAAATTGTTAACAACTGGGCTCCTCGCACCGGTACCCCACTAGTCACTGCCTGCCATTCTGAAAAAGACCCGGTAATTCCTACTCTTTGCTTCCTGTCTGCCAACCAGTTCTCTATCCATGCCAATACCCTACCCCCAATACCATGTGCTCTAATTCTGCACACTAATCTCTTGTGTGGGACCTTGTCAAAGGCTTTTTGAAAGTCCACGTACACATCCACTGGCTCTCCGTTATCCATTATACTTGTTACATCCGCAAAAAATTCCAGATGATTAGTCAAGTATGACTTCCCCTTCATAAATCCATGCTGAATTTGACAGATCCCGTCACTGCTTTCCAAATGCGCTGCTATAACATCTTTAATAATCGACCCCAGCATCTTCTCCACTACCGATGTAAGGCTAACTGGTCTCTAAATCCCCGTTTTCTCTCTCCCTCCTTTCTTAAAAAGTGGAGTTACATTGGCTACCCTCCAGTCTACCCTCCTGTTCCAGATTCGAGAGAACATTGGAAAATGATCACCAATGCATCCATGATTTCTAGGACCACCTCTTTGAGTACACTGGGATGTAGACCATCAGGCCCTGGGGATTTATCTGCCTGCAGTCCCAACAGTTTACCTAACACGATTTTCTGTCTAATGTTGATTCCCTTCAGTTCCTCCCTCCCACTAGATCCTCAGTCCCCTAGTATTTCCAGGAGATTGTTTGTGTCTTCCTTAGTGAAGACAGAACCAAAGTACTCGTTTAACTGTTCTGCCATTTCCTTGTTTACCATTATAAATTCACCTGTCTCTGACTGTAAGGGACCTACATTCGTCTTCACTAATCTTTTCCTTTTTATATACCTATAGAAACCTATACCTATAGAAATCAGTCTGAAGAAGGGTCTCGACCCGAAACGTCACCTATTCCTTCGCTCCATAGATGTTGCCTCACCCGCAGAGTTTCTCCAGCATTTTTGTCTACCTATAGAAACCTTTAGTCAGTTTTTATATTCCCCGCAAAGTTTCTTTCATTCTCTTTTTTCCCCCTCTTAATTAACCCCTTTGTCCTCCCCAGAGTTCTAAATTTCTCCCAGTCCTCTGGTTTGCTGCTTCTTCTGACCAATTTATATGCCTCTTCCTTGGATTTAACACTTTCCTTGACTTCCTTCGTCAGCCACGGTTGAGCCGCCTTCCCAGTCTTATTTTTTCGCCAGACAGGGATGAACAATTTCTGGAGTTCATCCATGCGGCATTTAAAACTTTGCCATTGCATCTCCACTGTCAACCCTTTAAGTATAATTTGCCAGTCTATCCTAGCCAATTCCCGTCTCATACCTTTAAAGTCTCCTTTATTCAAGTTCAGGACCCTAGTCTCTGAATTAACCGTGTCACTCTCCATCCTAATGCAGAATTTCACCATATTATGGTCACTGTTGCCCAAGGGGCCTTGCACAACAAGATCTCCAACTAATTGTTCCTCATTACACAATACCCAGTCTAGGATGGCCATATACAGCCTAGTGGCTCCAGTTTACTGCTCCACTGCAAAATCAAAGTTTATCTACATTGAAGAATGGCTCATGATTATCACAGGGACACTGAGCAAGCAGGGGCCGGGCTTCCCTCTTCAGGCTCCATGGCGGCTGTGCTGGGCCAGCTGCCGGGATAACCGCGGCCCACCGGTCGTCCTCATCCAGCCATGTTGCCAGACCCAGCACTTTGTGTTCTACGCAGATGTCCAGCATCTGCAGTTCCTTGTGTCTCTGGTGTGAAGCTTGGATGGGAACCGGCAGCTAGTTATTCCCAGCTGCCTGCCTCCCTTGTTGATTGTTGGAGACCTCTTTTTGGGTGATACGACTGGTGCAAAGTATATGAGTTACTGGAGTATATGTTGTAGATAATACATGCAGGAGAGGAGGAACGTTTAGGTGACGTACCAGTTTTGGACTGGGAGTCAGTCACTTGCCTTCTGATACTCAGTATTGGATGAATTAGACAATAGACAATAGGTGCAGGAATAGGCCATTCGGCCCTTCACGCCAGCACCAATGTGATCATGGCTGATCATCCACAATCAGTTCCCCGTTCCTGTCTTCTCCCCATATTCCCTGACTCCGCTATCTTCAAGAGCCCTATCTAGCTCTCTCTTGAAAGTATCCAGAGAACCGGCCTCCACCGCCCTCTGAGGCAGAGAATTCCACAGACTCACAACTCTCTGTATGAAAAAGTTTTTCCTCATCTCCGTTCCAAATGGCTTACCCCTTATTCTTAAACTGTGGCCCCTGGTTCTGGACCCTCCCAACATCGGGAACATGTTTCCTGCCTCTAGCGTGTCCAATCCCTTAATAGTCTTATATGTTTCAATACGATCTCCTCTCATCCTTCTAAATTCCAGAGTATACAAGCCCAGCCGCTCCATTCTCTCAGCATATGACAGTCCCGCCATCCCGGGAATTAACCTTGTGAACCTACGCTGCACTCCCTCAATAGCAAGAATGCCCTTCCTCAAATGTGGAGACCAAAACTGCACACAATACTCCAGGTGTGGTTTCACTGGGTCCCTGTACAACTTCAGAAGGACCTCTTTGTTCCTATACTCAACTCTTCTTGTTATAAAGGCCAACATGCCATTCGCTTTCTTCACTGCTTGCTGTACCTGCATGCTTACTTTCATTGACTGATGAACAAGGACCCCCAGATCCCGTTGTACTTCCCCTTTTCAAAACTTGACACCATTTAGATAATAATCTTCCTGTTTTTGCCACCAAAGTGGATAACCTCACATTTATCCACATTAAACTGCATCTGCCCACTACCCAACCTGTCCAATCTCATAGCATCCTCCTCACAATTCACACTGCCACCCAGCTTTGTGTCATCTGCAAATTTGCTAATGTCACTTGTAATCCCTTCATCTAAATCATTAATATATAGCTGCGGTCCCAGCACCGAGCCTTGCGGTACCCCACTAGTAACTGCCTGCCATTCTGAAAGGGACCCGTTAATACCTACTCTTTTTTTCCTGTCTGCCAACCAATTTTCTATCCATGTCAGCACTCTACCCCAATACCATGTGCCCTAATTTTGCCCACTAATCTCCTATGTGGGACCTTATCAAATGGCTTCTGAAAGTCCAAGTACACTAGTCAAGTCAAGAGGGTTTATTGTCATGTGTCCCAGATAGGACAATGAAATTCTTGCTTGCTGCAGCACAACAGAACATTGTAAGCAAAAATACAGAACTGTTCAGTTCAATATACACATAAATAAGCAGATAAAGTGCAATAGGCTGTTACAGTTCAGAGTCAGATGGCGAGTTTAATAGCCTGATGTCTGTGGGGAAGCAGCTGTTCCTGAACCTGGATGTAACAGATCTCAGGCTCCTGTACCTTCTGCCCGATGGTAGCGGAGAGATGATTGCGTGGCCAGGATGGTGTGGGTCCTTAATGATGTTGGCTGCCTTTTTGAGGCAGTGACTGCGATAGATCCCTTCGATGGTGGGGAGGTCAGAGCCGATGATTTTCTGGGCAGTGATCACAACTTTCTGCATCCTTTTTCCGCTCCTGATGATGATGATGATGATGGATGGGATTTATATAGCGCCTTTCTAATACTCAAGGCGCTTTACATCGCATTATTCATTCACTCCTCAGTCACACTCGGTGGTGGTGAGCTACTTCTGTAGCCACAGCTGCCCTGGGGCAGACTGACGGAAGCGTGGCTGCTAATCTGCGCCTACGGCCCCTCCGACCACCACCAATCACTCACACACATTCACACACATTCACACACAGGCAAAGGTGGGTGAAGTGTCTTGCCCAAGGACACAACGACAGTATGCACTCCAAGCGGGATTCGAACTGGCTACCTTCCGGTTGCCAGCCGAACACTTAGCCCATTGCGCCATCTGTCGTCCTGGACCCTCAAGTTGCTGAACCAAGCCACTACATCCACTGGCTCTCCCTTGTCCATTTTTCTAGTTACATCCTCAAAAAATTCCAGAAGATTAGTCAAGCATGATTTCCCCTTCGTAAATCCATGCTCTCGGACCGATCCTGTTACTGCTTATCCAAATGTGCGGCTATTTCATGTTTTATGATTGACTCCAGCATCTTCCCCACCACCGATGTCAGGCTAACTGGTCTATAATTCCCTGTTTCCTCTCTCCCGCCTTTCTTAAAAAGTGGGATAACATTAGCTCCCTTCCAATCCACAGGAACTAATCCTGAATCTATAGAACATTGGAAAATTATCATCAATGCGTCCATGGTTTCTAGAGCCACTTCCTTAAGTACCCTGGGATGCAGACCATCAGGCCCTGGGGATTTATCAGCCTTCAGTCCAATCAGTCTACCCGGCCACATTTCCTGCCTAATGTGGATTTCCTTCAGTTCCTCCGTCACCCTAGATCCTCTGGGCACTGGTACATCAGGAAGATTCTTTGTGTCCTCCTTAGTGAAGACGGATCCAAAGTACCTGTTCAACTCGTTTTCCATTTCCTTGTTCCCCATAATAGATTCACCTTTTTCAGTCTTCAAGGGTCCAACTTTGGTCTTGACTAATTTTTTCCTCTTTACATACCTAAAGAAGCTTTTACTATCCTCTCTTATATTGGCTATCTTACCTTCGTACCTCATCTTTTCTCCCCGTATTGCCTTTTTAGTTATCTTCTGTTGCTTTAAATGTTACCCAATCCTCTGGCTTCCCGCTCATCTTTGCTATGTTGTACTTCTCTTTTATTTTTATACTGTCCCTGACTTCCCTTGTCAGCCACGGCCGCCCCTTTCTCCCCTAAGAATCTTTCTTCCTCTTTGGAATGAACAGATCCTGCACCTTCTGTATTATTCCCAGAAATACCTGCCATTGTTGTTCCACAGTCATCCCTGCTAGGGTATCTTTCCAGTCAACTTTGCCAGCTCCTCCCACATGGCCCCATAGTCCCCTTTGTTCAACTGTAATACTGACACCTCTGATTTACCCTTCTGCCTCTCAAATTGTAGATTAAAACTACAGTTAGATAAGTCCGATTAGGGTCCTTTTACCCTTACAATTCCTCAGTTCTATCCATACTGACTCTACATCTCCTGTTTCAATGTCCCCCCTCGCAAGGGACTGAATTTCATTCCTCACCAACAGAGCTACCCCAGCCCCTCTGCCCACCTGTCTGTCTTTTCGATCGGACGTATCACCTTGAATATTCAGTTCCCAGCCCTGGTCCTCTTGCAGCCACGTCTCTGTAATTCCCACAACATCATACTTGCCGATTTCGAACTGAGCTTCAAGCTCGTCCACATTATTTCTTATACTTTGTGCATTCAGATACAACACTTTGACTTCGGTATTCACCTCCCCTCTCACTCTCCCTGTGGCTGTGGTGTTTACATGGCTGCTGCACTTGTAGCTGGGGTAGGAAGCTGGGCTTTGATGAGAATGCCATTGAATTGAAAGATGAGTTGGTTAGGCTGGCTCATGGAGGTGTCATTAGTCTGGCACTCTTGTGCAACACACATAACGTGCCAGTTAGCAGGCCTTGTCTGAATGTTATCTCCATGCTGCTGCAGGCAGACAGCACCTGCGTCATTAGTTTAGTTGACAGCTACAGATGATACATTGGTGTGTGACCTACATGAAGAGCTCAGATATGGTCAGGACACTGCAGTGTGATACAATGCGTAGAACTATATTCTGCACTCTAGTTTTCCCTTTGCTTGACCTGTTGTATTTGAGTTTGAACTGATTAAAATCAAACACCCATTGGCATGAATCTCTTTTCATTCTCCCCACATGCCCATGTACGCCCCTCACAGTCTACCACACACCTACAAAGAGAGATGCCCTACACTGGCCAATTAACACTAATTCACACGTCCTTGGTGTCAGCTGAAGAACCCAGATGCAACCCACACAATTCAGGGAGAGCCTGCAAACTCCAGGCAGAGAGCAGCGGTGAGGATTGAACCCAGTTGGTGGAGCTACCTGACCTCTCAAGCAGCCGGCTCTGATTGTGACCGTGAGCCATCTGTGTGTGTGGATTTGACACCTTCCAGCAGCAGCCACGGGGGTTTCCTCCCACATCCCAAAGAAGTGTGAGCTGTGTAACCTGCTGCTTGTACACGTACACAGCAAAGAGTCAAACAATAGTTGACCGGCGTGTGACAGAGAACAAGTTTGGGCCTCCAGAGAAATAAGATATGAAGAGACTGGTGACATTGCTCTGCTGAAAGAACAGCATGGGCTGAACATCCCCACTATATTGTGATAGATTGGACATGTTTGTGAGTTCTCTGTTCCACCTGACGTGCAGCGACCCTCCATTCACCTCCATCACTGCCCAGATGCATTGCCAGACTGCTGTCAAACATGGCTGCCACCACCCACAAGGCCAACACCTACACAAAGAGGCCTTTGATAGAGAGATACAGCATGGAGACAGGCCCTTCAGCCCACTGAGGCCATCCATCACATGTTCACACACTAGCTTAGTTTAGAGATACAGCATTGAGACAGGCCCTTCAGCCCACTGAGCCCATGCTGATCACTGATCTGTTCACACCAGTTCTATCTTATCCCACGTTCCCTGGAAGAACTGATCTGTGAAAGAACTCTGAGCACCTGAGAACAGGGATGTCCTGGGGCTACATCGATCTTTGTATGAAGTATGACTCCCACTCTTGGTGTGATGTCCACTTGATGCCTCCTGACCAAGTAGGCCGATTGTCAAGTATTATTACCTCGGGTTTGGTGTCGTGGAATGCAAAGTCCTGGACCATCGATGTGGATACACGTTCCTTTCCCACCCTGGCAGCGCTGGGATTTAAATTCCACGTGTTCCAGAGGTTAATTGGCCCTCTGTAAATTTCCCCTGGTGTATCTGGAGTGTATGGTTAAGTGGGTTAACATTGAGCTGGTGTTAGAGATAGACAGGTGATCGATGTCGGCATCTGCAGTAAATAGCTCGCCAGTAACCGTAAAACTACCGGATGATTGGAAAACCACACCTGGTTCACGAATGTCCCATATCATCTGTACCTTTGACTCTTGTAACATCTTGTAACATAGGAGGCTATTCGGCCCATTTAATTTAAATAGGCTGTCAGAGCAATCGTGCAGAGTTGGTAGGTGGCGTTTCGACAGAGCGGCCATTCAGTAAGTTTGCTTTTAGGCGACACAGCTTTTCGGTTCGTTGGCTTTTAGGCGTCCCGCCCTTTCGGTTAGTTTGCATTTAGGCGTCCCATCCTTTCGGTTAGTAGGCGTTTCGTCTTCGGACTCTTTCGGTTTATTGACGTTTCGGCCTCGTTTCCATTCGGTTCTTTGGCTTTGACTTCTTGTCTGTCGGCGCCACGTCCGGGTACCGCTTCTTGTCTGTCGGTGCCACGTCAGGGTACTGTGCTACAGGCAGTTGACAGTCAAGCATATATTACAGAGGTGTAATCAAATGCAGCTTAGTTATAGCTGGGTACAATTGGGAGATGGTGGTGCAGAGAGAGCACAGGTTGCAGATCACGATTGCAAAGCTTTATTTGTGGTGATGATAGATGCCCTGGGTAGGCACGAGGCGCAGGGCCTATGTGAAGTGTGTAGGCAGCAGAATATGTACTGAGTGGCCAACAGAGGGAGATGAGAGCTCAATCTCCAAATCTGCATAATGCAATAAGGATTGGATTACAATGCCTGTGACAGTGAGCACAGTGAGTGAATGATTGATTGTTGCATGGTTACGTCAGAGTAAGGAAGCTGCTGCCATTGATGGAGTTTAGAGATTCCTCACTGCAGTGATTGATTGATTCTGATATGGGTGCGTGGTTGCAGATGAGCAATTAATACTGAAACAAACAACTGCAGATGCTGGTTTATACCAAAGACAGACACAAAGTGCTAGAGTAACTCAGTGGGTCAGGCAGCATCTCTGGAGAAAAGGAATTGGTGACGTTTTGTGTTGGGGCTTGTTTGAACAAGGGTTCCGACCCAAAACGTCACCAGAGATGCAGCCTGAAACGCTGAGTTACTTCAGCACTTTGTGTCTATCTTTAGTAATAAATGCTGGTCTGGTCCATGATCCCCTGACCCTCTGAATAAACAGGGATATAAGTGTAGAAACCAAACTGTTCGGGGGCATTCTAGGATGGGTGTGCAGCTGCACTGTGTATCCATAATCCCTGGTTCTGAGACAGAAACATTGCACAGTGGGTTCTGCCAAGAACCAAGGAGCAGCTGGATGAGATGTCACATGATGGGGTCATAAAGGTACAGAAACAGTATTGAGCTCCAACAAAGAGAGGGTGGGGAACGAGGAGAGAATGAAGAAGTGGATGCTCAAGGTGAGAGTGTCTGTGGTCCACAGTACATGGACAGGGTGATGGCATGGGCAATGGTTTGTTCTTGTCACTTGTACCGAGGTACAGTGAGAAGCTTTTGTTTGTGTTTGTACAATGACAGTAAATGCTATCACACTCAAGGTCATACATCGGGTAGCGGTGTGGGGGAATGCTGGGCTGAAGAGCTGGACAAGGGGAAGACTTGTATTTTGGGCTATTGGGCCATTACGGGCAAGAGCATGTTGGTCTTGTAATCGCCCACCCATTAATCTCCGTGAGTTAGTTATCTACCAACTTACATGATGGGATTGGGGACACATCAAGATGTACCTTCTTGGAGACCATGGACAAGATGCTCAGAAACCCAGGAGGGAGAGGCAAGTTAGTTACTTGCTGTAATACAGAAGATGCCATTCAGCCCTTTGAGGCCATGCTGGCTTCCATCAGAGCAAATGCATCACGTTTCCTTTCTGTTTGCGACCCTGCATCTGTGCAACATTTTTCTCTCATGGATTCATACAGTGTGAACGCAGGCCCTTCAGCCCAACTTGCCTACGCCAACCAATATGCCTCATCTACACTAGTTCCAATTGCCTGCGTTTGTCCTACATCCCTCTAAACCTTTCCTATCCATGTACCTGTTGAAATGTTTCTTAAACGTTGTGATGGTACCTGCCTCAACCACCTCCTCTGACAGCTCGTTCCATATTCCTACCACGAATGCCCATTGAACAATGAGAGTCACTTGGATAAGGTGGGCAGTACAAAGCTCAGCTTGCTCAGTGAGGCTGTGATGTGCTGGATTATTGGTTGCAGCCTCTAACCTGACTTGAAGGCATTGCTTCTAACCTGGGCAAGTGTGGACCATGATTGAACAGAGGCCTGAAGCTGGTCTCAGTCCTGCCGCCTTTGTGGACGTGTTGTGAGGAGCATGGAGCACCACACAGCGTTACGGTGGCAGCGTGTAGAGTCAATCATCCACTCCATGTCCATCCAGGCATGTACTTTGACCGGGTTCACCCAGACGGCTGTGTAATGATGAACTCCTTGCTCTTTAGCTGTGATGATATTGTGTAATCATTTGCAGAACATGCTTTACCTGGTGATGAGGATGAGACGTGTGGTCACCTTTCCCACTAGCAGTGTCATGTCAGGGCTTGGCATTTTTCATTTCAGTTTAGTTAATTGTCACATGCACCGAGGGACAGTGAAAAGCTTTTGTAGCATGCTAACCAGTCAGCAGAACGACAATACATGATTACAATCGAGCCATTTACAGTGTACAGATACATGATAAGGGAATAACGTTTGGTGCAAGGTAAAGCCAGTAAAGTCTGATCAAGGATAGTCTGAGGTAGATAGTAGTTCAGCACTGCTCTCTGGTTATGGTAGGATGATTCAGTTGCCTGATAATAGCTGGGAAGAAACTGTCCCTGAATGTAGAGGTGTGTGTTTTCACACTTCTGTACCTTTTGGTGTGACTCATCCTTGATTATGCTGCTGGCCTTGCCAAGGCAGCGTGAGATATAAATGGAGTCAGTAGAAAGAAGGTTGGTTTGTGTGATGGTCTGGGCAGCGTCCACAATTTGAGGGCCAAGTCTCAGTCCGTTCTGTTACAGAAAACTTTAAAACACACCACAAGGATCGGATAGGGCAATCGCGGCTATACTTCGGTTTCAACCAGCATCTGCAGTTCCTTCCTACACAAGGCTATACTGTATATTAGAGCACCTCATTTAAAAAATAAAAAATAAAATTATTTCAAAATAGACTTTATTCAGGTAATAAATATACAATGCATGAATCGTGCAAAAAATTCATCCGATATTTTCGAAGGCTATACAAAATATTCAATGCAGTCTACATACATTACTCATATTTCACAAATTTATCCCCCACCCTTGCCACTCATGTGACCCACTGGCGTGGAATCCCTTCCCTTATTTTGAGGGGCGTCTCCACCACACCCTGCCCCCCATGTCCAGCTGCGGAAGGACCCTAGACTGTGGGCCTCCCCCACCGAGCCTTGGCGTTGGCTGCACCGAGCTTCAGTGCGTCCCTCAGCATGTGCTCCTGCAGTCTGCAGCGGGCCAGTCGGCAACATTCCCCGACGAACATCTCGTTCCGCTGGGTGGTGAACAACGCTCGGGCAGACCAAAGAGCGTCTTTCAACAAGTTAATGACCTTCCAGCAGCACTCGATGTCAGTCTCTGAATGTGTCCCTGGGAACAGTCCGTAAATCAGAGTCCTCTGTGACGGAGCTGTTTGGAATAAACCGTGACAGGGACCCTTGCAGACCTCCCCAGACTCATTTGCGAATCCGGCGCTTGGGGGCTAGAGGTGGTCAGGCTGTCCTCATCCCTGTTCTCCCTTTCTGCTGGGGTCTTGGCAGTGGTGGGAGGCGTCTCGCCCACCCTGGGGGTGTTGGTGCCTGTGCGTAGGTGCAGGCTCTTTTAGGGCAGGCCCGGTAAAGGTGGCCTGCCTCCCCGCACAGGTTGCAGTTCTTGCCGACTTGGCAGTTCGTTGTCTCGTAGCCCCCCAGCTTGCAGTTCTTGCATTGGGCTGCCACATGCCCAGGCTTGTTGCATTTCCTGCACAGCCTGGGTTACCCCGCGTAGCTCATGTACCCTCAGTTCCCTCTGATAGCGAACACCGAGGGAGGGTGGATGATGGCTCCCTTCTTGTCCACCCTCAGCTTCACCTTCACTTACTGCTTGCTTGTCCAGATCCCGAACAGGTCCTTTATGTCCACACAGTTCCCTGCTCCCTTGACATAACGAGACAGGAAGGTGAGGACATCCACGACGGGCACATGCGAGTTGAACATGTGCACCATGATCATCCGTTCCTTCTGGGTGGGGAGGGTGAAGAGCGGCTGCACCTTCAGCAGCGACAGCGGAGCCTCATTCCCCTTCTCCAGGAAGTCTTGCATCAACATCTGCCATCCAGTCGGATACTTGAAGGTAACGCCAAAGTATCCATTACCCGGGAAGTCCTGGAGGCAGTAGATGTCCTTGGCCTCGAATTTGCAGACCTCCAGCAAGACCTTCCTCACGAACAGGTCCCGTGATAAGGGAGTCCCCTTGCTGAGGTCCTTCACATTGACTCGCAAGGTATTGTGGATACACTGTCCTCCCGCTCCAGTTGCTGCTGCCATTGTGACTGGATGAGGTGTTAGGTTGATTACCCAACCAGCATGGATCCACCTCTAAGCCAGCAACTGACAGACTCCTCGTCACCGACGTGACCTCCAATTTTGATCTGTGATCCACGACCCTTATCCTGGGAGGACCGCCAGAACTGTTCTGATGTGTGTCTTGTGTGGGGGGTGGTGTGGTGGGGTAGGGGGGAAACCGCTTCGGTCGCCTCCACGGAGAGGCAACTTTTTCCATGTCGCCTCCCCGTGGCCTAACACCGAGGATCGGTACGGCCTTTCCCGGAGACGCGCCCAGGGCTTCAGCTGCGGGTGCTGAGGGTAGATGGGACTAAGGGGAGTCAAAAAAAAAAGTGTTCGGCACGGACTTGAAGGGCCGAGATGGCCTGTTTCCTTGCTGTTATGGTTATATGGGTGCAGCGCGGACTCTCGTCGAGGAGTCGGCGAGCCCTCGACGGGGGTCGCCGGAGGGGAGCGCCCCGTTCGCTGACCTGATGCTGCGGTCTGTGGAACTCCAGCTGGCGGGGCGTCCTGGACCTGGAATCCCTCGTTGGGGACCCTGGAGGAGAAGAAGCTCCAGCCCGCAGCCTACTTCGACCACGGGCGCGGCGTGGATTTACCATCAGGAGCGGGGTCCCTCGCCGGGGATCCCTGGAGAGGAGCTCTGACCGCCGGCCCTGCCGTCTGCTGTGCTTCTGGCTGCGGATCTTCGACCACCGGCCTGCGGCCTTCACCAACCTGAAGCCGCGGTCTCCGGTGGGGCAACACCAAATCAGGACTTACCTGGACTTTATCTGGACTTTGCCTGTCTGAACTTCTGGATGCCTGCAGCGGCGGCTGCGGAGGGTTGAGGACCCGACCACGGGGGGAAATGGAGGAGGACTGGCCAAATTTTGTGCCTTCCACCACAGTGATGAATGGTGGATGGTTGTGTATTTGTGTGTTCTTTTTCATTGTACTGCTGCTGGTAAATTCATTTCACTTGCACTTTATGTGCAAGTGACGAATAAAACTGATATTGATAAGAACCGACAGTGTATTTTACTGAAGTAGCAACAGATACTACACTTGATCCATCCTGGGGGAACCGCCTTTTTGATCACGGTCTCACCCCTGCCAGGTAAACACCTAATATAACTGCCGTTGTTAACAGTCAAAACAGACTGTTCCCCAAACAAAGTTCATGTGATCTTTTATACCGTTTTTTTTCTCTTGTTTGTTTACTGTAATTAAGCCGTAGCAGATTTCACACAGACACTCCCGCATTCCTTTGTTATCAGAATGCTCTGATAATCTGTGGAATTCATTACCATAGATGGCTGTGGAGGCCTTCAATGGATATTTTTAAATTGGAGATTAACAGATCCTTGAGTAGTAAAGGTGTCAGGTTATGGGGAGAAGGCAGGAGAATTGGGTTGAGAGGGAGAGCTAGCTCAGCCACGATTGAATGGTGGAGTAGACTTGATGGGATGAATGAATGGCCTTACTCTGCTCCTATCACTAATGGACAGCGGCTGTAAATCATGCTCAGACAAACATCCCCATGCTCTCGTTTTCTTCCAAACCAACCTCATGGCAGCCAAACAGATGTTGCATTACCTTTTGACCTCATTATCCCTTCCCCTTGTATGACTTAGACAATAGACAATAGGTGCAGGAGTAGGCCATTCGGCCCTTCGAGCCAGCACCGCCATTCAATGTGATCATGGCTGATCATCCCCAATCAGTACCCCGTTCCTGCCTTCTCCCCATATCCCCTGACTCCGCTATCTTTAAGAGCCCTATCTAGCTCTCTCTTGAAAGCATCCAGAGAACCGGCCTCCACCACCGACTTGATTCTTTTCCACTCTACTCTTTTACAATACACCTATTTCCTTCCAGTCAGAAAATGTTTTGTTGAAATGTCTTTCGGCTTTCCGCAGAGACCGCTCCCTCCGTAAGTCCCTGGTCAATTCGTCCCTTCCCACCCAAACCACCCCCTCTCCTGGTACTTTCCCTTGCAACCGCAGGAAATGCTACACTTGACGCTTTATCTCCCACCTTGACTCCATTCAAGGACCCAAGCAGTCTTTCCAGGTGCGGCAGAGGTTCACCTGCACCTCCTCCAACCTCATCTATTGCATCCACTGCTCTAGGTGTCTACATCGATGAGACCAAGCATAGGCTTGGCGATCGCTTCGCCCAACACCTCCGCTCGGTTCGCAACCAACCCGATCTCCCGGTGGCTCAGCATTTCAACTTCCCATTCCGAATCCGACCTTTCAGTCCTGAGCCTCCTCTATGGCCAGAGTGAGTCCCACCGTAAATTGGAGGAGCAGCACCTCATATTTCGCTTGGGTAGTTTACACCCCAGCGGTATGAACATTGACTTCTCCAACTCAGGTAGTCCCTGCTTTCTCCTTCCTTCCCCTCCCCTTCCCAGCTCTCCCACAGCCTACTGTCTCTGCCTCTTCCTTTCTTCTTCCCGCCCCCCCTCCCCTCCACCCCCACATTAGTCTGAAGAAGGGTCTTGACCCGAAACGTCGCCTATTTCCTTCGCTTCATAGGGGGGGGGATGTCGAGTGAGCTCACCAATGTGAAGTCAATGAACAAACTCTCTCAGCCACGCCAGTGTTGGCATTTCCACCGGGTTAACAGCACGCCGTATTACAGATGGAAGAACACAACCTGCTGGACATACTCAGCAGGCCAGGTGGCATTTGCAGAGAGAGCAACAGAGTTAATGTTTCTGGTTCATGACCAATAAACAGCAAAGGAAGGTGGAACTTTATCGTTTTGTGATGTTACGGGACGCACTGATTTTGTGGTTGCTGAAAGATGGAGTTTGCTCATCTGTGCTCAAGGTGACCACTTGTAGGGTCCAGGAGTATGAGCTGAGAGAGAACTGTTGGATGATTCTATTAAAGGTAGACACAAAATGCTGGAGTAACTCAGCGGGATAGGCAGTGTCTCTGGAGAGAAGGAATGGGTGACGTTTTGGATCAAGACCTTTCTTATAGACAATAGGTGCAGGAGTAGGCCATTCGGCCCTTCGATGTGATCATGGCTGATCATCCCCAATCAGTACCCCGTTCAGCCTTCTCCCCATATCCCCTGACTCCGCTATCTTTAAGAGCCCTATCTAGGCTCTCTCTTGAAAGTATCCAGAGAACCGCCCTCCACCGCCCTCTGAGGCAGAGAATTCCACAGACTCACAACTCTCTGTGAGAAAAAGTGTTTCCTCGTCTCCGTTCTAAATGGCTTACCCCTTATTCTTAAACTGTAGCCCCTGGTTCTGGACTCCCCCAAACCCTTAACAATCTTATATGTTTCAATAAGATACCCTCTCATCCTTCTAAATTCCAGAGTGTACAAGCCCAGCAGCTCCATTCTCTCAGCATATGACAGTCCAGCCAATCCGGGAATTAACCTTGTAAACCTATGCTGCACTCCCTCAATAGCAAGAATGTCCATCCTCAAATTAGAGGACCAAAACTGGACACAATACTCCAGGTGTGGTCTCACTAGGGCCCTATACAACTGCAGAATGACCTCTTTGTTCCTATACTCAACTCCTCTTGTTATAAAGGCCAACATGCCATTTGCTTTCATCACTGCCTGCTGTACTTGCATGCTTACTTTCATAGATTAATGAACAAGGACCCCAGATCCCGTTGTACTTCCCCTTTTCCCAAATTGACACCATTTAGATAGTAATCTGCCTTCCTGTTTTTGATACCAAAGTGGATCGCATATATCCACATTAAACTGCATCTGCCATGCATCTGCCCACTCCCTCAACCTGTCCAAGTCACCCTGCATTCTCATAGCATCCTCCTCACAGTTCACACTGCCACCCAGCTTTGTGTCTTCTGCAAATTTGCTAATGTTACTTTGAATCCCTTCATCCAAATCATTGATGTATATTGTAAATAGCTGCGGACCCAGCACTGAGCCTTGCGGTACCCCACTAGTCACTGCCTGCCATTCTGAAAGGGACCTGTTAATCCCTTCTCTTTGTTTCCTGCCTGCCAACCAATTTTCTATCCATGTCAGCACTCTACCCCCAATACCATGTGCCCTCATTTTGCCCACTAATCTATGTGAGACCTTATCAAATGGTTTCTGAAAGTCCAGGTACACTACATCCACTGGCTCTCCCTTGTCCATTTTCCTAGTTACATCCTCAAAAAATTCCAGAAGATTAGTCAAGCATGATTTCCCCTTCGTAAATCCATGCTGACTCGGACCAATCCTGTTACTGCTGTCCAAATGTGCGGCTATTTTATCTTTTATAATTGACTCCAGCATCTTCCCCACCACCGATGTCAGGCTGGTGATGATGATTCTATTAGACAGTTAATCGTAGACCATACCAGAGGAGGCCACTGTCCGTTGTCTAAGAATGCTCCTTCAAAAACTGTCATCATGCAAGGTTTTCGAACTGTTGACAATTCTTCCACCCACACAGATGCTGACTTCCTCCACAAGTTTGTATTTTGGTCTAGATGCCACCTACTTTAGTCTCTAGAATGTCCAAAACTACCAGAAGATTGGCCTGTTAATTAAGACCTGTAAATAGGACAATTAAGACAGCTAATTGTTAATTGGGGCAGTTTCTTCCCAGCTGATATCAGGCAACTGAACCACCCTGTCGCCAACCAGAGAGCAGTCATGAGGTACCATCAACCTCATTGGGGACCATCGAGATATCTTTAATCAGACGTAACCTTGCACTAAACGTTATTCCCATTATCGTGTATCTGTACACTGTGGACGGCTCGATTGTAGCCAGATTGTAACGGTCTTTCTGCTGACTGGATAGCACGCAACAAAAGCTTTTCACTGTACCTCGGTACACGTGACAGTAAACTGAAGGAAACTAAGCGTTTTAATGCAGCTTTACAATGAGCTGGTGAGAGCAGACCTGGGCTATGGAGTACAGTCTGGCTTCCAGCATCTGCAATCTCTCCAAACCCAACAGTCTCTTCCCATCCTGGATTGTTTTCATCAGGTTTACACTGAAGCTCTTCAAGATTTCATTTGTGCCCAATTCCATCCGCCCATCAGACAATTACTTGTTTCTCTGCCACAGAAGGCAGTGGAGGCCAATTCACTGGGTATCTTCAAGAGAGAGTTAGATTTAACTCTTAGGGCTAACGGAATCAAGGGATATGAGGAAAAAGCAGGAACGGCGTACTGTTTTTGGATGATCAGGCATGATCATATTGATTGGCGGAGCTGGCTCGAAGGGCCGAATGGCCTACTCCTGCACCTATGTTTCTATGTATATATTGCCCACCCTGATGGCCCTGATAACCAAGGGCCAGTTAGTGATACAGTGTGAAACAGGCCCATCAGCCCAACTTGCCCACAATGGCCAACATGTTCCACTTACACTAGTCACACCTGCCCGCATTTGGCCCATATCCCTCCAAACCTGTGCTATCCATGTACCTGTCTGACTGTTTCTTCAATGTTGGGATAGTCCCAGCCTCAACTACCTCTTCTGGCAGCTCATTCCATACACCCACCACCCTTTGTGTGAAAAAGTTACCCCTCAGATTCCTATTAAACCTATTCCCTTTCATCTTAAACCCATGACCTCTGGCCCTCGATTCCCCTACTCTGGGCAACAGACTCTGTGCATCTACCCGATCTATTCCTCTCATGATTTTATACACCTCTATAAGATCACCCCTCATCCTCCTGTGATCCAAGGAATAGAGACCCAGCCTACTCAACCTCTCCCTATAGCTCACACCTACTAGTCCCGACAACATCCTCGGAAGATGGTAGCCCTGCCGGCAGTCTGTTCGTTTTTCTTTTTGTTATTTTTTAGTTTGTTAAAAGTTGGTTTTAATGTTCTTCGGTTTGTTTTATGTGGTTGGAGGGGACGAAACTTTTTTTCAAGTTCCTACCTTCCCGGAGATGTGATCAATTTTCGGATCACATTCTCCGGGCTCTGCGGCCTACCATCGCTGGAGCTGGAAGCCTCCTCGGACTGTTGTGAGCCCCACCGGGGGGCGTGGACTTAACATCGGAGCTGATCCCTTGCCTGGGACCGCGACCACCGTGCACTTACCATCAAGGGCTCGCAGTCTCAGGAGAGGTCAGTCGGGAGCTCCAACGCCGCGGAAGGCTCGACTGAAGGAAGACTGACCTGGCCAGTGAAATTCCTCGTATGTTGCAAAACATACTTGGCGATTCTGATTCTGATTCTGATTCTGAAATGTTATCTGTACCCTTTCCAGCTTGACAAGATCTTTCCTGTAACATGGTGCCCAGAACTGAACACAATACTCCAACTGAAGGTAGACACAAAATGCTGGAGTAACACCGGGATAGGCAGCTGTTTTGAAGAGAAGGAATGGACGACGTTTCGGGTCGAGACTTCTGAGGAATGGTCTCGACCTGAAACATCACCCATTCCTTCTCTCCAGAGTTACTCCAGCATTGTGTGTATATCTTCGATTTAAACCAGCATCTGCAGTTCTTTCCGACGCAATACTCCAACTGCAGCCTCACCAACGTCTTATACAAAGACCAGTTAACGAGTCGACCACATTGATGTCGATCAGGACCAATGGGAAAGGCTGGTGGATCTTTTAAAATTTCCCCTGTTGGACATGTTTGACACGGCTGAACTTCATCAGCAATCCTCGACTCCGGTGGCCTTGACCGGGACTGGCTTTCTAATTGCGGATTCCATATAACCATTACAGCACGGAAACAGGCCATCTCGGCCCTTCAAGTCCGTGCCGAACACTTTTTTTTCTTCTTTTTTTCCCCTCCCTTCTTTCTTCTTACTTCCCCCTAGTCCCATCTACCTGCACTCAGACCATAACCCTCCATTCCTTTCCCGTCCATATACCCATCCAATCTATTTTTAAAGGATAAAATCGAACCTGCCTCCACCACTTCCACTGGAAGCTCATTCCACACAGCTACCACTCTCTGAGTAAAGAAGTTCCCCCTAATGTTACCCCTAAACTTCTGTCCCTTAATTCTCAAGTCATGTCCCCTTGTTTGAATCTTCCGTACTCTCAATGGGAAAAGCTTATCCACCGTCAGCTCATAATTTTAAAGACCTCTATCAAGTCCCCTCTTAACCTTCTGCGCTCCAAAGAATAAAGACCTAACTTGTTCAACCTTTCTCTGTAACTTAGTTGCTGAAACCCAGGCAACATTCTAGTAAATCTCCTGTGTACTCTCTCTATTTTGTTGACATCCTTCCTATAATTAGGCGACCAAAATTGTACTCCATACTCCAGAATTGGCCTCACCAATGCCTTGTACAATTTTAACATTACATCCCAACTTCTATATTCAATGCTCTGATTTATAAAGGCCAGCACACCAAAAGCTTTCTTTACCACCCTATCTACATGAGATTCCACCTTCAGGGAACTATGCACAGTTATTCCTAGATCCCTCTGTTCAACTGCATTCCTCAATTCGCTACCATTTACCATGTACGTCCTATTTTGATTTGTCCTGCCGAGATGTAGCACCTCACATTTATCAGCATTAAACTCCATCTGCCATCTTTCAGCCCACTCTTCCAAATGGACTAAATCTCTCTGTAGACTTTGAAAATCTACTTCATTATCCACAACACCACCTATCTTAGTATCATCTGCATACTTACTAATCCAATTTTCCACACCATCATCCAGATCATTGATGTACATGACAAACAACAGTGGACCCAACACAGACCCCTGAGGCACCCCACTAGTCACCGGCCTCCAACCTGACAAACAGCCATCCACCATTACTCTCTGGCATCTCCCATTCAGCCACTGTTGAATCCATCTTGCTACTCCACCATTAATACCCAATAATTGAATCTTCTTAACCAACCTTCCATGAGGAACCTTGTCAAAGGCCTTACTGAAGTCCATATAGACAACATCCACTGCTTTACCCTCATCAATTTCCCTAGTAACCTCTTCGAAAAATTCAAGAAGATTAGTCAAACATGACCTTCCAGGCACAAATCCATGTTGACTGTTCCTAATCAGACCCTGCTTATCCAGATGCTTTGAATTCCCTTGAATGAGTTAACTGAGTTTGAATTCCTCTAGTCGTAGTGGGATTTCAGGACGTTGCTGCTGGTGCAGGCACCCCATAGTCACACTATCCTGCCAGCACCAACTGCTGGCATCATGTCAAGTTCCTTCCCTTCAGCCCTCTTTAACATGCCCTCTCCCGTTACCAAGGCTCACCAATATCCCCGAGTGTTGCTGGGGCAAGACCAACTGTCTGGTGTGTATGATACACATTACCATTGCACTTAAACCTCTTCTAGGCTCTCCTGGGTTTCCTTCCTATCCCTGCCGTTTGACGTTTGATGGCGTGGCAGGTGTTGAGTTACACATTCACGCTGTCTCCTCTCCAGTTGCAGCCACATCAGAATCACACTCTCTCTCAGATGTCTGCAATCTATTTGCAGCTGGAAACCAAGGGCAATGATCACAATTTATCATGTTCACTTTGTTTGTATTTTCCAGTTGCCGATGTGATTGTAATGTAACAAATCTCTTTTCAGAAGATGTTTGTTTTGACTTCTCTGTGTGTCGACACTACATCTGTAGAAGACGTATATGCTTGGTATAAATGTAAATTGTCCCTTGTGTGTGTAGGATAGCGTTAATGTGTAGGGATGGCTGGTCGGTGCGGACTCGGTGGGCTGAAGGGCCTGTGTCTGTGCTTTTTGTAAATTAAACTAAATTATAAGATGGCTGCATCATTTAAAATGCCATTTCTTAACAGTGTTAATCTTGTTTCCTGTTCAAGGCCTCCCTCCGCAGTGCCCTCTGTCCATGGCCGTGTGGAGCAGCTGTCCTCACTCAAGGTCAGAGGGACGTGTGGTGGTTCAGATACTCATCTCACGTTACAGTACCACAATCTCCACCAGCGGACGGAGCAGCAAGGCGTCTGTGTTCTGGGAACCGAGTCAGTGCACAACTGGAAACTCCAGTCACTTCCCCAGCACTTGGCCGGCTGGTGAAATCACCTCAAAGAAGGTCGCAACCCCAACCTTCCTCTGTCCATCCCCTCCACAGATGCTGCCTGAGTTACTCCACCATGAGTTACTCCACCATGTGCAAGAAGAATCTGCAGATGCTGCTTTACACCAAAGATAGACACAACATGCTGATCAGGCAGCATCTCTGGAGAAAAGAAATAGGTGACGTTTCAGGTTGAGACCCTTCTTCAGGGGAACCCGAAACGTCACCTATTCCTTTTCTCCAGAGACAGTGCCTGACCCGCTGAGTTACTCCAGCATTTTGTGTCTACGAGTTACTCCAGGAATTTGTGTGTTGCTCCTAATTTTTATAAACTTATTTCTATTAAATATTTAAAATTTTCATTGCAAAATATGTAAATAAATGGTTCACAAAGACAATAGTAGTTCTTTACTTATTTACCATCAATATATTTCCATGTTAGAGTTGTCCAGCACGAATACGGGCCCTTCGGCCCTACCTTCCCACACCAACCAATGTGCCCCTTCTGCAGTCCCACCTGCCTGCATTTGGCCCATATCCCTCTAAACCTGTCCTATCCATGTTATGATTCTACTGTTTTAGTTTTCACAAGTTCTAAGAGGAAGATGTAGGCCATTTGGCTTATGGCTACTCTGCCATTCAATCATAGCTGGTCTATCTTTCCCTCTCAACCCCATTCTTCTGCCTTCTCCGCATAGCCCCTGACACCTTAACTAATCAAGCATCTGTCAATCTCTGCCTTAAAATCATCCACTGATGGCCTCCACAGCCATCTGTGGCAATGAATTCCACAGATTCATCACCCTCTGACTAAAGAAATTCTTTCTCATCTCTCACTTTAACCTTATTGTCTAAACCAGGGACCTCCAAATGTGTTCTCTAGTTTGTTTTATGTGAGGGGTCGGGGAAAACTTTGTTTCAATCTCTTATCTTGCCGAAGATGCGATTGTTTTCCGGGTCGTATTGTTGATTCACGTTTTTCTCTCACATCGGTTGTTTCGACAATAATCGACCGGACACCGGGGTTGCTTTAAACGTACGTTTATTCAACACTGAGTCTTCACACAGGTTAACAACCTAGCAAAGAGTCAAGCTCAATGCCTTAATTTGTAATGCCTTATATACTTAAAGGCTACAGGTTATGCCTCCCATATTACTGATACAAAGCAACAGACACGAACGCCATGGTCAGGATCACAGGCAAGTACATATTGGGAGGTGTTATTTAGTGGAACAATACTAGAGATAAGACAGGTACATTCCTCAGACTTCTGAGAGCCACGGTTTGTATATTCCTTAGACTTCTGAGCCAGCTATCTCAGTCAGACGGGTACAGTTAATACCATAGTGGCGAATATGGAGTAACAGCAGGACAATGTGAATTTTTCCTGACCCCTGCAGCTACATATTCAGCAACTTTGGTCAGCAGACATTTTATGTTTCAATCCAGTCCACCTGGCCAAACCATTTTACCTTCACAGAACAATCTTACAGCGTTTATTCAACATTTACATTCACATTCCCCCCTTTTGCCATTCTTATGGCAACACTCATAGTCCATTAAAAAGTCCCATTCGCCGAATCTCGTAACTTTCTAGTTCCCTGGCCACGGCCTCTTGGACCGTCCGACCCTTGTCCCCCAATTCTCCTTCCTCACTCACTTCATCGTCTTCACTGTCGTTGGGGAACGGTAACAGTCTCTCCTGCTCACGCTGTAAGATCATCATTCGTACAGACTGTATAGCTTCCTCGGGGGTTGGTCCCCAAACATGATAAAGCCGCCATTAATCGGGCTATGATACATTTCACAATGGCGATCCCCACAAATAAGCAAGTAACTACTATAGCAGCATAGATGGCCATGCTGATAATCCAGTTGTATAATTCCCCCATCCCTGGTTTTCATTTATTCCATCCAAAAAGGTGGTAATCTCTTTCTGGTGTTGGGTGATGTTGCTAGTCCTGTCTTGAACCCCCATCATACATTTCCCTTTTATGACGGTACAGGTCCCCCCGTCTCTAGCCAATAAGTAATCGAGCGCATATCTATTTTGTAGGGAAAACATCCTCATTTCGGCCATCTGGGTTTTTACTGCCTCCAAGGCTCCAGTTGTTGCATTGCCCAAAATTGTCAGGCCTCAAACAAGGTAATTTCGGTTTTTGGCTGCTTCACCTCCACCCACTCCTCCCATTGTTAGCATGCTTAATAATCCCCATCCGATGGCATGTCCGTGGGTAGCTCCCCTGACCCCTGGATGTCTCCATTGTGCGCAAAACTCGGCCGACACCGCCCTTCGATGAACCCGAGCCATGGGTTTAGTCCATCGCTCGGGACAAGGTACCGTGGTTGGCACCAATGCTCCAACTGCCATGTTCTCGGGGAAAGGGGGTTTTAGGACATTGGTTCCTTTCCCCTTAAAGAAGAAGTAATATCCTTCCTCCGTATATAATGATCCATTACAGCCCCTTCGGGTATTAATGACTTCTCCCCCTCCAGACCAGTCCCTCCACGCTTCACTGATCCGATTGCTATAACTGGGGATTGGCAGGTGATGGGATCCTACCGTCAGATGGGTCCCGTTAGCCCATCCACACAACAGCTGAAATCCAGCATTTACAGGGATACATTCCTTGGACACCTTACATTGGACTCCTTTATAGGTAAGGTTACATGCGGAGCCGTGAACGGGCCCTTGCAGAGCGCAAGTGAGGTTATTTTTAACATTTATGACTATACACCCGTGTCCTTGGTTACTAAAACAATTTTCATATTGCCTGTTGTCATTATTGGTGGTGAAGTTACATGGCCTAGCCGGTGCTCTTGACGCTGTCCTAGATCCATTATAGCAAATGTCGTAGGAGTGGTTGTTGTTCTTAGGGAGCGGTAAGCAGTTGGCCGGTGGAGCGAGAAGCCCATCATAGCTGATGATAACGGGCTTGACAGGGAACGTTTCTTTGTCCTGGCACTTCACCAGTCGTTCAGTTCTGCCCCATGCAGGGGATGGGGTAAACAGGGAGGTAACTGATGTCATTCGTGGATAACAAACCACCTGCCCCTTCCCGAATAGCTCGTTGTGTGCCTGGATGAATAAATTGGAGTTTTCTCGTTCCCCTCTCTTTCCTCGTTTGTTCCGTCCGTATTCAGGCTTTGTCCATTTCCAACCGAAACTGATTAACCCTGCTGTGGTTGCCACACATATTAATGCCACGGAGACCCTCATCTTAGCGATTTATTTCGTATCTGCGAACACAAGGGGAGGGAAAAAGAAAGGAACGTGCAATTTCAAAGCGAAATTAATTCGTACCCTGCTTTTCGTGGACCGGATCCCCCTCTCTGACCTCGACCTCCCCCCTTTGCTTGGTGTCACCAAGCACTTTACAATGGTGCAAATGCACCCATGCCGATCGTCCTTCTACCTTTACTGCGGTGGAGGTGGTGAGGAGAACCTGGAAGGGGCCCAACCATCGAGGAGAAAGGGTGTATATACGAACCCAATTCTTAATCAACACATAAGAACCCGGGGTGATCGTCCATCAACGGGAAAATCTATGTCACCCACATAAGCGGCCTTGACCTCCCCATGAATCTCACGCAGGGCCCTTGTAAGGGCAAGGACGTAAGAGACCATCTCCTCTGTCATATGATGCAATGTCGCTGTGGCCGGGATAATGTCTGTCCAGGGGGTGCGCAGGGGTCGGCCATAGATGATCTCTGCAGGAGACAACCTTGTCTTCCCTGCTGGAAGGACTCTGATCTGAAACAAGGCAACAGGTAACATTTTAACCCAGGTGGAGCCCGATTGGTCCACCAGCTTGGCAAGCTTGGTCTTCAGGGTCAGGTTCAAGCGTTCCACCATTCCTGCAGCCTGTGGGCGATAAGCACAATGTAGCCGCTGGGTTACACCCAGCTGTCGGTACAATTCTTTATTGATAGCGGCAATAAAGTGAGGGCCGTTATCCCAACTGATGGTGTTTGGAACCCCAAAGCGAGGAACAAACTGCTGTAATAAAATAGACACCACCGTAGAAGCAGTGCAATCAGTGGTTGGAAAGGCTTCAATCCACCTAGAAAACACATCAACAATAACAAGCACATGTTTATAACACTGACACTTAGGCAAATCAATAAAATCCATCTGTAAGGTTTCAAACGGAGCAGTAGGTAATGGAGTACGACCCGTCTGGCAGACAACTCCTTTACCAGGGTTGTGTGCAGCACAGGTGAGGCACCGTGCACTAGTTTGGGCTGCCAAAACCTTAAGTCGAGGATGCCACCATGCCTGTAAGAGAGCGTCTACTAGCAAGGTGGCCCCACAGTGAGTGGCTAGATGTAGGCAATCAACAACCCAGGTCGCTAACTGGTCTGTCATACAGGTCTGTCCGGCCGGCGTGAGCCACAATCCAGAGTCAGCCTTCCGACAGCCCAGCTGCTCCCATTCCATTATTACATCAACAGAGGCATCCCCCTGTAAGTGCAATACATCATTCATGGTTGGCATAGGTTTCTCAGATTCAGACGAGCCCATATAAAGGCTTTTCACCTGCCTCATCATACTACCCACCACTTTAAATCTACCGCGTGAAGCACACTTAGCCGCTTCGTCAGCCAACCTGTTACCGATTTGGACCGGGGAATCTCCTGTCGTGTGGGCCACACATTTGATTACGGCTACCGCAGAGGGCAGAAGGATAGCATTCAACAGGTCAGTGACCAGGAACTGATTGGAAATCTTATGGCCCGTCGAGGTGAGGAATCCCCTATTTTTCCATAACTGTCCGAAATCCTGAACGACTCCGAATGCGTATCGGGAGTCGGTGTAAATATTGACGGAGAGCCCCTCGGAGTGGACACAGGCTCGGGTGAGGGCAAACAACTCAGCCTGCTGAGCTGAAATCGGTGGGTCAAAACTGCCACAATCCAGCAAGGTTCCATCTTGCTTAACTACCGCAAAGCCTGACAGATGGCGTCCCTGCTCGTCGATGGACGAACTTCCATCGGTATAGAGGATCAAATCTGGAGAGGCTAGAGGTTTATCGCTAAGGTCAGGGCGCGGACTGGTATCCGCGAGAATAGCCTCCAAGCAATTATGGTCGCATGGAGCGAGGGGATCAGGAGGAGAGCAGAGAAACGCAGCAGGGTTGATAGTGGTGCAGTGCCGGAACTGTAGCTTGGGATTATTCAACAGGTAGATCTCATACCTATTTTGTCTGGCTGAAGTCAAATGCTGGGTCTGGAGCTGTCCCAGTAGGGCGGTCACGGAGTGGGAGGAATATCCAGTAATGTCCTGCTGGAGAGTCAGGTATCATTCCCAACCACTGTCGCATTCCCCTGGCTGATGTGGGGGGTATGTCCTGTAAATAGGGTCCGTGCGTCTCTCGTCCAACCGACGGCCATCTGCTGAGATTATGATTCCGAGGAATTTCACCTCCTTTTGTCCGACATGTACTTTGGAGGGGGACACAACGTACCCCAATGCCTTTACAAAGTTCAACAACAAAATTATAGCTTCCCTATTCTGCTCCTCCGTTTCACTGGCCACTAAAAGTTCATCGATGTACTGGATCAATGCAGACCACTCAGGTAACTGCAGGTTTTGTAATTGCTGTTGCAGACAATGCGAAAATAGGGTCGGCGAGTTTACAAAGCCCTGTGGCAATCTGGTCCATGTATACTGTAGGGGAGGGATTGAGTTCACCACTGTGCCATATTCTTTCTGGTTTTGGTCTGGGGGTTCAGCTTAGTTCTGCCTCCCACGGAGTCGGTAGATTGTAGGGCAGCAGGAGAATACGGAGGAGGTCGGTCTGCTGGAGGGGCACTAGTGGCAACTGTCTTCCCTGTGGTCCCCTACTGAATGGGACCGTCTTCTGGGGTTCAGCGAGGTTACAGGAGATTTGGAAACTGGTATCTGTGAAGGGCGAGTTTTAATCTTGGATCGGGTAGCGGGAATTGGAGGAGCGGACACGGGACTGGCAACGGGGGCAGAGGGACTGGCAACGGGGGCAGTGGTTCAGCGGGGGTGCTCCACGGATTCCCCAATGATAATCCTCTACCTCCTCCTCCTCGTCACCTCCCAAATCTATGCCAGCCACCGACTTACGTAAGTCTTTATCTACCTCGGCCTTATTTTGTCTCTCTCTCTCCTGACGACCCTTACTTTCCTCAGCATGCCTACAGTCCTGTTTTAATACGGTCACCGACTTCTCCTGATCCCCCTCGGTCAGGGGTATTCCTAGTTTCAAGGCATTACTCTGCCAACTGGCCGTTAAAGACCGTGCCTTTTCTCCGTTACAATCATCGATCCACAACTGAATGGCCTTTTTATAATTTATTTTTTTATCCTTTTTCCATATTACACTCTGGGCACTTGATAACACACCCATATCCTTGGAACCCCCTTCAGGCCATTCATCCTTCCCCAGTTTATGAATGAGTCCTCCCGACATACGCCTGAAGGTCTCCTCCATTTCTGGATGCAAGAAACATAGCTGATGTAATGGCTGGTCCGGGTGACAACTGGTGTCCATACCATTACACATTTTTAATACTTATTTTATTACACACCAATAGTTCAGGGTTAACCGTGAGTCCTTGGTTCAGCCGTATCTCACTCGGTCACTTCAATTCCTGACCTTCGCGTGGAGGATTTCCTCTCTTAACAACCAGACTTTCTGTGACTTAACAAGCAGACTTTCTGTGAGATACGGGGGTACCTTGGTCTCGGTTAACGTCTCAATACTTGTCAAACTGACGATTCAATAACCATTACATTCCCATCCTAACCCCAGTGCACTCCTCTTATATACCGTCTACGGTCCCCCTCTACGGGGTATTTTATCCGCTCGATCAGACTAGGACAATCCTCGAGACGGCCCCATCCCCGTGCCCACAACCGGAACGTTCGGATGTCGTCCCACGGACTGACGCAAGCCAGCGAATTACCTTGCTACGCCGGGATACGAGGAAGGACCAAGTGGTGATTTAACTAAATCTACTCACTTGGCTGCGCAACCTTCACATCGATCCCGTCGCCCAGTGGATTCACTCGCCGGCTCGATCAGTCGCTGGTTGACATCCCACTTCTGACACCAAATGTTGATTCATGTTTTTCTCTCACATCGGTTGTTTCGACAATAATCGACCGGACACCGGGGTTGCTTTAAACGTACGTTTATTCAGCACTGAGTCTTCACACAGGTTAACAACCTGGCAAAGAGTCAAGCTCAATGCCTTAATTTGTAATGCCTTATATACTTAAAGGCTACAGGTTATGCCTCCCATATTACTGATACAAAGCAACAGACACGAACGCCATGGTCAGGATCACAGGCAAGTACATACTGGGAGGTGTTATTTAGTGGAACAATACTAGAGATAAGACAGGTACATTCCTCAGACTTCTGAGAGCCACGGTTTGTATATTCCTTAGACTTCTGAGAGCCAGCTATCTCAGTCAGACGGGTACAGTTAATACCATAGTCGCGAATATGGAGTAACAGCAGGACAATGTGAATTTCTCCTGACCACAACTTCCTGACCCCTGCAGCTACATATTCAGCAATTTTGGTCAGCAGACATTATGTTTTAATCCAGTCCACCTGGCCAAACCATTTTACCTTCACAGAACAATCTTACAGCGTTTATTCAACATTTACATTCATAGTATCTCCGGTCGCTCTGCGTCCTAACATCGTGGAGCTGGTGGCCTTGCTTGAGACTGACTTTGAACGGAGGGGCCATGGACTTACCATCGGAGCCTGCGATCCCTTACCTGGGATCGACGCTCCAACCGTGGCCTGCGGATTTCAACATCGACGAGCTCGCAGTCTCAGGCAGAGTCTGATGTCGGGAAGCTCTAAGCTGGAGTCGAATCGCCTGGCGCAGGGGGAGCTGAGATCCCCCGATGCGGGAGCTTGATGGCCCTGATGCGGAGGGCTCGACCCCCGGTTGTGGGAGCCAAGATCGCCCCGACCGCCGTGGGAGAACAAAGAAGGGAAGAGATTGAACTTTTTTTGCCTTCCATCACAGTGATTCATGTGGTAGTCACTGTGGTGGATGTTCATGTTCAAAGGTATTTGGGTGTCTCGTTGCTCTTTATTGGTACGACTGAATTTCACTGTACCTTAATTGGTACATGTGACAATAAACAAACCTTGAAGTTTAATAAAAATAATTTGCCTTCTCAGTTCCCATAGCAAATCACATAAGTAGCTTCCCGCCGTGAATGGGCAGCCTGTGTTTTTAACACAATGGTGTCAGATTACAGTAAACTTTGTTTTGAAGACTTGTCGTATATTGAATTAACTAGCTGCAACCCCAGTTCCCTTTCTCTGACAAACTTTCCTATCTTGGAAATTCTTTAAAGAATTTGTGGGAGAATTTTCATAGTTAGATTTCCATAAATCAGGTGGTCCGTAACAAGCCCCTGGTAGGAGCCCCTACATCTCACGCCAGGGACGCTACGGCATTAGAATAGCACAGATGGACAGGGCACCCATGTCACACAACACCTTGTACACTAAACTCTTAGAAACATAGAAAATAGGTGCAGGAGGAGGCCATTCGGCCCTTCGAGCCAGCACCGCCATTCTGTGATCATGGCTGATCGTCCCCTATCAATAACCCGTGCCTGCCTTCTCCCCATATCCCTTGACTCCACTAGCCCCTAGAGCTCTATCTAACTATCTTAAATCCATCCAGTGACTTGGCCTCCACTGCCCTCTGTGGCAGGGAATTCCATAAATTCACTATCTGGACTACAGTTCTTCCCACCCTGCTTCCTGTAAGGACTCCATCCCCCACTCCCAATTCCTCCGTCTATGCCGCATCTGCTCCCAGGATGAGGCGTTCCACACCAGGGCATCCGAAATGTCCTCATTCTTCAGGGAACGGGGGTTCCCCTCCTCCACCATAGATGAGGCTCGCACCAGGGTCTCTGCCATACCCCGCAACACTGCTCTCTCTCCCCATCCCCTCACTCACAACAAGGGCAGAGTTCCCCTAGTCCTCACCTTTCACCCCACCAGCCGTCACATACAACAAGTGATCCTCCGTCAGTTTCGCCACCTCCAACGTGACCCCACCACTCGCCACATCTTCCCATCTCCCCCCATGTCTGCCTTCCGCAAAGACCGCTCCCTCCGTAACTCCCTTGTCAATTCTTCCCTTCCCTCCCGTACCACCCCCTCCCCTGGTACTTTCCCTTGCAACCGCAAGAGATGCAACACTTGTCCCTTCACCTCCCCCCTCGACTCTATTCAAGGACCTAAGCAGTCGTTCCAGGTGCGACAAGAGGTTCACCTGCATCTCCTCCAACCTCATCTATTGCATCTGCTGCTCTAGATGCCAGCTGATCTACATCGGTGAGACCAAGCGGCGGCTTGGCGATCGTTTCGCCGAACACCTCCGGTCGGTCCGCAATAACCAACCTGACCTCCCGGTGGCTCAGCACTTCAACTCCCCCTCCCATTCTGTATCTGACCTCTCTGTCCTGGGTCTCCATGGCCACAGCGAGCAACACCGGAAATTGGAGGAAATGCACCTCATATTCCGCTTGGGCAGTCTACATCATGGTGGCCTGAACATTGAATTCTCCCAATTCTGCTAGCCCTTGCTGTCCCCTCCCCTTCATCAGCCATCTGGTTGTCTCCTCCCCTCCCCCAGCCTTCGGGCTCCTCCTCCGCCTTTTTTCCTTTCTTTTTCCCCACCCCCTATCAGTCTGAAGAAGGGTTTTGGCCCGAAACGTTGCCTATTTCCTTCGCTCCATAGATGCTGCTGCACCCGCTGAGTTTCTCCAGCATTTTATTGTGTGCCTTCCATAAATTCACAACTCTCTGGGTGAAAAAGTTTTTTTCTCACCTCAGTCTAAAATGACCTCCCCTTTATTCTAAGACTGTGGCCCCTGGTTCTGGACTCGCCCAACATTGGGAACATTTTTCCTGCATCTAGCTTGTCCAGTCCTTTTATAATTTTATATGTTTCTATAAAATTATAAAAATCTTCAGTTCATAAGTAGTAGGAGCACAATTGGGCCATTCATCCCATCAAATCTACTCCGTCATTCAATCATGGCTGATCTATCTTTCCCTCTCAACCCCATTCTGCCTTCTCCCCAAAACCTTTGGCACCCTTATTTATCGTGAACCTATCAATCTACACCTTAAAAATATCCATTGGCCTCCACAACCTCCTGTGGCAATGAATTCCACAGATTCACCACCTACTGACAAAAGAAATTCCTTCTCATCTCCTTTGTAAAGGTATGTCCTTTAATTCTGAGGCTATGACCTCTGGTTCTTGACTCTCCCACTAGTGGAAACATCCTCTCCACATCACTCTATCCAGGCCTTTCACTAATCGGTAACACATGCCCACAAGTATAACCGTGCCCTAGCCCCCGAGCTCTTTGCCTGACAACACTGTGTAATACAACATGAATACTGTTCGGGGGAAGGAATGGGTGACGTTTCCGGTCGAGCACCTTCAGTCTGGAGAAGGGTCTCGACCCAAAAGTCACCTTTTCCTTCTCTCCAGAGATGCTGCCTGTCCTGCTGAGTTACTCCAGCTTTTTGTGTCTATCTTCGGTTTAAACCAGCATCTGCAGTTCCTTCCTACACATGAATACAGTGTATGTTGGGTTCAAAAAGTTAATGATGCTCCTTCTTTGCACTGATCTTTTCTCAAAAGGGGTTACTTCCTGTTTTGGGGAATCTTTCAGTGATGTCCAATTGTTATTCTGAAATTCTGACCCTGTGCGATTCTACGAATACCCAGCAAGTGAGACTGAGCAGTTGATGAGTGTAGTTCACGGTAAAACGATGATGAGCTGTTTTCCTGGAATCAATGGTCACATCTGCTCTGGGCAGGGGCAAGAGCACAATGGGCTGGGCTTCCTGTTTGACGAGTTTAGATCCGTTTAGTTCATTGTTACATGTACCAAGGTACAGTGAAAAGCTTTTGTTTAGTTTAGAGATACAATGCGGAAACAGGCCCTTCGGCCCACCGAGTCCACTCTGACCAGCAACCCCCTGCATATTAACACTATCCTGCACTCACTAGGGAGAATTTACACATACACCAAGCCAATTAACCTACATACCAGTACGTCTTTGGAGTGTGAGAGGAAACCGAAGATATCGGAGAAAACTCACGCAGGTCACGGGAGAATGTACAAACTCTGTAGAGGCAGCACCCGTAGTCGGGATCGAACATGGGTCTCTGGCGCTGCAAGCGCTGTAAGGCAACAACCACCACCATGCCACCCCAAACCAGCTGCCCACACTGGTTGCGTGCTTACCAGTTAGCGGAAAGACAATACATGATTATAATCGAGTATTTACAGTGTACAGATACATGATCAAGGGAATATTGTTTAACGCAAGATAAAGCCAGTAAAGTCCGATCAAAGGGTCCAAGGGTCTCCCATGAGGTAGATAGTTGCTCAGCACTGTTCTCTAGTTGCAGTAGGATGGTTCAGTTGCCTGATGACAGCTGGGAAGAAAACTCCCTGCATCTGGAGGTGTGCGTTTTCACACTTCTATATCTTTTGCCCGATGGGGAGAGGGGAGAAGAGGGAGTGACCAGGGTGCGACGTCCTTGATTATGCTGCTGGCCTTGCCGAGGCAGCGTGAGGTGTAAATGGAGTTGGTGATAGAATCAGCAAGGCTCCTTTTTGAACGGTCTGGCGTAAATAAATGAGTTGAGGGCTGACTGGTGGCTAGTGCCGTCAGTCAATGAATGCCTGGGCTTCCAGCAAGCTTGCTCTGGCCTCAGTGCCCCAGGTCTCTGTGTTATACAGTTTGGAAGCTGTTGGGCCAGGTTGTTGTCTGGTTGATTTGTGGGGCATTTGGTGCCACACTTGCTCAGTCTGCCAGCCGCAGACAAAATATGTAGGAAGGAACAGCAGATGCTGGTTTAAACCGAAGATAGGCACAAAGAAGGGTCACGACCTGAAACGTCACCCTCCAGAGATACTGCCTGTCCCGCTGAGTTACTCCAGCTTTGTGTCTATCTGATGGCCGCAGTCTGGCCTCGTTTGCTGATTCGGACACGGGCGCTGTACCACGTCCATCTGTTGCTCCTTAGCTCGGTACAGTAATCTCCATGAAGACCACGCAGTCACGGAGTGTCCAAGACCAGCATTGTCCTCCCGATGCACACTCTGCAGGGGGGCTGCCGGCCATCAAAACTGCAGCAGCGGTTAGCCCAGTGAGTAGGGACAGTGGGCGGAGAGGCTGGCTCCCATTACTAAAAGGAACAACTCTTGAACTGACCACTTCTCCCACCATAAACCTCCATCTACTTGGTGCCTTTAAACACCGGAAAATATTCCATGGGAATATAGATCGAGGCAAAAATGTGACGG
>CM075991.1:699835-861306 GCA_038087875.1 Malacoraja senta
CCCCCACACGGCGGTCTCCCCCTCCCCCCACACAGCAGTCACCTCCCTCCCCCGCCCCCACACAGTGGTCTCCCCCCCCCCCGCCCCCACACAGTGACTCCCCCCCCTCGCCGGGTCCTTCTTTGTTCCCGGCGGTGCAACCTTCGGTTCTGTTCGATGCCCGAAACTTCAATTATGTCCCCCCCTATCTTCATCTATCCAACGAAATGAACCTTAACGTATTTAACCCTTCTAGACCTGACAACGTTCTCATAAATCTCTGCACCCTCTCCAGCGTAACTACAGTCACAGAACGTGGAAACAGGCCCTACGCCCACACTAGTCCTACCTGCCTGCATTTAGCCCATACATTTCAAATTAAACCTTTAAATTAAATCCATTTCAACCTTCCATAGCCCTGCTCCAATGTGGTAGAATAAACTGTGACAAGTACTCCAGCTGTGGTCTAACTACTGTTGTAGCCAGTTGTCCCACCTGTTGCCTCGACAACACCTTTCCAACTGTCTCCTTGACCTTTCTTGCTACTTGAGGGACTACTTGCTCTACAGAATGCAATAACAACTACATCACCTCACACTTCTGCTCAAATTCCACTTGCTATTTTCTGTCTGACTGACCACATCATCTATATCTCTGAAACATTGCTTCCCGACTCTTACGTACGTGGCTATTTTGTTGCATCGTCTATTAACCTCTATCACACTACATACATTTAAACTTAATTCCTTACTATATGTTAGCTAAAGCAAAACAAGACGGTGAACCCTGATAACATTGTCCAACCCTGATCAACCATTGCCCTTTGCTTGCTGCTTTTAAAAAAATCAATCTGTTACTCTCGACATGCTTAATGCTGGCGGGGATGGGGAGTATAAGCAACAGGGAGAGGTTGGACAGACTTGGACTCTTGTCTCTGGTGCGTCAAAGGCCAAAGAGAGACCTGGTAGAAGTATATAAAATGATGAGAGGCATAGATAGGGTAAACAGTCAGAACCTTTTTCTCAGGATGGAAACTAGAGCGCCTAATTTTAGTTTTAGTGGCCCTTCGGCCCACCGAGTCCGTGCTGACCAGAGATCCCTGCACACTTACACTAAGTTACACACACTAGGGGACAATTTTACAATTATACCAAAACAATTAACCTATACACCCGCACATCTTTGGAGTGTGGGAGGAAACCGGAGCTCCCAGGGAAAATCCACGGAGATCATGTGGAGAACGTACAAGCTCCTTACAGGCAGCACCCGTAGTCAGGATCAAACCCTGGTCTCTGGTGCTGTAAGGCAGCAACTCTACCGCTGAGCCGCCATCATCACTGAGGCTCCTCACAATCCCTGCTTTAAGCTGAAGAGGGGCAACGTTTAAAGGAGATGTGCAGTGAAAGTTTTGTCCCCCCAGAGGATGGTGGGTGCCTGGAACACACTGGTGGGGTGGTGGTTGAAGCTGATACTTTAGTGGTATTTGAAAGACTTTTAAATAAGCACATGGGAATGCAGGGAATGGAAGTATATATATATATATATATATATATATATATATATATATATATATATATATATATATATATATCTATAACTGTACACAGGTGCAGATAGATAAGTGATGTTCTCAGCATCACATACAGCACAAATATTTGTGGGCCAAAGGGCCCAATCTTGTTCATGAAATAATATACACGTTCAAGGGTTATAGGAGCACAATTAGGCCATTCAGCCCACCACGTCTACTCTGCATTCAATCATGGCTGATCTAACTTTCCCTCTGAACCCCATTTTCTTCTATGTGTATGACTAACCAGTCACCTGTGATCTTAGACCAAAACCCTCGCCAACATCTACGCAGACCACATGCATCGCGCCACTCTCCTCCTTACCATGCACGGATAGCAAATGTTTGTCAGGCACAACTTTCCATTATCAAGGAAAGGAACTGCAGATGGTGGTTTACAAAAAAAAAGACAAAAGGTGCTGGACTAACGTTGTGTATATTATTGCATGAACAAGTTTGTGCTAATGGTTTGTAATCATAATCAATCTGCGCTGTTCTAAAGAGAGAATTATTCTGTTAGAATAGATGCCAATAATCACCTGGATCAGCACATGGTCAGGCAGCAAGTGAAGCATTGTATTATAGACAATAGACTATAGGTGCAGCAGTAGGCCATTCAGCCCTTCGAGCTAGCACCACCATTCAATGTGATCTTGGCTGATCATCCCCAATCAGTACCCCATTCCTGCCTTCTCCCCATATCCCCTGACTCCGCTATTTTTAAGAGCCCTATCTAGCTCTCTCTTGAAAGCATCCAGAGAACCTGCCTCCACCGCCCTCTGAGGCAGAGAATTCCACAGACTCACCACTCTCTGTGAGAAAAAGTGTTTTCTCGTCTCCGTTCTAAATGGCTTACTCCTTATTCTTAAACTGTGGCCCCTGGTTCTGGACTCCCCCAACATCAGGAACATGTTTCCTGCCTCTAGCGTGTCCAAACCCTTAACAATCTTATATGATTCAATGAGATTCCCTCGCATCCTTCTAAACTCCAGAGTGTACAAGCTCAGCTGCTCCATTCTCTCAGCATATGACAGTCTCGCCATCCCGGGAATTAACCTTGTAAACCTACGCTGCACTCCTTCAATAGCAAGAATGTCCTTCCTCAAATTAGGGGACCATATGCACACAATATTCCAGGTGTGGTCTCACCAGGGCTCTGTACAACTGCAGAAGGACCTCTTTGCTCCTATATTCAATTCCTCTTGTTATAAAGGCCAACATGCCATTCGCTTTCTTCACTGCCTGCTGTACCTGCATGCTTACTTTCATAGACTGATGAACAAGGACCCCCAGATCCCGTTGTACTTCCCCTTTCCCCAACTTGACGCCACTTAGATAGTAATCTGCCTTCCTGTTTTTGCTACCATAGTGGATAACCTCACATTTATCTGCATTAAACTTCATCTGCCATGCATCTGCCCACTCCCCCAACCTGTCCAAGTCACCCTGCATTCTCATAGCATCCTCCTCACAGTTCACACTGCCACCCAGCTTTGTGTCATCTGCAAATTTGCTAATGTTACTTTGAATCCCTTCATCCAAATCATTGATGTATATTGTAAATAGCTGCCGTCCCAGCACCGAGCCTTCCGGTACCACACTAGTCACTGCCTGCCATTCTGAACGGGACCCTTTAATCCCTACTCCTTGTTTCCTGTCCGCCAACCAATTTTCTATCCATGTCAGCACTCTACCCCCAATACCATGTGCCTTAATTTTGCACAATAATCTATGTGGGACCTTATCAAATGCTTTCTGAAAGTCCAGGTACGTTATATCCACTGGCTCTCCCTTGTCCATTTTCCTAGTTACATCCTCAAAAAATTCCTGAAGATTAGTCAAGCATGATTTCCCCTTCGTAAATCCATGTTGAGACAGACCGATCCTGTTACTGCTGTCCAAATGTGCGGCTATTTAATCTTTTATAATTGACTCCAGCATCTTCCCCACCGATGTCAGGCTAACTGGTCTATAATTCCCTGTTTTGTCGCTCCCGCCTTTTTTAAAAAGTGGGATAACATTAGCTACCCTCCAATCCACAGGAACTGATCCCGAGTCCTGAGAACATTGGAAAATTATCACCAATGCATCCACGATTTCTAGAGCCACTTCCTTAAGTACCCTGGGATGCAGACCATCAGGCCCTGGGGATTTATCAGCCTTCAGTCCCATCAGTCTATCCAACACCATTTCCTGCCTAATGTGGATTTCCTTCAGTTCCTCCCTACTCCAACCACACTTTACCTTGTGATGCTAGAATGGTCTTGTTACTGGGTGGAGCGGTGGTTTATTTATTGCTGATCCATGGTTTCTGTGCAGACTATCAGTGATTGCTGGTAAAGATTAATCACGATTGCTCCATTAATTGTGGATTACTAATTGGTGATTGCTAACGTTCATTGATTGGTGATTGCTGTCATTCATTGGTGAATGTTATCTTGATTGATTGGTGATTGCTGGTTGGTGTATTGATTGATGCTATTTATCGATCAGTGATTCTTACATTGATTGGTGTATTGATGAATGTGTGGTGATGGGGTAATGCTGGCATTGATTAATCCTGCTGGGACACATCTGTGTAAGGGCCCCCCCCCCACCCCCACTATTGACTGCCCCCGAGGAGGGGCGGGATGACCGGTGATGGTCGGGGCGGCGGCGGTCACCATTGGCCCGCTGCCCAGGGGCGGGTCAAGTCGGGTTGAGCCGCCGGACAGGCCTCGTCCCAGTGGGGCTGCAGTCGCGTCCCCGTCCCCGTCCCCGTCCCCGTCCCCGAGCCAGCGCTGCTTCACCCCAGCCCGCCGGCGGCCGCTGCGTGAGTAAAGTCACTCGGTCAGTGGCTGGCGGTGTGTGTGTCTGTGTGGGGGGAGGTGGGTTGGTTTGTCGGGGCTGTTGGTGAAGTGTGGGGCGGGGGGTGGGTGTGAGGGGGAACAGGGGAGGTGAAGGGGATACTGGGTGGGGGGTGGTAGTGGGGGTGAGGAGGTGGTTGGGGGGGGGGGTTGTGGGGAGGGCGGGGTTGGTGTGTTGGGGGTATGATTGTATGGGGAGGGCAGGTTGTGGGGGTGAGGATTGTCTGGGGAGGGCAGGTTGTGGGGGTGAGGATTGTCTGGGGAGGGCAGGTTGTGGGGGTGAGGATTGTCTGGGGAGGGCAGGTTGTGGGGGTGAGGAGGTGGTTGGGGGGAGGATTGTATGGGGAGGGCAGGTTGTGGGGGTATGATTGTATGGGGAGGGCAGGTTGTGGGGGTGAGGTGGTTGGGGGTATGATTATATGGGGAGGGCAGGTTGTGGGGGTGAGGATTGTCTGGGGGGGGCAGGTTGTGGGGGTGAGGATTGTCTGGGGAGGGCAGGTTGTGGGGGTGAGGATTGTCTGGGGAGGGCAGGTTGTGGGGGTGAGGAGGTGGTTGGGGGGAGGATTGTCTGGGGAGGGCAGGTTGTGGGGTGAGGATTGTCTGGGGAGGGCAGGTTGTGGGGGGAGGATTGTCTGGGGAGGGCAGGTTGTGGGGTGAGGATTGTCTGGGGAGGGCAGGTTGTGGGGGTATGATTGTATGGGGAGGGCAGGTTGTGGGGGGTGAGGAGGGAGCGTTGGTGGATGAGGGTGGGGTGAACAGGTCCAGCTCTGACTGCCTGCTCTGGTCAGTGCTGGCCACTATGAGGGAGGGGCAGGGGTATGCTGCACACCCATGAAGTTCTCTCCAATGACAATTTTATTCATTGCATTTGTCCCCCACCCCTTTGGCTTTCTACAGCCAGTCGCATCCCAGGTTTGCAGGGAGGTTGCATTTGTTTTCCGTGCTATATTGTGGGTAGGAAGCAATCCTTGCTCATTCACTTCCTCGCTCGCCCCCCCCTCCTTGCCCCAATAACCCTGTTGCTGTTTCTGCACTATAACATGACTGTCTACTCTTCTCTCCCACCCCCAGCTGCCCTTGCCCCTCTCCAGGGATTTGCCTGCCTGCTGCTTCCACCAAGTGCAGCCATGCCTGTGGATTTTGCCCGACGTCTCTGCCTGAATCATTCCCCTCCGCTTCACAGCTTGCTGAGCTGCCAGGAGTTCCGAGGTGTGTGCAAACCCAGGCTGAAGCCCATGCGTTCCTGCTTGCATCTTCGAAACAAGGTGGGAGAGGGGTGGGCAGCCAACCCCCGGGGCTGTGTGGACAAAAAGAAAGTGGTTTTTGCAGATGCGAAGGGTTTCTCGCTCACTGCTGTCCGCATGTTCTCCGAGACGGAGGACGATCTGTCGGACCTCCAGTTCGAGCTCTCGGACCTGGCCGACTGCGACCCACAACCCGCCAAGAAGGAGGAGCTGCCCCTCAACTTCCACCTGCCCGCAACGGATTATTTAAGCTTCCGTTCTCGTTTGCAAGAAAACTTTGTCTGCCTCGAAGACTGTGTGGTCCAAGAGAAGTTCATTTCTGGAACGGTCAAAGTGAAGAATCTCAGCTATGAGAAGAAGGTTATGGTCAGGATCACCTTTGACTCGTGGAAAATCTTCCATGACGTTGAGTGTGCGTACTTGAACAATGTGTACGGCAGCACGGACACGGACACATTCTGTTTTCAGATCCACCTGCCCGATCATCTCCAAACTCGGGAGAAGATAGAGTTCTGTGTCTCGTTCCAGTGTGGCCAAGATACCTTCTGGGACAACAACAATGAGGAGAACTATAGAATTCCCAGTGTGGCCTGGCCCCTGGCTGTGGGGACAGCTCGCTGCATGGACGACTGCGCTCACTACAACAGCCGAGGGCTGGCACAGGAGGTGGATGTGGAGCGGTTCGGCAGTCCCCGCTCTGCTGACACCATGTTCTCCCAATGGCAGAGCTGGGGCTGGTTCAATGCTACTGCCCACTGGTGACAACCTACAACCCCTGCAACCGGATTGGGCGAGATGGTTTAAAACGACAACTCCTGTTTGGGCCCGGTGTGTCCACATGCATCACATGTGTTGACTGGGCTTGGCGGACATTTGCATGAATCCTCAATATGAAGTGTGGTGCTTTGTTAACAATACATCTCCACTGCTGTTGACAAAAGGCATGATCAATCCCGACCTGTCCTATCTCATCTGTTTGCCACGTTTATGAGGAAATGGCAGCAAATGTCTGATATTCTGCCAACAGAATGACAAGAAAGTGCTTTGGAATAAGTGTGCTGATTGGATTAGACGGCATAATTCCTCGTGTTTTAAAGAATTGTGCTGTAGTAATCTTTTGCCTTCCAGTCAATGACTTGCATAAGCAGAGGTGACCATGCCTGAATGTCGAATTTCACAAACTAAACTTGCATATTTGGTATACCCTTGTTAAACTACTTGTCACTTATGAGCATTGCTTTGTCCATAAGATGCCACATGTTTGTGTATTTACCTGCACTATTAGTGGTATGGCTGCAATTGTGACAAGCTGGGCTGATGTTGTAAGAATCTATAAAGTGTCATAAATTGAAAATGGGCTCGGTTGGGAAATGGGATCACTTTGTCAATGCTGGTGTCGCTATAAGTAACAGAGTGGATGGCTATAAAATGGTGGAGTTTTCGGAGTGCCTGCTTTGTTAGATGTACAATCATATAACTTTTTATTACTATTAACACTATGCTTCTAGTTGCACTGTGATTTCCTTGTAGCCAAACTTGGATCTCCAAACAACACTGTGATGAGCCATACATGCCTTTGGGAATCTCCTGCATTGCCACAGCAAGGGTAGTGGCTTGGGTGTAATGCCAGAGAAAAGGGAAATAGTCTTCATAGTACCATGCAGGTCAGGGTGTTTGCTTGATGAAGCCTGAAGGGTGGCTAGTTCAGGTTGAGGAGAAAAGCTGCTAAACCTCCTGGTTTACCTGCACTCTCCCCATGACACTTGGGGTTTGAATCATGAAACAAGGCTTTCTTCACATTTTTAACACTTGAACAGTTTTTTTAAGTGCTTTGATTTTCATTGAGGCCACAGACTAAATGCTCAAACAAGATTACCTCTTGATCAACTATGCACAATGTATAAAACAAAATATTATTGATATTGTTAGGAACAATTATTTTATGAATTGAATGGGACTGGAAATGCAAACCTGCGTTGGGCATTTAGTCTGTGCCTCCTGTTACTGAGTGCCTTTGCAGAGGATTGAAGCTTGCAATTGAAATGGTGTTCTCCTTGGAATGAATCTCGTTCTGTCAGAATGGATTGGCCGGGCCACTGTTAACTTGGCCCCGGGTTGCTATTAACCAAAGATGGTTCTGTACTTGATCGTGAAGTTCTTCATGTTGAAGATTTAATTCATGGGGAGAATACTTGAGGTTGAAAGCTAAAATCTTTGCCAGTGCCCCTTCCCAGCCCCAGGTTGGGGAATACAGAATGTGGCTGTCAGTGGGGTTACTGTGGGCTTGGCCACACTGCAGGTGGTCGCACTGAGGGGGAGAACCTGGGGGGAGACTGCTCACCTGCTGAATGTCACCCCACCATCAGTGGCTGACTCAGTAGCTGAGGAAGAGAGGTACAAGGGGCACGTTGAAAACTGCCATCATTTGGCGATTGGGATTGATATAATGTGCAACAACGGCCAATTTTCTTTGGTTTGAGATCACATTCCTGTCTTATTTCAAGATCTTTTGTTGGCCTCGGTCTTTCAACACCGGTTGTTGAGCCACCAGCACATTGGGAAACTGTTTAACAGATGAGTTGAACAATGTTTCTCTTGCTCATACTTCCTCGAGTGCTTCTGCTAAAGTCAGCACACTGCGGTGGAGTGTGGATGTGTGTGGGATTCGGAAGTTGAAGCGAGGTGTGGCAAAGCAGAAGGCCACAAGACCCAGCTGATCCTGTAGGGTTGTGTTGTGTTCACACTTGGGTCGTGGTTTGTGGGTGGCACAGAAGGAATGTTTTGGGGAAGTGACTCTTTTAAAGTAGGTGATAATTAGTAATAAGCTGTACCGACCCTGTAGGTGAAGCGTGATATCTCCAGTGTACTTGTGCACTGCAGGTCGTATCCAGTGGACACCTGCAGAAAGATTTGAATGTAGAGTTCACTCGGGGATCGTGGTGAGATGCTCTTCTTGTTCCAAGATGCAGTCATTGATTTGTGAACTGCGGCCAGTTAGCGGTGTTTCAGTGTGAAGGGATGGTTCATGTCCGTGGGCGGATGCCCGTCGATCGGTGAACCGGGGACAACTTTCAGTTTGTATCTCCGTTGCTGCTTGGCTGTTCTTAAGTGTTTGTTACTTTTGCATTTATTGTAGATTAATGATACATTGTACATAATAAAGTTTATAGTTAAATAAATATTTTCTTTGTAGTTTCATTTCCTGAAGTTGACTATTTGTAGGGCTGTCAAATGTATTAAGTTCTAATTTCCCACAGATTATGGGTGATAATATATGACCACCAATCTTTGAGGACTAATTACTTTTAAACACAACAGGATTCACTAAGCTTTTTAGGACTGAAGTTTGGAGTTAAAAGGTTCCCAACCCGAAACATCAACTGTCCATTCCTTCCACCGATGTTGCTGCTTGGCTGTTCCTCCAGTGTCCTACTTGTATCCAGTGCATATCTTTAATCTTTTGTTCTATGTCTCTCGGTTCCCTTTCCCCTGACTCTCAATCTGAAGAAGAACCTTGACCCGAAACATCACCTATTCCTTTTCTCCAGAGATGCTGCCTGACCTGCTGAGTTACTTCAGCTTTTTGTGTCTATCCTCCAGTACTGTGTTTTACTAAAGCTGTACATACACGTAGCTTCACAGAGTAGCATTGCATAAGGAGGAACTTGTGTGCAACACTCATCCGATACAAGTCAATGTTTCAATGATTTCAACAGTTCTGATCTCACAAGGCCACTGTCCCTGTAAGTGGCATCACGGACACGTTGTGGTGAAGGCGGCTTCCAGCACATTGGCCTTCATCTGTCCTATAAGCTGGCCATTATGTTACAGTAGTACAAGACATCGGTGACGCTGCACTTGGAGTATTGTTCAGTTTTGGTCACCCTGCCATTGGAGCATTGCCATTAAGCTGGAAAGAGTGCAGAGAAGATTAACAATTATGTTAGACAATAGGTGCAGGAGTAGGCCACTCAGCCCTTCGAGCCAGCACCGCCATTCTATGTGATCATGGCTGATCATCCCCAATCAGTACACCGTTCCTGCCTTCTCCCCATATCCCCTGACTCTGCTATCTTTAAGAGCCCTATCTAGCTCTCTCTTGAAAGTATCCAGAGAACCGGCCTCCACCACCCTCTGAGGTAGAGAATTTCACCACTCTCTGTGAGAAAAAGTGTTTCCTCGTCTCCGTTCTAAATGGCTTGCCCCTTATTCTTAAACTGGCCCCTGGTTCTGGACTGCCCCAACATCGGGAACACGTTTACTGCCTCTAGCGTGTCCAATCCCTTAATAATCTTATGTTTCAATAAGATCCCCTCTAATCCTTCCAAATTCCAGAGTATACAAGCCCAGCCGCTCCATTCTCTCAGCAGATGACAGTCCCGCCATCCAGGGAATTAACCTTGTAAACCTACGCTGCACTACGCTGTTGGTATGTCTTGAGGGCCTGAACTATAGGGAGAAGTTCGGCAGGCTTGGACTTGATTCCTTGGAGCGCTGGAGGCTGAGGGGTGATCTTGTAGAGGTGTGTGAAATCGTGAAGGGAATAGATAGGGTGAATGCAGAGTTTTACCCAGGGTAGGGGAATCGAGAACTAGAGGGTATACCTAAGATAAAAGGGGAAAGATTTAATCTGAACCTGAGGCAACTTTTTCACACAGGGTGTTGGGTGTATGGAGCAATCTGCCAGAGGAACTGGTTGAGGCAGGTACAATAACAACATTTTAAAAATATTTGGATAGATACACTGACAGCAAGAGGTATATGGACTAAACATGGACAAATGGGACTGGCTTAGATGGGGCATCTTAGTTGGCATGGACAAGTTTGGCCGAGGGGCCTGTTTTCTTGCTGTATGACTCTGACGCTGTCCCAAAACATAGTGGTCTTGGCCAGTAGAGTGAAGACGAGCTGAGACCCTGCCATTGCCCAATATTCGCATTAACTCCTGACAATGGCAATGAGCAGTATCTGCTGAAGCTAGCATGTCACTGAGACGTTGCCTGTTACTAGTGACAAGGTAAGACACAAAGTGCTGGTGTAACTCAGCATCTCTGGAGAGAAGGAATAGTGGCATTTTGTGCCGAGACCCTTCTTCAGACTAGTCAGAGAAATGGAAACGAGAGGCATCGGCCATGATGTAGAAAGACATAGAACAAATGAATGAAAGATATGCAAAAAAGTAACAACGATAAAGGAAGGGTCTTGACCTGAAACGTCACCCATTCCTTCTCTCCAGAGATGCTGAGTTACGCCAGCTTTTTGTGTCTTTCTAAGGAAACAGTTGTTGCCTTCCACTTTTGGGTGGTATTTGAGCAGCAGTCTTTCACTGGTTCCCTTTGGAACTCAGCGGTGAATCCCAGCACTCCCTGCTGTGCCACCTCAGCACATGCTCCGTGATCCAAGCACTGCAATAAATTCCGACCTGGACCATCCTTTTCCCACTGAGTTACTCCAGCATTTTGCGTCTATCCTTCACCTGGTGCCGTGCTGCAACGGTGATTGGCAGAAGAGACATTCCTTGGATAATTGCATGTTGCTTTTGTTTGCTGCAAGTGGCTCTGTCGCTAATAATTAGGCCTACAGTGGAATATGCAATGAATGGATCACATGCAGGCAGAGGAGTTGGTTTAACTTGGCATCATGTTCAGCATGGATTTTGAGGGCCAAAAGGCCTGTTCCTGTGCTGTACTGTTCTATACAAAGTACTGGAGTAATTCTGGGTCAGGCAGCATCACTGGAGGACAAAGGTCGATGATGTTTCATGTCATGCCCTTCCTCAGGTTGTCTGAATCGGGGTCCTGAGCTGAAACCTTATCTATCTATTCCCTCCACAGATGCTGCCTGACTGCTGAGCTACTCCAGTCCTTTGTTTTACCCTAAATTCCAGCAGCTACAGATCCTTGTGTCTATGTAATAATGCAAACTGAGGGGGAACCTCATTGACACTCGCTGAATAGTGAAAGGCCTGGATAATGTGGAGAGGATGATTCCATTAGTGGGAGAGTCTAGGACCAGAGGCTATAGCCTCAGAATTTGTGGAATTCCCTGCCACAGAGGGCAGTGGAGGCCAAATCACTGGATGGATTTAGGAGAGAGTTAGATAGAGCTCTAGGGGCGAGTGGAATCAAGGGATATGGGGAGAAGGCAGGCATGGGTTATTGATTGGGGACGATCAGCCATGATCACAATGAATGGTGGCTCAAAGGGCCGAATGGCCTCCTCCTGCACCTATTTTCTATGTTTCTAATAAACAGATGTACCTTTTTAGAAAGAAGAGAAGGAATTTCTTTAGTCAGAGGGATAGGAATAGGAATATTTTATTGTCACATGTGGTTAGGCACAGTGAAATTCTTTGCTTGCGTACCCAATGTATACAAATAGCCGGCTACCCCTTTTGTTCCCCCACGCCAGGTCCCCATTTTCCTTTTTTCTCACCTCCCTCAGGGCAGTCCCCCCACAGGCTGGGTCCTCCATTGTTCTTCCTTCCCCCACACGGTGGTTCCCCCACGCTGTCGTTGACTGCGGGTAGACCCGCGAGGCTTCACCGCTGCCGCTGCCCAACTTGACGCCTCCATGGTGTCGACCCGGGCCCCAGCCACAGCTCTGTCGGCCGCTCCGCTGACCCAGGCTTCTATGCAGCAATCTGGGAGGCATGGATGATGGAGGCCACGTTCCCAGTTCACAGCCTTGGCCCGATGGGAGGGTGGTGAATTTGTGGAATTCATTGCATCAGACAGTGAAGGAGGCCAAAGCAATGCATATTTATAAGGTGTAGATTGACAGGTTCTTGATTTGTACAGAGGTTATGGGAGCAGGGCAGGAGAATGGGGTTAGGAGGGAGAGATAGATCAGCCATGATTGAATGGCGGAGTAGACTTGATGAGCCAAATGGACTAATTCTGCTCCTAGAGCTTATGAAAATGCTGCCAATCGCTCACCACAGATGCTGGTTTACACCAAAGATAGACATAAAAAGCTGGAGTAACTCAGCGGGACAGAGAGAAGGAATGGGTGACGTTTGTCCCAGTTTGTCTTGTATTTTAACTCGGGTTTGCAGCATCTGCGTGTCTTGCTGATTTTCTTCTCTCTCTCTCGCTTCTCGGTGCTGCGAGTGCGCGGCCAGACCGCAGGGGGGCGCCCGCTTGGGCATGCGCATTTCCCCGCGCCGGGAGCGCGCCTGGCCACCCGCACGTGCGCGCGCCGCCGGGTGACCGGTGGGTCTGTGACGCGCGCGCGCGCTCGCGCTCTCTCGCTCGCTGGCTGGCGGTGGCGCGCAGGCGGGGACGCGGGCCGGGCCGGGCCGCGCCGGGGGGAGGGAGGGAGGGAGACACCGCGGGCCGGGCCGGACTGGACTGGACTGGGGGACGGGGCAGTGAGAGGAGGAGGAGGAGGAGGAGGAGGAGGAGGCCGCGGTAGCCGGGCCAGAGCGGGAGGCCAGGCCAGGCCAGGCCAGGCCAGGCCAGGCCGGACACCAGGGCCCGGGTGAGGGGCCCGCAAGCATGGGCTTCCTGCTGCCCTTCGACAACCTGGTGTGCATCCTGCTGGGCATCTCGCTGACCGTCTGGATCACGCTGCTGCTCGTCTTCATCATCGTGCCTGCCATCTTCGGCGTGTCCTTCGGCATCCGCAAGCTCTACATGAAAACCCTGCTCAAAGTGTTTGAGGTAGGCCGGGCAGCCTTCATACCTTCATAAGTTCTAGGAGCAGAATTAGGCCATTCGGCCCTTTAAGTTTACTCCGCTATTGACGTATCTATCTCTCCCTCCTAACCCCCTTCTCCCCATAACCCCCTACACACGTACTAATCAAGCATCTGGCTATCTCTGCCTTAAAAATATCCACTGACGGCGTCCACAGCCAAATAATTCCCCAGATTCACTACCATCTGACTAAATAAATTCCTCCTCATCTTCCTAAAGGAACGTTCTTTAATTCGGAGGCTACCTCTGGTCCTGGACTCTCCCACTAGCGGAAACATCCTCTCCACACACACTCTATCCAAGACTTTCCAAGTGTGTGTATGAGGGACAGTCCCTCCGTGCGGCTCCCCCATCGTTACCCCACTATACTGGCCTATAATGGATGTCTTCACTTGGTTCAAGGGCTATCATAACCAAGTACTCCCACATCTGCTGATGGAGATGGTGTGTAACTTCAAGGGACAAGGGATTCTTCTCCAGTGTGTCAGGATGTCAGATCCTAGATTACATAAACTGAGACTTTCGAGTACAGACACAAGGAAGTTATGTCCTGATTTAATAAGAATGGATAGGACCTGAAGGCGTATTTTGTTAGTCTATAGGAACCTAAAGGGCAATCCTTGTGGAACCAGGGATGAAGATGAGGTCTTTAGTAGATGTAGTTGACAAGTATTCATACAAGAGAAGGGCATTATAGTTTGAGAATTCCAGGAAGGGGCTGTGAAATTGTAGAACATGTTATTGTTAAAAGGGGGGAGTTATTAGATGCCTCAGTTGACTCGAATATGGATGCCAGACAACGACAAGGGATGAGATTGCTCGGGCTATGACAGATTTTTAAGCGGGTGACTGGAGGATGCCAGATGATTGAAGCTCAGCAAATGTGGGAGCTTTATTCAGAAAGGGCAGCAGGATGAGTGCAGAGCACAGAGTGAGAAAGGACATTCTTGCTATTGAGGGAGTGCAGCGTAGGTTTATAAGGTTAATTCCCAAGATGGCGGAACTGTCATATGCTGAGAGAATGGAGCGGCTGGGCTTGTATACTCTGAGAGGGGATCTTATTGAAACATATAAGATTATTAAGGGTTTGGACACGATAGAGGCAGGAAACATGTTTCCGATGTTGGGGGAGTCCAGAACCAGGGGCCACAGTTTAAGAATAAGGGTAAGCTATTTAGAATGGAGACGAGGAAACACTTTTTCCTCACAGAGAGTTGTGAGTCTGTGGAATTCTCTGCCTCAGAGGGTGGTGGAGGCCGGTTCTCTGGATACTTTCAAGAGAGAGCTAGATAGGGCTCTTAAAGATAGCGGAGTCAGGGGATATGGTGAGAAGGCAGGAACGGGGTACTGATTGTGGATGATCAGCCATGATCACATTGAATGGCGGTGCTGGCTCGAAGGGCCGAATGGCCTACTCCTGCACCTATTGTCTATTGTCTAACTCGCTAAACTCCCATCAAAGAAGGAAACTGATGCAGGGTTTCGACCCAAAACTCTCTTTGCCTCCACAGATGTTGCTCGACCTGCTGAATTCCTCCGGCTGTTTGTTTAGCCTCAGACTTATATTCTTCAGGGTAATGGCAGGCCTGTGAATGTCGGTTATCAGTTGGGATGTTACTGGAGAGAAACTGTGAGGTTCTGATAGTCAGCATGGCTTTAATGGGGGATCCTGTTGGGCTAATTTGATTGAAATTTTCAAAGAGATAAAGTGTATTGATGAAGACTGCAATTAATATAGTCAGCATGGATAGGTCTTTATATTAATATGGTAAATAGAGAAAGGCCTTTAAGAAAGAAACTAGATACAAATTGGTTGATAATAGGAGGCAGAGTGATGATGGAGGATTGCTTTTGTGATTGGGAGCCTGTGCCCAGTGGTTTATCACAGATCAGTACCGTGACCTCTGTTGTTTGTAATATACGTTGGTAATCTGGAGGTAAATTTGGGAGTTATGATTAGTGAGTTTACAGTACACAGAAACCGGTGGAGCTGTTGATAGTGGGTGAAGTAGACCAGGCTACACAATGATACTTCTGAGTTGGTGAGAGACACAAAATGCTGGAGTAACTCAGCAGGATAGGCAGGATCTCTGGAGAGAAGAAATAGGTGACGTTTTTGTGACTGGGATGGTTGGTGATACGGGCAGAGCAATACAAACATAATTTGAAGTGTGAGGTGATGCATTATCAAAGGCAGAAAGACCTTTGAGTACAGTGTCAGCTGTGCTTCAGTGAACAGCACTCTTGGAGACTACACTGCGCTCGGGTGCCGCTCCAGAGCTTTCTTTCAGCATATAATCCCGGTTGGCACTGAGGGAATGTTACGCTGAAGGTCAGAATATGAGAGGGGGCACTGCTCGAGACACTCGACACCACTGGGAACTGTTGGTCCCATCGGGGCCCCTTGCTGGTCGCCTCGGAACAACACTCCTGCCTTATTCTACCTTCCAGAATGGAAGTGGAGGTTATGTCTTCCATTGAGAATGGGTGAAATAATGAGTGGAGAAGAAATAAAATTATAATGGAAAAAAAAAGATTTGCTCATTTGGAAATTGTATCAGCATCAACTTGTTGCAGTGAACCAACCTGTTACTGCCTCATCTCTGCATTATCCAGTCATCTGCTGCACAACCATCTCTTCACTTATTCTTTCCTCCGAGAACAGTTTTAGTGTTTATCCATGTCCTTTTTAAAAGGCTATTCTGAATCACTGCTTTTGGCCAGGACATTCATTGTTTAAATCTCCTTGGCAAGTAAATAGAAGCTAACCTTTCCTTAGTTCTTCCAGCAATCAGTTATTTATAACTTTCCATTATCAGTTCACCATCCATTAACAGTGATTTTGACTGATTTTGGCCCATCTGGTTCCCTCAGTTTGGAACCCCCGTCACTAATACTGGTTTGAGGCAAGGTCACAGAACAGACCCAGCATCTCATTTCTATGAAGTGTCACCAACCTGATATATTAATACTGTTTATCTCCACTAGCCTGAAGTGTTGAGTGCTTCTGGCCATTTCATGTCATGTCAAGTCAAGTCAAGAGAGTTTATTTCTGTTTTTATGCAACTGTAACCTTGTTCCAGTGAAAGGGGCTGAGCTTCTTTATCTATGCATTATGGTTAATTTATATAAGGGGTTTGTTCTACATCTTTTCAATAATGTTAACATCCATTCTAAAGTAAGCAAATTTGGCATAATAATCTATGCTTAAGTTTAAGCAGTTTTTTGCTGATTTAATCATGCATCCTTCATTTTGTATACTATTCTATTTATAAATTGTAGTCAAAACATAGTCACAGAGTGACACAGAATGCTGCCTGGTTTAGAGGGTATCACCAATGAGATGTTGAACATTACCAATAAAGAAAGGTATTACCGGTTGGAAGAGGTTCTCTAGAACATTGGATGTTGAGGGGAGAACTGATAGAAGTATATAAAATTATGAAAGATAATTCATAAACCAGGCAGCATTCTGTATCACTCTGTGACTATGTTTAGACTGTAGGGGAATAGTTTTAAGACGAGAGGGGCAAAGTTCAAAGGAAATGTGGGGGCAAGTTTATTTTGTACAGAGGGTGGTGTCCACCTGGAATGCGCTGCCAGGGGTGGTGGTCAAGACAGATACAATAGTGACATTTAAGAGGCTTTTAGATAGGCACATGATATACAGGGAATGGATCATGTGTAGGCAGAGATTAGTTTAGAAACAAGGAACTGCAGATGCTGGTTTATACAAAAGACACAAGGTCCTGGAATAACTCAGCGGGTCAGGCAACATCTCTGGAGATCATGGATAGGTGACGTTTTAGGTTAGAATCCTGCTTCAGACTGATCTATCTGGTAAACCTCCTCTGCACCGTCTCCAAAGCCTCCACATCCTTCCTGTAATGAGGCGACCAGAACTTCACACAATGTTTCAAATGCGGCCTAGCAATGAAGGCAAGCATGCCATTCACCACCATATCTAATTTTGTTGCCACCTTTAGTAAGCTATGAACTTGAACTCCAAGATCCCTCTGCACATCAGATCTGTTAAGGTTCTTGCCTTAACTGTATACTCTCTCCTTACATTCAACTGTCCATAGTGCATCACTTCACACTTGCTTGGATTAAACTCCATCTACCATTTCTCCGCCCATTTCTGCAGTTGATCTATAATCCCGCTGTATCTTCCGACAGCTTTCATTACTGAGTCTGCAACTCCCAATTTTGGTATCGTCAGCAAATTTACTCTTCAACCCATCTATATTTATGTCTATAGATACATAGATACATAGAAAATAGGTGGAGGAGTAGGCCATTCGGCCCTTCGAGCCTGCACCGCCATTCAATATGATCATGGCTGATCATCCAACTCAGTATCCCGTACCTGCCTTCTCTCCATACCCCCTGATCCCTTTAGCCACAAGGGCCACATCTAACTCCCTCTTATATATAAGAGGGAGTTATCTATGGCATTTATATATATATATATCTCACAAACAGCAGCGATCTCAGCACAGATCCCTGCGGAACTCCAGCCAGAATATCTACCTTCTGCTTCTGTCTTATATGATTAAGCCATTTCCAAAACCATACGACCAAATCATTGTGAATCCCGTACATCTTAATCTTATGGATCAGCCTATTATGAGGGACCTTATCAAAAGCTTAACTAAAATTGATGTATATACCTTCATCAATCTCCTTCGTCTCCACATCAAAAAACCCAATGAGGTAAGTCAGACACATGACCTGCCACATACAAAGCCACTTTGGCTATCCCTAATTAGCCCATTCTCGTCCAAATTGGAGTAAATCTTATCTGTAAGAATTCTCTCCAGTAGTTTCCCTGCCACTGACTGGCCTAGTTCTCTGGATTCTCTCTTCTTTTCTTAAACAAAAGAACAACATTGGCCACTCTCCAGCCCTCCAGGATCTTGCCTTTGGCTAGAGAAGAAACAAAGATCCTCATCCATGTCCCCGCAAGCTTCTCTCTTGCCTCCCTCAATAACCTGGGATAGATTCCCTCAGGCCTAGGGGACATCCACCTTAATGTTCTCCAAGAGCCTCAGCACCACCTCCTTCTTGATCTCAAAATGCCGTAGCATATTTGTATTCTCGACCCTGATCTTCAAGTTCTTCTTGGTGAACACAGATGCAAAGTACACGTTTAGTACCTCCCTACATCCTCCGACTCATAGTCATAGAATGATACAGTGTGGAAACAGGCCCTTTGGCCCAACTCGCCCACACCGGCCAACAATGTCCCAGCTACCCTAGTCCCACTTGCCTGCGCTTGGTCCATATCCCTCCAAACTTTCTCCTATCCATGTACCTGTCTAACTGTTTCTTAAACGATGGGATAGTCCCAGTCTCAAATATCTCCTCTGGCAGCTCGTTCCATACACCCACCACCCTTTGTGTGAAAATGTCACCCATTGGATTCCTATTAAATCTTTTCTACTTCACCTTGAACCTATGTCCTCTGGTCCTTGATCCCCCTACTCTGGGAAAAAGACACTGCATCGACCCGATCTATTCGTCTCATGATTTTGTGTACCTCGAAAGATCTCTTCTAATCCTCCTACGCTCATGGAATAGAGTCCCAGCCTACTCAACCTCCCCCTGTAGCTCACACCCTCTAGTCCTGGAAACATCCTTGTAAATATTTTCTGAACCCTTTCAAGCTTGACAATATCTTTCCTATAACAGACCTGAACACAATATTCTAAATGCGATCCACCAACATCTTATACAACTGCAACATGACCTCCCAACTTCTATACTCAATACTCTGACAGATGAAGGCCAAAGTGCCAAAAACCTTTTTGACCACCTGCGTCTCCACCGTCAAGAAACTATGCACTTGTACTCCTAGATCCCTCTGCTCTATAACACTTCTCAGAGGCCTACCATTTACTGCGTAGGTCCTGCGCTTGTTCGACGTCTCAAAATGCAACACTTCACATTTCTCTGTATTCAATTCCATCAACCATTTCTCTGCCCACCTGGCCAATCGATCAAAATCCTGCTGCAATCTTTCACAACCATCTTCACTATCTGCAAAACCACTAACTTTTGTATCATCAGCAAACTTGCTAATCCTGCCATGTATGTTCTCATCCAAATCATTGATGTAGATGACAAACAGTAACGGGCCCAGTACCAAAGCCTGAGGCACACCACTAGTCACAGGCCTCCAGTCCGGGAAGCAACCTTCCACCATCACCCTCTGCTTCATTCCATGGAACCAATTTGCTTTCCATTCAGCTATCTCTCCTTGGATCCCATGCTATCCAACCGTCCAGAACAGCCCACCCTTGTCGAATGCCTTACTGAAGTCTATTTACACAACATCTACAGCTCTGCCCTCATCAACCTTTTTGGTCAAGTCTTCAAAAAAATCAATCAGATTTGAGAGACACATACAAAACCTGTATAACCTATCCCTCAGAATACTCTCCAGTAACCTACCAACTACAGATGTTAAGCACACCAGCCTATAGTTCCCAGCATTTTCCCTGCAGCCCTTCTTGAATAGAGGCATATTTGCCACCCTCCAGTTTTCCGGCACCTCTCCTGTATTTAAGGACGACTCGTAATTTTCAACCAAGGCTCCCGCAATTTCCTCTCTAGTTTCCTGCCATGTCCTCGGATATATCTGATCAGGCCCTGGAGATGTATCTACCTTCAAACACGACAGTACCTTCAGTACTTCTTCGACAGTAACCCTGACTGCTCTCAAGACACTTCCAGTGACTGCTCCAATTTCCTCCGCCCTACTGTCTTTCTCCTCGGTAAATACAGAGGAGAAATACTCATTTAGTACCTTGCCCATCTCCTGTGGTTCCACACAGAGGTGACCGCTTTGACTCCTGAGAGGTCTCACTCTCTCTCTAGTTACCCTTTCCCCCCTAATGTATTTATAAAATCTTTTGGGATTGTCCTTAATGCTACCCGCCAGAGCTATCTCCTGGCCCCTTTTTGCCCTTCTGATTTCCTTTTTTAGTTTGCTCCTTAGTTCCCAAAACTCCTCCATGGATGCACTTGATCCCAGCTGTTATACCTGTCCCATGCATCCTTCTTGTCTTTGACGAATGTCTCAATTTCCCTCGTCAGCCAAACTTCCTTACATTTGCCTGCTTTGCCCTTCACTCTAACGGCATCCTGAGATTGCTTCAGTACACTTTTAAAAACATCCCACTTGGTCGATGTTCCTTTCACCTCAAATAACCTGCTCCAGTCAACTTGAGCGAGACCTTCTCTCATAGCTGCCAAGTAGTACAGATTTTCCATATTTCGTACGGAAATGCGATACGAATACGGAAATACTAATTTGCGTTGTTAAATATGGATTAAAAAAAAAAATGACCATGGATAATCGTTACAACGAGTCACCGCTGCACCGGCCATGAGACAAAAACGATTTGTTAACTACCACTGTTAGCACTTGCTAACAGCCAGTAGTTAACACGTAGTTATACAATGTGTCACCAATACATCGATCTACCTTCCTCAGTAAATATAATTGTGTTTTGACCAAGTATTAATGACGTCGCGTTCCTTTAAATAAAATGAATGGGAGAATTTCTTAAAACTCACTGTCATTAAGGACTCCGGACCGCGAGCACGGGCTTCTTCCTGGTGTGCAGGTACGGTCATTTACCCACGTTATTTTTAAGAAGGAACTGCAGTTGCTGGAACAATCGAAGATAGACAAAAATACTGGAGAAACTCAGCGGGTTAGGCAAAAATGCTGGAGAAACTCAGCGGCTGAGACAAAAATGCTGGATGCTGCCTCACCTGCTGCGTTTCTCCAGCATTTTGTCTCACCCGCTGAGTTTCTCCAACATTTTTGTCTCACTCGCTGAGTTCCTCCAGCATTTTTGTCTCACCCGCTGAGTTTCTCCAGCATTTTTGTCCATCTACGTTATTTAGTAATTTGTACCCGTCATTTAGGGATGTTATATGAATTTAAAAAAATTAAGTTTATGTGTGTTTTCTGTCTCTCCTTCAACGTTAGTTCTTCTGTTTGCCTTTATTTGCTTCAGTTTTATTTAGTGTTATCACGTTGTGGTTGCAGCTTTAGAACGATTTAAAACTATCGGATTTTTAAACTTCATATAAGTTCATAGCGTCGCCCGGCTATCTTTCACTACTTGACTCGTGGTCATGAGATATTATTTCAGGATGCTCAGATGATCTTCTAATGCGGTAATTGTACCGAGCGCTAAATCCCTCCAGCTGTACCTGCAACTGAATTCCGATTTTTGTTTGTTTTCCTATTTGTCAGTTTTTGTTTCCCGATTATTTGGCGGCCAATCAACCGCTGTCTCTAAGGGGGTTGCGTCCAATCACCGACCAGCTTCCCTTAAAATTCTCGTCCCATCAACAAATCCTCCCGTCCAATCAGCCGCTGTCTAAAGGGCATTGTGTCCAATCACATAATGCGCTGGTCACTCGGCGGCCAATCAGACGCAGTTTCCGAGGGGCATTGCGACCAATCACCGACCAGCTTCCCTTACTGAAGCAGACGATGGCTGCAGCCAACACAGAGAGAGAGAGAGAGAGAGCGAGAGAGAGATGCAAGAAAGCAGCTATGACATATAATACACAATAAACTGTATTACAAATATACAATAAACAAGTTAAGGACCTGTCCCACTTTCACGACCTAATTCACGACCTCTGCCGAGTTTGCCCTTGACTCATACTCACAGCATGGTCATCACGAAGTCGTAGGAGGTCGTAGGTAGGTCGTAGCAGGTCGTGATGCTAGTCGTAGGTACTCGTGGCATCAAGTACGTCGGGGCGTTTTTTCTAGCATGATGAAAAATGTCCACGAGTAAAAAAGGTCGTGACTTAGGTCGTGAAAGTGGGACAGGCCCTTTATGCATTCTTGTACTCTTACATGGTATGACCGCACATTAAAAAAAAAAAAAAAATTCAGCCAAATGGCACCGCGTAAAAATACTGATTTCCTCAGCAAAATACTGATTTTCAGGTACTAGAGTACAGAAATGCTCTGAAAAAACTCTGCTCATACCCTCAAAGTTGGCCTTATCCCAGTTGAGCATTTTAACGCGTGGACCCTCTCCGTCCCTATCCATTACTATCTTAAACCTAATCAAACTGTGGTCACTGGCTCCAAAAGGCTTCTCCACACACACTTCATTAACTTGCCCTTCCCATTTTCCCAATACTTGATCCAGTGTTGCCCTCTCATGTGTGGGTGCCTCCACATACTGCTGAAGAAAACTCTCCTAAACACTTTTGAGGAATTGCACCCCATCTAAACCCTTCACGCCATGATTTTCCCGGTCTATTTTGGGAAAGTTAAAATCCCCTACCTCAACAACCTTATTTGACCTGCAACTGTCTGCAATATTCCCGGCACATTTGTTCTTCTAATTCCCGTTGACTATTCGGGGGTTTGTAGTACGCCCCCAACAAGGTGATCATCCCTTTCATGTTCCACAGCACCCATATAGCCTCACAAACCGCCGATAATGTCACCTCTGATCACCTGATCACTGCCGTGACATCCTCCTTAACCAACAATACAACCCCCCCCCTCCTCTTTTTCCCTCACCCCTGTCTCTCCTGAAGCTCCTGTACCCCGGAACATCAAGAGGTACTTTACAGTGGCTGACTAACTTACCAGCCCTTGTGTCTTTAAAATGTAGTAGAAAACTGGAGCAACCAGAGGAAATCCAAGTAGTTGGAGGGATAAATTGCAAATGATACACAGACAGCACCAGAGGTCAGAACTAAACCTGGGTCGGTGGCACTGTGAGGCAGTGACTCTACCAGCTGTGCCACTGTACCATCCTAAGTCAGTAGTGCATCCCCAACAGCCCCATCTTTTTTCTTAAGAATAGCGTATATATTTTTTGCGTATAGTTTCCTCTGTCTCAACATTTTGAGATCGCGATCCAAGCTTTGGGAAATGGGTGTGTGCCTGCGACTCCCCCCCCCCCCCCCCCCCCCCCCAGTGTTTTCAGTTGCACTGTGGAGGAAACCCCATGCAGGTGAGGAGGATCCTTGCTTTCTCCACAATAGCAGAAGTGTCCCCTGCTCATGTTCCCACTGGAGTATGCGGATAAATCACATGAACTAGCTCCAATGGCCAGCAGCCCCATGAATGGTGTCACAGACAGCAAATTTGCTGACGATGAGACTGGTCTGAAGCCAACTCCTTTCAAGTTGTATAATGAGTATTGATAATGTCTCATACACTTAATGTTCCAGTGGCATAAAAGCAGCTGTAATCTAATCTTGGATCTAGTTTTATACGAACAAAGCTGTAATCATATAACTGTTATATATCTGATTCTGATTTGGGAGATTAGATTGCAATTCAGAGCAGGCATTTAAAAAAAAAAACCAGCACAGTACATATCATGTCAGATGTATTGAAGTTCTGGACACTTGTTCGCCTTTTTGAGTGATTAAAACATATGTTTTTGAACTTGGGGCCCTTGTGTTTTATAGATATTGAAGTGCTATAAAAGATTCTGTAACTTGTTAATCTTATTTCAAAAAAGCTTTCATTGTATTTTCAAGATCACAGAGACAATGTGAGTTAAGACAAGGCCAGGATTATTAGCAGTTTACTATCTACAGGTATGGCTGCTGAAGGTACTGGCTCGCTTATCTTCGTTGATGATACAACTGCTGATGGCAGTAGCATACTGAATTCTGATGTTTATAGACACATCCTATCTGCTCAAGTACAAACAAATGCCTCAAAACTCTTTGGTCGGTGGTTCATTCTACAGCAAAACAATGATCCCAAACATACTGCTAAAGCAGCAAAGGAGTTTTTCAAAGCTAAATAAGGTCAATTCTTGAGTGGCCAAGTCAATCACCCGATCTGAACCCAATTGAGCATTCATTTTATATGCTGAAGAGAAAACTGAAGGGGACTAGCCCCCAAAACAAGCATAAGCTAAAGATGACTGCAATACAGGCCTGCCAGAGCATCACCAGAGAAGACACCCAGCAACTGTTGATGTCCATGAATCGCAGACTTCAAGCAGTCATTGCATGCAAAGGATATGCAACAAAATACTAAACACGACTACTTTCATTTACATGACACTGCTGTGTCCCAAACATTATGGTACCCAGAAATAAACACTGCTGTAATTTCTACATGGTGAAACCAAAATGTATAAAAATGGCCTTTATTAAAATCTGACAATGTGCACTTTAACCACAAATCTATTACAAATTTCAAATTGTGGAGTACAGAGGCAAATAAATAAATGATGAGTCTCTCTCCCAAACATTATGGAGGCACTGTATCAACTCGCAAGCGAATGAGCCCAGAAGGAAAAATCTCTCTGCTTTTAATAAAGTTACAACTGAATATTATTCTTCCAAACTTGCAGGCGCTAGCTGCCTCTTTCTTTAAAAAAGTCGTTGAGTAGCTGGTCACATTTCCTCAGTGAAACCCTCCATCACCACGCACCTGACCATCCTGTCTCCCCTCACCACGAGCTTTCTGCCATTTCAGCACCCTGACAGTATCGTGTATGTATCATTCCCACGGTATTGCCCCTCCAGTGGTGGGAAGCTGCCTGCCTGTTCACTGTGAATTCTGGCAGCCATTTTGCTTCACTCTCTCAGTGTCAGGCTGGATCATGTCCTGAAATGTCTGGTGAAACGCTGAGTCTCACAGGGTGCTATTCATTGAGGTACAGCTGACTTCAGGAAAGAGAGCAGTTATGTCCCAAATAACCAACGGTCCGCAATAACCAACCTGAACTCCCGGTGGCTCAGCACTTCAACTCCCCCTCCCATTCCGTATCTGACCTCTCTGTCCTGGGTCTCCTCCATGGCCACAGCGAGCAACACCGTAAATTGGAGGAAATGCACCTCATATTCCGCTTGGGCAGTCTACACCCTGGTGGCCTGAACGTTGAATTCTCCCAATTCTGCTAGCCCTGGCTGTCCCCTCCCCTTCATCAGCCATCTGGTTGTCTCCTCCCCTCCCCCAACCCTCGGGCTCCTCCTCCTCCTTTTCCTTTTTTCCTTTCTTCTCCCCACCCCCTATCAGTCTGAAGAAGGGTTTCGGCCCGAAACGTTACCTATTTCCTTCGCTCCATAGATGCTGCTGCACCCGCTGAGTTTCTCCAGCATTTTTGTGTACCTATGTCCCAAACATGTCAATATTACAAAAGAAGAGGTGTTGGCAGTCGTGATGTATAAAGCTGGATACATCTACGAGCATGATCAAATGTACACTGGGGCGTTGTTGGAAGCAAGGGAAGACATTTCTGAGAGAAGACACAGAGTGCTGGAGTAACTCAGTGGGTCAGGCAGCATCTCTGGAGAATGTGGATAGGTGACGTTTCAGATCAGGACCCTTCTTCAGACTGATAGTGATGGGAGGCGGAGAAAGGTAGAAGAGAGGAGGGGGCAGAGCAAACCCTGGCAATTGATGGGTGAGGGGGTTGGGTTGGTTTGATAGGCAGACAGTTGGACAAGAGCCAGAGATGAAAAGCCAGAAGGTGTGAGACAAAAGGATTGAAGTGATGTGAATTGTGCAGTTAGAGGAAGGAATGTAGGTGTAGAAATAAGTAGCTAGAGGTAGGAGTGTAGAAATAGCTGCAAGTCTTGGTGGGGCATTGCGGATTGGGTGCGGGGGGAGAAAGAAGAGGGCGGGGTTATATGGGGGAAGAAGGGAGAGAGTTCTGAGACCTAGGCAGAGATGGCTAGATCATCCTTGGCTATGGATGAGGTGCCAGAGGACTGGAAGGTAGCTGATGTGACTTAATTTAAGAAAAGCTGCAGAAACAGGGGAACTGGGCTGGTGGCGCCTAACATTAGTGGTGGGAAGATTACTGGAGAGGATTCTGAGACGGGATATACATCAATGATTTGGATGAAGGGATTCAACGTAACATTAGCAAATTTGCAGATGACACAAAGCTGGGTGGCAGTGTGAACTGTGAGGAGGATGCTATGAGAATGCAGGGTGACTTGGACAGGTTGGGGGAGTGGGCAGATGCATGGCAGATGAAGTTTAATGTGGATAAATGTGAGGTTATCCACTTTGGTATAAAAAACAGGAAGGCAGCTTACTATCTAAATGCGTCAAGTTGGGAAAAGGGGAAGTACAACGGGATCTGGGGGTCCTTGTTCATCAGTCTATGAAAGTAAGCATGCAGGTACAGCAGGCAGTGAAAGAAACGAATGGCATGTTGGCCTTTATAACAAGAGGAATCGAATATAGGAGCAAAGAGGTCCTTCTGCAGTTGTACAGAGCCCTAGTGAGACTACACCTGGAGTATTGTGTGCAGTTTTGGTCCCCTAATATGAGGAAGGACATTCTTGCTATTGAGGGAGTGCAGCGTAGGTTTACAAGGTTAATTCCCTGGATGGCGGGACTGTCATATGCTGAGAGAATGGAGCGGCTGGGCTTGTACACTGGAGTTTAGAAGGATGAGAGGGAATCTTATTGAAACATATAAGATTGTTAAGGGTTTGCACACGCTAGAGGCAGGAAACATGTTCCCAATGTTGGGGGAGTCCAGAACCAGGGGCCACAGTTTAAGAATAAGGAGTAAGCCATTTAGAACGGAGACGAGGAAACACTTTTTCTCATAGAGAGTTGTGTCTGTGGAATTCTCTGCCTCAGAGGGCGGTGGAGGCCGGTTCTCTGGATACTTTCAAGAGAGAGCTAGATAGGGCTCTTAAAGATACGGAGTCAGGGGATATGGGGAGAAGGCAGGAATGGGGTACTGATTGGGGATGATCAGCCATGATCCCATTGAATGGTGGTGTTGGCTCGAAGGGCCGAATATCCTACTGCACCTATTGTCTATTGTCTATTGATCCAGATGCATTTGGAAACGAAGGGCCGATTAAGGTTAATCAGCATGGTTTTATGTGTGAGAAATCGTGTCTCACAAATCTAATTGAGTTTGAAGAGGCAAATAAGAGGATTAATGAGTGTAGGGTGGTTGGTGTATTCATATGGACTTCAGCAAGGCTTTTGACAAGGTCCTGCTTGGCAGACCATGTGAGGACCAGGTGAACTAGCCAGTTGGATACAAAATTGTGGCAAGAAACAAACTGTGGGGGGAATTCAGCAGCTGAAGCAGCTTCTGTGGGCTGAAGGGATTGCTGATGTTTTGGGCCGAGGCTGTGTGTCAGGATTCCTGATGTAGATGATTCCTGACCTGTGATGATTGTGATTCCTGAATTGGCTTGGTGAAAGGAGTCAGAGTAGTGGAGGGTACACAAAAATGCTGGAGAAACTCAGCGGGTGCAGCAGCATCTATGGAGCGAAGGAAATAGGTAACGTTTCGGGCCGAAACCCTTCTTCAGACAGAGTAGTGGAGGGTTGTTTTTCAGTTGGAGGTCTGTGACCAGGGAATGGCATGGGTCCCTTGCTATTTAACATCGATCACAGAACAGTACAGTACATCACAGGAGCAGGTCTTTCAGCCCACAATGTCTGTGCTGAACATGATGCCATGATAAACTGATCTCATCTGCCTGCACATGATCCATATCCTTCCATTCCCTACATATCCATGTGCCTATCCAAAAGTTTCTTAACTGCCACCATCTACCAGCACCACCATCCCTGGCAGCACATTGCTGACACTCGCTGTCCTCTGCAAAATTAAATTGCCCCATTCATTTCCTTTAAAGTTAGCCCCTGTTACCTTAAAGCTATGTCATGAAAATTAGCAATTTGGGTGTGAATCTAGGGCGCACGATGCGTAAGTTTGAGGATATCAACAAAGCTGGTGGTGTGGTGGTTAGAAAGCAAAGTCGTCTAAAGTTACAACAAGGTCTGGAGCAACTGGGAAAGTGGGCAAAGGAATGGCAGATAGAATTTAACTTGCAGAAAGTTGGAAACGATGCCGTTTGGGAAATTAAAACAAGGCATGACTTAAGGGCTTGTCCCACTAATGCGACTTATCAGCGACTGTCTTCGACCTTCAAGCTCGAGGGCACTCGCCTGAAAAACCTCGATCTGGATCGACTGTCAGCGATGAAACTGCGAGCTGGATCGACTGACCACACACACACACAAACACATCGCAAAGGCGGGGGCCAGGGAAAGCGGGGGAGCGCTGTCTGAAATTCACACCCGCAATGAACAGGAAGGTAAAAGATGGCTGGCACATAATGGTAAGTCCTTTAGAGAGCGTGGAGAGGGGGGGATGAGGGAGAGAGAGGGAGAGAAAGGGAGGGAGAAGGAGTGGAGACACTTTTAAGAAGCCAGACAACTTTTAATAAAGTTTAGCGGGCATTTAACATTACCGGTCGGTATACTTACCTTTTTGTTCTGAACGAGCTTTACCTTCGACTACCCTCGATTATCTACGAATAATATGCTGACCTACTACGACCTACCTCAACTAAATCTACGAGTAAAAAAATATCGATTTTTTCCATGCGGACCTTTTTTTACTCGCGGGCATTTTTCAGCATATTGAAAAATACGCCGCGACCTAACTGAGGCTTCAGGGACTACTCTTGAGCATGAAGGGGAGTTACAAAGACCTCCTAGGACCTCATGTCAACCATTCTGCGAGTATGAGTCGAGGGCAAACTTTTCTGAAGTCGCGGATTAGGTCGCCACAGTGGGACAGCCCCTTTGCACAGTGAATGACAGGCTCTGGGAGTGTTGTTGAACAGAAAAACTAAGGGGTAAAAGTAGATAATTCCCTGAAAATGGCAGTATAGGTAGAAAAAGTGGTGAAGAAGGTGTATGGCATGCTTGCCTCCTTTGGATGGGGCATTGAGTACAAGAATTAAGGGCCTGTCCCACTTACGCAATTTTTTTCGGCAAGTCGCCGAAAAAAATAGTGTATTTATATTTGAATAGACTTTAGTGATAGAGCACCAAATATTGCATTGCCTGCAAGAAAATACGAATATTGTATGCATTTCTGATTGCCGTGCTATATGAAGGATATTATTAAGCTAGAGTGGATCTAGAAAAGATTCACAAAGATGTTGCTGGGTCTGAAAGAGTTGAGTTTGTTTGGAGAGACTGGATAGGTTCGGTACTTTTTCCCTGGAGAGCAGGAGGCTGACAGCTGGCCTAACAGAAGTTTATAAACTCATGAGGGCTCTACAACGTGAGGAGTTTTCCGTGCTATGCAACTCTAACTCTATGACTCCATCACATTGTTTCTGCCTTGGTATAATGTTTCCAAAGGCCATGTTGATACAGAAGTGGTTGTGTGGAGGTTGTGGGAAAATGGTGGTGGGTAGTTGGTCAGGCAAGGTTTGTGGATCTGGGCCAAAACCTGGTCAATATGAAACGTAGCAAACAGAAATGTTTCCATTTTGTTACATCAGTATTTCTGAAAAAGCACGAGAGGCATAGGGATGGATTATTGGAGTCATTGAGCCGTGCAGCACAGAAACAGGCCCTTCTACCTAGCCCATCCTTGCCAACTTACATGCCCCGTCTCAGCTAGTCCAATTTTCCTTAATTTGGCCCATATCCCTTTAAACTTTTCCTATTCATCTACCTGTCAAAATGTCTCTTAAATGTTGTTATTGTACCTGTCTCAACTAGTTCCGTTGGCAGCTCGTTCCGTATACCCATATAACCATTACAGCACGGAAACAGGCCATCTCGGCCCTTCAAGTCCGTGCCGAACACTATTTTTTTCTTCTTTTTTTTCCCCCCTTCTTTCTTCTTACTTCCCCCTAGTCCCATCTACCTGCACTCAGACCATAACCCTCCATTCCTTTCCCGTCCATATACCCATCCAATCTATTTTTAAAGGATAAAATCGAACCTGCCTCCACCACTTCCACTGGAAGCTCATTCCACACAGCTACCACTCTCTGAGTAAAGAAGTTCCCCCTAATGTTACCCCTAAACTTCTGTCCCTTAATTCTCAAGTCATGTCCCCTTGTTTGAATCTTCCCTACTCTCACCCGCTCTGTGAGAAAGATTCCCCTCAGTCTCCTAAATCTTTCCCCTCTCACCTTAAACCTATGGTTCTTGATTCCCCTACCCTGGGCAAAAGACTGTGCATTTTCCCTATCCCCCTCCGATGCTCCTCAATGCCCTATACTCCTGGGATGCACTTGATACCTTATCCATGCCTCTATCTTTTTCCTGACCAGAGCCTGAATTTCCCTCATTATCCAGGGTTCTGTGCCCCACCTGCATTGCCCTGCACCAACTGGAACATGGAAAACCTTGACCTCTCACTATTAAAAGCATCTCACTTTCCAGACATCCCTTTGCTCGCCAAGTAAGCTTCCGTCTAATAACATCAAAGTTGGCGTGGCCCCAATTTAGAACTTTAATTGTAATTGTAATTAATTTATTAGCCAAGTGTGTAAACATATATGGAATTTGATTTGTCAACAGTCATACAAAAAAGCAACAAGATACATAACCACATAAAAATTAAACATAGACTTAAACAGCCACCATAACGGCGTGTGAGAATCCCTAGGGCACATAGCATAAGCGGAGACCCACAGCCATCAGTTCAATGTCCGGGCCACACACACGCTCCTTCACCGAGTTGTACCGACCGCTGTCACTCTCTGCAGTCCCTGTCCGCCCGAAAAGTCAGAAAACCGTTCACACTCGCACTAGACTCCGGGATGTCCTCATGGCGCTATGTCCCCACAGACACTGAGATCACTGCACTCACGGCACTCCCTCCGAGTCCTCACCAGTGCAGGCAGCACGTCCATCTTATTTTTTCGGCGACCTCACATTCCCCACCGTGATGGAAGGTGAATAACTTATGCCTTCTTTCCTCCTTTTCTCCCGCAGTCAGGGCAATCGAACCTTCCGCAGTCAGGGCAATCGAAGCTCCCGCGATCGGGGCGGCTGATGCTCCTGCAGTTGGAGCTCCCGCAGTCGATCCCTAACAAAGGGACTGCCAGCTCCCCCCCACCCCACAGAATACAAAAACTAAAGGTACACTATAAACATACAAGTAAACACAGTAAGCAAAAGAAGAAAAAGACGAGGCAGGCTGTTGGCGCGGCTGCCATGTATGGCGCCAGCACTAGAACTTTAACTTGCAGACCAGGCCTTTCCTTATCCATAACTATTTTAGTTCTGTGGTTGCTGGTCCCAAAAGGTTCACCAACTGATACTTCAGTCACTTGCCCTGCTCAATTACCTAAAATTAATTCAAACTTTGCCCTTTCTCTTGTAGGACCCTAGACGTATTGTCTGAGGAAACTTTCCTGAACACATTTGACAAATTCCATCCTATCTAACCGTTGGCAGTGTGGCAGGCCAAGTCTATATTGGGAAAGTTAAAAATCCCTTCTGTGACAACCTCATTAGTCTTGCAGCTGCCGCTGGTCTCTCAGCATATTTGTTCCTCGAATTCCTGTTGACTACTTGAGGGCCTATAGTATAAAACCAACAAGGTCATCATTCCCTTTTATTTCTCAACTCCCATACAGCCGCTCTGGATGAACCATCATCATCTCACACTATTACCGTGATGTTTTCCTTAATTAAAGCAATTTTACCTCCAACCCTCTCTCGCCTGCACCATTAACCTGCACCTTGGAAGATTAAGCTGCCACTCCTGTTCCCCCTTAGCCAGGTTTCTGCAATAGCCAATACGTTCCAGTTACATGTACCTATCCGCACCCTGAATTCATCTACCATGTCAGGCCTCTTCCCTGTCAAGCCTCTTGCATTTAAACAAATGCAATTTAAGCCATCAGTCTTTCCTTGTTCTCCTATACAGTTGCCTGTCTTGTCAACTGAAGTTGCAGTCATTATCTTTTGTACTGACATATAGCCCCCCCCCTCGCATCCCTACTACTTGGAACCTATTTCTCTGCCAATTTAGTTTAAGCCCTCTCGAGTAGTTCTGGGAAACTAGCCAATAGATTGGTTCCCCTCCAGTTCAGGTGCAACCCCTCCCTCATGTGACAGGTACCTCTGCCCCAGAAGAGATGTAATGGTACAAAAACTTGAATTCCTGTCCCCTGCATCAATTCTTATGCCGCCCAACTTCTTAATCAAATATGATTTATGGGCAGCACAGTGATGCAGCAGGTAGACCTGCTGCCTTACAGCGCCAGAGACCTGAGTTTGATCTTGTGGAGCAAATCCATAACTCCCCAGAAAGTGAATAGAGTAAAGAAGGTATTTGTCTTTGTCGGGCAGGGCACTAATATACAGTATAAGTTAGGAAATCATGTTGCAGGTTTGTGGATGGCATAGTGGCGCAGAGGATAGAGCGGCTGTCTTGCAGTGCCGGAGACCTGGGTTTGATCTTAACTTTGGGTGCTGTCTGTGTGGAGTTTGCACTACCTCCCTGTGACCATATAGGTTTCCTCCGGATGCTCCAGTTTTCTCCAACATTCCAAAGATGTGCGGGTTTGTAAGTTAATTGGCCTCTGAAAATTGCACTGAGTAGGGTGTGTAGGTTGTGAATGTGAATGTGGGATAACATGGAGCTAGTGTGAACAGGTGATCGATGATCAGTGTGGACTTGGAGGGCCAAAGGGTCTGTTTCCATGCTGTATTTATAAACTAAATTGTTAAGATAATTATGGAATAATATGGCATGGCTCGAGTCTATTCAGTCCATTATGTTTTTGTTAGCTCTTCCATAAGCTATCCATTTCAATTCACAAAAGCAATCTCTATAATACTTCCCCATCCTAGGGAAATTGTAAACCTCTGTGTGTTCTGTAAAGCAGCCATTCACTCCTCTTTCCCTTTTCTGATTTTGTAGCCAAACTGCCACTGTCTATTTTGTGGTTCCTTGTCAAACATTTGTTTTCAGTCCATGTACAACAGCGCACAAACCGTATCAGTATTTCAATATGTTCATGAGATGTGGGCATTGCAGCTCTGATTGTTTATTCCTAACTGCTCCTGAGAACAATTAGTGCAGTGAACTTACTCCGACTGAAGGAAAGTCCATAAGCTTGAACTACAGTGATGAAGAACATAAATGTAATCAGCGTGGTGATGGTGAGGATTCTTGAGTTTGGGAAGAGGTTGGTGCGTTTCTATCAAGCATCGTATTGATGGTATACTTTACACTCCTGGTGAAGGGACTGGATGTTTAAGGTGGTGAATGAATTATGATGCTTTGTCCTGGGTGATAGTGAACTTGATTGTTGTTGGAGCTACATTGTTCTAAATAGTGGAGTGTATCTGCACATTGTGTGCTCTGTCATGCTGGCACAACGTCTTGGAAAGTGAGTCACTCATCATAGTGTAGAAAAAAGGAACTGCAGATGCTGCTTTACACACAAGGACACAAAGTGCTGGTGTGACTCTGCGTGTCAGGCAGCATCTCTGGAGAACATGGATGCGTGACGTTTCAGGTCGGGACCCTTCCACAGACCTGAAACATCACATCCATTTTCTCCAGAGATGCTGCCTAATCTGCTGAGTTACTCCAGCACTGTGTGTCCCCTCATCATAGTGTTCTCTGTTCCCCTGCTGGTGAAGCCTCAGTGCTGTATGTGTGGCTGGTTCCGTTCAGTTTCTGGTCAATTATAATTGAAAGGAAGTGAATGGATACCAGCCAGGCCTTGCTGTAAATACCCATGCACTACCTCATTATCTGAGCAGTTTGAAGTTGAACTGTGTCCTGTGGGATTATGAGTGAATCCCCCCAACCACTCACCCAATGATGAACAGGGCATTCCAGATGGTCAGGCTGAGGATACTTATCTGAGGAACTCCTGGAGCAATGCTCCCTGAACCGCAATCATCTGCCTTTACACAAGGTATGACTTCAGCCGAAAGAGGACACCCCCTCCCCCCTCCCCCTCCACCCTCCACCGGCCTCCAAATCCCCCACACATGATTCTTAGTGGTTTAAATGTTACCAGTGACCTTTAATGGTCCTTTAATAGTTATTTACAATATATGTTAACGATTTAGACGAGGGAATCTCCAAGTTTGCAGATGGCACAAAGCTGGGTGACAGTGTGAGCTGCAATGAGAAGGCTATGAGGCTGCAGGGTGACTTGGATAGGTTGGGTGAGTGGGCAGATGCAGTATAATGTGGATAAATGTGAGGTTATCCACTTTGGTGGCAAGAACAGGAAGGCAGATTATTATCTGAACGGTGTCAGATTAGGAAAAGGGGAGGTGCAATGAGACCTGGGTGTGCTTGTACATCAGTCACTGAAAGTAAGCATGCAGGTACAGCAGGCAGTGAAGAAAGCTAATGGCATGTTGGCCTTCATTGCGAGAGAATTTGAGTTTAGGAGCAAGGAGGTCCTACTGCAGTTGTACAGGGCCCTGGTGAGACCGCACCTGGAGTATAGTGTGCAGTTTTGGTCTCCTAATTTGAGGAAGGACATTATTGTTATTGAGGGAGTACAGCGTAGGTCCACCAGGTTAATTCCGGGGGTGGCGGGACTGATATATGATGAAAGAATGGGTCGACTGGGGCTTGTATTCACTGGAATTTAGAAGGATGAGGCGATCTTATAGAAAAATATAAAATTCTTAAGGGATTGGATCGGCTAGATGCAGGAAAAATGTTCCCGATGTTTGGGGAGTCTAGAACCAGGGGTCACAGTTTAAGAATAAGGGGTAGGCCATTTTGGACTGAGATGAGGACAAACTTCTTCACCCAGAGAGTTGTGAATCTGGAATTCTCTTCCACAGAAAGCAGTGGAGGCCAATTCACTGGATGTTTTCAAGAGAGTTAGATTTAGCTCTTAGGGCAAAAGGAATCATGGGATATGGGGGGAAAAAGCAGGAACGGGGTACTGATTTTAGATGATCAGCCATGATCATATAGAATGGCTGTGCTGGCTCGAAGGGCCGAATGGCCTACTCCTGCACCTATTTTTCCTCTATGTTTCTATGTACATTCTGTCATATCCTGTCTTAATTGTAAGTTATTCTCATCTTATCTCTCAAATGTAGCTCTTTGATCTATGGACTATGAGTGGTCCTGATAGAAAATCTTAGCCAATGTTATTAGCCATGAATAGTTTGATGAATGATCTGTGTAACGCTGCATGCTTTACAGTCTCTTTCTGTATCTGGTGTTGTTTATTATTGTCACATGTACTGAGACACAGTGAAAAACATTGTTTTGCGTGCTAGCCAGGCAAATCATGCCATCAGATAGTACAGAAGAGAAACTTAACCAAATGCAAAATATTAATGTTACAGCTGCAGACAAAATGCAAAACAAAGTGTAACATATGTGGAGGCACAGCCAAACTCCACGTTCATTCTTTGCGATGAACCTTTTGGTCGGGTGTGGTGTTGGAGTAGGTGAGAGGAAAGGCAGGGCTCCAGTAATTTAAGGCACTGCTCGATTTTATTAACTTTCATGCATTGTCATTTGCTGGATTCCACTGGCATTGTAGTTAAGCAGTAGGTTAAAAAGGTTAAACTTATGGAGGTACAAGGAACTGCAGATACTGGAATCTTGAGCAAAGGTTAAACTTATGCTTGATACCAACTTGAATATTCTTAGTTGATATCCAGTTACATACAATCCATTTTGCAAAGAGTATTAGGTTAGTCTGAAGTATTTGCAAAGATCACGTGTATACCATGCAACGGTGGCAGAATATATAAGCGTTTAACCTACACTTGCATGAGCAATTTCCCCACCTGCCTCTCCTAATGGTGCCAGTCACCTACAAGTTCCATATTCAAACTGAGAATGAGTCTGAGATGATTTAGTGTTATGATGCTGCGATGTCTTAGTTTTTACTTAGGTGTGGAATAGAGTAGTTGTTTTTCAGTTATAACTGTTATAGCAATGTTACAACATTTTGAGATTTTAAAAATCAAGTCTGCAATTTATCCCATCATATAAAGCATAAAAAGAAATTTAATTTGACACCTAATTCACTTTCATATCTTCAGTATTAAAAAAGTTATGGCCATTTTCATACTCGGAAATTCGCATCTTGTTCCCTTTTGCTTTTCCATTGACAACACAAAAGCTGTGATCAAGGACAGTCAAAAGCCCATAACTTTCTTAAAAATTAAGAGAACTTAATGAAATTTTAAGTTATTATAGGTTGAAGCATTCTGAAACAAATATGAAACAATCTTACTTGGATGACCTGAAATTAAAGCATATAATTAGTTAGTTACCCAATTGTAGCTAATTACAAAATTCAATTACTAGATCTAAATATCTATCCATTTCTTAAGAAAAAGTTAACATTTTTAAAAAGCCTAAGTGTCCAAATAACATTCACACAAGAATTCACAATATAACATTATTTTAATATCTCATTGTCATTAATTTATAGGCCAAATGGAAGGAATTTAGTGTTTAATTCCTGTAAATTAATGGGCATTTAAATCATCTTGCGAGTGGGTTTTTGTGGAACACGCTGGTTTGGAACGTTGCGGTTGCAGTGAATGAAACCCCAATATTGGCAGGAAAAATACTGCCGGTTCGTATATTTACAGTCACATTTTCGCAACTTGAAATTTTTATTAAAGGCATCCTAAAAGGCCTGTCTCACGAGTCTGCGGTCATTGGCGGTGATACAGGAAGTATCTACCGCTCGTGGACCGCCAGAGACCGCTGGTTCGGTCAAACGCACACCGCCGGGGCCGTGCGGCGTTGGTCCCAACACCGCATGGTGCTCACAAAAAGTCAGCAATGTCTAAAAATAATTTCTTACCGCACAGCCGCCGCCAGTGAGGCACGAGTGCGGCACGGTCACCGCCACAGCTGCCGCCAGTGCGGCACGAGCGCCGCGAGTCGAACCTTCACCGCCACAGCCGCCGCCAGTGAGGCACGTGTGCGGCACGGCCGCCGCCACAGCCCCGCGATCCGAAAGACGTCTATCGCGTAGCGCGTCGCGTTGCGCGATGACGTCATCGCGTAGCGTGTCGTGTTGCGCGATGACGTCATCACCCGACGCCGCAAGCTCGTGGAACCGGCCGTACGGAGATCACTCGGCGCTTCACCGCCAATGACCGCAACACCGTGAGACAGAGCCTTAAGAAGCAAGTTTATATGAAAAAATAAACGGCGTACCTTGCCTTGTCCCGTGCGTGAAATCCGTCCCGTTGTCGGCGTTGACGGCATTTGAAGATGATTTTAATTTTACTCCAACAATTTAATTATCCAGCGCTAATTTTAATAAACTTAATAAAACGGCAGTCAAAGCGATTTTTCTTTAGCAACTAAACAGCCTAACAGACATCGATTTGAATAGGCTGCCGAAATATCGCATTTTAAACCCTCTCAAAGGCGCCAAAGTCACGCACACGGGCAGTGACAGAACTGCAGCGTCGCTGAAGGTAAGTTTTGTAACATACCTAGCTGTTATCCATAGATTTTAAAAATAGGTAATTTTGCTTGTTTCAAAGAAACTTCAAATATATCCAGATACATGGCGAGTCTTTGCGTACTTTGGGTATTGTATGCAAAAACAAAGAATTTCACTGTAGCTCGGTACATGTGACAATAAAGTATAATTGAAACAGGATTTAGCCCCACCCATCTAGTGGACGTTTCCAGCCCTAGAGTATTTAATAATGAGTAGACTTTTAGTTTAGTTTAGAGATACAGTGTGGAAACAGGCCTTTCGGCCCACTGAGAACGTGCCAACCAGCGATCCCCATATACTAGCACTATCTACACACACTAGGAACAATTTACAATTTTACCAAAGCCAATTAACCTACAAACCTTGAGAGTGTGAGAGGAATTTTTTGGAGTGTGAGAGGAAATCAGAGCACCCAGAGGAAACCCACGCGGGCACGGGAGAACGTACACAGTCCGTACAGACAGAACCTGTAGTTAGGATCGAACCAGGGTCTCTCCGCTGTAAGGCAGCAACTCTACCGCTGCGCCACCTTGCCGCTCTGTAGGCTGAGTTTACTTTCATTGAAGTGACGGAGGCTGAGCGGAGACCTGGTAAAGGTGTACAATTATGACGGGTGTAGTACGTTAATCTGTAAGCAATATTTTCGCACAGCGGTGCAGCCTGTAGAGATGCTGTCTCACAGTGCTTGAGTCCCAGGTTTGATCCTGATGTCTGTGTGGAGTTTGCAAATTCTTTCTGTGACCGTGTGGGATTCCTCTGGGGTCTACCAATCTGCACATCTTTGGGATGTGAGAGGAAACCCATGTGGTGAAAGAGAGCTCCATGCAGACAGCACTGAGCTCTGGATTGAACACAGGTAGCTGGAGCTGTGAGGCCAGCAGCTGCACCTCTGTGCCGTCCCTCACAGTTCACATACAGTTAAACAAACAGGTGACAGCTGTTCAGTAACCACACCACAGTTTAAATGTCCAATTTGCTGCAGTCGTTACAGTTTTTCCATCTTAGACATAGACATCAAATATTTCTGCCAGTTTGATGTATTGCAAGGAGACTAATTTAACATTAACTGCAAAATCTAGTAGCTAAAACAAATATATTCAAATTCTGTAAAAGATCAGTTTTAACCTTTCAATTAAGATGAACCAAATATATTTCAATAACAGTTTTGAAAGTAGATTCATAGCCCCAATTGCACCTAGGCTGTGGAATGAGAGAGTCATACAGCACTGGAATAAGTGTTGTGGTCCACCATTGTTGACTAATGCCATTTACTAGCAAACCTCCCCGCAGCTGGAAGTGTGTAAGAGAATGTGTGAATCAGAGCATGTGTAGGCCATTTAATCCAGAGACCTGTTCCCCCATTCAGAAGGGTCTTGACCTGAAACATCACCCATTCCTTCTCTCCAGAGATGCTGCCTGTCCCCGCTGAGTTACTCCAGCTTTTTGTGTCAACCCCCCCCCCCCCCCATTCAGCAAGATTGAGGCTGACCTACCACAATGCCATGTTCCTGCTCCACTCTATCCTTTGATTCTATTGTATCTGGAAATCTATCCAAGACAAGACCTTGGAAAATGTGAAACACATTCCAGGGAACCTGACTTTCAGTGAAGGTAGACATCAGTGATAGAGTTCAGTTAGAGTCAGAATGTCAGACCCTTTGGCCTAATTCATCTGTGCTAACCAAGATGCCCCATCTAAGCAAGTCCCATTTGTCTGTGTTTGGGCCATAAATATCTCTAAATCTTTGCTGTCCATTTATCTGTCCAAATGTCTTTTAAATGTTTTTATTGTAGCTGCCTCAACTAGTTCCTCTGGCAGTTCGTTCTGTATACCTGTCTGCGTGAAGAAGTTGCCTCTCAGATGTTATTAAATCTTTGCCCTCTCATCTTAAAGCTGTGGCCTCTTGTTCTTGATTTCCCTTCCCTAAGAAAGATACTGTGCATTCGCTCTATCTATTCCCTTTGTGGTTTTATAAGTTTACCTCTCAGCCTCCTGTGCTCCAAGAAATAATGTCTTTGGCTGCCCAACCTCATCCTGTAGTCCTGGTTGCATCTTGGTGAATCTCTGCATTCTTTCCAACTAATGAGGTCTTTCCTAAAACTGGGTGACCAAATTTGACCCCAATGAGGGTGCATGGTTCTGCCTTGTGCATTAGCATTGCCATCAGCTGCCTCTGGCAGAGAGTTTGAAGATAGAGAACTCAAAACAAGCAATTTGACACAAATCCCCACCTTTCTCTATGCATCAGACACAGGCAAGGAAGCATTGCTGCTTCTGAAAAGTGCTCCAGATTACAGGGAGGACAGGGTAACTAGTGTCGGAGATCCCTCTTGGACCCAGATTCCCAGGATCACTTGTTTCAGAAACCCACTATAAGTCTGTGGGGAAAGCTATAGTATCTACCTGCACGGTAGTAGGTTTCTGAAACAAGCGCTCCATTCTCAATTCACCCGTGTCGAGCCATCTACAGGAAGATGGAAAATACCATGTAGATATTTTCAAAGCTGTAACATTTAAGCTAACTATGCCACCAAGGTTGGTGGGAAGCATGGAGTTTGTCTTAAAACACGTGGAAACCAAGCGCAAACAGTAGAAAGAGTGTGCAGAGCTTGTTTTGTCAAACGCCACCTGGTCCACTTGACGCTGCCTCTACGTCTCCCAGAGGATTCATTCACTATATTGGGACCTATTTAACTCGGAGGAGCCATTAAAGAAGAGTTCCTCAGATCTTGTTTATAGTGGCAGTAGTTTATTGCAGTCATTAACAAACTCAGTATTAAAAAAGACACATCGTGCTGAAGTAACTCAGTGGGTCGGGCAGCATCTCTGGAGAACACGGATAGGTGATATTTCGGGTCGGGACCCTTCCACGGAAGTCTCTCCTTCAGTCTGAAGAAGGATCCCGACCTGAACGTCACCCATTCCTTCTCTCCAGAGATGCTGCCTGACCCACTGAGTTACTCCAGCATTTTGTGTCCACTTTTGATTTAACCCAGCATCTGCGGTTCTTTCCTACACATGTTGCCTGAATTGCTGAGTTACTCCAGCACGTCGTCTTTATTTGTAAACCAGCATCTGCAGATCCTTGTGTCTACAAAAAGCTTGAGTTGCGACTGTTTTCCAGAATGGAACCCAGTGGTGACCCAGGGACTGCCTGGAGTGATCACCAGTGGGACAGCAACAAATCTTCAGCACACTGTTTCCACCTTTTATTGCAAACCAGCTTCTTGTTTCTTGTTCCTCCAGCGCAGGTCAGATATAGGAGTCTAGTAGCAGACTCCTTTATTGTGTACCACCATCATGAAATGTTAATGAATGGACCATTCTTCATTCACCCAGTATAGTCCCGGAACTCTCCTCACATTTTAAACATGATGGCCCATAAATATGTGGTAGCGTCTTAGTATTCTAGCTCTATCAGACATAAAAACAAAATATATGCAAAATGACAACGATGAAATCAGCTCATTATGGTGAGGTAAATGGAAATGGTAGTGAGGATATGCAGGCTCCATGTAGCCTGGCAGTTTTATCACTGCTTTTATTTATGGAGCATCCTATCATAGTGGGCAGCATCTTGCTTTGATATTGTTTCCGTGATATAGGGATAGGTTTGCAGCAGCAGCCTCTTGTAATTTGTTAGTAGAACATGGACATAAATAGTCCAGTCATCTACAGTGGCACATTTGATTAGTTGTCACTCAGAATAGATTTAAGCCTTGGATTGAATTTCCAAATCATTTCATGGCCCGTTAGAAGGGGGATTTAAAACCGCTTATTTTTATCTACAAATGTTGTCTCCTTTGGCTCAGTGATAAGTGCAGTCCTAATCAAGGTTACTCACCATATTTTCTGTTTAAATATAGTCCGTTTTGATTCTGACATGAGTTGGTCCTAAATGCTTTAAGTGTTCAGTGTTGCCTGATAAAAGTGGTGCCAATCTGGTGCAGCTGCAACACAGGGCTATATACAGTGTCCTCCATCATGTTTGGAACAAAGACCCATCATTTATTTATTTGCCTCTGTACTCCACAATTTGGGATTTGTAATAGAAAAAAAATCACATATGGTTAAAGTGCACATTGTCATATTTTAATAAAGGCCATTTTTATACATTTTGATAGGGTAGACAGTCAGAACCTTTTTTACAGGGTGGAAATGTTAAAGACTAGAGCCAAATAGTTTAGATTTGGTTTAGTTTAGAGATAAGGTGCGGAAGTAGGCCCTTTGGCCCACCGAGTCCGCACTGACCACTGATCCCCACATATTAACACTCCCACACACAAGTAGGGACAATTTGCACTTATACCAAGCCAATTAACTTACAAACCTGCACGCCTTTGGAGTGTGGGAGGAAACCCATGCGGTCACAAGGAGAATGTACAAACTCTGTAGAGACAGCACCTGTAGTCGGGATCGAACCCCGGTCTCCGGTGCTGCAAGCGTTGTAAGGCAGCAACTCTACCGCTGCGCCACCGTGCTGCACTGCGTGCTGTACTTTTCTGTGTTCCGTGTAGTCATTAGATCATTGAAATATTTGAATCTGGCTGGAGGATCTGAATGAGGGTTTTGGCTCCAGAGCCCTGAGACTACAGTTTAGATATTGTCAAAGCTGTTTTCAATATAAAGCTCTGTACATTTCTACGAGGTCTAAAGAAATTGTTGGAAAATTATGTTTTAAATCTAGAAGTTGATTAATCCCATCTATTATTGGACCCTTGGGTGTTGTATACATTTCCTTGGTGGTTGAATTAGCAATACACCATTTAGTGTGCTATTGAATTACTGTTTGACGTTTATTGTGGGAACACTTCCAACTTGTATAGCACACGCAAGCAGAAGGTGTGACTGAAATTTCCCTCCTTTGCCCTTGTTTAAGAACTTAACGTTCAAACTCCTTGAGCTTTCCATGAGCTGAGCTGCCCAGTGGTGCAGGTGGTGGAGCTGCTTCCTCACCGCTACAGCAGCCCACGTTTTATACTGACCGTCGGTGCTGTCTGTGAGGAGTTTGCATGTTCTCCCTGTGACCCTGTAGGCTTCCATGTGCTGCAGTGTCTGCCCACGTTCCAAAGGCCTGTGGGCTGGTGGGTAACTGGCCACAGTAAATGCCCCTGGGATGCATGTGAGTGGTAGAATCTGGGGAAATTGATATTGGAGGCACGGACAATGGGTTACTGGAGAAATTAGTGGGATGTCAGCTGGCATGGACTTGATGGGCAGAAATGATCCTCTTCTGTGTCATGAGGATCTATGGGACTGGTTTATTGATATGAACTATAAGGCTGTTGTTGCATCGAATCCTTTATTTTTTACTGGTTCAAAAACACATTTGTCTATCCTAGGCTACATAGAAATGTCTTTGAAAGTCTATTTCACACCAACTAGCGTGACCAACATCAATTCTTTCCAATATTTTATTAAACAATTCACTTGGGTTGACTTTTAACAAATTGGTGCCATTTATATTTATCCTTTATTTTCTCCTAGATTAACATTCTGAAAGAGTTGATGAAAAAGATTGGCGTGTAGTTGTTAATCTTCCTTCCCGATATTGGACTGAGCTCTGGCATTTAGTGTCTTCAATTCCTCTCATTTCTCAACAGCCATGCAGTTTCCACCTTCCCACTAATCCAGAATATATCCCATCTGGACTGGATGAATTATCCACTTGGAGTAATGCCAATATCTTAATTCTTCTCTTCATCCATCCAAATTGTATTCTATCTCTTCTCATGTGGCTACATTGACAACAACCATTTGTTGTATGAATACAAATGTATTACCATCTGAACATTCAGTTGCCTATTGTTGTAACTACCTATCACATGTTGGTTGGCATAGGTGAGTTGGGCTGAGGGCCAACGTTGTATCCAATTATCTCATTTGTCTCCAATTATCAGACAGTCTGGTGGTTTAGATAGAATGTAAGGGTTGAGAGAACTGGTCTCTAATCATTTTGTTTTCTATTTTGCCATTTAGGGATGACTAACTTTTATTGTGTAGGGATCATATCTAGACTACACCAAAAACACCACCTCTGGAAATCTTTGCCATTGCTCTTTGAATGTTTTACCTTTCAGTCCATGAAGGTGGAGTCGCAGGTAGATGAGGCGGTCAAAAAGGCTTTTGGCACATTGGCCTTCATCAGTCAGAGTATTGGGTATAGAAGTTGGGAGGTCATGTGCCAGTTGTATAAGATGTTGGTGAGACCGCATTTAGAATATTATGCTCAGTTCTGGGCACCATGTTATAGGAAAGATATTGTCAAGCTTGGAAGGGTTCAGAAAAGATTTATGAGGATGTTGCCAGGACTAGAGGGTGTGAGCTATAGGGAGAGGTTGAGTAGGTTGGGTCTCTATTCCTTGGAGCGCAGGAGGATGAGGGGTGATCTTATAGAGGTGTACAAAATCATGAGAGGAATAGATCGGGTAGGTGCAGAGTCTCTTGCCCAGAGTAGGGGAATCAAGGACCAGAGGACATAGGTTCAAGGTGAAGGGGAAAAGATTTAGTAGGAATCCGAGTAGTAACTGGACGTATGGAACAAGCTGCCAGAGGAGGTTGTTGAGGATGGGACTATCCCATTGTTTAAGAAACAGTTAGACAGGTACATAGATGGGACAGGTTTGGAGGGATATGGACAAGGCGCAGGCAGGTAGGACTAGTGTAGCTGGGACATGTTGGCCGGTATGGGCAAGTTGGGCCGAAGGGCCTGTTTCCACACTGTATCACTCTATGACTATGACTCTTTAATTCCATTAGGGGCAGCACAGTGGCGCAGCAGTAGAGTTGCTGCCTTACAGTGCCAGAGACACGGGTTCAATTCAGACTACGGGTGCTGTCTGTTCAGAGTTTGTATGTTCTCCCTGTGACCACTTGGGTTTTCTCTGGGTGCGCCAGTTTCCTCCCACACTCTAAAGATGTTCACGTTTGTAGGTTAATTGGCTTCAGTAAAATTGCAAATTGGCCCTAGTGTTAGTATACAGGGTGATCACTGGAAGGCCTGTTTCTGTGCTGTATCTCCAAAGTGTCAAGTTTAAGGTAAAACTTTTCATTTCATTAAATTGGCTCTCTTCTAATTAAGAACCTTCATATTTGACAGTTCTTTGTTACTTTCTGTAACTTTGCAAACTCCAGTGACACTGATATCTAGAATGCGCTGCCACAGGAGGTGGTGGGATCAGATATAATCACTATGTTTGATGTAAATGGGATTAGTGTAGGTGGGAAAACGGCCGGCATTGCCATGGTGGGCTGTTTCTGTGATGCTCGACTTTGACTGTGGACACAGGGCCTTTTCACAGCAATTGGCGCGATGTTTACTATCACTCTGAAATTCAACCTCGGGTTTACTGTAGTTCATTGAACCCTGTCGCAGTCTGTGTAACTGATATAGGACCCAAGGCAGTGAGTGTTCAATCAACATTCTGTGTCAGCTGAGATCATTACTACTGCTTTGGCTTCTAATTCTCTCCATGGTTGGCTAATAGGGCACACTTGTTTTGCTTGCAAAAATTGTGAGTGCAGCCTCTGAGTTTAAGTTTCATTTGCATGGCAGACAATCTGTTCTTGGTTCCAAAATTATTTTCTGCAATGCTATGTTTAAATCAAGTATCAATTGGCCAGCATTCAGAAGAGTCAGAGTTTAGCAGCAGCTGTGTGGGTTGCTGGAAGCTGCACTCCTCGCCCCACAATTGACAGATTGTTTCATCTGAGGTGCTGGCTATTTATTCTGCTGAGATTTTCTTCTGCTTTTAATGTTTAATGTGGAAATTCTTCCAGGAGTTGGTAGGTAAATTACTCAGCAAAGTGAAACTGAGCTACACAGGCCAAGATGGTTCAATGTACAGTCGATGCTGATATCCCTGACCCAAGTGGATTGTAGGTATGCCAGCATTAAACTCGGTGATTGTTGGTTGGGGATGAATCGCCCAAGGTTCCCATCACCCACTGAGCACTTCCTACTACTCTCCCGTGGGAAAATGTTTGTTGTTTATCCATAGGACAAGGGCAGATTAAGATTTCACTCTAATTATGCATACTACCCAGGAAATAGCCTAATAAATTGACATAATGTATGTTACTGATGCAAATTCTCATTGTATGACATTGAGGATTAAATTATTTTTAAGAGTGATGTTGATTTGTTGTGTGCATTGATACCCAGGCCTGGAGCACAGCTGCTCACCATTTTAACCATATAACCATTACAGCACGGAAACAGGCTATCTCGGCCCTTCAAGTCCGTGCCGAACAATTTTTTTTTTTAATTAAATTTTTTTTTTTTAATTTAAATTTTTTTTTTAGCTGTGCTTGGTCCAGTTGGTCACAAGAGAGGGGAGCACAACTCAAATCTTCTGGCGTATCACGGAGTCAAACAGTTCAAAAACACTTCAGCCCACCAAGGCCACACTGGCCATGGCAAACATTAATAATAATCTCATTTACCTGCAATAGGTCCCAAGCCTTCCCGGCCTTACTGATTGAGATGTTTGTCTGGACGCTGCTTACATGTGAGATACCTGCCTCCACAACCTCCGCAGCAGTGTACTCCACAATCCAACCATCCTGTGTGGGAGGGGGTGGGGAGGGGGTGCCTTCTATACTTCCTACCATTTGCCATTGCAACTCCCTGGTTAACTCATCCCTTCCCACTCAAACCAGCCCCTCCCCTTCCCCAGCAACCGCAAGAGGTGCAACACTTGTCCCTATACCTCCTCCCTCAACTCTGTCCAGGGTCCCCGACAGTCCTTTCAGGTTAGGCAGAAGTTCACTTGTTCCTCCAACCTCATCTACTGTATCCGTTGTTCTAGATGTGGACTCTTATACATCGGAGAGACCAAACATAGACTGGGCAATCGTTTCGCTAAACACCTTCGCTCAGTCCGCCTGAACCAACCTGATCTCCCGGTTGCCAAACACTTTAATTCCCCTTCCCATTCCCACACTGACCTTTCTGGCCTGGGCCTCCTCCAATGTCAGAGTGAGGCCAAATGCAAATTGGAGGACCAGCACCTCATATTTCACTTGGGCAGCTTACAACCCAGTGGTATGAATATTGATTTCTCTAACATCAAATAACCCTTGCATTCTCTCCTCTCTATCCATCCCTCCCCCACCCGAGTCGTCTTGTTGAGTCTCATTGTCTGTAACTCGTTTTCACCTAGCCCACTGCTAACATTGGCCTTTCCTTTATCATTGTTACTTTTTGCATATGTTTCATTCATTTATTCTTATCTCTCTACATCAGCGTCTATATCTTTCGTTTCCCTTTCCCCTGACTCTCAGTCTGAAGAAGAGTCTTGACCTGAAACGTCACCTATTCTTTTTCTCCAGAGATGCTGCCTGACTCGCTGTTACTCCAGCTTTTTGTTTGTTTATTTGGTTTGAACCAGCATCTGCAGTTCCTTCCTGCACATGTCGCCTATCCATGTGCTCCCAGGTGTTTATGTGACCTTAGCTCATCTAGCAAGCCGATACATTCATTAGGTTAGCCAGCATCTGTGGAAAGAGAAAGAGGTGATGTTTCAGGTTGAAGACCCTTCGTCAGAACTTTACATGTGTGCTACCTATTCTTAATTTAGTTTAATTTACAGATACGGCACGAAAACAGGCCCTTTGGCCCACCGATTCCGCGCCGACCAGCGATCCCCACACACTAACGCTACCCTGCACACACTAGGGATAATTTACACTTATACCAAGCCAATTAACCTACAAACCTGTACGTCTTTGGAGTGTGGGAGGAAACCGAAGATCTCGGAGAAAACGGTCACGGGGAGAAGGTACAAACTCCGTACAGGCAGCATCCGTAGTCGGGATGAAACCCGGGTCTCCGGCGCCACAAGCGCTGTAAGGCAGCAACTCTACCGCTGCGCCACCATGCCGCCCTATTCTGGTGGACTTAGATCCTTCTCTCCGTGGGCTGATAAAAATTACCTTAGCTAGGTCAGTGTATAATAAGATGTAAATTTAGTCTGCAATACTCTCTCACCTTTGTTATTTTCCAATCCACAAATGTGCTTTTGTTTTAATTTTAGGTTGCATTTATTCAGTGCCTGTTTCTATTTTATTTTCCAGTGGGCAACACTACGAATAGAAAGGGGAGCCCGGGAGAGGAAGCACCTGATCTACAAGACTAACGCTAATGGTAGGTGCTAATGGTGAATATCCTGGTGTTTGGACAATGTGTAGGAAGGAACTGCAGATGCTGGTTTAAACCGAAGATCAACACAAAATGCTGGAGTAACTCAGCGGGACAGGCAGCATCTCTGGAGAGAAGGAATGGGTGATGTTTCGGGTCGAGACCCTTCTTCAGACTGGTTAGGGATAAGGGAACGAGAGATATAGACGATGATGTAGAGAGATAAAGAACAATGAATGAAAGATATGCAAAAAAGTAACGATGATAAAGGAAACAGGCCATTGTTAGCTGTTTGTTGGGTGAAAACAAGAAGCTAGTGCAACTTGGGTGGGGGAGGGATAGAGAGAGAGGGAATGCCGGGGCTACCTGAAGTGAGAGAAATCAATATTCATACCACTGGGCTGTAAGCTGCCCAAGCGAAATATGAGGTGCTGTTCCTCCAATTTGGGTTTAGCCTCACTCTGACAATGGAGGAGACCTAGGACAGAAAGCTCTGTGTGGGAATGGGAAGGAGAATTAAAATGTTTGGCAACCGGGAGATCAGTTAGGTTCAGGCGGGCTGAGTGAAGGTGTTCAGTGAAACGATCGCCCAGTCTGCGTTTGTTCTCGCCGATGTATAAAAGTCCACATCTTGAACAACGGATACAGTAGATGAGGTTGGAGGAGGTGCAAGTGAACCTCTGCCTAACCTGAAAGGACTGTCGGGGTCCCTGGACAGAGTCGAGGGAGGAGGTATAGCGGAAAGGTGTTGCATCTTCTGCGGTTGCAGGGTAAGGTACCTGGGGAGGGGATGGTTTGGGTGGGAAGGGATGAGGGAACCAGGGAGTTGCGGAGGGAACAGTCTCTGTGGAAGGCGGAAAGGGGTGGAGATGGGAAAATGTGACTAGTGGTGGGATCCCGTTGGATGTGGCTGAAATTTTGGAGGATTATGTGTTGTATATGACGGCTGACGGGGTGGAAGGTAAGGACTAGTGGACCCTGTCTCTGTTGTGACTAGGGGGAGGGGAAGCAAGGGCGGAGCTGCGGGTTACTGAGGAGACACGAGTGAGGGCCTCATCTATGATGGGAGAGGGGAACCACCGTTCCCTAAAGAATGAGGACATCTCGGATGTCCTAGTATGGAACACCTCATCTTGAGCGCAGATGTGGCGTAGACGGAGGAATTGGGAGTAGGGGATAGCAGGGTAGGAAGAAGTGTAGTCGAGATAGTTGTGGGAGTCAGTGGGTTGGTAATAGACATCAGTCAATAGTCTATTTCCTGTGATGGAGAAAGGGGAGGGAGGTGTCGGAGATGGTCCAAGTAAATTTGAATGCAGGATGAAAATTGGTGGTGAAGTTGAAGTCCATGATGTTGGTTTAAAAGAACTGCAGATGCTGGTTTAAACCGAAGATAGACACAAAATGCTGGAGTTACTCAGCAGGACAGGCAGCATCTCTGGAGAGAAGGAATGGATGACTTTTCGGGTCGAGACCCTTCTTCAGAATCAATTGAGCAAGTTTTCTGGTTAGAGATGGCTTGGTCTCGAGCAGAATTTGACTGATCTGTTAAGGAGATCATTTTCTAATTCAACAGTGGAAGTGAAGCACCAGCATTGAATAGAAATTTTCAGCAAGAGCAGTTACGATTTGCAAGACTTGTTGCTCTTTGCTATTTACTTACGTTCTGTAAATAAACCAAGGCAGCCTTATGAACTATTGGTCAATTTGTACTGTACTAGTCCAAACTGTTGCAAAGTTGGGACATTTGAAACAATTAAAGCGTAATACACAGATCAAAATGCCTCCATGTTTTATGTATGCAAAATGCCTCCCTTGACTCTGTCAAAGCCGCCACAGCCAGACATATAAGCAGCTTTTTACCACGAGCAGCAGCTCTACTCAACAGCCAAAAGTCTGTAGCCTCCTTGCGCTCTGGTATTTTATTTCATTTTTCACATATTTAAATTATAATGTTTTATTTTTAATTGTCTACTGTAAATCGCGTTGTTATTTGCGAGCAAAGCACCAAGGCAAATTCCTTGTATAAATACATATTTGGCTAATAAAATTTATTCAATTCAATTCAATTCAATGTATAATTAATCTGTCATGGATTTTTTTTCCTTGGCATTGTGGCATCTCTTGATTTGTACAAAGCACGTTCTCTCTCTGTTGATAATATCTCCAACAGATATTGCTGCATTGCGCCGTTAAAGTTAGGTTTTGAGCACAGTAGCCTGCTGATTTCAATATTTTGAGTACAATATATCTGGTGACTTTTCCATAGAGTGTTTACCTTCTTCAGACTGAAGAAGGGTCTCGACCCGAAACGTCACCTATTCCTTCGCTCCGTAGATGCTGCCTCACCCGCTGAGTTTCTCCAATATTTTTGTCTACCTTTATTCTTCCAGGATCTATCTTTGGCAAAGCCAGTATTTCCTGTGTATTCTTATCTTCCCATGGGGAGACTGTAACTGCTGGGCGCTAGTGGTAATGGGAATTAGTGGATAGGATGATGGATGGCCAACCAATCCAATGGTCTGCTTTGGAACACATGGAACTGCAAATGCTGGAATCTCGGGCAAAGCACAAACTGCTGGAGGAACTTAGAGCACTGCAGAGCAGACAGCATCTGGGAAGGGAATGGACAAGGCAACATTTCGGGTCTTCTGACAAATGGTCTGCTTTGGATCTACCTTGGATTTGAGGAATGGTCCTGACCCGAAACCCCACCTATCCATGCTCTCCAGAGATGCAGCCTGACCCACTGAGTTACTGCAGCACTTAGTGTTATTTTTGTAAACCAGCATCTGCAGGTCCTTGTTTCTAAGTGTGCTTCTTTGTCTTGCATGATGTGGAACTCCTTGATTGTTGTTGTGGTTGTCCTCATTCATGCAAGTGCAGAGTATTTCCGCCCACTCCTGACTATGGGGTGTCATGAGGTAAGTCACATCAAGGTGTCGACCATCAGATGTGTTTTTTATGTGGCTGGTCCAGTTGAGTTGCTAACATCTGGGATGTTGATGATGGGAACTTGGTGATGCTAATGCCATTTAATATCAAGAATATGTGGATGGACTTTCTCTCGCTGGAGAAAATCATTGCCTGGCACTTTTGTGGCATTGATGTCACAGTGGGTGTCAAGGGCAGTCACCCCACCACTGGAATTCAACATTCTGGTCCATGCAAGGAGTTGAGGTGTTGGGGAGCTCCATCAGTAAGCAGGTACTTGGAGAATCAGAGCCAGTTAAAAACACAGTTAGTGACTTCTTCCATTGCTCTGCTGATTTATAGTAAGCTGTGTGGATGGCAATTAGTCAGGTTGGATTTGTCAGCTCTTTGTTAAACAGGTCATCTTCCCACATTGTCCAAGCCACATTACTATCACATCTTGAATAGAGACACAGTTGTGGCGTGGTGGACTGATTACTGTGGGAATGCCCCACGAGCCTTTGTTGTGTCCAGTGCTCTCAGGCATTGAATTGAATTGGCTGAAGATGCTCCATCTTGTCTTCCTCCTGAGAGCCTCACCAACGCAGGATCCATTCTCCAACTAGTGCAACACTGCACATGGTGTCACAGAATGGGTGAGAGCATTGGATACTTCAAAGACTGGGGCTAAATGACATCTCATCTGGTGTACTGCTGACCTACGCTTCAGATCCAACTGTGCCATGAGGCAAGCTGTTCCAGTACCATTCCAACACTAGTATCTACCAGAAAATGTGTAAAAATGCTTAGTTATGCCCTTTTCACAAAATACAGAGCAAACCCAATTCAGCTAATCAAAGGTTCCGAGGGTATTTTATTGTCACGTGTACCAATTAAGGCACAGTGATATTCGATTTAGTGTGTAATCTGTCAAAGACTTGTACAAGATGATGGAAAATGATAATCAATAGTTTTATCTCGTAGATAGACACAAAAAATCCCTTCATAAGAAGGGTGTCGATCTGAAACATCACCTATTCCTTTTTTTCCAGGGATGCTGCCTGACACGCTTAGTTACTCCAGCTTTTTGTGTCTCTGGTGTAAACCAGCATTCCGACACAAGATTGGGGTTCTGTCAGACCTCTATAGCCCCAGACCTCTACTTCAAACATGGGCCGAAAAACAATATTCTCGGAGTGAGATGAGTGTGTTTGCCCTTGACATCAAGCCAATGTTAGACCAGGTGTGGCATCAAGGAGCCAGGGATCCGGGTTCGATCCTGACTACGGTGCTGACTGCTTGGACTTTTACGTTCTTCCTGTGATCATGTGGGTTTTCTCCGGGTGTTACGGTTTCCGCCCACATTCCAAAGATGTGCAGGTTTGCAGTTTAACTGCCTTCTGTAAATTGCCCCTAGTACACAGGATGTGAAAGTGGGAAAACATAGAACTAGTGTACAGATGATCGATGATAGGCATGGACTTGGTGGGCTGAAGGGCCCACGCTATCTCTGTAAACAGGTCAAAGTGCATCAGGATCCTAGATACAACAGAGAAACAGGCCCTTCGGTCCAACTCATCATGCTGACCAAGTTGCCTACCTGAGCCTATTCGAATTGACCGCGTTTTGCCTCTAACCTTTTCCTGTCCACATGTCTGTCTAAATATCTGTTAAATGTTGTAATGGTATCGGCCTCTATCACTTCCTATGCCTTGTTCTATGTACCCACCAACCTGTGTGTCTGAAAACGTTCCCTTTGGATTCCCTTTAAATCTCTCACCTCAAACCAATGGCCGCTAGTTTGAGATTCTCCTACCCTGGAGAAAAGATTGACCATTGACCTTATCTAGGCCCATCATGATTTTATATATCTTCAACAAGGACTTTGATAAGATCAGCCATGATCACAGTGAATGGCAGTGCTGGCTTGAAGGGCCGCATGGCCTACTCCTGCACCTATTGTCTATTGTTCTGCATGATAGGCTGCTGGAGAAGGTTAGATTGCAAGGGAAACAGGGAGAGCGAGTTAACTAGATACCGAATTGTAGACACAAGGACCTACAGATGCTGGAATCTTGCCTAGAAGACCAACTGCTGGAATAACTCAGCGGGTCAGGCAGCATGGACATGGATAGGCAACGTTTCAGGTTGGGAGCCCTCTTAAGACTGATTGTTGTGGGGGAGAGAAAGCTGTACAAGAGGAGGGACCGGGACAAAGCCTGGCGAACGATAGGTGGATATCGGTAAGAGGGATTTTTGATTTGGCAGATGACTGGACAAAGAGTCCAATTGTGGTTTCACCAATGACTTGTAAAGTTGTGACATGAAGGGCCCGTCCCACTTGGGCGTTATTTGCACGTCACGCAGGTGGCGCTCGAGGATTTTGAGAATCCCAAAATCCTGGGATGCCGTGCGCTACCGAGCGTCACTGCCTACGTCACCACGCGCCATGCGCGCATAATGCACACCATGCGCGCATCACGCGTGCGTTACGACGCGTGCGTCGTGATGCGTAAGCGATGTCGCGTAAATGACGTGCAAATGACGCCCAAGTGGGACAGGCCCTTGACGTTCCAACTTCTTTATTCAATGCCCTTACTAATGAAGACCAATGCCTTCCTCACTACCTTGTGTGTCTGTGTCGCCACTTTCAGGGAATATGTACTTGTTTCCCTTGGGTGCCTCTGTTCTACAACATTCTCCAGGCCCTGCCATTTACTGTGTACATCCCTCGTTTATCTTCCCAAAGGTATCACTCAGCACTTATCCGAGTTAAATACTATCTAAAAATGACACAAAGTGCTGGAGTAACTCAGCGGGTCAGGTAGCATCTCTGGAGAACATGGATAGGTGATGTTTCGGGTCAGACTCCTCTTCAGACTGATCCACCTGACATTCATCAGCCTATTTTTCCCAGTTGATCTAAATCCTGTTGTAATCTTAGATAGCCTTCACTGTCCACTGTACCACCAAATTTGGTGTCATCCACAAACTTACTAACCAAACTTGCCAACTACTACATTCCCATTCAAAATCATTAATATAGATGGCAAACAACTGTGAACCCTGTGGCACACTACACAGGCATCCCAACTTCTACCCTCTCTCCTTCCACCAAGCCAATTCTTTATCCAGTTGCTCAACCTGGATCCCTCTCAACCTTCCAGACCAACCTACCACCCTTCGGTATTCCGGTACCTCAACCAACGCTAACCATGGCAAATATCTTTGCTGGGATCCCAGCAATTTCCTCTCTGGCTTCCCACAATGTCTGAGGATGCACCCAGTCAGGCTTTGGGGATGTATCCACCCTTGCATTTTAAGAGAGTCATCTCCTCCTCTTTTATGAGGTGAATATGTTCATCTTCCCTGAACTCAGCTTGGCCATGGTAATACAAACAAAAAATGTTCATTTAAGACTTTGAGGGAAATACTCACAGGACGGAGTTAAACCTTGCACGGGGGTGGTTGTGATTGTCAAAGACTATTAAACCCAACCCCAGCACATCTTTACAGGAGTTGCTCCAGACCATGTCCCAGGGGTCAGTATCATCACGTTTCATCAAAGACTGACCATCATAAACATTGAGGCTGGGATATTCACTGATGATTGCACCACGATAAATTTGATTTACAACTCCTCATCAAATGCAGCAGTTCATCTCTGCATGTGAAAAGACATAGAACAAATTTAGGCTGAATTCAGTCTGATGAAGGGTCTCGACCCGAAATGTTACCCATTCCTCGTCTCCAGAGATGCTGCCTGTCCTGCTGAGTTACTCCAGCATTTTGTGTCTACCTTCGATTTAACCAGCATCTGCAGTTCTTTCCTACACATTTTGTCCACTCCACTGCAAAATCTCCTCAAGGTATGTCTACTTTGAAGAAGTTCCCCTCCTCTCTCTGACGAGAGTTCAGCAACATCCTCTCTCACTGCTACCCCTCTGTGAATCAGTCTGAAGAAGGGTCTCGACCCAAAACGTCTCCCATTCCTTCTCTCCAGAGATGCTGCCTGTCCCGCTGAGTTACTCCAGCATTTTGGGTCTACCTTCGATTTAAACCAGCATCTGCAGTTCCTCCCTGAACAAATTTAGGGATGGACTGATGAGTGGCAGGTAACATTTGTGCCACAACACCGTCAGGCAATGGCCATCTCCAGCATTCAGCGGCATTCTCAACCCGAAACATCACCCATTCACGTTCCCCAGAGATACTGCCTGACCTGCTGAGTTACTCCAGCACTTTGTGTTATTTTTTGCTACTTTCAGTGTGTTTATAACATTATGGACTGTGGTGGTTATTAGCATGAATGTTTCCTGTCCATGTTTGCCCTGACACCGTGAGGGTTTGCGGTATCTGGAGGTGACATTGAGCATTGTGGCTACTTCATCTATTTATGTACCCGTATGCTGACCCCCTGTGGTGCGGCTCACCTGCTGGTGGAACAGAACATGCACACCGATTGTTAGGGTCCAGTCTGGCAGTTCTAAGGTATTCTTTGATGATAACTACATCAGATTGTTGATTGACACCTCACCCAATTTAACGATGCCAGTTCTCAGATGTTTAACAAGGATTTTTTAATGTTGATGGCTGGGAGCAACTTTGTCGTGTCTGAATTCAATGCTGAAGTCAATCCTGCAAGGTCTGTCAAGTTTCACCATGTTTTAAATATAGATGACCAGTTTGCTAGGCCATTTTTGGCAGTCATTTAAGAGTCTACCACTTAACTACTCTGAGTGAAGACGTTAATCCTCACTTTCCCCTTGTATCTTTTTCTTGAAATCAGTGTTCCCAGTTCCTTGAACAATCTAATAATGGATGTTGTTATGTAGGACCCGAGGGACTATCAGAAAGACAGATGGGAGTAACTTCTCTATTTACTCTGCAGAAACCAGTTATTGGATTGGTGACGTTTTGGGTCTGATATTTCGGGTCAAAATGTCACCTATCCATGTTCGGCGGTAGGCAAAAGTACTGGAGAAACTCAGCGGGTACGGCAGCATCTATGGAGCGAAGGAAATAGGCAACGTTTCGGGCCGAAACCCTTCTTCAGACTCGATTTTCCAGCATCTGCAGTTCCTTCTTGAACACCTATCCATGTTCTCCAGTGTTGCTGCCTGACCTGGAGTTATTCCAGTACTTTGTCTTTTTTTTGTATAAATCAGCATCTGCATTTCCTTTTGCACACGTTTCTGAAGTCTCTCGGCCATTTGCTCCTTTTGGTGAAGAACCCCAGAGCCCCTGGTCTAACAATGCCGTGAGATGCCTCATTCTTGGAGCCATTTCGAGTGGGTGTCACTGTTAATCCTTCTTCATTCCTATCGTGCTGCAACTAGAAGCAAACATACCATTTCGGATGTGGTGTAGCCAGCTTTTTGAATTCATCATGAGTTGCCTGCTTTTGAATTTTGTGACTCTATATAAGTCACAAATGTTTTACTAACTACTGACAATATATTTTGTAACCTTCAGAATATATGTACCTATGTACTGAGACCACAGAACTGTCAGTTCCTGCGCAATGCTCAAAATTGACATTTAGTTTGTATTGTCTCTCCTTATTCTTTCTATCAAAATATAATACTTCCCTCTTCTTATATTTCATTTCATTTGTCCCTTATCTGTCCATTCAGCTGGCCTGCAGTCCATTTACAAGGTTTGTAAATTTGGAAATGTTACCTTGGATACAATGATACAATGATACAATTTATTTGTTGTCATTTGAACCTAAGTTCAAACGAAATTTGGTTTCTGCAGTCATACAAACAATAAAAAGAACCAAGACACAACACAATTTACACAAACATCCATCACAGTGAATCTCCTCCTCACTGTGATGGAAGGCAAAGTCTTGTCTCTCCCCTGCACCCCCCATTCTCCTCCCGATATCAAAGTCAAACCCCCCGGCGGGCGATGGTAAATATGTCCCGCGGCCATTAAAGACGCGCCGGGCGATGCAAGGCCACGGGTCTTGATGTTGGAGCCCTCGGTAGCGCTAGCAAGTCCCGCGGCCATTTAAAGCCGCGCCGGGCGATGCAAGACCCTGTTCCATGTCATCTTCAACCCCGCAACTCGGGCGGGAGAGGTTGCCGTTGCGGGAGCCCCGAAAAGCGGTCTCCCACCAGGGACCCGCAAGCTCCCGATGTCACCGTCCACCGGGCCGGCGGCTGGAGCCTCCGAATCTCCGGGGTCGGGCCGCAGCAGCGCGCCACCACAGCTCCTCCCGTTCCGAACTCGGCCAGCCCCACGATGGTGAGTAAGTCCGCCGGCTCCGCGACTGGAGCCCCAGGTCGTTCCGTTGGAGGCCGCTCCACGGTGCTAGGCCCCAACGACAACGGAGACCCGACAGAGAAAGGTCTGGTCTCCCGTGTAGGGAAAAGATTTTAAAAGTTTCCCCCACCCCACACATACCCAGTTAAAAACCCCCACTATAAACGAAACTCAAACGAAAAAATAAAAATAAAAAAGACAGACGGACTGCAGAGGCCGCTGCGACGTGGGTCGCGCCGCCCACCCTTGTCTCTAGTCATTAATAAATATCAACATCATCAGCGGTCCCCAGAACTGACCAGTGGGGAACACCACTACCTCTGTGAAAAACAACCCTTTACCACTGAGCTAAAAATCAAACTGCTGGAGGAACTTAGCAGGTCAGGCAGAATCTGTGGAGGGAAATGTATAGATAAAGTTTCAAGTCAGGACCCTCCTGCAAGCAACCGTCTATTACTACACTCTGCTTACGCCTTTTCACTGTACCTCGGTACAGGAGACAATAAACTCAAAGACAATTTCTCGCCTGTGGTGCTGGTGACACATGAATTTTCGGAGCCATAATCCTGCAATAATAATCTCAGCAATCCACAAAATCACTTGTTTGTTCCTTTGTCAGTTCAAAAATTGGATAATCCCAACCAACAATATTCTAATTGGGTTAACAAACAACTAGTGTGAATGGGCAATTGGCGTTTGATGTGCACTTGGTGGGCCAAAGTTTCCATGCTGTAATTCGAAACTAATGCAGAAAATAGAAACAAGGAACTACAGATGCTGGTTTACAAACAAAGACTCAAAATGCTGAAGTAACTCAGCAGGTCAGGCAGCATCTCAGGAGAACATGGACAGTGACAATTTGGGGCAGGTCCCAAACTGAAATGTCTATGAACCTATCTGTGTTCTCTAGAAAAGCTGCCTGATCCACCAAGTTACTCTGGCACTCGTGTCTTTTAATGATGTAGTCGACTTTGGAAATATGAGGAATAAGGATACAAGAAATTCTGGCTGATTAGAAACAGTGGTTTAGACTCAGGGGACTAGAGATCAGTCCCAGCATGAAAGCTGTGGAATTTAAAATCAGTTAATGATATAGACTTAAAATAAATGACCATACAGCTCCCTACACATGACTCCAGCAATAATCAAACCTGCCGACAAGGGAGGTGCCGTGGTAGTCTGGCGTGCTGTGGCCAGGCGACAACTCTCAGACACCTCCTCCTACTTATCCTTGGACTGTGATCCCACAGACAAGCACCAGGCTTTAAACCCACACACCATTTCTGATTTCATCACTTCTGGCTGTCTGCCTTCCACAGCCTCCAACCTTATCGTTTCCCAGCCCCGCACAGCCCCGTTTTACCTTCTTCCCAAAATCCACAAACACAACTGCCCTGACAGACCCATTGTTTCTGCCTGCTCCTGTCCCACAGAAATTATTTCCACATACCTCGACTCCATCCTATCCCTCCTATTCCAATCTCTCCCAACCTATGTCCAAGATACCTCACATGCCCTTCGTCTCTTCAATGACTTCTGTTTTCCGAGCCCCCACTACCTCATCTTTACTATGGACGTTCAGTCACTCTACACCTCCATCCCCCACCAGGAAGGCCTGAAAGCCCTCCGTTTCTTCCTCGAACGCAGAACCATTAGATTTCCCTCTACTAACACTCTACTAGTGGAGCTGGTCCTTACCCTCAACAACTTCTCCTTCGACCCCTCCCACCTCTTCCAAGTCCAAGGCGTAGCTATGGGCACCCGCATGGGCCCCTACTACGCCTGCCTCTTTGTAGGGTACGTTGAACAATCCCTGTTCCAGGCATACACTGGCCCTATCCCCAAACTCTATCTCCGTTACATTGATGACTGCATCGTTGCTACCTCCTACACCCATGCAGCTCATGGACTTTATCAACTTCACCACCAATTTCCATCCTGCAAAGACTCTATCCTCTACTCCCAATTCCTCCGTCTACGCCGCATCTGCGCCCGAGATGAGGTGTTCCATACTAGAACATCCGAGATGTCCTCATTCTTTAGGGAATAGGGGTTCCCCTCTCCCATCATAGATGAGGCCCTCACTCATGTCTCCTCTGTACTCCACATCTCAGGCCTTGATGCCCGTCCCCCTAGTCGCAACAGACAGTCTCCCGAGTCACATCTTCCACCCCATCAGCCGTCGCATACAACACATAATCCTCTGAAATTTCTGCCACCTCCAATGGGATCCCACCACTAGTTACATTTTCCCATCTCCACCCCTTTCTGCATTCCGCGGAGGCCGTTCCCTCCGTAACTCCCTGGTTAACTCATCCCTTCAAGGGTTTCGACCCGAAATGTCACCCATTCCTTTTCTCCAGAGATGTTGCCTGTCCCGCTGAGTTACTCCAGCTTTTTGTGTCCGTCTTCGGTTTAAACCAGCATCTGCAGTTCCTTCGTACACATTAACTTATCCCTTCCCACCCAAAACCACCCTCTCCCCAGGTACCTTCCCCTGCAACCGCAGAAGATGCAACACCTGTCCCTATACCTCCTCCCTCGACTCTGTCCAGGGACCCCGACAGTCCTTTCAAGTTAGGCAGAGGTTCACTTGCACCTCCTCCAACCTCATCTACTGTTCCATTGTTCAAGATGTGGACTCTTATACACCAGTGAGACCAAACCTAGACTGGGCGATCGTTTCACTGAACACCTTCGCTCAGCCTGCCTGGACCTACCAGATCCCCCGGTTGCTGGACACTTTAATTCCCCTTCCCATTCCCACACTGACCTTTCTGTCCTAGGTCTCCTCCATTGTCAGAGTGAGGCTAAACGCAAATTGGAGGAATAGCATCTCATATTTTGCTTGGGCAACTTACAGCCCAGTGGTATGAATATTGATTTCTCTAACTTCAGGTAGCCCCGGCATTCCCTCTCTCTAACCCTCCCCCACCCAAGTCACACCAGCTTCTCGTTTTCACCCAACAAACAACTAACAATGGCCTGTTCCCTTTAGTATCGTAACTTTTTTGCATATGTTTTATTCATCGTCGATATCTCTCGTTTCCCTTATCCCTAACCAGTCTGAAGAAGGGTCTTGACCAGAAACTTCACCAATTCCTTCTGTACAGAGATGCCGCCTTTCCCGCTGAGTTACTCCAGCTTTTTGTGTCTATCTTCGGTTTAAACCAGCATCTGCAGTTCCTTCCCACGCACTCCAGCAATGTGGTCAGCACTGAAATGTACTTTGAAATGTCCTAGAGAGCCGCTTGATGCAGGAGTATGTAGAGATGGGTTATAAATGCTTGACTTGCCACTGATGTGCACATCCCCAAAGCATTGATGTCATGCTTAGTCTTGAATTTGATGTAGTCCACATTCAGGTGCCATGTTCCTTCTCACAGGCAGAAGCATGCTTCAATTTAAGTAAAATCTTTCAAAAGAACAAAGTGAAAAAGCGCAGTTTCCCGGAACTGCGGATGCTGGTTAACTAACAGAAGGATACAGTGCTGGACTAACTCAGCGGTTCAGGCAGCTTCCCTGGAGAACATGGAGAGGTGACGTTTCAGGACGAGACCCTGCTTCAGAATTAGAAATTCTGTCTGAAGGATCCTGAACCAAAATGTCACCAACCCATGTTCTCCACTGATATTGCCTGATCCGCTAAGTTACCTCAGCACTTTGTCTTTTTGTGAAAAAGAGCAGATTTTAGTTGCTCGCCAAGTTGAGGGTATATGTAGTGCAGAGGTTACTCATCCTTCTCAATGGCAGTGTTGTGTTTTCTGTTCCAGGTATTATAGAGAAGGAGCCCACATCTCTGGAGGAGGAAATAAAGGAGATGAGGAGGAGCGGGAGCAACAGAGCCCTGGACAGTCGGGAGTTTGAAATGTCTGATATCTTCTACTTCTGCAGGAAGGGTGTCGAGACCATTGTGGATGACGAAGTAACAAAGCGATTTTCCGCAGAGGAATTAGAGTCTTGGAATTTGTTGACAAGAACAAACAATAACTTTCAATACATCAGCCTTCGTCTGACTATTCTCTGGGGACTGGGTGTTTTTGTACGATACTGCTTTCTACTTCCACTGAGGTGGGTATAACTGTGATGTGCTCCTGTGTCCAGTTGGTGCTGCTGGATTGAGACTTGTTCATGCAGCATTACATGCTCCTGATATTTGTAAAAGTACATTCAGCACAAAATGAACAGAATCTTTTGCAGCTTCTTGGAATTTCTCCAGGATTTTGGATAGCTTTTATATGAAACACCATAAGCTGGACTTGCGTTTACTTTAGGATGTTTTGATTGGAAGTATATCCAGCGTATAGACACACAGCCAACCAGTGATCTCTGGAAAAACTTGTATATGTGAGCAAGGGGTTAGGATGAGTAGCTGTGTGAGTGAGCAGCTTATTGCTTCACCATCCCCCATGCACATTTTCTGCATTCCATTTCCCTTCAGTAGTTTTGATGTCCACAGCATTCATTTCCTCTGTTGCAAGGTGGTCGAAAGTCTGTATCATTGAAAAATGCAACTGGTTATTTCCGAGCCCCTGTGGCTGGCTGTATGGTAAATCCTATCCCAAAAGTTAAAGGCAAACCATGAAAAATATTGTTTTTTGATATACTACTTGATAATTTATCTTGTGGTTTGAAAGCTGACTAAATCAGACTGTTAGAGCATCCTAGATGCATATATGATATAGACCCTTTAGCAGGACAGGCAGCATTTCTGGCGAGAAGGAATGGGTGACGTTTCAGGGTCTGAAGAAAGGTCTTGACCCGAAACGTCACCCATTCCTTCTCTCCAGAGATGCTGCCTATCCCACTGAGTTACTCCAGTATTTTGTGTCTATCTTCAGTTTAAACCAACATCTGCAGTTCCTTCCTACATAGATCCTTTAGCATCCTCATATCCTAGATTAAAACAGAAGATTAGAGCACATAAAGGGTGGTGGGTATATGGAATGAGTTGCCAGAGGAAGTGATTGAGGCAGGTACACTAACAACATTTGAAAGACACTTTGATGAGTATATGGTTAGGAAAGGATTAGCGATGATCACAATGAATGGCGGTGCTGGCTCGAAGGGCCGAATGGCCTCCTACTGCACCTATTTTCTATGTTTCTATGATTAGAGGGATATTGGGCAGGTGGGACTAGCATAGATAGGGCATCTGGGTTGGCATGGATGAAAGGTGTGTTTCCATGCTGTTGACTATGACTGTAAAAGCATCTTTTTACCCGTTGAGACCCAGATTTCAGCAGAGGATAGATAAAACTTTAATACTCGCAATAAAAGCATGGATCATGAAGTGTATTCAGATTCTCATACCCAGTGATAACCCCAGTGTACACCAGTACTGGAGCCTTGCAAAGTATTTGGTAGCTACTACTTTTTCTTCAAAGAGAAATTGGGTTAGGATTGGAAATGTAGCTTTGCATGGCAATAAGTGATGGAGACGGATACGATATTGCTAACTGATTTAAGATTAACCATCGCATAAAATGCGAAATGGCAAATACATGGTTGGAAAATTTGGCTCGTTAGTATTTATAATGACAAGAAGAAGGATTTCATAACAGAGTGCACACATACATCATTTTTTTATTTTAGGCCTTGCCTGTAGCTCAGGACTTTAGATCTTCCATGGCTCGGTATCATCCTCATGGAGTTGGCCGATTCCTTAATTCCAGTGTCAGCCGGAGATGGCCAGTGGTGAGGGCACCACCATGAGGGATAAACCTACTTGGCCCCATATTTGGATGTTGAAGATGCATCTATTTGTGACTGTTGGCAGGGCTGATCACTGCATCGCTCTTGTGCCTGCAAAGCCACATCCTCAAAATGAGATCAATCTCTGCCATAGACACAAAGCGCCAGAGTAATGGAGGAGGCCCAGGACAGAAAGGTCAGATTGGGAATGGGAGGGGGAGTTGAAATGCTGAGCCACCGGGAGATCAGGTCGGTTAAGACGGACTGAGCGGAGGTGTTCAGTGAAACGATCGCCGAGCCTGCCCTTGGTCTCGCCGATGTAGAGAAGTTGACACCTGGAACAGCGGATACAGTAGATGAGGTTGGAGGAGGTGCAAATGAACCTCTGCCTCACGTGGAAAGACTGTTTGGGTCCTTGGATGGAGTCGAGGGGGAAGGTAAAGGGACAGGTGTTGCATCTCCTGCGGTTGCAGGGGAAAGTACCTGGCGAGGGGGTGGTTTGGGTGGGAAGGGACGAGTTGACCAATGAGTTTCAGAGGAAACGGTCTCTGCGAAAGCAGAGAGGGGTGGAGATGGGAAGATGTGGTCAGTAGTGGGATCCCGTTGGAGGTGGCAAAAATGTTGGGCCTTTTTGTCCTGGGCCTCCTCCATTGTCAGAGTAAGGCCCAGCGCAAATTGGAGGAACAGCACCTCATATTTTGCTTGGGTAGCTTACACCCCAGTGGTATGAACATTGACTTCTCTAACTTCAAATAGCCCTCGCTTTCCCTCTCTCTCCATCCCCTCCCCCTTCCCAGTTCTCCCAACAGACTTACTGTTTACGACTACGTTCTATCTTTGTCCTGCCCCCTCCCCAGACATCTGAAGAAGGGTCTCGACCCGAAACGTCACCCATTCCTTTTCTTCAGAGATGCTGCCTGTCCCGCTGAGTTACTCCAGCACTTTGTGTCTACCTTCAATTTAAACCAGCGTCTGCAGCTCTTTCCTACACAAATGAAATATGAGGCTCTGTCATATTCTGTGACAATACATTGAGCTGATTGAGAGATTTAGAATGAGTATTGCAATCAGCACAAGATACTACTGAGGCATCACGTCAGAGGGCCGAGCCAGAGTGGTTTATTGTGTGTCAACAGGCAAACCAGGACAGGCACTGTGCATGGGATGGCAGACTGGCCAAGGTGTCCAGCCACATCTAGTCATACATAGATGGTAGACAGTTGTGCACAAAACAGCAAAGGGTGCATGGAATATTCCACCAAGTGTCCACCCAAGCACCAGATCAGATCAGAGCCCTGCAGTCCAGCCGCACCTAGTCATACGTAGGTGGTAGAGAGTTCAGCACCTCATGGAAAGAGGTTGTTTCTAGAACAAGCACCTTGGTGATGGCCTCCCTGGACATTCAGCTGCATTATGCTGGACAGGTGCACCACGTGCAGAGGCAAAACTCTAACTTTACCGCCGAGTCCGTGCCGACCAGCGACACTATGGTAGACACAAAATGCTGGAGTAACTCAGCGGGACAAGCAGCATCTCTGGAGAGAAGGAGATGCTGCTTGTCCCGCTGAGTTACTCCAACATTTTGTGCACCTCCGATTTAAACCAGCATCTACAGTTCTTTCCTATCACGTACACTATCCTGCAAACTAGGGACAAAATTTCCAGAGACCAATTAACCTACAAACCTGTACATCTTTTGAGTGTGGGAGGAAACGGAGCACCCGGAGAAAACCCACACGGTCACAGGGAGAACGTACAAACTCTGTACAGACTGCATCTGTAGTCAGGATCAAACCCAGGTGTCTGGCGCTGTAAAGAAGTAACTGCCTCCCAAATCTGCCAACTTTGGGTTTTGCTTGCACTACTCGGCTACATAGCTTTGGATTTAACATGGATGGTGGTGCAGCTAATAGAGCAGCAACATCACAGCGCTAGAGACCTGGGAATGATCCTGACCTCGGCTGCTGTCTGTGTGACGACAACTATCTTTGGCCTGAAATGCTGAATGGCTGATCTGTCTTGCTGTTTTCCTGAAGAATTACTTAAAATGAACCAATCTTAAACCAATTTGGTTATCAAACAAAGGCAAGGATACTGGATGATATTGACCTGCCGGTATTTCTCTGACTGTTGCTGATGATTGCTCATCTGGAACTAACAGCCCCTCTAGTTATTCCACAATTAGCATCGCTGTTACAATCCAATTCCAATCCTGATATCTGTTCTTCAGTGCAGAAATGTGCCTGAGCACATTATTTACAGTAATGGCTAATTGCTGTCTACAATTTTTTCAATCGTCAGCATAGTACTACTGATAGCACCATTAAACACATGCTCATTGATCTTTAGACTTAAGAAACAGCGTGGAAACAGGCCCTTCTGCCCACCACGCTGATCTGCGATCACCCCATACACTAGCACTATCCTAAACACTAGGGACAATTTACAATTTACAGAGGCCGGTTTAACCCACAAACCTGTACGTCTTTGGGGTGTGGGAGCACCTGGAGAATACCCACATGTTCACAAACTCCGTACAAACTGCACCCGTAGTCAGGATTGAACCCAGGTTTGAACCGCTGCGCCACCGTGCCGCCCAAATCTGCTAGCTTTTGAGTTTTGCTTGCACCATGCAGCTACATAACATAGGATTTAACATGGATGAAAAATAGTATAGTGGTGCAGCTGGTAGAACCGCAGCATCACAGCGCTAGAGATCTGGGTACGATCCGGACCTTGGGTGCTGTCTGTGTGAAGTTTACACATTTTCCCTGTGACTGCATGGGTTTCCTCCGAGTGCTCCGGATTCCTCCCACATCCCAAAGACGTGGGCTTGTAGGTTAATTGGCCGCTGTAATTATCCCCAGTGTATAGGGAGTGGATGCAAATGTGGGATAACATAGAACTAGTGTGTGTAAGAAGGAACTGCAGATGCTGGTTTAAACCGAAGATAGACACAAAATGCTGGAGTAACTCAGCAGGACAGGCAACATCTCTGGAGAGAAGGAATCAGTGACGTTTCAGGTCAAGACCCTTCTTCAGACCCTGAATGGGTGATTGATAGTGTGGACTCGGTGGGACGAAGAGGCTGTTTCAATGCTGTATCTTTCAATCAATCAAAATCAAGGAGCCTAAATAAAATAAAGTAAATAGAAATCAAGGATTAAACTCCATTGATTAAAGTCTCATCTTGCATGAAGATAGATGGAGCCCAACCCTCTCAGCCCTGGGCACTGGTGTGAGATAATGCCTGGAGGGACTCGTATGTCCATCCATCTTTAGCTGCTCCGTTATAAGTTCACAGGTGGAGATGTTTGTGGGAACATCATCGACATTAAGTTCCATCCTCGGTTCCTTTGATAAAGGAGTGTTCTAGGTTTCCATGCTCCCAAGATTTGAGCAACGTTCAGGCCAGGTCTGGTAAGTGTTGAGTCACATTAGTGCCCCAGGAGTGGTCAGTAAGAGAGAGAGTCAAAGCACATCACTTGAGGTTCAGCTGCATAAACCGGCTGAATCCTCCTCCCGCCAACAACATGAGACTCACAATTCACCACCCACTTGTTTTAGTCACATTAATATTTGCAGTTCAAAGAACGATTCATATGCTGGAGATAGACACAAAATGCTGGAGTAACGCAGTGGGACAGGCAGCATCTCTGGAGAGAAGAAATAGGTGACGTTTCAGGTCGAGACCCTTCGTCATGGTTGAGACCCTTCTTGTCTCTCCAGAGATGCTGCCTGTCCTGCTGAATTACTCCAGCAATTAGTGTCTACCTTCGGTTTAAACCAGCTTCTGCAGTTCCTTTCCACACAGATTCAAATGCTGGATACACCGGGACCAGTAATTGCCTGCTGAAGGGCCTGTCCCACTTGGCCGTCATTTGCGCGGCATTTACGCGACCTCCAAAAATGTGGTCGTCGCGTTGTGACGTACGGGTAGCGTGTGGGTAGCGCGGGACGGCCACATGGAGAGGCGTGGAGGAGTGTGGAGTTGCGCGAGGTATCACGTGGCGCTCCAGGATTTCGTGCTGCACGAAATCCTCGCGCGCCACCCGCATGACATATCGCGTACGCATGCTGGAGTATTGGGTACGCACGCTGACGCATTGGCGTCGCACGCTGGCGTCCCGACGTCTCAGTGTATCGCGTGGTGACGTATGGTTACGTCACCATGCGTCGCCGCGTGCCGCAGGGTATTCTAATGACGTCACGTGCACCAGATGGCATGATGATGCGTGATTTGCGCGCGACATCGCGCATAACGTCGCGTCGACCTATTTTACATATGACACGTAAATGAGGCGCAAATGACGGCCAAGTGGGACAGGCCCTTGACTTGAAAGCTTTGTCGCCATTCACAAGGCGGGAGTCTGGAGTACGCTCCCCTTTCCTGGATATGTGCAGATTCAAAAATATGTGCCATTCATTAGACATGGAGGCGGGACAAGACCATTCGCTACTTCAGCCTCTGACGCCAACATTCAACATCAATCTGATCTTGTACATCAGCACCATTTTCATGACAGGCATGGAATCACATGGCACAGAAACATATCTTTGATCTTTGAAGAAGGGTCTCGACCAGGAAACATCGCCTATTCCTTCTCTCCAAAGATGCTGCCTCACCCGCTGAGTTTCTCCAGCATTTTTGTCTATCTTTGATCTACCATGTTCATGCTGACTTCTGAGTGCCTATTTTTTTTATTAATTACGTTTTCCTGACCTTGGCTGTAGCCTTCAAGGCTCCTCATGTGCTCATTTGCTTATTCCTAAAACATTGCGAATTTCTGCCTCTATCAAGCCTTGGATAGTGTGTTCCAGATTCCTTCCATCTTTGGGTGAATGTCTTCCTCACATCCCCTCTTCAACTCTCCCCTTAACTTGAACTATGCCCTTTGGTTTTATGCAGCTTCGAACTCAAGAAAATAGGTTCTTGATGTGCCTTATATGCTATAGGTAAAGGTTTATTATTTACCCCTTGTCCCTTAATTTTAAATACCTCAATTAGCCTCCCAAGGAAGGAGATTCAGCCTATCCAAAATGTCAAACAAAACACTCCATTCCAGACAACATTCTGTATATCTCCATTGTACCCTCTTCAGTTAAACAAATCCTTTCTAAAATACAGCGCAGCAGAACTATACACTGGACCCAATCTCTGGCCAAGGTTTTATGAAGTTGTGATAATCACCCAGACTGTTTTATTCTATGCTCAAGCTCAGTATGTTGCCTTCATCAACTTACCCAACTATACTGCCATTTTCAGGAGGGATCACTGTTCCCTAACCCCCCCTACTAGAGGTCAATCATTCACTGTGTATACCCCAGCTTTATCCATCCTCTGAAAATGCATCACCTCACACTCATCAAGATGAAATACCATGCACTATTGCACTGCTCATCATGCACACTGATCGATGATGCGCAGTAGTTCAAGACTGCCCCCCTCATTAGCAACAACAACTCCACTCTAGTGCCATTACTATTCCTACCCCCTACAGCATATTCATATCTAACTTGATAATACATATGGCCAAGCACCAATCCCTGTAGCACACCATTGGGCACAGGCTTCCAGTCACAGAAGCACTCCATTTGCTGATCGCTTGCACTTGGTCTGCTGCATACTACTGGATCTGCCATTCACAAACTATTTTAATTCCCAATTCAAATACTGACCTTTTCGGGGCCTCCTCCATTGCCAGAGTGAGACCATACACTAACTGGATGAATAATAACAATTTATATTCTGCTTGGGTAGCTTACAATCCAACGGTGTGAACATTTAGTGTAGGAAGGAACTTGCAGATGCTGGGTTAAATCACAGAGTAACTTAGCGGGATAGGCAGCATCTCTGGAGAGAAGGAATGGTGACATTTTGGGTCGAGACCCTTGTTCAGATTGGCTGAACAAAGTTGCAACAAACCCAATCATTATTTTTTGCTAGTTTACACACATGCTCTATCTTCTTTCTCTTTATAATTTTTGTTGGTCATAGAGTCATAGAGTGATACATTGTGGAAACAGGCCCAACTTGCTCACACCATTCAAGCCAACCTGTTCCAGCTACACCAATCCCACCTGCCCGCATTTGGTCCATATCCCTCCAAACTTGTCCTATCCATTGTACCTAGTCTAACTGTTTCTTAAACGTTGGGATAGTCCCACCCTCAACTACCTCCTCCGGCAGCTTGTTCCATACACCCACCACCCTATGTGTGAAAATGTTACCCCTTTTCCTCTTCACCTTGAAGGTATGTCCTCTGTTCCTCGATTCCCCAACTCTTGGCAAGAGATTCTGTGCATCTACCCAATTTATTCCTCTCATGATTTTATACACATAAGTATACACAAAAGGTCTAAAATCTCTAAAATGTCCCTGTTCTACCACTAATCTTTCCAACATTGCATGATTTTTCTTTTATTTCACATTGACACCATCTTTAACTTATTTAGTTGTCCACACATGGTGCATTCTTCTTGCACAGCGTTCCTTCTATGGAATATCCCTTGGAATGTGAAATATCTGCTTAAATGCTTTCCATTGCTGATCCCCCTGAACTATTTTCATCATCATAATCATAATAATACTTTATTAGCCAAGTATGTTTTACCACATAGGAATCTAATTTGCCATACAGTCATACCAATAAAAAGCAACAGAACACACAAAATACATTTTAACATGAACATCCACCACAGTGACTCTACATTCCTCACTGTGATGGAAGGCAAAAAAGGGTTCAATCTCTTCCCTTCTTTGTCCTCCCGCAGTCTGGGGCCTCGAGCCTTTAGTTGACGGGTCAATCCTGACTCCCGTAGCCGGCGGCGTTTGGGCCCGCCGCATCGGGGCGATCGAACTCCCGCATCGGGGGAATCTCAGCTCCCCACGCCGAGCGATCGGACCCCGTGTCGGGGCTGGTCAAACTTTCTGCATCGTTGGAGCTCTCGACATCTACGGTCTCTACCCGAGACTGGAGCTCATTGATGTTAAAGTCTGTGGGCAAGAGATTGGCTTTAATGGTAAGTTCACATCCCCAAGGTGGAGCTCAAAGTCAGTCCCGAGCAAGACCTCCAGCACGATGTTAGGCTGCAGAGCGACCGGAGATACGATCCGGAAAACAATCGCATCTCCGGCAAGGTAAGAGATTGAAAAAAAAGCTTCCCTCGACCCCCCCCCCCACCCACCACATAAAACAAACCAGAGAATATTAAAACAAACTTTTATAACACACTAAAATTAACACAAAAAAAGACGAAAAGACAGACAGACGGTTGGCGAGGCTGCCATTGTCAGTGCCCCCGGGTGGTCTATTCCCAGTCTCCTTAGCCTGCCATGTCCACATGCCACTGAAATCGCCTTTATTTAACATTAGGATCAAGTTGTAGATTTGTTTTTCTCACTAGCAAACTGAATTTGAAATTATATAATGCTCTGATCATTTCTTTGGGGATCCTTTATTAGTAGATCATTAATCTATCCTATTCTGTTCCATAACATCAAATCTGGGATTGGTTCCCCAAAGTATTGGAAATAAATAGCCATTCAAACATGCTCCCTGAACTTATCTTCAAATTAGCAAATTGAATTGTCAAATCTATATTGCAATATATTTCCTACAAGATGCCATTATTTCTAGATTGATGCCCATGTTTCTGTGAGTTTGCTCGATGAGCCCTATGATGTAATCCTAACACTTTCCATTGTGTAGATAGACAGTAGTGGCACAAACTGGGCAGCACAGTGGCATAGCAGGTAGAGCTGCCACAAAGCACCAGAGACCTGGGGTCGATCCTAATTTTGGGTGCTGTCTGTGTGGAGTTTGCACATTCTCGTCGTGATCAGGTGGGTTTCCTCCGGGTGCTCTGGTTTACTCCCACATTCCAAAGACGTGCAAGTTTGCAGGTTAATCGGCCACTGTGGGAGTGGATGAGAGAATGGGATAACATAGAACTAGGAGAATGGAATGGAATGTTTGATTTATTTGTTCCTTTGTTTGAAAGGAATTTTGTTTTAATTTCTGCAAGAATTTCACAGCCTCGGGACTCTGAGGTTTCTCCCACTGACAGTTCTCATGGACATTTAATCTTTATCCTTGTGCTGTTACTGCTCTATCTGCTCAGATACTGGACAACAACCTGTTTCTGTCCTCCCTGTGAGAAACACAAAATGCTGGAGTAACTCAGCGGGACAGGCAGCATCTCTGGATCGCTGGCAGCAGTCTGAAGAAAGGTCTTGACCTAAAATGTCACCCATTCTTTCCATCCAGAGATGCTGCCTGACCCGCTGAGTTACTCCAGCATTTTGTGTCTATCTTTGGTATATACCAGCATCTGCAGTTCCTTCCTACACACTCCATCATCCCTGTCTCGCCTGCTGTCAACACCCATCCAACAGTGTCAACATTTTAAATAGATGGCTTTTTTCTCCATGAGTGGAAGTAACTTAAACTTTAAACTTTAAAAGAGTAGCTGTATGTCTGTACTTATTTTAGATTTTTTCCTGTGATCACTATTTTAGTTTTGGTAAAATAGCAGATCAGTTGTGAGACCATTTATCACAATCATACTTAAGAGTCTGAGAGTTTACTGGCCATTACACTGACTGATTACATGTTCTGTGACATTATTAAAGTGGTTACATTTCCTATAATCTGTGCTAAAGTGATGCAGTACATGTTCAGGTTTAATTCTGAGCTAGCTGTAAGTGAAACAACTAGTTTTCTTGCGGCTGAGGCTCTTTTATTTTCTTTAATGCTCTATCTTTTGGTCTGTAATCTTATGGTCTTTAATTTTGCTTCTTTTTCAGTTACTTAGTCACTGATATTTAAAGCAACTTGGTGCCTCTGGCACTGGCATTTCACTGTAAATCACCCGATGACCGCTGTTTATGAAAAGGTCCACTCACGGTGACTGGGCTCAGAAGGATATGAACAAGAAATGTACAGAGATAGTTATGTATGTTTGAAACTACTAAAATCTAATTGCAATATATTTTTCAGGGTTACCTTGGCTATCACTGGCATTAGCATGTTGGTGATTGGAACAACCATTGTGGGATTTTTACCAAATGGATGGTAAGAGTGCTGTTTCTTTGTTAACAATATGGGCATTTGTAGATCTGTTCACACTGCAGTTTTCAATAATTTTATCAATATTATCTTGTTGCTGCTTCAAATTTTGGGGAATTGTTGTATGGTGGTTAAATTAATGGACTGGTAATTTAGTTTAGTTTAGCGATACCGCGCGGAAACAGGCCATTCGGCCCACCGAGTCCGAACCAACCAGTGATTCTCGCACATTATCACTATCCGACACACATTAGGGATAATTTAAATTTATACCAAGCCAATTAACCTACAAACCTGCATATCTTTGGAGCATGGGAGGAAGCCGGAGCACCCGGAGAAAATCCATGTGGTCATAGGGAGAATGTACAAACTCCATACAGACAGCACCCGTGGTCAGGATCAAACCCGGGCCTCTGACGCTGGAAGGCAGCAAATCTACCGCTGCGCCATCGTACCTACCGCCCGGTAGAGATGTAAACAAATGGCTGGACCAATGCATGGGGTTAGATGGGGAAGAATTTGACAGGTGTTTTCTGAGGCGACGTGTAGGGAGTCCTAGTCGAGAGGGGTTCTACTTGACCTTCGGGACTGAGGAAGAGCAAATGATAACAATGTCTTTGGAGGAACCCCGACTACAGTTCGGTAAGCTTCCAGGAAGGTTGTTGCGAAATATTGAGGGGTGGGATTGATGTTCACTTGGAAAGGCAGGGAATGAATAGGAGGAATCAATGTGAATTTGTGCAGGGGAAGATCATGTCGCACAAATCTGCATCTTTTGAGGAGGTAACTGAGAAAAGTGCTGAAGGCAGAGGGATTCATGTGGATTAGAGTAAGGTTTTTGACAAGGTCCATTGGGGTGGACATTACAGAAGGTATGGCACAAGGGAATGAGATGTGTGACAGACTGGATCCAAGGTTGGCTTGGTGGTAAGCAGAGGGAGTGGTGGATGGGTGTTTCCATGGCCAGAAATCTGTAACATGGTGTACTGCAGGGATCAGTTCTTTGTTGTTGTAATATATTGAAATGACTTGGATGGGAATGTAGGTGTTCTGATTAGTGAGTTTGCTGACAACATGAAAATTGGCAAAGTTGTAGATAGTGAAGAAGATTGGTCAAAGGTTATTAGCAGGACATAGATCAGGTGGAAATTTGGGCAGAGTGGTGGCATGAGTCTGAAGAAGGGTCTCGACCCGAAACGTCACCTATTCCATTTCTCCAGAGATGCTGTCTGACCCGCTGAGTTACCAGCTTTTTGTGTTGATCTCCAAAGTGGTGGCAGATGGAATTTAAGCCAGACAACTGTCGATAATGCTCTTTGTGAGGTCAAATTCTGGTACAACATATAGTGGAAATTGCAGGGATCTTGAGAGCGTCAGAGAGACTGTTGTGTGCATTCATAGACTACTGAAAGTAGCAACACAGGTGGATAGGGCAGTGAAAAATGCAGCTGTGAGAAGGGATCTTCAATGGGGGAGCCAGCGGGGCAGGTGAAGAGTCCTTGCCAAAGACCTAGACACAGTGGTGGCGAGGTGATGGAAGAAGAGCTCAATATCATGATGGTCCTGGGACTTGTTGACATGCTGGTGCAGGATTACAAAGGCAATATACTTACCTTCATAGGATGAGGCATTAAGTTCGAGAATTGGGTCACTATGTTGCAGTTTTACAAAACATTGGTAGACCACGCTGATTGTATTGTGTACAGTTCTGGTCACCACACCACAGGAAGGATGTGATGACAATGGTGAGAGATTCATCAGGATGTTGCCAGGAATGGAGGCTACAGTTATTAGTAGGATAGACACAGTCTGAAGAAGGGTCTCGACCCAAAACATCACCCATTCCTTCTCTCCATATAAGTAACTTAGCCTGTCCTGCTGAGTTACTCCAGCATTTTGTGCCTACCTTCAATTTAAACCAGCATCTGAAGTTCTTTCCTACACAGCTGTTTGGAGGGATCGGATTGGCTTGGTTTATAAAATCATAAATCCAATGTGAAGGCAGAGGAGATGTGGGGAACATATGTAAGCCAGTAGAAATAGAGTATGGGTGCAGGAGATAGAGCAGAAAAGGACATCTTGAGGGGTAGTTTTTTCACACAGAGTGGTGTTTATCTGGAATGAATGGCTAGAGGAGGTGGTCGGGGCAAATGCAATTACAACATTGAAAAGGTGCTGAGACTGGTACTTGGATGGAAAGGTTTAGGCCTAATGTGGACTAATACAGGATACAGGCCTAATGTGGACTAATAGGAGAATGCAGATGAGCATCACAGTTGGCATAAAGGAGTTAGGTCAAATGGCCCATATCTCCACTGGACGATACTATGATTCTGTCATGATCTTGCAACAACTTGCAATTATATGCAATTATATTCCTATCACTGTTGCTTTAAAAAAAATTAACAACTTCTCTTTTGAGAAGCAAGGATAGGGAAGAATTACATTTCATGTTTTTCTTCACTCCTTACAATGCTATGTACGACAGTGATAGCAACATCTACTGAAGTGTGGATGGCCGTTGGCTCGCTAGAAGCTCATCCGCCCTTTGACAGGTCTTGTTTTTGGTCCCCCTCAAGATCTCCTTTTCTGCTCTATCTCCTGCACCCATACTCTATTTCTGCTGGCTTACATTTGTTTCCCACATCCCCTCTGCCTTCACATAGGATTTATGATTTTATAAACCAAGCCAGTCTACAGCCCCCTCCTCACCTGGCAAACTATTGCTGGAGCTATTTCATTTGGTAAAAATCCATCTGGTTCACCAATACCCTTCCTGAATCTAGTTTGGAGAGATAATGCCCTGTTGTTATTGAGTTATAATTGGTATCTGTCGTTTTAACTTCCCTTTCTTATCCAACATTCTTGGGTCAATAGTAATTTGGAGTGAGTTTTTCAAATTGTGTTGGCAAAGGGATGTAATGCTTGGCTGCCTGACACATGCACATGTTATTGTTTCATAGAAACCTTTTAACATCAATTTAGTGTTAACTCCAAATGCAACAACTTGCAATTATATGCAATTATACAGTATAACAGCTTTACCATAATAAAACACTTCCAAATGATTCACAGAACTTAGCTGACCCTGAACTCATTCTGAATTAAGTGCAGACCTCATTGAATCTTCTGGTTTAGAGGAGAATATTGTAATTTTACTGTAAAGGTTTGGAAGGGAATTGTTATTTTCTTATTCTCCAGACCACAAGTCTACTGCCTTGTATTAATCTTGCTTTCCGTACAAATTCTTCCCCTTTGCCTAGGTTGAAGGACTTTCTGAGCAAGCATGTACATTTGATGTGCTACAGGATCTGTGTGAGAGCACTGACTGCCATTATACACTATCATGACAGGTTGGTATCTGCTGCTCAATGTAGTGCATGGCCTGATTCCAGAACAAACTTGCACTTAAGAGAGTTACCGGGTACTTGCATTTCATTTAGGAATATAAATTGGAAAGTTTGAAGAAATGTTATATGAAAGTTTGACAGAAGGTATTTGACTCCTCTTATTGTAACATTATACGAAATACACTTGCAATTATTTTGTACCTTTTAAAATGATGAAACAACCCACGGTGAAATATCTCACGTGCTAACTGATAAAGCTTGGCATCGTGCCAGAGAAAGGGGTATGAGATTATTAAAATCTAAAAGACCACTGAAGATTTTAAGAATACTAGAGTTCAGTGGTACTTTATGGTCACATGTACCTAGGTGAAATTCCTTTCCTGCATTCAGTTCAGTAAAAATCACTATACATAGGTACAAACATACCCAAGTACAGGAGTGTAGGAATAACAGATTATATATACAAAGGCAGTACACAAGAGTCGCCACATTTCCAACACCATCTTCTGCCCTACGTTCAAAGTGGTTTAGAGTCTGAACTTGGCCATAAAGGCCCATTGTCCTGACGGTGGCACTGGGTTGGTGTTAGCAGACAATGTCACTGCCCTCGAAAATAGACACAAAGTGCTGGAGCAACTCAGCATGTCAGGAGAACATGGATAGACAACGTTTTGTGTCAGGACCCTTCTTCAGACTGATCCATGGTAACATTGCCTGTTTATGTTCTCCTGAGATGCTGCCTGACCCGCTGAACTACTTCAGCACTTTGTGTTTTTTTTGTAAACGAGAATTTTCAGTTCCTTGCTTCTAGAGAGAGAAAAAATGTTGAGTGAAGAAGTTTGAAGCTTCGGGGTGAGGCAGCTGCAAGTGTGAGCATCAATGCTTGGTCAGTAGACTTGCAACTGCAAGTGTGAGCATCAATGCTTGGTCAGTAGACTTGCAGAGCTTGAATTTACAATGGAAGGAACATTGATATTCTGGAGGTTGGAGCTGGATGATGTGATTAAGAGAGGATTTGATAGCAAGAACGCAAATTTTAAGTTTCAAAGCATGGGCTGTGTTTGTGACGATATGAGGTGTGGAGAACAGGGTCTCGATGCCAGAAGCCAAAGTTAGTGTCATCAGTTGCCACTCAACAACCAGTTTGCAGACGTGAAACGTGGGATGGGCCAGGACACCTCAGCACAGCCCTTGTTCAAGGACTGATGGATGAATTGGATGCCAGAGATGAGATGTCTGTGACTGATCTTGGCAACAAAGGAGCATTTGACTGAGGGAAGCATCTGGGAGAGCTGGTAAAGCTGAGACCACGGGCACCCAGCAGAACGGCGTCAATATTTTGGAGGCGAACCTTTTACAAAGGAAGATGGTGTTGAAGTCCAGGCTCGGGGCATCACTGCTGGAGTTCCTCAGGGCAGTGTCTAAGCACAGACATACCAAACTGTGTCCTTTGTGACTTTCCATCACTGGATAATAGCTGAGGATGTTCACAGATGGTTGTGCTGTGTTTAATTCCATTTGCAATTCCTCAGCAAACAAAGCAATCCATGCTGCATGCAGCAAAGTCCAGGCAATGTGCAGCATGAGCTGATAAATGGCAAGTAACATACTTTACTCTGAAAGTGCCCAGCAATGCCCGGCTCTGATAAGATCATCTTCAACAAGAAAGCAGATAACCACTTTCCTTTGACATGCCCATCACTGACACTGCACCATCAGTAATCTGGGAATCACAATTGACCGGTATCTCAACTGGATTGACCGCATCAATATAGTGACTGGAACAGCAGGTCACAAGTGATTCATCATCTTACACTTTACACAAAGCCTTCCCACTGTTTACTCGGCACAAGGCAGGAGTAAGATGGAATACTGTCCACTTGGCTGGATGAATATAGCTGCAGTAACACCATGTGGTACAGAAGCAGCCCACTCAATGCATGTCTCATTATGCCACTGTAAACATGTATTCCCTCCTCTATCTCTGCACAGCGCTGCAGTGTATACTCTCTATAAACACTGCAAAACTTACTTGCCTAAGCTACGCCGACAACACCTCCCAAACCCGAGTGGTGGCACCATCGAGTGTGGCCGCCTCGCCAGCAGCTGTCTGTCCTTTCATCCTTTTTGTTATTTTTAGTCTGTCTAAAAGTTTATTTTTGGAGGTCATTTATGTGGGGGTAGTGGGGGGGGGGGGCGGGGGATACCGTCTTCTCAGTCACTACCTGGCCGAGGATGCGTCTTTTCTCCGAGCCGCATCTCCCCCCCCCTCGCGGCTTACCATCTGGATTGGCGTGGCCTTTCCTGCCGGAGACCGGCCAGAGTTTCAGTTTCAGCGGCGGCGCAGCACTGGATTCCATCGCGGAGCGGGCGAAGCCTTACCAGGATCGCCGTGTTGGATCTCCGGAGTGTTGTGCCTGCCGACTTTAACACCATGGAGCTGTGGTCTGCGGAGCTTCCAGCTGCGGCAGCGCTGACTTTAACATCACGGAGGCCTGGGATCTTTCGCTGAGGATCGCCAGTGTTGGAGCTCAGCCCAGCTCGGCATGTGGACTTCGGAAGCCGCGGTCTCTGGTAGGAAGCAGCCGATTCAGAAACTCCAAGCTGCTGAGAGTGTTCTTCTGTTCTGACGCCGGAGTTCCATCATCCGATCATCCCGGCGAGAGGGCCTGAAACATCGGGCCACCGTTGCAGCGACTGCGGAGGCCTCAATAGGCCCCGACCACGGGTGAACAAGAGGAAGAGGACTGAACTTTGTTGCCTTCCCTCACAATGGGAAACGTTGATTCCGCTGTGGGGGGATGTTCTTATGTTTTATGTTAAATTTTAAAGTGTTGTGTTTATCTTATTTGTGTGCTGCATGGTAACTCAAATTTCACTGCACCAATTGGTGTATGTGACAATAAATATCCTTTGTCCTTTGTCTTTTATCAAACCCACAGCGTCCAGCACCAGAAACAGTCTGGAGCAGCATGGGAACACCACCAACCATGTGTTACTTCCAAGTTGTGCATTATCCAGACTTGGAGATATATCGCTGTTCTTTATCACGGCTGGTTCCAAAGTCTGGAACTCCCTCCTCCACAGCACGACAAGCGTATCTTCAGAAGTTCAAGAAGCCAGCTCTCAGACCAACATCTCATTGGCAATTAGGGATATACAATAAATGGTGGCCAAGCCAGGCATGCCCCACATCTGGAAATACATCAGTGACCATTCATAATGCCACCTTCTCACCATCCTTTACAATTCTCCAACTCCTTGCCTATCTTAAATCTTTGGTTAGATGTGAATTTGCCTCTTCTGACCATTGATTTTACCTCTTCTTATTTACCTTTGGGTTTAGGTTTACTGTGGTTACATGTAAGGGGTGAAAAGCTTTGTTCGGCATGCTATCCAGGGAGATCAGATGCACCATATAAAAATGCCCAAAGTGCTGGAGTATTCAGTGGGTCCGGCAGCATCCCTGCAAAACATGGAGAGGAGATGTTTCAGATCCAGACCCTTCTTCAGTCTGAAGAAGCATCTCAACCCGAAACGTCTCTTATCCATGTTCTCCAGAGGATGCTGCCTGTCTCGCTGAGGGACTCCAGCACTTTGTGTCCTTTTGTTCTTTTGTATATTAACCGGCAACTACAGTTCTTTGTTTTTATACTTTCAGATTTACTATGCATAGATATCAATAGTTCTAACTCAAGTACAGGTGTCTCACATTTTACGAGTTACAATTTATGCTTGATTTACGAGTTTTTAGAATAACACGCTTGTCTAAATACTACCAAAGGTTAATTTACACGCTCCAATTTTTGGAATAACGCACTCAAATTTATGCATGGCACTGTATGGCAGCATAGTCGCATGCAGTCCTGGCATCTGTTTGATGAACGTGCTTTTTGATTTACATGCTACTCATCAAGCACGTGGTGCCTGCACAGGAGGTAGAACAAAGGGGAAGATAGAGAATGCAGAATATAGTTCTCATCATTGTTGTGCATTGTGGCGCATCGGTTCGTTAGACATAGCCCAATGGCCCCAATGGGGTAGAGGTGAATCGAGCAGTACCCTGATGCCCATTCACTACCTGCTGCTCTATAAACATAGAAACATAGAAAATAGGTGCAGGAGTGTGCTATACAGCCCATTCAATTTGATCATGGCTGATCGTCCAAAATCAGAACCGTGTTCCTGCTTTCTCCCCATATCCGTTTATTCCATTAGCCCTAAGAGCAATATCCAACTCTCTCTTAAAAGCATCCAGTGAATTGGCCTCCACTGCCTTCTGTGGTAGAGAATTGCACAGATTCACAACTCTGGGTGAAAAAGTTTGTCCTTATCTCAAATGACCTACCTAAATGGCCTACCCCTTATTCTTAAACTGTGACCCCTGGTTCTGGGGAACATTTTTCCTGCATCTAGCCTGTCCAATCCCTTAAGAATTTTATATGTTTCCATAAGATTCCCTCTCATCCTTCGAAATTCCAGTGAATATAAACCTAGCTGATCCATTCTTTCATCATATGTCAGTCCCACCATCCCGGGAATTAATCTTGTGAATTTACTCTGCAATCCCTCAATAGCAAGAATGTCCTTCCTCAAATTAGGAAACCAAAATTGCACACAATACTCCAGTTGTGGTCTCACCAGGGCCCTGTACAACTGCAGTAGGACCTCCTTGCTCGTAAACTCAAATCCTCTTGCAGGCCATTTGCTTACTTCACTGCCTGCTGTACCTTCACGCTTACTTTCAGTGACTGATGTACAAGGACCCCCAGGTCTCGTTGCACCTCCCCTTTTCCTAATCTGACACCATTCAGATAATAATCTGCCTTCTTGATTTTGCCACCAAAGTGGCTCTCCCCAGAAATATTCTGCTTGTGGGGAGCAGGGAACAGAGTTATTTTATAATTGGAGGGTGTGGAAAGAAAGGGTGACTTGCTAAACAAATGATGGTAGAGGGATGGTGGAGGGTGGTTGCTGGAGGTGGAGAAGAATAGAAGTCTGGTGAGCAAATACATCAGCCTGTGCGTGAGGTAGGAGGTAGTGGCTGCAATGTTTCAACCAGCAATACATCGCACAGACCTTCATGTTGTATTAATTTTTTCTACTTCTTCATAGTGAAAACAGGCCCAAAAATGGAGGTATATGTGTTGCAAATCACACTTCTCCAATTGATGTCATCATTCTGGCCAGTGATGGCTTCTATGCTATGGTGAGTGCTCTCCAATTCTCCACATTCAGATCCTTACAATAAGATGAATAAATGTGATATTAAGGTCATAAGGAATAGGAGTAGAATTAGGCCATTCGGCCCATCATGTCTACTCCGCCATTCAATCATGGCTGATCTAACTCTCCCTCCTAACCCCATTCTCCTGCCTTCTCCCCATAACCTATGATAACTGTACCAATCAAGAATCTATCTATTGCCTTAAAAAATATCCACCAACTGGGATTCCACAGCCTTCTGTGGCAAAGAATTCCACAGATTCACCACGCTCTGACTAAAGATTGCCAAGTATTTTGGACTATTCAGACCATAGCCACTTTGTTTCAAGATATCATTGTCACCTTCAATCCATTATGTTCCTGCAATACATGGTGCTTAAGTCTTTTGCAAGTTGTAAATTGTGGAAGCTACTGAATAAAAAAGCAATTGAGGTAATTGCGGGCTGTTGAATGGAATTCCCCACCCTGCTCCGGTTTTGTGCCTGTGTATTCATTGCGAGAGGATTTGAGTTTAGGAGCAAGGAGGTCCTACTACAGTTGTACAGGGCCCTGGTGAGACCACAATTTTGGTCTCCTATTTTGAGGAAGGACGTTATTGCTATTGAGAGAGTGCATCGTAGGTTCACCAGGTTAATTTCCGGGATGGCGGGACTGATGTATGATGAAAGAATAGGTCGACTGGGCTTGTATTCGCTGGAATTCAGATGGATGAGAGGGTTTCTTGTAGAAACATATAACATTCTTAGAGGATTGGACAGGGTAGATGTAGGAAACATGTTCCTGATGTTGGGGGAGTCCAGAACCAGGGATTACAGTTTAAGAATAAGGGGTAGATCATTTAGGACTGAGATGAGGAAAAACTTTTTGACCCAGACAGTTGTGAATCTGTGGAATTCTCTGCCCCAGAAGGCAGAGGAGGCCAATTCACTGGATGTTTTCAAGAGAGAGTTAGATTTAACTCTTAGGGCTAAAGGAATCAAGGGATATGGGGGAGAAGCCGGAACGGGGTACTGATTTTGGATGATCAGCCATGATCATATTGAATGGTGGTGCTGGCTCGAAGGGCCAAATGGCCTACTCCTGCACCTATTTTCTATGTTTCTATGTATCTTTAACAATGTTGGGTTCATCTTCTCCAGATTCTTTTCTAATATTTTAAATATGTACATGGTTATAGCATCATACAGCACTTCATCTCTCGATGTCCATGTTAACCATCTTTCCTGATCCTATTTATTGGCTCTTGCCCCATACCCTTTTATGCCTTGATAATTCAAGTGTTCATCCAGATACTCTTACTGTTGAGACAACTTGGGCTGTGCATTCCAGTTCATAACCACCCTCTGGATGTAATAACTATTCCTCAGATATTCTCTAACCCGTTTACTCCTCACCCTAAAGTGGTGCCCTCTGGTTTAAGATTAACAGTTATTGCTTTTACATTCTATGCATTTAACTATAAACCCAAGATATTCATAGGTTTAAATTGTTAGAGGGATATGGACCAAATGTGTGCAAATGGGACCAGCTTTATGGGCCAACTTGGGCGGAATGGGAAGAATTGAGCCAAGGCGCCTGTTTCCGTGCTGTGTGGCTCTATATGGGTCTTTAATCATGTATCGACTTTTCCTGACAACTTTAAGCTGTTATACATGGCCACCAGGCTGGCTCCCTGCTAATCCATACTTGCTAACATGACACCTTTCAAAGTATATAGTCTTTTCACATTAGTCCCATTAAAGTACATTGCTTTCCTTTTATGTTTTTAATATGAACAAGCAACACTGATTTTTAAAGCCTGGTGACATCTTTTTTTAAATTGCAAATTTTCTTCAGCTTTTTACGTATAACTTTGAAGAGAATGAATGTGACTAAATTGGCTCTTATTTAAATGTGTATGGAGTTCAGAATGGATGAAGGATAAGGTTGGAATGGTCATCAAATTGGCAATCTTGCAGAAGAACATAAAAAAAGGAAAACCTGTTTATTTCTTTGTAAGCCTCACCTTTTCAACATTTTTTCTCCCTCCTCTCTCTGAATTGAGCACATCCAATTGAGTTCTGACGTTATTTAGTTTGGCCACTTCATGGTTTTCCTTGGCACTCGGGTCAGCGTGGCTGAATTGGTAGATTCTCCACCCTTGGTCAAGGAATATGGAATTTATACCCATAAATTGGGTGTAAGCAAATATCTTGCAATGCTTCTAAGATCAATGTCATGAGTGTTGCTATTGGAAGTTGTAGATTTGCCTGTACTATTGTTATCAAAATAAGCAAAAACCTGTTCTATTGTAATGCTCTTTATGGGATGTTATGTGACTGTTGTACGTCTCCACAAAGGAAACAATTGTATATTTTCGAGTGACATGGCAAAAAATGAACATTACTATTGACTGAGTTATTAAAATGTCAATTCCTTTTCCATGTGCAGTGTTGCTTCTCCTTCCTCTAGTATAAACAAGCTGAGGATAACGGAAGATAGACACAAAATGCTGAAGTAACTCAGCAGCACAGGCAGCATCTCTGGAGTGAAGGAATGGTGACGTTTGGGTTTGAGACCCTTTTTCAGTCTAGAGAAGGCTTGTCTGAAGAAGGGTCTCGACCCTAAATGTCATCTATTCCTTGTCTCCAGAGATGCTGCCTGACTTACTCCAGCATTTTGTGTCTATCTTTGGTTTTTAACCAGCATCTGCAAGTCATTCCTAAACTGAGGATAAAGGAGATATCTTCTTTACTCAGTGACAAAATCTATAATAGGTTGGGGGAAGGAAGGGAAAATGGAAGAAAAGCAATTCCTCAGACATTCAGACCAATAGAACTTGTTGTCGAAAGAAATAAAGCCAATGCTAACCTTGTGTATAACTGGATTATATTTAAACAGGTTGGTCAGATTCACGGTGGGCTGATGGGCATCATTCAGCGAGCCATGGTCAAGGCTTGTCCTCACATCTGGTTTGAGAGATCAGAAGTCAGAGATCGCAGTCTGGTTGCAAGAAGGTGAGGCAAAAGACTCTGCAATTAGTAGTATTTGGTAACGGCTCGGTTAATAATGCCGTAACACAATTGTTTTAGTGTATTGAATCATCAATTAATGCTGCATGTTGGTCTGGGAAGAGGTAGCTGTTCTAAAAAGTTCATGTTCCAAGATTCAATTGATCCATTATGAGGTGCTTACATAGGAGTTATTGAATCTGTACATTTACCTTAATTGTTGGCCAATTGTACTCTCTTTCTCCTCTCTAGACTGAGTGAACATGTAAGAGACCAAGTTAAACTTCCAATTTTAATATTTCCAGAAGGTGAGTGAAGGTATTAAATGTTTTGGTAGAAAATGGCTTTTCCCTATTCTTGTAACCAATATCTTAAGTGCACAATTGAGAACAAAATTATCATTAGACACAAGGTGAAATACCTTCAAAGTTAGCCAACAGTCACTTTGATGAAATTAAATCACTTTTGTGGTTAGTTTGCTCATTCTTCACAATTTGCTCTTATCTGCACAGGGATAAAGAACCATAAACTTACTGTTGAAGCAGTTTCTGTCCCAACCACTAATTGTTCCTCTGTAACCAAACTCTTTCTCACGGCTGAGGTTGTTGCATTTACGTTTGCACGACTTGATCATTTTATCTGTCTCGTCAGAATTCTTCACTGATGAAATTCATTAGTCATGTTCATGGTGATTCTGCAAGTCGTGATGTTCTGAGTTTATCATCCACAGCCCTTAGTGTGGTGCCATCTGCAAATGCTGATATAGTACTTGTGGTTCCAAATCTATCAAGGGAATCCATGCCTTTTTTTGTGTACCTTCGATTTTCCAGCATCTGCAGTTCCTTCTTTAACACCAGGCCTTCCCCACGTGACCAATGCCCAGCATATCAACATCGTACATATGTACGAGCAGGCCGCTACAGTTGGGGGCTGGGTGGAGCTGAGCAGAGCTGGGAGCACTGGGCAGACTCACTCAATGGTGGTCACTCTTCCCATGCCTGCTCGCTCCCCTCTCACAACTGTTTCTATCATCCTCTCCTGCATAGTTTTTGTTAGCTTTCAACTTCCACTTTTTATGTAAATTTAGCTCTCACACTTTTTGGCTTTTCATCTCTGGCCATGTTCAACCATCTGCCTGTTATAAACTACCCCCTCACCTGTATACACCTGTATACACCTATACAGACTTGACAGTCTTTATCCTGTCCCCCTCCTCTCTTCTACCCTTCTCTCCCTTACTACAATCAATCTGAAGAAGGGTCACAACCTGAAACGTCATCTATTCCTCCAGCACATTGTCTATTTTTGTAAACATAGAAACATAGAAAATAGGTGCAGGAGTAGGCCATTCGGCCCTTCGAGCCTGCACCGCCATTCAATATGATCATGGCTGATCATCCAACTCAGTATCCTGTACCTGCCTTCTCTCCATACCACCTGATCCCTTTAGCCACAAGGGCCACATCTAACTCCCTCTTAAATATAGCCAATGAACTGGCCTCAACTACCTTCTGTGGCAGAGAATTCCACAGATTCACCACTCTCTGTGTAAAAAATGATTTTCTCATCTCGGTCCTAAAAGACTTCCCCCTTATCCTTAAACTGTGACCCCTTGTTCTGGACTTCCCCAACATCGGGAATAATCTTCCCGCATCTAGCCTGTCCAACTCCTTAAAAATGTTGTACGTTTCTATAAGATCCCCCCTCAATCTTCTAAATTCTAGCGAGTACAAGCCAAGTCTATCCAGTCTTTCTTCATATGAAAGTCCTGCCATCCCAGGAATCAGTCTGGTGAACCTTCTCTGTACTCCCTCTATGGCAAGAATGTCCTTCCTCAGATTAGGAGACCAAAACTGTACGCAATACTCCAGGTGTGGTCTCACCAAGACCCTGTACAACTGCAGTAGAACCTCCCTGCTCTTATACTCAAATCCTTTTGCTATGAATGCTAACATACCATTCGCTTTCTTCACTGCCTGCTGCACCTGCATGCCTACTTTCAATGACTGGTGTACCATGACACCCAGGTCTCGTTGCATCTCCCCTTTTCCTAATCGGCCACCATTCAGATAATAGTCTACTTTCCTGTTTTTGCCACCAAAGTGGATAACCTCACATGTATCCACATTATACTGCATCTGCCATGCATTTGCCCACTCACCCAACCTATCCAAGTCACCTTGCAGCCTCCTAGCATTCTCCTCACAGCTAACACTGCCCCCCAGCTTCGTGTCATCCGCAAACTTGGAGATGTTGCATTCAATTCCCTCATCCAGATCATTAATATATATTGTAAATAGCTGGGGTCCCTGCACTGAGCCTTGCGGTACCCCACTAGTCACTGCCTGCCATTCTGACTAATGCATCCACTATTTCTGGGGCTACTTCCTTAAGTACTCTGGGATGCAGCCTATCTGGCCCTGGGGATTTATCGGTCTTTAATCCATTCAATTTACCTAACACCACTTACCGGCTAACCAACATCTGCGGTTCCTTGTGTCTTACAAAAAGCTTGCATTGTGAGCAGTTTGTGGGAACTGAACCCTGTGGTGACACAGGGGCTGACAGGTGATCACCTGTGGGGACAAGAACAATTCATGAGCACACAGTTTCTCCCATTTGCCAATCCATGTTACTGGTCTTAACATCCAACTTCCTTTTCGTTCTGTGTAGGAAGGAACTGCAGATGTTGGTTTAAACCGAAGATAGACACAAAATGCTGGAGTAGCTCAGTGGGACAGGCAGCATCACTAGAGAGAAGGAATGGGTGATGTTTTGGGTCGAGAGCCTTCTTCAGACTGAGAGTCGGGGGGAAAAAGAATCGAGAGAATGAGACAGGGATGTAGAGAGAAATAGAACAAATGAATGAAAGATATGCAAATAAGTACAATGATAAAGTTAACAGGCCATTGTTAGCTGTTTGTTAGGTGAGAACAAGAAGCTGGTACGACTTGGGTGGGGGAGGGATGGAGAGAGAGGGAATACAGGGGCTGCTTGAAGTTAGAGAAATCAATATTTATACTACTGGGTTGTAAGCTGCCCAAGCAAAATATGAGATGCTGTTCCTCCAATTTGCAGTTATCCTCACTCTGACAATGGAGGAGACCTAGGACAGAAAGGTCAGTGTGGGAATGGGAAGGAGAATTAAAGTGTTTGGCAACCGGGAGATCAGGTAGGTCCAGGCGGGCTGAGTGAAGGTGTTCCGCGAAACGATCGCCCAGTCTGGTTTTGTTCTCGCCGATGTATAAAAGTCCACATCTTGAACAATGGATACAATAGATGAGGTTGGAGGAGGTGCAAGTGAACCTCTCCCTAACCTGAAAGGACTGTCGGGATCCCTAGACAGAGTCGAGGGAGGAGGTATAGGGACAGGTGTTGCATCTTCTGCGTTTTCAGGGGAAGATACCTGGGGAGGGGGTGGTGGGTGGGAAGGGATGAGTTAACCAGGGAGTTGTGGATGGAACAGTCTCTGTGGAAGGCGGAAAGGGGTGGCGATGGGAAGATGTGACTAGTGGTGGGATTCCGTTGGAGGTGGCAAAAATGTTGGAGGATTATGTGTTGTATGCGGTGGCTAATGGGGTGAAAGGTGAGGACTAGGGAGATTCTGTCTCTGTTGCGACTGGGGGAGGTGGAGCAAGAGCGGAGCTGCGAGGTACCGAGGAGACACGTGTGAGGGCTTCATCTATGATGGAAGAGGGGAACCCCTGTTTCCTAAAGAACGAGGACATCTCGGATGTCCCAGCGTCTCATATTTCGCTTGGGCAGCTTACAACCCAGTGGTATGAATATTGATTTCTCTAACTTCAAGTAACCCTTTTATTCCCTCTGTCCCCATCCCACCCAAGTCGCACCAGCTTCTTGTTCTCACCTAGCAAACAGCTAACAATGGCCTGTTTACTCTATAATCATTACTTTTTGCATATCTTTCATTCATTTGTTCTATATCTCTACATCACTGTCTATATCTCTTGTTTCCCTTTCCCCTGACTCTAGTCTGAAGAAGGGTCTTGACCCGAAATGTTACCCATTCCTTCTCTCCAAAGATGCTACCTGTACATCGGAGTTACTCCAGCATTTTGTGTCTATCTTCCTTTTCTTTCTCGTGGCCAATTTCCTCATCCATTCTTCTCATTGACCCAAGGGTCCACACACTCTGACAGGCTCTGTGTGTGGTCAGAATGTTGTTGAAATCTTTTGCAAAGTCCACATATCTTGTCTTATCTAATTCTTTCAAATTTGAAGATAGACACAAAATGCTGGAGTAACTCAGCGGGACAGGCAGAGGTGAGAAGGGAGAGAAGGGAGAGGTGACATTTTGGGTTGAGACCCTTCTTCAGACTGTCAAAGCTGTATGGCCTAACCATGAACCCATTGCTCTTCCTGGCAACTATCTGAAACTGAATCCGATTATTCACAACCACCGTTGAGTTTGAGATGACACATTGCTTGTGCCATCTATAAAACCTTTAACATTGTGGAACTTCAGCCCTGCTGTAGCTCTCGTGATGATTAAACCATCAACTGTGCTTTTTTCTGTCTCTTGATTGGTGTATTCTAGTGCTCTCCTTGTTGACTCTGCAAATGAGATCATTCAAAGCTGCTGTAGAAAATCTATATTTTTTTCTATTTCCCACATTTTGCCAATCCAAGTTACTCATCTTTCATAGCCACAGAGGTGACCAAAAGTATTTTGCAGATCATTATGTAGGAAAGTCCGTAATGAATTTGCATGCAGCAAGCTAGAAACACACAGCATCATGATTATGATCTGTTTATCTGGTTCAGTGATGTTGGTTTAGTGATAACCCTTGAAAAGGATAAATAGTGCTGCAGAAATGGCTATAAACCAAGGGAGGAGTGGATAGCAGTTGAGAAACGAGGGGTATGAGCAAAGGCGCTTGAGTACCAAAAATATTTAAGTAATTGCAAGGAAAGAACAAACTACTGAAAATGTTTTTTAAAAAACTGTTGGAAAATAACCAGTCAGGCAATATCTGGAGTTTAGAAGGATGAGGGGGATCTTATAGAAACATATAAAATTATAAAAGGACTGGACAAGCTAGATGCAGGAAAAAAATTCTCAATGTTGGGTGAGTCCAGAACCAGGGGCCACAGTCTTAGAATAAAGGGGAAGCCATTTAAGACTGAGGTGAGAAAAAACGTTTTCACCCAGAGAGTTGTGAATTTATGGAATTCCCTGCCACAGAGGGCAGTGGAGGCCAAGCCACTGGATGGATTTAAGAGATCTAGGGGCTAGTGGAGTCAAGGGATATGAGGAGAAGGCAGGCACTGGTTATTGATTGGGGATGATCAGCCATGATCACAATGAATGGCGGTGCTGGCTCGAAGGGCCGAATGGCCTCCTCCTACACCTATTTTCTATGTTTCTATGTTAATATCTAAAGAGAAAAATAGTCAATAATTTGAGTCAATAGCTGAAGTATTTTATTAGAACTGTACCACTGGTGAGAGAATTCACTAATGTAGAAGTAAAGTGAGGGAATTGAGTACAAGAGTCAGAAACTCTAAACTAAGCTAAACTAAACTAAATGTCGAAGACTGGAAGGCATAGCTCTGAGGTAAGGGGGGCAAAGTTTAAAGGACATGGGTGTTTTTTCCCACAGAGGGTGGTGGGTGCCTGGAATGCAGATATGATATTGCCATTTAAGAGCCTTTTAGATAGACAATCAATCAATATCAATATCAGTGTTATTCGACATATTTAGACATGAGTATACAGGAAATGGATGGATATGGATCATGGGCAGGCAGAGGAGATTAGTTTAACCTGACTTCATGTTTGACACAGACATTGTGAACCAAAGGGCCTGTTTCTGTGCAGTACTGTTCTATGTTCTAAAAGTAGAAACTAGAATTTCTCCTTAAGAATATGAATGTGTACAATGATGGTCGGACATAAGGTGCCCAGCCTTCTCCTACTTGCAGCGCTGCATGATCACTACTTGCCATGCAGATCACATGTCTGCCAGTACCTGTGAACTGTAAGTGGAGATTTTGCCTCTGACACCCATCAGGCAGAATTCCTAAACCCTGCCACCTGGGTGAAACAATCCTTCTTCTCCAAATCTTCAACCTTTATTTTAAGTCTGAGTCTCCAAGCTTTTTGAACTCTTGACCAGACAGTTCTATATTCCTCAATTAAGTTTTCTCTTTTCCAAAGGAAACAATTCTTCCTTATCCCATGTTCCCTCATAGCTAACATTTTCCAGTTCTGAAAAAGTGCATATCAATGGGTGGCACAGCGGTAGAGTTGCTGCCTTACAGCACCAAGGACCCGGGTTCAATCCTGACTACATGTGCTGTCTGTAATGAGTTTGTACATTTTCCCCATGACCATGTGTGTTTTCTCCGGCTATTCCGGTTTCCTCCCACACTCCCACACACACAGATTTGTAGGTTCACTGTAAATTGTTGCTAGTGTGTGGGATAATGCGGGGATAGAAACATAGAAACATAGAAAATAGGTGCAGGAGTAGGCCATTCGGCCCTTCGAGCCTGCACCGCCATTCAATATGATCATGGCTGATCATCCAACTCAGTATCCTGTACCTGCCTTCTCTCCATACCACCTGATCCCTTTAGCCACAAGGGCCACATCTAACTCCCTCTTAAATATAGCACTGGATCACTGGCCGTTGCAGATTCGGTGGGCCGAAGAGCATGTTTCCGTGCTGTATCTCTAAACTAAGCTAAACTAAACAAAGAAAAATCTTCTTTCCACCCTTTCCAATCCAATTATATATTTCTTGTGCTGACCAGGACTGGATACAGTAGGCCACAATAACCTACCATTGTGTATCGTTCTAGCATAACTTCCCTTTTCTCTATTTGCACCTCGGCTAAAGAGGAGCACTTTCCACACATTTCTATCCACTTTCTTGACCTGCCGCAGGATGAAGGATCACTGGTCAGGCATTCCAAGATTTCTTCATCATGCTCAGTATCATTTATTAGCATTAGCTTATTATTGTCATGTGTACCAAGATACAGTGAAAGACTGTCTTGTCAAGTCACACCATACATGAGTACAGCCACACCAAACACAAGTACAATGGGTAATGAAACAAGAGAAAGGAAAATATCTACAAAAACCACAAGAGAAAGTGCAGATAAAACAGTGCATGGACTTATTGCATCTTCTATTGCCATATTGCGTATCCCCTGCTATATTACTTTACATGCCTCTGGATTATATTTCATTTGCTGCTTTGCTGAACTGAATAAACATCTAGTTTCCTGCTGCCTACATCTTTTACCCTCATTGTTAATCGTAGGACAATTTATGTATCATCTACAGACCTCATTATTGTGTCCCTTAAATCTCAATCATTAATACATATTACAAACAGCAAAAGGACCAAGACTTGGACCCTGTGGCCCCCCACTGGTAGCTGGGTGCCACTCACTAAAGCACCCTGCCTTTATTTTGAAGCTTCTTTGCTTCCTGCCGCTGAGCCAACTTTGGATCAACAGCCTCCACACACATACAAAAGACTTAGGCTTTGACCGTTTCTTTATTTGCACTCTTTACTTTCCCAATTGCCCTCTTCATTATACTCCAGGGAGGCGTGTTATATTGAACCTTTTGGATTTCATGCAAACTGCCTTTTTTTGCCATCCCTTACTTGCTTTGCATCTCATAGAAGTATTCTAGCTTATATGGTTGAAGGAAACAATTTGAATTGTGAGAAAATAGCAGCATGACAAAAATTGCCAAGTATGAAATGAGAATGATTTTTTACTGACTTTTACATGATTCTGGAATACGCAATCTAAAAGATGCTGGATATAGATTCAATAACAGCCTTGTCATGGGTACCAAATTGTTAGTTTTAGTTTAAAAGATACAGCACGAAATCAGGCCCTTCGGCCCACCGAATCCGCACTGACCAGCGATATCCGCCCATTAACACTATCCTACACTAGGGACAATTTACATTAGTATCATTTTTACATTTATACCAAGCCAATTAACCTACAGACATGTACGTCTTTGGAGTATGGGAGGAAACTGAAGATCTCGGAGAAAACCCACGCAGGTCACATGGAGAACGTACAAACTCTGTAGAGACAGCACCCGTAGTCGGGATCGTACCCGAGTCTCCGGTGCTGTAAGGCAGCAACTACTGCTGCGCCACCGTGTCGCACAAATCACAGGGCAATGGTGAAAGAAGAAGAGATTAAACTAATGGATGAGTACCAACTGGGCAGAGATGAAAGACCTGCCTCCGTACTACATAACTCTATGCCTCTGATTGGACAGCACTGGCATGATGGAGCCAGTGGACTCCTGTTTCACCATATTAGTAATCGGTTAGATAAGGTGGGGGAGGGGGAGGGGGGAGGAGACATTAAGTCTGGGAGAAGAAAAAATCTTGTGACTGGGATGTAATAAAGAAATGTGGGGAACCTCAGAAGTACAAAGTTAAACCGTTGTCAGTTGGACCTTAACCCCTACAGTGCCAGCACGGCTCTTAACCCCTACAGTGTCAGCATGGCTCTTACATGCACAGTTATTCCATCCATCTGGTCTAATTCATTACTCGTGCCCAAATCTAGATTTATAGAAAAGTAGCCGAGTTGTTTAGGGTTGTACATCCTCTTGGTGAGACCATACCTGAAGTATAGTGTACCAATACAGCACTCATTCAACTATTGGTGCACCAGAGCAGAGACCAAAGCAGAGATCCCCTGTGGCCCATCTCCTTGAAAACAAGTAGACCACTACTGAGGAAGGGTCTCGACCCGAAATGTCATCTATTCCTTTCTTCCAGAGATGCTGTCTGACCCACTGTTACTCCAGCTTTTTGTGCATACCCTTATGAATACTGTTAACTGTTCAATGTAGCACCAGGTCTGGCTCCAAGGCAGGGAAGCGTGAATTCAGACAGAGATTATAATAAGGAACTCGTTAGCGGGACAGTCAGGAGATTGTGTGGCCACGAACAAGACTCCAGGTGGCCGTGTTGCCTCCCTAGTGCCAGGATCCAAGATGTCCCTGAGTGGCCAAATTTGGAATATTTTGTAGGACCAAGAACCAAGAACATTCTCAATGGGATGGAGGAACAGCAAAATGTCATTGTGCACATTGGCACAAATGACGTACGTGTAAAGTGAATATAGGTAGCTGGGCTAAAGTTTAAAATGCAGGACCTCCAGGGTAGTGATCTCCGGATTACTCCCAGTGATGTGAGGCTGAGGAGTTGGTGCAGGAAGCAAGGAGTCGGATTTTTGGACCGTTGGGATCTCATTCGGAGCAGGTCATCACTGAACATGAGGGATGGGTTACATCAGGACTGAAGGGGGACCAATATCCTGCAAATGCTACTATGGAGAGTTTAAACTAGATTGCCAGGGGAACAGGTGGGACCCACTGCATTTGAGAGGCAGTTGGGAGGATGACAGTCGATGCAGAAGTCCATAGCAGCAGGTTCAATAGATGGGACTGGCAGACTGAATCTAGGGACGTGAGGGGAAAACAGACTGCAAGAGGAACTCAGCGGGTCGGACAGCATCAATGGAGGGAAATCCCTGACCTACTGAGTTCTGTGGACTTCTGAAGCCATGGTCTCCGGTAGGAAGTGGCTGATTCGGAGGCTCCGGGCCGCTGAGAGTGTTCTTCCGTCTGAGGGCCTGAAACATCGGGCCCGTAGCGGCAACTGCGGAGGCCTCAATAGACCCCGACCACGGATGAACAGAGGAAGAGGACTGAACTTTTGGTGCCTTCCCTCACAGTGGGAAACGTTGATTCCGCTGTGGGGGGATGTTTTTTATGTTTTATGTTAAATTCTAAAGTGTTGTGTTATCTTATTTGTGTGCTGCATGGTAACTCAAATTTCACTGCACCAACTGGTGTATGTGACAATAAATGTCCTTTGTCCTTTGTTCCTTCAGCAGTCTGTTGTTTTGCATGAGATTCCAACCAATGTAATGTCTTGTGTCTCCAGGAGTAACTGGTTTGTCGTATGAGGCATCTACTGTCTAGAGTTTAAAAAAGGCGAGGTGTCCTCACTAAAATGTACACATATCTAACTAGGGCTGGACAGAGTAGATGTGGTGTTGATATTTCCCCTGGCTGGGGTGTCCAGAACCGTTGCAATAAAATGAATGGGCTAGTCAGGACAAAGAAGACATTTGTCACCAGGAGAAAGAGAATCTTTTGAATCTCTCCCCAAGAGGGCAGTGAATGTTCAGGCTGGCTATATTCAAGCCAAATCTATAGAACTGTAGATACACAGAGAATTATGGGATATGATGCTGCTACAGGAAAATGGCTCAGGTAAAATATCACCCAATTGATGCAGGAGGTACATTGAGACATGATAGATGGACTTGATGCTCCTATCAAAATAAAATGCCAACCGTGGAAGAGAGGGTTTGCATCATCACCTCATATATTAGCATTAGGATAGTGCTAGTGCGTACGGGCATCGCTTCGATGGGCCGAAGGTCCTGTTTCTGTGCTGTATCTCTAAAGCTGCGCTACAATCGAACCCGCTAAATAGCCCGTTGCACGGAACGTGTTAAGAGCTTGCTGTGGGCCGGATAAAATGTCATGGTGGGCCGGATGTGGTCTGCTGGCCATAGTTTGGAGACCCCTGCGCTAGTGAGATACGATAATGAGTAAGTGTGTTACATAAACTGTCTCTGCCCTGTGTGAATCCAAGCTTGCAACACTGGAGCCTTACTCTCCCTCTCCACAGGAACTTGCATCAACAATACCTCTGTTATGATGTTCAAGAAGGGCAGCTTTGAAATTGGAGCCACTGTCTACCCTGTTGCCATCAAGGTAAGGCTAGTTGTTCATGTATCTTGTTGAGAACTCTTAACTCCCTTGTAGTGTCTGTATCATGTGTGTGTCAGCTCTGAATATATTCAAAGACTCATCTTCTCAGCTCTTTGGGTAAAGAATTCCAAACATGCGCAGCACCCTGAAAATAAAACTTCCCATCCTTACTCCGAAGCTGTGCTGCCTAGTTCTAGATAGGGGAGGAGATACTTTTAGTATCTACCATGTCAATTGCACTCAATCTTATATCTAAGATCACATCCCATTCTTCTCTACCACTTTACGTAGAGGCACCACCAGCTCTGGGATGGCATAGCGCTGCAGCTGGTGGAACGAATGCCTCGCAGTGCCAGAGATTCAGGTTCAACCCTGATCTTAGGTGGAGTTTGCACCTTCTCCCTGTGGCCATGTGGGTTTCCTCCAGGTGCTTTGGTTTCCTCCCACACCCCAAAGATATGCGGGTTGGTTGGTTAATAAGCCACTGTAAATTGCCCAGAGTCTGTTGGTGAGTGGACTAAACTGGGGGGAGTTGAAGACAATATGGGATGAATAAAAATAATGCGATTAATGGAGGACTTGTTTTTAAATAGGTTGGCGGTAGGTGTCGACTCGATGGATCAAAGGGCCTTGTCTGTGTAGCATGACTACAACCTTTCTTCATACATTAATCTCTACATCCCGGGAGTTAACTAAGTGAACTTTCTCTGCATTGTCTCCAGTCTATGAGTATCTTTCCTTAAATATGAAGACCAAAACCATGGCACTATCAGTCAAATTATTCTATTTTTCTGTGAGTTACTGTCAAAAGGAAAACCCATGCCATGAGATATGGTTTGAAAGGATAGGTATTAAATTAATTGTCCAGATGAATACTGTTCATCATCCACCCCCTGTATTATGCTTTTATTGCCAGTATGATCCTCTGTTTGGAGAAGCCTTCTGGAACAGCAGCAAGTATGGAATGGTGAACTACCTGCTGAGGATGATGACCAGCTGGGCGATTGTCTGCAGTGTATGGTACCTGCCGCCAATGACACGCGAGGTAACAACTTGTTTTGTATCTGAAGGAAGGGAATGATATTTTCTGTTTAGTTCAGTTTAGAGATGCAGCACGGAAACAGGCTCGTCGGCCCACCGAGTCCGCACTGTCCAGCAATCCCGGCACATTAGCACTATCCTACACACACTTGGGTCAATTTTACCAAGCCAATTAGTCTACAAACCTGTGTGTCTTTGGCATGTGGGAGGAAAACCCTAAGTCACGGGGAGAATGTATAAACTCTGTACAGACAAGCATCTGTTGTCAGAATGGAACCTGGGTCTCTGGTGCTGTATGGTAGCAACTCTACCGCTGCGCCACTGTCACCCTCTTCTGGAAATTGTCTTGTTCCAACGTTTTAGCGTTTTAATATTTTAGGGTTCTTTTTTTTTACTGTCCTCACTTGAAATGCCGAATTTGCTTTATAGCGCCAATAAAGTGTGTTTATAAGTTCAAGGAGCAGAATTAGGCCATTCGGCCCATCAAGTCTTTTCCACCATTCAATCATAGCTGATCCCTCTCAACCCCATTCTCCAACCTTCATCCCATAACCCCTCCATGAGTTGTCCATGAGCTGAGGATGTTCAGCATCAATAGACATGGTGCAGGTTTTCTTGGGGGTACAAGGAACTGCAGATGCTTGTTTACAAAAACAGGCACAAAGTGCTGGAGTAATTCAGCGGGTCAGGCAGCATTTCTGGAGAACATGGATAGGTGACGTTTCAGCATGGGACCTTTCTTCAGACTGAGGTGTAGTCTTCCTTCCCTGCCTCATTGTCCTGGCCCTAATGGCTCCATCAATTTGTTTGAAGCCCCCTATCCATGACCACAGTTCTGTACAGTAGTGAACATTTGGTACACAAGTCTGTTCGGCTTAGTACAAATGAATGGAGTAAAGGAGGAGGCATGATCGTATGAACAGATTAAGTGTTTTTTTATTTTGGAATTTATGAGCTGGACTGGTATTTTGTAGTTAAATTCCTCTCGCAGAGACAAGTTGAAGTACTTTTAAATTTGTTGTATCCCTATTTTGTATTTATTATCAGCATGTTGCCCTGATGCAAGTTTAAACTTGTGGCTATCTTCCTTACTAAGTAATCTATCAACTGTGTTTTTGAATTGTCAATTAGATTTTTCTTTAAAATACACTATCCATTTGTACGGATGGATGTTCCTTTTTCAAATATTCAGTTTTTCTTGTCTATCTTAAATAGAGGCAATCTTTAGGAAGGAACTGCAGATGCTGATTTATACCGAAGATAGACACAAAATGCGAGAGTAACTCAGCGGGACAGGCAGCATCTCTGGAGAAAAGAAATAGATGACGTTTCGGGTCAGAACGCTTCTTCAGACTGCAAATGTGAAGAAGAGTTTTAACCCAAATTGTCACCTATTCCTATTCTCCAGAGATTCTCCTTGACTCACTGATTTGCTCCAACATTTTCAGTCTTTCCCTTTAGTCTCTATCAAAAACCATCACTGTTTGAGAAATATTAATTGAATCTCCATTGATCCTTTTCAGCTGCAGAAGTTCGAGACCCCAAGTTTGAAATCTGCATCTTTAAAGTGCTGGTGCCTAATCCCCAAACAAGCCTGACTATGTTCTAACCAGTGTATTTACAAAGTTATTTCCATAGCTCTCTTTACAACTCATATTCCTCATAGAAACATAGAAAATAGGTGCAGGAGTAGGCCATTCGGCCCTTCGAGCCTGCACCGCCATTCGATATGATCATGGCTGATCATCCAACTCAGTATCCCATCGCTGCCTTCTCTCCATACCCCCTGATCCCATTCTGTCACATAAAAAAATATACATTACACACATCTCCCATCAGCTCCAGTGTTTGGCAAGCACAAAGTATTTACTTTTTGATAGGAAATGTTAATGTTTGCAATGCCTATGTCACCTAACTAAAAGAGGAATGTATATAGTCCCATCACTTAACCCTGGATAGCACTCTTTCCAAATGAGTCATGGTAATACTACACACAGAAAGGCTGCATACCACACCATCTCCATGCCAACTGTTGAGGATCCATCTATATTCCCATCTTTCCTGCTGATGGTTCTTGACCTTCTCTGCCTTGACAATTCAATGCTGACCGACATCCTTTGTGAAATCTGCCTGGATGAAAATAAATCTTTCTGGTCCCTTCTACACACCTCCCCTCTGCTTAATCCTACATCCTCTGGTTTTATACACTTCTGCTCTGTGGGAAAACAATTCTGAATGTCTACCTTAGCTATGATCCTCTTAATTCTGTGGACATTTGTTTTTGTCCCCCTCAGCCCCCTCTGCTCCAAAGAAAGCAAATCCAACCTATCCAGTCTCATTATAACTGAAATGTTCTAATCCCAGACATTATCCTGATCAGGGGCGGAAATCGCTATCAAAACATGGGGGGGGGGGGGACACAATTTGAGGCGCAGTTTCTTGGTGGCTGCGCGCACGCGTGCACACACACGCGAGACTTCGGAGGTTTCGGCCATGGGCAAAGTGGACGGTAACATTGGGAGCTCACCAGATTGTTGACTGACTCCGAACTCCAGCAACAGCAGCTTAGTCTGCTCTGAATCGTGGGGCTTGAATCGGCCCGTTCTAGGGGCCTTTCATCGCCCGGCGCGGCTTAAAATCGGCCGGCGGGGGCTTCAACATCAGGAGCCTCGATCGCCTCGATGCAGCAGTTTGGCTTTAAGCCGCGCCAGGCGATGAAAGGCCCCGCGAATGGGCCGATTCACCCCTTAGAAAGCGTCTGATACCCGCTTGAATCTTTCAAAAGCTACAATGTGATGAATAACACTTAAACAAATAAAACTGAAGCAAATAAAGGCAAACAGAAGACCCATCATTGGAGGGGGAGAGAGTGAGAGATGGGGAAAAAAATACTAAATAACGTGAGTGACCGCGAATGAGGGACTTACCTGCAAGCCAGCCAGGAAACCCATTCAACCGGAGCCCTTAATGACCTGACCCATTTAAATCCGATACCCGTTTAAATTTTTCCCATCCACTAATACATCCAATTAGTTCAAATGGTAATTGTACCCGCATCAGACAGCTTTAAGAAATTCTCCGTGAATACCTTCAGTAATACTTGAAGGTCAATTGGTGACACATCGTGTTAATACGATGTTAATCGAGACATTTAATAAGCGCTTAACAGTGACATCCCCACTGTCTCGCGGAAAGCAGAGATTTTAATAGATTTTTTTCACCGAGTTTCAAAATCCGGATTACAAAACAGGAGGGAGGATTGTCCCCCACCTCTCAAAATATGGGAGGGACGTGTCACCCCCCACCCACCCACCACCGGAATTTCCGCCCATGATCCTGGTGAGTGTCCTCTGTATCTTCTCCAGGGCAGTCAGAGAGCCAAGCAGCACAAATACCGGCCCACCAGCCCAACGTCAATGCTGACTAAGATGCCCCCATCTAAGCTCGTCACACTTGCCCGCATTTGGTCCATATCCCTCTAAATCTTTCCTATCTTGTATCTGTCCAAATGTCTTTTACATGTTGTTACTGTATCTGCCTCAACTATCTCCTCTGGCAGTTTATTCCAAGTACCCTCCACCTTCTGGGTGGTCATGGACATACAGAGCACACAAAGGCTGTACATCATACCAACCGTTGAGGACCCATCTATATTCCCATCTTTCCAGCTCATGGTCCCTGGCCTTCTATCCCTTATCAATCCCTCTGGATGGTGGGTATGGGTAGGACAGATTTAGAGAGATATGGGCTCATCGTGGGCAGGTGGCGCAGCATAGATGTGGTGTCTTTGGGCAGCGTGGATAAGTTGGGCCAAAGGGCCTGTTTCCGTGCTGTATGACTGAATAAAAATGTTGATTCTCAGGCTCCAATTAAATCTTGCCCCTCTCACTTGCCCCTCTCCCCTAAACCCATGACCTCTGGTTCTTGATTCCCCTATCCTGGGTAAAAGACTGTGCATTCAACCTATATATTAGTGCTGTAATATGGTCATGTGGTGATATCAGAAATATGCAAGGTTGTACCATACCACAGGAGATAGAAAATTGGCTCCATGGAAGGAAGCAGAAGTTGGTGGTGGAAGGTTGCTTCTCGGACTGGAGGCCTGTGACTAGTGGTGTTCCTCAGGGTCCGGTGCTGGGCCCGTTACTGTTTGTCATCTACTTCAATGATTTGGATGAGAACAAACATGGCAAGATTAGCAAGTTTGCTGATGATACAAAAGTGGGTGAGTTTGCAGATAGTGAAGATGGTTGTGAAAAATTGCAGCGGGATCTTGATCGATTGGCCAGCTGCGCTGAGGAATGGTTGATGGAATTTAATGCGGAGAAATGTGAGGTGTTGCATTCTGGGAAGTCTAACATAGGCAGGACCTACACAGTGAATGGTTGGGCTCTGGGGAGTGATGTAGAGCAGAGGGATCTAGGAGTACAGGTGCACTTGAAGGTGGAGTCGCAGGTAGATGGGGTGGTCAAAAAAGCTTCTGCAACATTGGCCTTCATTGAGTCAGGGTATTGAGTGTAGAAGTTGAGAGGTCATGTTGCAGTTGTATAAGATGTTGGTGAGGCCGCATTTAGAATGTTCAGTTCTGGATAGATGCTGTCAAGCTGGAGAGGGTACAGAAAAGATTTACAAAGATGTTGCCAGGACCAGAGGGTCTGAGCTGTAGGGAGAGGTTGAATAGTCTGGGTCTGTATTCCTTGGAGCGCAGGAGAATGACAATAGACAATAGAAGGTACACAAAAATGCTGGAGAAACTCAGCGGGTGCAGCAGCATCTATGGAGCGAAGGAGATAGGCAACGTTTCGGGCCGAAACCCTTCTTCAGACCCTAGACAATAGACAATAGTTGCAGGAGTAGGCCATTCGGCCCTTTGAGCCAGCACCACCATTCAATGTGATCATGGATGATCATCCCCAATCAGTACCCCGTTCCTGCCTTCTCCCCATATCCCCTGACTCCGCTATCTTTAAGAGCCCTTTAATGAGGGGTGATCTTATAGAGGGTGTATAAAATCATGAGTGGAATAGATCGGGTAGATGCACACAGTCTCTTGCCCAGAGTAGGTGAACCGAGGACCAGAGGACATAGGTTCAAGGTGAAGGAAAAAAGATTTAATAGGAATCTGAGGGGTAACTTTATCACACAAAGGGCGGTGGGTGTATGGAACAAGCTGCCAGAGGAGGTAGTTGGGGCAGGGACTATTGCAACATTTAAGAAACAGTTAGACATGTACATGAAAAGGGCAGGTTTGGTGGGATATGGACCAAACGCAGGCAGTGTAGCTGTTGGCCGGTGTGGGTAAGTTGAACGGAAGGGCCATTTTCCAGGCTGTATCACTCTACGACTCTATGACTCATAACCTATGTTCAAAGCCCCAGCTGGAAACAGGCCTTTCGGCCCACTGAGTCTATGTTGACCATCGATCACTGATTCACACTAGTTCTACGATATCCTACTTTTACATCCACTCCCTACACACGAGGGGCAATTTTAGAGAGGCCAATGAACCTGCAAATCTGCATGTCTTTGGGATGTGGGAGGAGACCAGGAACCGGATCAGCCGGAGGAACCCCAGGTGGTCACAGGGAGAACATGCTAAAGACAGCACCTGAGATTAGGATTGAACCTGGGTGTCTGGTGCTGAGAGGCAACATATCTACCTCTGTGCCGCCCATGAAATTGCGACGTGATTTCCGAACATATACTCGGTCGGTGCCCCGACCAATAACGGCAAATATACCAAAAGTCTTCTTTACCACCCTAGCCACTTGAACTGCCCCTTTCAGGGAGTTATGGATTTACACCAGAAGATCTCTCTGTAAATCAATGCTTTCAAATCTGCAAGTTACTGTTTCATTCCCTATTCAGTCTGATTGGCCAAAGTGCTAAACCTCACACTTGTCCAGATTATATTCCGTCTGCCATTTCTCAGCCTGTATTGCATCTGTAACTGATCTATATCTTGCTGATCATTGACAACCTTCTTCACTATCAACAACACCACGGTTTTTGGTGTTATCTGTATCTATTTATATGTTCATAAGTCATAGGAGCAGATTTCGGCCATTCGGCCCATCGAGTCTACTCTGCCATTTAATCATGCCTGATCTATCCTTCCCTCCCAACCCCATTCTCCTGCCTTCTCCCCATAACCTTTGACACCCTCACTAATCAAGAAACTATCAATCTCAGCTTTAAAAATACCCTCTTGCCCTCTACAGCTGTCTGTGGCAATAAAGTCCATAGATTCACCACTCTGAATAAAGACATTTTTCCTTATCTTCTTTCTAAAGGTATGTCCTTTTATTCTGAGGCTGTGCCCTCTGGTCCTGGACTTTGCCACTAGTGGGAACATCCTGTCTACATCCACTCTATCCAGGCCTTTCACTACTCGATAAGTTTCCATGAGGTCCCCCCCATCTTTCTGAACTCCAGGGGTGCAGGCCCAGAGCTGTTAAAAGCTCATCATATGTTAATCCAATCATCACTGGGATCATTCCCAAAGACATGCTGGTTGGCAGGTTGCTGGTTGTAAATCACCCCCAGTGGCTGGTAAGAAATCAGCGGGAGTTGGGCATGTGAGTAAATGATTTACAGGGAAATAAATGGAGAAATGGCGTTGAAATGGGCAGGCACGGAAGCAGCCGGCAATGAACCAGCGTAGATTCAGTGGGCTGAATGGCCACTTACGTCATATGAGAACTGAGAAACAACCCCTCACTACCACTGTTTTCTGTAGAAACAAGGAACAGCAAAAGAAGTAAGAGTCCTGGAGTAGCTCAGCAGGTCAGGCAGCATGCTAGAAGGGTCCCGACCCAAAACATCTATCCATGTTCTCCGGAGACTGACCGCTGAGTTACTCCAGCACTACTGTTACTTTCTGTTACTTGGCTGATGTTCATTCTTTTCTGCTGCAGCCTTGTGTATTCCTTGTCCTTCAGTCTTGATGACAAACTATTGTGTGGCACCTTTTCCAATCTGTCTGTGCTGCATCAACTAGTCTAGAATGTTGCAGTTGTATTTCGTCTCGATTGTTTCTCACGCCTCCACTTTTAAAGTTCATATTTGTACTTTCAACACTCAGCCCGTTTCTCCCTTCTGCTAACAACCTGGCATTCGGCACTTGCTTTTGTTTTCTGCACTATTCTCTCTCTGGTCCAGCTTTAGTTTCTCTCTCCTTTTCCCTGGGGAATGGACATCGATGTCCATTGGGCGGCACGGTGGCATAGCAGAAGAGCTATTGCCTTACAGCACCAAAGACCCGGGTTTGATCATGACTGTGGGTGCTGTCTGTATGGAGTTTGTACGTTCTCCCCGTGACCGCATGGGTTTTCTTCGATCTTCGGTTTCCTCCCACACTCCAAAGACGTACAGGTTTGTAGGTTAATTGGCCTGGTATAAATGTAAAATAGTCTCTAGTGTGTTTAGGGTAGTGTTAGTGTATGGGGATCGCTGGTCAGTGTGGACTCAGTGGACCGAAGGGCCTGTTTCCACGCTTGTCCTCTAAATGAAACTAAAATGTAGCTGAAACCTCTCCACTTCAGTGACCTCTTGTTAATCAATGATAGTGCTGTCTGCCAAGCCACCCTGGCCAGCTCTAGATATTGGCCCTTCTCCAATCAAGTATTTTCACCTTGAGGTGATGGGTGTAGTTTTTAATTAGCTGTTCTTGCCCTTGTGTGAATGGGTTGATAGTTTTCAAACTCCCATCATGCTGCATCACAACATCTAGCGTCAATGCTAGTTCAAACCTTTCAGGAACAAGAGATGTTTCTGTTTGTTAATGCAATCTGAATTGATTATCTGCCTACAGGGTGCACTCTGTGCTATGCAGCATTGATCAGTACTAAATTAGCAGACAATTCAAATCCTGGTTCCATTTGTTGTCTGGAGCAGCACACGGGATTAAATGGGCTCGGTACATTTCTACTTTGGGAAAGCAGGAATCTGTCCTGTTAGAAACATAGAAACATAGAAATTAGGTGCAGGAGTAGGCCATTCGGCCCTTCGAGCCTGCACCGCCATTCAATATGATCATGGCTGATCATCCAACTCAGTATCCCATACCTGCCTTCTCTCCATACCCTCTGATCCCTTTAGCCACAAGGGCCACATCTAACTCCCTCTTAAATATAGTCAATGAACTGGCCTCGACTACCCTCTGTGGCAGAGAGTTCCAGAGATTCACCACTCTCTGTGTGAAAAAAGTTCTTCTCATCTCGGTTTTAAAGGATTTCCCCCTTATCCTTAAGCCCTTGTCCTGGACTTCCCCAACATCGGGAGCAATCTTCCTGCATCTAGCCTGTCCAACCCCTTAAGAATTTTGTAAGTTTCTATAAGATCCCCTCTCAATCTCCTAAATTCTAGCCAGTATAAACCAAGTCTATCCAGTCTTTCTTCATAAGACAGTCCTGACATCCCAGGAATCAGTCTGGTGAACCTTCTCTGCACTCCCTCTATGGCAATAATGTCCTTCCTCAGATTTGGAGACCAAAACTGTACGCAATACTCCAGGTGTGGTCTCACCAAGACCCTGTACAACTGCAGTAGAACCTCCCTGCTCCTATACTCAAATACTGTTTAATCACCAATTCACACTAATTTTATATTATCCCAGTTTCACACTACACACTAGGGGGCAATTTACAGAGGCCAATTAACTAACAAATTCGCACATCTTTGGGATGTGGGAGGAAACCCACGCAGTCACAGAGAGAACATACAAACTCCACCCATTCAGCACCCAAAGTCAAGATGGAACCCGGGTCTGTGGCGCTGTGAGGCAGCAGTTCTGCCACTGTGCCACCCTCATTACAGAGCTCAACATGTGACGTCAGAATGTTTTACTGTATCTCGGAACAGGTGAGGATATTGTACTGACACCTACACACCTCTACCTACAGCAGCCTTTCCTCTGTACCTCCCCATCTCACAAAGCTCTTCTTCATTGCATTCAAATCTCCAGTAATAGGTGTGTTTGTTGCTAGCTGCATCTAGTTTACAGAGGAGCTGTTCTCTAATCAGCTGAATTGTGATTGATGAGCTGACATTATGCGTTCAGAGATGCCATTAGCGTCAGCTTCATTGTTTCCAGACTAACGGATGCCTGGTGAACTAACGTTGTGACCTGCTGATTACTGAAATTATTTCTTTGTTACACAGGAAGGTGAAGCTGCAGTACAGTTTGCTAATCGTGTGAAAGCTGCGATTGCCAGACAAGGTGGTCTTGTAGATTTACTGTGGTAAGTACATTCCTTCCGTTATATTACCCTGTAGAGTTGAGCACTGGCTGTGGCCGTCACATCACATGCACAATGTCATAAACGTGTCCCTTCTCTAAATATGTACAGTAAACACTCCCTATTACGGACCCCTTTATAATGATTTATGAAGTGCAGCTCCTTCCTACACTATTGAAGAGGGAATTGGATAGACTTGACTTTAAACTTTAGAGATACAGTGTGGAAGCAGGCCCTTTGGCCCACAGAGTCTGCGCACTGCCCCATACTCAAGTTCTATCCTACACACCAGTGACAATTTTCAATTTTACTGAAGCGAATTAACCCACAAACCAGGACGTCTTTGGATTGTGGGAGGAAACCGGAGAGGCCGGAGAAATCCCATGTGGTCACAGGGAAAACGTACAAACTACATACAGAGAGCACCTGTAGTCACGATCGAACCCGGGTCTCTGGCACTGTTAGACAGCAACTCTACTGCTGCGGTGCATCACAGCATTAGAGACCCGGATTCGATCCTGACCTAGGGTGCTGTCCGTGTGGAGTTTGCACGTTCTCCTCGTGGCCGTGTGGATTTCCGCTGGGTGCTCCGGTTTCCTCCCACATCCCCAAAATGGGTGGGTTTGTAGGTTAATCATTGTAGGTTAATGTGTAGGGAAGGGATATGAAAGTGGAATGACAAGGATCTGGTGTGAATGGATGGCATGGCCTGAAGCGACTGTTTCCATTCTATGACTTTCAATCAATCAATCAATAGCCAATTTTGCTTGATCTCTGAACAGCAGAAGCTGTACAGCAGGCTCATTGTGCCCAGGTGGTTTGGCGATTACAGCCTAGTTGTGTTGTGGTTATATTTTAGCCCTGCTCCAGGTACCTCAGAGGTAGTTAGGAATCAAACACATTGGTGAGTCTAGAGTTAGATTTCAGTTACCTGCCATGCATTAAAATCATGTCCTTGGCACCATTGTACCTCAACCATCAAACAGTCTTGATCATTAATGATTTTGACATACTTCACTGAAAATCCACAGCCACTGGGGATAAAGAATTTCAAAATGTTGCAACCCCTTTAAGAAAGAGAGCATAATCTGGAGGAAATCTAGACAGAACACAGACAAACCCGGTTTGACCCCGTATTTTTGGTATCTACAGGATATTTATGAATGGTTTGTATATTTAAATGTTTACATATTTGAGAAATCAAAGGAAAATGGGCTGATTTAAATATCAGCTTGGCGAATGGGTAGCTTACAGTAGTAACATTGAATTCTCCAATTTTATGTAACTAACCTACAAACAACCTTGTTTAAGAAGGAACTGCAGATGCTGGAAAATCGAAGGTAGACAAAAATGCTGGAGAAACTCAGCGAGTGAGGCAGCATCTATGGAGCGAAGGAAATCGGAAAAGTTTCGGGTCGAAACCAGTCTGAAGAAGGGTTTCGACCCGAAACGTTTCCTATTTCCTTCGCTCCATAGATGCTGCGTCACCCGCTGAGTTTCTTCAGCATTTTTGTCTACCTACAAACAACCTTTTTCTTTTCTTCCACCCTCTTCTGTGTCCCACCTCAACACACAACCATCTCTCCCCCCCCTTTCCTCTTCACAATTCACACCTCCTCTATCCTTATCTCAGTCTTCTGCCTAATCATCTCTGGCCCTTGTCGTCGTAAGATCATCTGATATAAGCAGAATTAGGCCATTTGGCCCATCAAGTCTACTCCATCATTCAATCATGGCTGATCTATCTCTCCCTTCTAACCCTATTCTCCTGCCTTCTCCTCATAACCCCTGACACCTGTACTAATCAAGAATCTATCTATCTCTACCTTAAAAATATCCATTGACTTGGCCTACCCACAGATTCATCACCCTATCTGGTGGTCCAACTATCTGCCAACCTCTCCCCCCCCCCCCTCCCCACCCATCCTTGGTGGGATTGTCCTGTCCCCTCCTCTCATCCAGCTTTCTCACCCCCCTGCCCCCACTACAATCACAGAAGAAGGGTCCTGACCCGAGATGTTACCTATCCATGTCCTCCAGAGCTGCTGCTTGACCAGCTGAGTTACTCCAGCACGCTGTTTCTTTTGTTGGATGACTCCATGGTTTTGAATGGGCACAGAGCAGGCTGGTACACGCCGGGGTGAACAGTCTACATGTACCATTATGTTGTGTTCTTCCCCGGGTCTGTAGTTGACCAGGATTTAACATGATGTGCTGGTTGGGGGATTGACCTGGCTTGTGCGGTCATTTCAGGGACGGCGGCCTGAAAAGGGAAAAGGTAAAGGACACGTACAAAGAGGAGCAGCAGAAGCTGTACAGCAGGATGATCGTGGGGAGCCACAAAGACCGCAGCCGATCGTGAAGCCACCGCTGGGTGACTCATTCCACTGCCAGGCCGGATGTCGTGTGGCACGTCCTTGGCTGGGCTTCCGGCCCACACTAAACTAACGGGCAAGAGGCTCCCCAAGTACTTTGCTTTCCGTCTTATCGAGGAATTTAAATCTTATCATCATGCAGTGTAAAGAAACCCACTGACTGTCTGTATCAGGAAGCGGACTTGGAAAATGTCTATTAACAATGTGTCTATGATTGGGGTTGGGGTAGAGTAATGAACATGACGTAGATCGACCGAGTGTGGAAGGGATTATGAGGCTGCCGCAGGTTTTGCCAAGCCCATTTTCTGACCAGTTGGGACAGGTAGCCATAGCTTTGTATTTTAGCGCACAGGGTCTCGGAGGCATTTCAGTTGAGGAGGGCAGGTGAAGGGATGTGAACAGGAAAGTGACACAAATACTATACCTTTGGACGGTTGGTAGAAGAGGTGTGTTGATGGAGACTCTATGCACATGTACTCATTGTAGTTTGACACCTGTTTTAACATATGTACTTGCATGCCATTGCTTATTTTTACCCTTTTAAAAAAAAATGACGCGGACCTGCCTTTTTCATTATAACCAGAAAGAGTAGTGTTGCCTCTCCCACACAGTTGGCTTGACTGCAAACAGGTGTGATGGGAACTTGTTTTTGTGTTCCTTCAGAAGACAATGGAAATTCTGCAGTATAATGAAGAAAGTCCCCTGTAAACACGCTTCAGTCCTGTCCCTGATACTTTCCCCTCGGCAGCTGATCCTGTCATTCTATTTCACAATGTGAGGACCCAAGTGTCTGGGTGGGTTTTTGAAATATCACCTCAAGCAAAAGATTTTCAATTCAAGGCCGGCAGCGATTTTTGTCCGTCTCCCACTCAAACTTTGGAAGCGGTCTTGGAATCTTTGACATGGACCAGTCTTCCGTGTTATTACTAGCAGGGCCAGTGCTTTCACTACGTCATCAAGTGCTTCAAGTCAGTCTGTGAATTAAACTTGACAAATGTCAGCGTATGTCATGGTGGGATCTTGGGAGGATTTGGATAAGAAGGCTTGGGCATTTCTGTCTGACTTCCTGGAACTATGCTGTGTTGAGCTGTTAGATTTGACCATAGTTTCTCTCACAAAATACCATGTGGATAGCTTAATGCACAGTGGTGGATGCGTTCATTGGAGTTCTGTGCTGAGCACTCTTCCCACAAATCTTGTGGCTTGTGCTTCTGTGGTGGGTGTGGTGGAGAGATGACTTCTGCCCTCACTACATGGAGGACGTCTACCAGTTATGCTGCAGTCAGGATGGGCAAAACTGGACTCAACTGAACCATAAATCCTCTTGTGGCAGAAGCTAGAATAGGCAATCACCATTTAAAAAAAAGGGGTTGCCCATTTAAGAAAAATATGTGATTTGTTTTCCCCTCTTTCTCTCAAAGGTTCTTGAGGCTTTGGAACTTTCATCCTCAAAATGTGGTGGAACATGTCTTAGAATGTTTCTAAGGCCAAGGTAGGGAGCAAGAGGATCAAAGCTGACAGTTTCACGGCAGGAACAGGCTATAATCCGATCAGCCATGATCTTATGGAATGCTGGACCGGGCTTGATGGGCCGAATGGCCTACTCTGCTCCCAATTCATATGTTCTTAAGTCGGTTACATGTTCAAATGCAGGTCTATCAGTGGCATTACTACCAGGGATCTGGTGGAGAATATTCAAACACACTGTGCTTGCTTCCCATGTGGCGATCTTCATGTCATGTTAAGTGTGGCCGTAACGATGGGTGAGGGGTGTGGAGACGAACGTTCTCACCCTGGCTTTAGTTGTGTCCCCGGACACCTGAGTGTTGAATGGACACAAGGATTCCAGGACAATGTACGCTGTTACTGTGCCACCTCCATTGTGATGGCACATGCTCAAGGGTCAAGGTGGAGGAGGTTAGGATGAGCGCTGAAAGATGAGCAGTTATATTACTGATAGATCCTTGGGATAGTGGTTAACGAGGACAATGTGCTCAGATGGCCCCCGTTTTGTCTTGGACTGGTGCTAGCTGATCTCCAACTAGGTGGAGCCAAGATTGCTCATTGCTTTGCTTTTCTATTATCATTTTAACACCCATTTGAATCTGAATCTCTGCAACAATCCAGTTTATAGTTGAGTTGAGGCTTGTTGAACGGAGTTTCACTGACGGATAAAATGGAATTAGTGTTAATGAGCTTCATTTCCAATCCAAGATTGTAAACACCAGGCCACTGAAGATGGGCAAAAGAACGAGAAGAAGGGGAAAGGAGAAAATTATTGAGGAAAAGAAAAATCCAGAATTTGACAAAATACAAATGATGTGAGATGGGGAAATTCGTGTGATGTGGAATTTTAAGTTCAGACCAGTCGGGGAAGAGAGAACCCACAAGAATGTGTTTGTTTCTTACTGTAGCTATCCATCATGGAAGTAAATAGATGATATTTTAAAGTAGGTTTCAACCCCTATAATTATGTAATGTTAACTTAAAGCCATGAATCATGTTTGACACAAACATCATAGGCCAAAGGGCCCGTTCCTGTTTTAAGTAGGGTGACACATTAACAGTTGGCCTTTCAGTGCTTTGCTTAATTGTCAGTTTCTGATCACATCCAGGAGAGTGATCCCAGCAGGAATGTAGACATTTTGTGAATGAATTCATGCACAGTGCTGCACTCAATTCCAAGAGCCCATTTGAACCGAGTGAAAGAATTTCATGAAGGGAGCTAGTTCAGGGCACTACCACTCTCGTGCAATATCTCCTCATTTCCCACTACCTACTGCTAGAAAGATGGGAACATGAATGAGAATGAACTAGTGGAGCTGCAGCCCAGAGTCGTTCAGCTCATGTCCTGAGGAGGCTGTGTGGGGACAAGGAAGGCCAGTACCTATTGGGGGAGAGAATGCTGAGTGATGTAACTGTAAATACAAGTTTATCATTGAACATTGTAATAAAGGGAATGGGTGATTCTTAAATGTCTTTGCAGTTAAGTTGACGGGATGAGGAGGCAAGAGGAGTAATCATTTGCTGGTGTACAAACTTGAACAGATTGTAATGTAGGATGAAAAATATGTTGCAATTTGAACTGCATCTTTTTGTTTAAGATATATCTTGTGCATATGTGAATTCTTTACCTGTTTCTATCCAAACCAAAGGTTCAAACAGATAAAGGAAGATGATGGAGGAACACACAGTGGTGTGGCTTCTCATTATTTCATGTAAAGGTTCTCTGTTCCTATCAAGTTCGGAGTTCAGAAAACTGCACCACCGAGCTAGCTATCCTTCCAGCAGTTTAATACAATCAACAGATAATTGTTTGTGTATTCAAAAGACAAGAAAGCTGTATATGTTCATACAGCTCTTGTACACCCCCATTGATACAGAGGCATCCATTAGACCTCATACACCCCGACATTGAGCAGTGTTTGACACCCTGTTATCTAGCACCTCTTTCGCTTCTCCCTTGGGCGGTTTTAACCTTCGGGTTCAAACTTAAAGTTTCCTCTAAACAGCCCATTTGATTGAAAAGTTAAAAGACTGCAGCTCCTGAATATCCACCAGAAGACACACAATCCTCAGCAAATCAGGCAGCATCTGTGGAGAGAAATATTGTTAACATTTCAAGTCAATGGTCTTTCATCACAACAGTAAGCAGATTTAACAGAATAAAAGGATGTACGTTTAGAAAGGAGATGAGGATGAATTTCTTTAGTCAGAGGATGGCGAATCTGTGGAATTCATTGACACAGACGGCTGTGCAGGCCAAGTCAATGGATATTTTTAAGGTGGAGATTGACAGATTAATACGGGTGTCAGGGGTTATGAGGAGAAGGCAGGGGAATGGGGTTGAGAGGGGAAGATAGATCAGCCATGATTGAATGGCGGAGTAGACTTAATGGCCTAAATATGCTCGTACAACTTAAGAACTTCACACCTTAAATGTTAACTGTTTTCTCCCTTCACAGATGCTCCTGGACTGCTGAATATCACCCAAGTCTAACTAATATTAATTATGCCATCCACTTCTTCAATAGTTCAGTGGTACTTTATTGTCACTTGTACTGAGGTACATTGAAATTCATTGTTGTATACAGTCCAGTACAAGTATCACTATACATACTTGCTTCTGACCGTAGCAAACACCAATGCCTGGTTCGTGACTTCAATTAATGAACTCATCAGCCCGCACTGTTCCTTAAGTGATCTGTGCTCTTCGCTCCTCTGGCCCGATGAAAATCTTAGTTTTGAAATAACATACCTTCCTTCTTTTTCTTGCCAAAATATATATTCCCAGCTCTAAGCTAATTGTCCACCAAACCATTAACAATCTCTCACTTAGGTTTCAGTGCAAAATTAGGAAATGTTTGATTTCAAGTCTAAGTATACTGTAAATTGTGAAGCCCAGCTCTCACTAGCATGTCAGAAATGAGGCAGGAATACACATAATATAGGGGCTGACTTTCACCTCAACTCCACTCTCCTGTACTGACCCCGTATCATTTATTCCTTTAATATCTAAAAACCACCTTGCCTCACTCTTCAGCTGCTGCCTGCCACCAGGATTAGTCAGCTAATGTACGGTGTATCACAGCTGTAAATCTGAAGCATGAACAGAAATTGTTGTAAATATTCAACGTCTGTGGAGAGAAACAGAGTGAATGTTTGTGCCAAATTATTCAACTTGTCATTTGCCTGTGACTCTGTTTTTATTTTCACGGTTGCTGCGGGAGTAGAGTAATATTTTTAGCATTTTCAGTTTTTGATTTGCCTCTTCAACTTAGAACATAGAACAGCACAACACAGCGCAGGGACAGGCCCTTCAGCCCACAATGTCCACGCCGACCATGAAATTAATCTCCTCTGTCTGCACATGATCCATATCTCTCCGAAGATAGACACAAAATGCTGTAGTAACTCAGCGGGACAGGCAGCAACTCTGGAGAAAAGGAATCGGTAATGTTTCAGGTCAAAACCCTTCATCAGACTCCTTTATCCCTCCATTCCCTACATATCAATGTGCCTATCTAATCGCCTCTTAAACGCCACTACTGTATCTGCCACCACCCCCTGGCAGCATGTTCCAGGCACCCACCACCGCCTGTGTAAAAAATACTTGCCCCACACATCTCCTTTAAACCTTGCCGCTCTCACGTTAAAGGCATACCCTCTAGCCTTTGACATTTCCATGCTGGGTAAAAGGTTCTGACTGTCTACCCTATCTATGCCTTCTCACCTTAAAGCCACACCCTCTGCTTAGAACCAAAGCACGATGAAGATCTGTAGAACAAAAAAGGGAAATGGATTGCTGAATAAATGCAACTATTAAAACGCATGATGCTGACTGGTGCAACAAGTGGAGCTGCTGGCTCACACCTCCAGTGACCCAGGTTCCATCCTGACCTTGGATGCTATCTGTGTGGAGTCTGCATGTTCTCCCTGTGTAGTCTATGGATTTCTCCCAGATGTCCAGTTTCTTCCCACATCCAAAGATCATAAAGATGTGAGGTTTGTAGGTTAATTGGCCGAGTGTGCAGATGTGTGGTAGAACCCGGGGAGTGTTGATGCAAACATGGGAAGAATAAAATGGACTTTGTGTAAACGTGTGCGTTGATGGTCCGTACAGACTCAGTGGGCTGAAGGGCCTGTTTCCATACTGTATGAGAACTGTTGTAACATCTAATCAGGTCTGTCATATCTCTGTAGATAGGAAATTGAATGACCTTTATATGTAGCAGAACATTTAATACAAATTTGACGTATGTATCCTTGTGGACATTCCATAGTACGTTGCTCTCGGGCATGGATTCTGAAGCAGAAGTGTTCCATGCTGTCTCCAAGGCATGGTTGGGTAGAAAATAAATGGTTTCTGTTGCTCAGTGCCGAACTTCCTGCATTATTGCAGTGGACTGGATGTCCTTTGCTGCCTTTGGTGGTCTGGGGGGGTGAGGATGACTTGCTTTCTCTTGTTTCACAAGCCATTGTGACTGATGTGGAGCCTGTAGCCCAGATGGGGCAGGCTGTGCTTGGCGGGTGGGCAGGAGAGTCATTTGAGAGGCAGTGTGGTCCTGTCACTGTTTCCCCTCGGCTTCCTGCTCGATGGACCTGAGGCTCTCAATGTCCAGTGGGCTGCTCCTACCCCATTCCCCACATTGTGTGTCAGGATTCACACAGGCCATTTTCAAGGCATTATGCAGGACATCTGTGAGACCACATCTGAAGTACCGTGTAAGGTATCAGTCCCATTTAACAAAGGGTATTAGTGAATCAAAGCAGTTCAGAGGAGGTTTGTTGGACTCTTGAACAAAGGTGAGACAGGCTGTGGTCCGCTGGACTTTAGGAGAATTGTAGAGAGTTGATGGAAACAGACCCTGAGGGTCTGTCGAGGGTTAGATGTGGAGAGAGGATGTTTCCTCTTGGGGAGAGCTACTAACTAGAGCTCACTGTTTAAAAATAAGAGGTTGCCCATTTAAGGACATGAGATTACTTTCATTTGGAGTCTTTGGGATTCTTATTCAATGGGCAGCAGAAACAGGGTGTATAAATATTTTAAAGGCCGAGCTGGCCAGATTCCCCATGGGTAAATGGATGAAAGGTTCCCATGGCTAAAAGCCAATGTGGAACTAAGTGTGGAAATGAGTGGACTGTGGTGGTCATCAGGAATAGGAATAGAATTAGGCCATTTGGCCCATTAAGTCGTCCCCGCCATTCAATCATGGCTGATCTATCTCTCCCTCCTAACCCCATTCTCCTGCCTTCTCCTCATACCCTCTGACATCTGTACTAATCAAGAATCTATCGCTGCCTTAAATATATCCACTGACTTGGCCTCCTGTGACACAGATTCACCACCCTCTGACTAAAGATGGCCTGCTCCCGTTTGGTTGCTTCTTCCTGTAAACTTGTAAGGCTGTCAGAGTCAGCATCAGTTGCTCCTCCCCGTACTCTGTGTCCTTCTTCACTGCTGATGTCTGCTTGTGTTGAGAGATGGCTTCCCAGATCTGAGAGGTGATGTGCATTTCCAGTGTGTGCAGTGGGTCCTGATGGTCACAGGTTGCAGTTGTGCATTGGGCCGAGCATTGAGGATCTGTGATGCTGTGTGTAAGGCAGATCCTGTATCGGAGTGATGCTCGATGATGACTCACGCCTCCAGTGTGCACAGACACGAGGTGTTTGCCAACCCACCTCCATCGCTGCGGCTGGTCTCACCTTGGTGCTGGAAAGCAGCGTGACGCACTTTGATTAAATGCCTGGTATAAACTTTTAGTTTAGTTTGGAGATACAGCGCGGAAACAGGCACTTTGCCCACCGAGTCCACGCCGACCAGCGATCCACGCACACGAACACTATCCTACACACACTAGGGACAATTTACATTTTATCGAAGCCAGTTAGCCTACAAACCTGCACGTCTTTGGAGTGAGGGAGGAAACCGGAGTACTCGGATAAAACCCGGCAGGTCACGGGGAGAAGGTACAAACTTCGTACTGACAACACCCTTGGTCAGGATTGAACCCGGGTCTCTGGCCCAGTGAGGCAGCAACTCTACTGATGCTACACTGTGCCACCCCAATGTTGTCTTCAGAATCCTTCAAAGATCCACATGGTATTGCATTGTGATTGTCTCTGACTGTTTTAAGAAACCAACCCTATGTATCCTTGCAGTGAGTTCTGACCGTTTATGATGCATTGTCAATTGAAATTCTGGAATTGGCAGGAAATGGGAAATTTGAGAATAAGCATGTAACAGTGTTTTAATGGTTACGACGTATGTAATGAGAGGTGTTGTAGAGCTGACCAGTGCTGGGTGAATCTGCAGCCATATGTTAGCAATGTCCCCTGCCCTCACTCTCGGGGCTCGGACTGATGGGTGGGCGGTGTGGGTGAGCCGTCGCACACTGAAACACACTCTAACCCACAGACTGAATCCCAAAACTGCACTAGGCACCACACTTGAAGTTGCACCATGCATAACTGAAAGGCAGAGGAAAGAGTGAAAACAAAATGTTTTAAAAATCTGGCAGAATTGCTGGTAAGGTTTACCAGGTCTGGCTACAAGTGGAAGTTGGCTTCAGTTCAGATCTTTTCAGACCTAGTCTGAAGAAGGGTCTCGACCCAAAACGACACCCATTCCTTCTCTCCAGAGATACTGCCTGAGTTACTCCAGCTTTTTGTTTCTATGTCTCATGGACTGAGAGGTCAATCCAACATCTGTCCAGCTGCAGACAGCTCCTCACATGTGGCATCTGTCCAACATCTTCTGTTTAGATTTCCATATTTTTTAGAGTGAATATTTCATTTTCTGGAATAAATAAAAGGTCTTTAAACAGCTTCAAATTACATTTTCTGCTTGGAATATTTAAGTGACAAAATTCAAAAGCACATTGTAGGAAGTGCAGCAATTGCACTGGGGGTACAGCTGGGATGATAGTTCATCGACTAGCGTGGACAGGGTAGGTGCTGACTGGCAGGGCAGGTGTGTGGCTGCTGTGTGAGGTGGTGTACGCCAGTTGACAGTGTCTCTGCCCTCCCAGTCCATAACCTGAAGGATCTCAACACCATTCCAATGCTCCCCTCCTTCTTGGCCCAGAGATTCTCAGCAGTCAGGTTGGAGGTTGGATCCCTTCAGTGAAACTTAACCTAATCCTTGGCGCACCTCTTTGTTTGCTGGCAATATCCTCCCATGGCAAAGCTGGGAAGGTTGTGTCTCTTTCCAGAGTCTGGCGTCGGGCAGCTGAGACGTGGCCACCCAACACGACCAACTGGGTGTAACAAGTGCCTCAGTAGTAGGGATGTAGGCCTGGCACAGACCACTCCCAATGGTCTGTTTGTCCATCCAGTCAATGTGGCAGCATTGGTGGCATTTTAGCAATGCTGTGAGACGGCTGCTGCAGGCAGACAAGACCTGAGGTGTAAAGATTGGCAAGAGTCATGCTGCCCACCACATCATCAGTTTTGTGCCAATCTGCAAGTACCCTTCTCCTCAATTGACCACCAGCTGTGATGGCATATTGAATTCAGCATCAATGTGTTCCGCTGTCGAGCTGGCTCCACAGGTATGGGACGTGGTTCATAGGCCCCCCTCGGTCATAACTGACCATGGGTGAATGGGTGGACGTAATACATGTCTTCAAATGTCTTATGAACCTTCATTGTTGGGGGATATAGTGGGAGCAGGTTGATAGACTTGCTTCATTGTGTGGGTGCTGAGTGCAAGTCCCTCAGTGAATGACTCAGCTGGGGCTTGGAGCTCGTACATAAATGCAAGTGTCCTCAGCACTCTCAATGGCTCAAAGGTGCTTTATTGTCACCTGCAAAACACAGTGAAATTCTTTTTTGAGTCACCAGATTTTGAGCCATTTCCTAAGATCTAAAATCCGTTGCGTTTTGCTAGGTGCGGAGCGGTGCCCAATCCAGGTGAGCCCCAGGTCCAGACCCTTCTTCAGACTCACAATTGATGTGATCTTCATAATCACCCTCTATTAGCCAAGTATGTTTTGCAACATATGAGGAATTTGATTTGCCGTACAGTCATACCAACAAAAAGCATCAAAACACACAAAATACATTTTAACATGAACATCCACTACAGTGACTCCTCCACATTCCTCACTGTGATGGAAGGCGAAATAAAGTTAAACCTCTTCGCTTCTTTGTTCTCCCGCAATCAGGGGCCTCGAGCCTTCCGTTGACGGGACGATCTTGACTCCCGTAGCCAACAGTCAAGCCCTCCGTGTCGGGGCGATCAAGCTCCTGCATCGGGGGGGAATCTTAGCTCCCCCGCGCTGGCCAATCTACCCCAGGTGGGGGCTGGTCGAAACCTACTGCGACTGGCGCTTCCCGACATCGGCCTCTACCCGTGACTGCCAGCCCCTCGATGTTGGAATCGGCAGGCCACGGTTGGAGCGTCGATCCCAGGCAAGGGATCGGCTCCGATGGTGTAGATCCCCGCGGTCAGACCCGAGCAAAGGCCACTAGCTCCATGACATTAGGCCGCAGAGTGACCGGAAAACAATCGCCTCTCTGGCAAGGTAAGAGATTGAAAATAAAGCTTCCCCCAATCCCCTCCCCCACCTCCCACATAAAACAAACCAGAGAACATTAACACATACTTGTAAAACACACAAAAATAACAAAAAAGATGAAAAAACAGACAGGCCGTTGTCGAGGCAGCCATCGCTGACGGCGCCACCCGGTGGTATTCACCACTTGGTTTTGGAGGAGAGGATGCTCCTCAAACTACAGAGCATCTTGGACCATACAGCTCACCTCCTCCATGACACACTGATCCTCTAGGTTTGGGTGACTTGCTTCTGGAATATAGTTGAACAGTTCCCTATTAGTTCTGAAAAAGAGCTTCACTCTCGCAGGCAGCTTGTGATGAGGTGCAACACTGCAGCAAGAAAGACCAAGGTCCTGGCTGAGGCACAGCCTGGAGTAACACCAGTCTTCACCGAGGTAGTTCCATTGCTTCATTACCATGGCTTATATGCAGTTGTGAAGCAAGGGTCAAATGGGCACTAATTCCTGCCAATTGAAGCTAAAGACTTTAGAGTTTGAAGAAAACAGTTTAAAAAAAAGCTGCATATTTTCCCGTGTCATTGTTGATACGATAAAACATTATCCCAGGAGGGAAATTGATCTGCCAACGGTCAAAAAACACAGCAAGATACACGAATCATGAAATTAAAGTGACGAGTGGTAAGTGCAGGATTGGAGATGTGCAAAGATTGGGGAGGGGGGGTGGGAAAGGGGGGTCAGTCTGCCCCACTACAGAAGGGGGAGGAATTGTACAGTTTGATAGCCACAGGGAAGAAGGATCTCCTGTGGCGTTCTGTACTGCATCATGGAACCAGTCTGTTGCTGAAGGTGCTCCTCAGGTTGACCAGTGTGTCATTGGAGGGGGTGAGCTGTATTGTCCAGGATCCCCCCCCTCCAAACCAAGTGATGAAGATCACACAACTTGTGCATCTGGATGGACAGAATCTGTGCTGTGATTTGGGGAGCAGGCATTTGGACAAAATTCTCGTAATGTAATAGCTAGCAGGGGAATTCCTTGGCAGTTACCACAATTAGTCAGGGTCACGGAAATAGGCCCTTTAATCCAACTCCAAGATTCCCTATCCAAGCCTACCCATTTGCTTGCTTTTGGCCCATATCCCTCTAAACCTTTCCTGTCCATGTACATTTCCAAATATGCTGCTATAGCACTTGCCTCAACGACCTCCTCTAGCAGCTCGTTCCATACACCCACCACACTCTGATTGATAAAGTTGCCCCTCATGTTCCTATTAAATTTCGCCCTTCACCTTAAACCTTTGACCTTGTGATCTTGATAGCCCTAACCTCGGAAAAAGACTGTGCATTCACCCTATCTATTCAATAGACAATAGGTGCAGAAGTAGGCCATTCGGCCCTTCGAGCCAGCACCGCCATTCAATGTGATCATGGCTGATCATCCCCAATCAGTACCCCGTTCCTGCCTTCTCCCCATATCTCCTGACTCTGCTATTTTTAAGAGCCCTATCTAGCTCTCTCTTGAAAGCATCCAGAGAACCCGCCTCCACCGCCCTCTGAGGCAGAGAATTCCACAGACTCACCGCTCTCTGTGAGTAAAAGTGTTTCCTTGTCTCCGTTCTAAATGGCTTCCTCCTTATTCTTAAACTGTGGCCCCTGGTTCTGGACTCCCCGAACATCGGGAACATGTTTCCTGCCTCTAGCGTGTCCAAGCCCTTAACAATCTTATATGTTTCAACATATTCCTCTCATGATTTTCTACACTTCTATAAGATCACCACTCAGCCTCCTGCGCTCCAATGAATATGCTCCCAGCCTGCCCAATTATTTCCTACAGCCCAGGGCCTTGAGTCCTGGCAACATCCTTGTAAATCTTCTCTGATGTTTTTTCCAGTTTAATGCCATTACCCAATACTCCAAGTGCAACCTTGCCAACATCCTGCACAAGTGTCACATAATGATCCAATTTCTATAATCAATTCCCTGACTGATGAAGGCCAGCTGCCAAAAGCCTACTTTACCATCCTATCTACCTGTGATGCCACTTTCAGATAACAATTTCGATTTTTAGAGATGCACCTTCGGCCCACCGAGTCCATGCCGACCATCGTCACCCTGCGCACTAACTCTTTCCTACAAACCAAGGACAATTTTACAAGTCACCAAAGCCAATTAACCTATAAATGTGAATGTCTTTGGAATGTGGGTGGAAACCAGAGCAGCTGGAGAAAACCCATGCGATCATAGGGAGAAGGTACAAACTCCGTACAGACAACACCCATTGTCAGGATCCATCTCTTGTACTATAAGGCAGCAACTCTACCACTGTGCCACCTCACAGTGCTTGTACTCCTAGATCCCTCTGCTCTACCACACTCCCTAGGACCCTACCGATCGATCACTGTGAACGTCTTGCCTTGGTTTGACTTTCCAAATTGCGGCACCTCACACTTATCAAAATGACACCCCATTAGCCGTTCTTTGGCCCACTTGCCCAGCTGACCAAGATCCCACTGTAATTCTTCATAACCATCTTCACTGTCTACACCTATTTTAACGGGGTGGGTAAGGTCTTTGATTTAGTTTAGAGATAAAGTGCAGAAACAGGCCCTTCAGCCCATCGAGTCCACACTGCCCAGCAATCCCGGCATATTAACATTATCCTACACACACTAGGTACAATTTAGAATTATACCATGCCTACAAACCTCTACGTCTTTGGAGTGTGGGAGAAAACTGAAGTGCGGATGGAGTCAATGGTGGGGAGTGTGGTCTGTGTGATGGACTGTACAATGGTGGGGAGTGTGGTCTGTGTGATGGACAGGGTTACATCTACAATGGTGGGGAGTGTGGTCTGTGTGATGGACTGGGCTACATCTACAATGGTGGGGAGTGTGGTCTGTGTGATGGACTGGGTTACATCTACAATGGTGGGGAGTGTGGTCTGTGTGATGGACTGTACAATGGTGGTGAGTGTGGTCTGTGTGATGGACTGGGTTACATCTACAATGGTGGTGAGTGTGGTCTGTGTGATGGACTGTACAATGGTGGTGAGTGTGGTCTGTGTGATGGACTGGGTTACATCTACAATGGTGGGGAGTGTGGTCTGTGTGATGGACTGGGTTACATCTACAATGGTGGGGAGTGTGGTCTGTGTGATGGACTGTACAATGGTGGTGAGTGTGGTCTGTGTGATGGACTGGGCTACATCTACAATGGTGGGGAGTGTGGTCTGTGTGATGGACTGGGTTACATCTACAATGGTGGGGAGTGTGGTCTGTGTGATGGACTGTACAATGGTGGGGAGTGTGGTCTGTGTGATGGACTGGGTTACATCTACAATGGTGGTGAGTGTGGTCTGTGTGATGGACTGTACAATGGTGGTGAGTGTGGTCTGTGTGATGGACTGGGTTACATCTACAATGGTGGTGAGTGTGGTCTGTGTGATGGACTGGGCTACATCTACAATGGTGGGGAGTGTGGTCTGTGTGATGGACTGGGTTACATCTACAATGGTGGGGAGTGTGGTCTGTGTGATGGACTGTACAATGGTGGGGAGTGTGGTCTGTGTGATGGACTGTACAATGGTGGGGAGTGTGGTCTGTGTCTCTGCAATCCCTTGCAGTATTGGGCAGAGCTGTTCCAGACCAAGAGATACAGCGCAGAAACAGGCCCTTTGGCCCACCGAGTCCACACCAACCAGCGATTCCTGCACATTAATACTATCCTACACACACCAGGGACAATTTACATTTATACCAAGCCAATTAACCTACAAATCTGTACGTCTTTGGAACATCTGAGATGCAACCTGACTGTCTACTTTCTGTGGTGCATCTATAGATGTTTGTAAGAGTCATTGGAGACATGCTGAAGTTCCTGAGTCTCTTGAGGAAGTAGTGACTAAAGATATTGCAGAGACTATGGACAAGTATTTAGTCCCTGTCCTTGTGGTAGAAGTCACTAAAGCACTTTGGTGGAAGAAATCACTAGGGGAGAGGTGTTGGCAGCATGGGGCATGACCTGATTTGTTTGCCCAACATCTGTCACTGGGTTTGTGCTGCAGTGTGGATGGAACAGGCCATTTAGAATGTGATAGGACAAGCAGAACGGACATGATTCAGTACAAGTTAAAGGAAGATTTTGACGTGGATAAGCTTTTCCCATTGAGAGTAGGGAAGATTCAAACAAGAGGACATGATTTGAGAATTAAGGGACAAAAGTTTAGGGGCAACATGAGGGGGAACTTCTTTACTCAGAGAGTGGTAGTTGTGTGGAATGAGCTTCCAGTGGAAGTGGTGGAGGCAGGTTCGTTTTTATAATTTAAAAATAAATTGGATAGGTATATGGACAGGAAGGGAATGGAGGGTTATGGTCTGAGTGCAGGTAGATTAGGTGAGAGTAAGTGTTCGGTGCAGACTAGAAGGGCCGAGATGGCCTGTTTCCGTGCTGTAATTGTTATATGGTTAAAAATTCATTCGTGGTCTTTGAGCACTTTACTGGTATGATGAACAATGAGGAACCAATGGATGGATTTCCTAAAGGATATCAATAAGCAGGTGAACTCCAGGATGCTGCACAAGCCAAGTGCTGGGGCGTTGAGGAGAATGATGTCGTCCAGATGGAAGATTTCCAATTACAGAAAGCAATGGTGTGCTGAGCAGGTTGTTTTCAGGGAGAGCCAACTGACTGTGGCAAGGGTACAGCATGGAACAGGAGTATACTGGAGTGTCTGCACATAGATTCCCTGAGATGGCAGGAGAGGAGGAGAACTTAACAGAGACACAATACAGTGCATTTGCTTTTTATTAGCTGTGGTATCAAATACAGGCAGCTCCATTTCTCCCATGTTATCATTCCTTTTCTGGAGATCACTAATATTTGCAACATTTCATGCTTTTTTTCTTTCAATTTGATGCCACTTTTAACTAGAGTTGCCGTTGGATGGAGCATCCTTCCCACGCGGCCGTTTCACCTTTGCTGAATGAATAATCTCAAACATCTGGCTACTCCTGCCCTTTCATTTCCTTGTCCAACACTCCCCTAACTTGGGAAATTGGCCATCAAATACAAAAGCATATGTTCAAGGTGAAGGTAAATAGGGAAATAGGGAAATGGGGAATGATTAACGGGAGTTCATAACGGAATGCACAGCCAGAGGAGGTGGCAGAATCAACTGTTTGAGGCATGGCATTGGCATAAGACAGAGAGGATGCTGGCTTAAAGCAGGCAAATGGGATTAGTGTCAGTGGGCGTGAAGGTCAGCAGAGACGTCTTGGGCCAAAGGCCCTGTTTGTGTGTTGCATGCTGTGCCTCATCCCACCATTAGAATCACCTTCATTTAAACACAAGTCTCACACCTAAGTTTCTCATCCACAAACTGACTTTTAATTCTGCCACACTCTGGATGTTCTTTACTCGGGATCCATTACTAAAGAAACAATTAATGAATTAATCAAACACAAATTAATCAATGTCCATTGATACTTCATTGTCACAGGTACAGTGAAATTCTTAGTTTTGTATACAATCTGGTAAAAATCATACAGCAGACCTCACCTGGGCAGTTCAACAGATCAGGCAGCATCTGTGCGGTGAAATGACGGCCAGCTTCCAGGCCGGGCTACCACCTCCATGTTCTCCAGAGATGCTGCTGAGTTACTCCAGCACTTTGCATCCTTTTGTCCATTAACCATCATCTGCAGTTATCTGTTTCTACCACTTACATAATAATAATAATCATACTCTGTTATAGCGAACAATCGGCAGTAACGTACACCCCCCCCCCCCCCCCAACATGGTCCATTATATGAGGGTTTTACTTTTATCTTGCAATAATACTGTCAGTTTCTCAACTAATGCACTGAATGAGAAGGATTCAAAAGGTTTTGAGCGTCAATTACAGTCAATAACTGACTTGACTCTCAGCAATTAAAGAGGCTTCAGGTGCAGACACGGGGGACAATAATTCACCTGCACCTCCTCCAACCTCATCCACTGTATCCACTGTTCCGGGTATGGACTCCTATATATCGGCGAGACCAAGCGCAGACTGGACTATCGTTTCGCTGAACACCTCCGCTCAGTCTGCCTTGGCTGACGTGACGTCCCGGTAGCTGAACACTTTAACTTCCCCTCCCAATTCCACACTGACCTTTCTGTCCTGGTCCTCCTCCACTGTCAGAGTGAGGCCCAGTGCAAATTGTACAAAAAGCACCTCATATTTCGCTTGGTAGCTTACAATGCAGCGGTATGAATCTGATTTCTCTAACTTCAAGTAACCCTTGTATCCCCTCTATCTCCATCCCACCCACACCCCAGGTTCTCCTACTAGTTTCACTGCCCTTCTGATCCATTTAACGGTTTGTATGACAATTTGCTGGAATTCTTTGGAGAAGTAATAGCAGGACAGACAAAGGTGAGTCAGTAGATGTTGTTTACTTAGATTTTCGGAAAGTCTTTGATAAGGTTCCACATGTTAGGCTGCTGTGCAGCCCACGGTATCAAAGGGCAGATACTAGTGTGTACTAGCAGGTTGGCTGGAGGGCAGAAGACAAAGAGTGGCAATAAAGGGGGCTTTTTCTGGTGGGCTGCCAGTGACTAGCGGAGTTCCGCAGGGGTCGGTGCTGGGGCCGCGACTCTTCAATTTGTATATTAATGATTTGGATGAGGGGATTGAAGGCTTTGTGGCCAGGTTTGCGGATGATACGAAATAGGTGGAGGGGCAGATAGTGTAGAGAAGTGGCAGATGGAATATAAAGTAGCAAAGTGTGGAGTCATGCATTTTGGTAGTAGGAATAAAGGCATTAGACTATTTCTAAATGGGGTGAGTATTCAGAAATCGGAGATGCAAAGGGACTTGGGAGTGCTGGTGCAGGATTCCCAAAAGGTTACTCTGCAAGTTGAATCGGTAGTAGAGAAAGCAAACTCAAAGCAAACTCAATGCATTTATTTCAAGAGGACATGACTACAAAAACAGGGATGTAATTTATTGTGAGCAATTTTGGGCACCATATCTGAGGAAGGATGTGCTGGCGAGAGGGAACTGAGGAGGTTTACAAGAATGATCCCAGGAATTAGTAGGTTAACCTATGATGAGCATTTGTCGGCACTGGGCCTGTACTCACTCGCTGGAGTTTAGAACAATGAGGTGGGATACATACAAAATAGTGAAAGGCCTGGATAGAGTGGATGTGGAGAGGATGTTTCTACCAGTGGGAGAGTCTAGGACTAGAGGTCATAGCCTCAGAATTAAAGGACGTTCTTTTAGGAAGGAGATGAGGAGAAATTTATTTAGTCAGAGGGTGGTGAATCTGTGGAATTCTTTGCCACATAAGGTTGTGAAGGCTAAATCAGTGGATTTTTTAAGGCAGTGATAAATAGATTCTTGATTAGTACAGGTGAGGTATGGGGAGAAGGCAGGAGAATGGGGTTAGGAGGGAGAGATAGATCAGCCATGATTGAATGGCGGAGGAGACTTGATGGGCCGATTGGCCTAATTTTACTCTTATTCCTTGTGACCTTATGTATGCCTTCTTGTCACCTTCCCCTCAGCCAACATTGAACCATTCTACATTTCTTTGATCCTCGTCTGCTTTTATGTTCTTTTCACACCGTACATGCTCTTTGTACCCTTCCATATCTCTATGTCTCCCTCTCCCCTGACTTTCAGCCTAAAGAAGGGTTTCGACCCGAAACGTCACCCATTCCGTCTCCCACGAGATGCTGCCTGTCCCGCTGAGCATTGTTTAAGAAGGAACTGCAGATGCTGGAAAATCGAGGTAGACAAAAATGCTGGAGACACTCAGCGGGTGAGGCAGCATCCATGGAGCGAAGGAAATAGGCAACGTTTCGGGTCGAGACCCTTCTTCAGATTGATGTGAGGGTGGGGGGGGGGGGAAGAAGAAAGGAAGAGATGGAGCCAGTGGGCTAAGGGAGAGCTGAGAAGAGGAAGAGAAAGTAGGGACTACCTGAAATTAGAGAAGTCAATGTTCATACCGCTGGGGTGCAGACTGCCCAAGCGAAATATGAGGTGCTGCTCCTCCAATTTACGGTGGTCCTCACTCTGGTCATGGAGGAGGCCCAGGACAGAAAGGTCAGATTCGGAATGGGAGGGGGAGTTGAAGTGCTGAGCCACCGGGAGATCAGGTTGGTTATTGCAGACCGAGCGGAGGTGTTCGGCGAAGCGATCGCCAAGCCTACGCTTGGTCTCACCAATGTAGAGTAGCTGACATCTAGAGCAGTAGATGCAATAGATGAGGTTGGAGGAGGTGCAGGTGAACCTCTGTCGCACCTGGAAAGACTGATTCCTCACCTTCCACCTTACCAGCCGTCACATACAACAAATAATCCCACCCTGCTTCCTGTAAGGACTCCATCCCCTACACCCAATTCCTCCGTCTACGCCACATCTGCTCCCAGGATGAGGTGTTCCACACCAGGGCATCGGAGATGTCCTCATTCTTCAGGGAACGGGGGTTTCCCTCTTCTACTATAGATGAGGCTCTCACCAGGGTCTCTTCTATACCCTGTAACTCTGCACTCTGGGAGGAGAGGGGGGGGAGGGTTGGGGGAGGGGGTGAAGAGGGGATGTATGCGGGAGAGGGGAGGGGGGGAAGGAGGAGCTGTCGTGAGGCTCTGCGCCATTCGCCAGGGCATGTTGACGTGTGCGTGAGGCGGCCAATGGCGATGCGCGGGGCTGCGATCCCTCATTAGCATGGGGCCGGGGGCTTTATAAAGCGGCGGCGGCGGCTCCGCTCAATGGTCTTTGGCGGCGGCGGCGGTGTTGCTCCATCTCCAGGTCCGGCTAAAGTTGCATCGCCAGCCCCGGCCGCCGCTCCATCTCCAGCTCCATCTCCATCTCCGGCTCCAGCTGCATCTCTGCCCGCGACTCCATCAAGCAGCATCTACGCCTCCGCTCCAACCTCACCCCGCGGCCCCATCTCTGGCTCCGGCTCCACCTGCATCTACAGCCCCATCTGTCTCCGGCTCCACCTGCATCTCCAGCCCCATCCATCTCCAGTCTCCGGCCGGCTGCAGCCGCGGACATGCCCGATGACAAGAAGGGCGCCCCAAAGAAGGGCGCCAAGAAGGCGATCAACAAGACGCCGGTGAAGGGCGGCAAGAAGCGCAGGAAGGTGAGGAAGGAGAGTTACTCCATCTACATCTACAAGGTGATGAAGCAGGTCCACCCCGACACGGGCATCTCCTCCAAGGCCATGAGCATCATGAACTCCTTCGTCAACGATATATTTGAGCGCATCGCGGGCGAGGCTTCCCGCCTGGCCCATTACAACAAGCGCTCGACCATCAGCTCCAGGGAGATCCAGACGGCGGTGCGGCTGCTGCTGCCGGGGGAGCTGGCCAAACACGCCGTGTCCGAGGGGACGAAGGCGGTCACTAAATACACCAGCTCCAAGTAGAGCTCACACCGACCACTCGGGCCGCCCAGCCCAGCCCAGCCCAGCCGCGCCGCACACACGGGCTTTGCATTGATCCCGATGGTTGCCAATTCCCTCTGTGTTTTTCCGGTCCAATGTTTCTCCAGGAGGAGGAATCGCCCCGCGTTGCAGCGGTTGGTTGTGTTGCGTGAGCAGCAGCGGGGCCGCCCGCGGGTTTTACTCTCTCAATCTTTATTGTAACCATTGGTCATTAAATTTACATCCATCTTTTTCTCTAAAGGCCGTGTTGTCAATAAGAGACGCTTTGCACCTTGCAGACAAAGGCGGAGGACGAGCGAGACACGGGAGCGCGCAGCTGGCAGGTGCTCGTGCACGATATAGAAACATAAGAGAAAAAAAACAAGTGCAGGAGTAGGCCATTCAGCCCTTCGAGCCAGCATCGCCATTCAAGCTGATCACCCAAAATCAGTACCCCGTTCCTGCTTTCTCCCCATATCCCTTGATTCCGATAGCCCGAAGAGCTAAATCTAACTTTCCCTTGAAAACATCCAGTGAATTGGCCTCCACTACCTTCCGTGGCAGAGAATTCCACAGATTCACAACTCTCTGGGTGGAAAAGTTATTTCTCATCTCGGTCCTAAATGGCCCACCACTTATTCTTAAACCGTGACCCGTTGTTCTGGACTATGGGAACATCGGGAACATTTTTCCTGCATCTAGCCTGTCTAATACCTTAAGAATTGTATCGGTCGACAAAAATGCTGGAGAAACTCAGCGCGTGAGACAGCAGCTAGGGAGCGAAGGGAATAGGCGACGTTTCAGGGTCGAGACCCTTCTTCAGACTATCTTAAGAATTGCATATGTCTAGAAGATCCCCTCTCATCCTTCTAAATTCCAGTGAATACAAGCCCAGTCGACCCTTTCTTTCATCATATGTCAGTCCCACCATCCCGGGAATTAACCTGGTGAACCTATGCTGCACTCCCTCAATAGCAATAATGTCCTTCCTCAAATTAGGAGACCAAAATTGCACACAATACTTCAGGTGGGGTCTCACCAGGGCCCTGTACAACTGCAGTAGGGCCTCCTCGCTCCTATACTCAAATCCTCTCGCTGTGAAGGCCAACATGCCATTTGCTCTCTTCACTGCCTGCTGTACCTGCGTGCGGTCGGAGTGCGGGCCAGCTTTTTGTGTCTATCAACTGTAAATGTTCTCTTTTTCCCCAATTCCGGACTTGAAACATTAACTCTTTCTTTCCACACATGCTGCCTGACCGGCTGAGGGTTTCCGCCGTTTCCGGAATAGAACCAGCAGCGGTGGTATTACCACATAGCCTCGTGGTGAGAAAACTACACTGCAACTTAATTTCAGGAATCGTTATGTAAATTCAAGTACTAATTAAAACAAATGACAAGTAAATGACAGCTTGTTAGACACAAAATGCTGGAGTTTTCCGCGTGGGTTTTTTCCGAGTTCTTTGGTTTCCTCCTACACTCCAAAGTGTACAAATTTGTAAGTTAATTGGCTTGGTAGGGTGTAAATTGTTCCTAGTGTGTGTAGGGTAGTGTTAATGTGAGGGGACCACTGGTCGGTGCGGACTCTAAACTATAAACATGGGACGTGGTTTTCAAGCTGTTACTTGTAGCCTCTTGTATTCAACGCTTTCCTACTCCTTCCACCCCCTTCAATTCCACGAACCAATGAGCCATTCAGAGGGCAATCAAATCGGACCAGTTGGTCCGCATTATGGAGAAACACGGAACTGCATATGCTGGGTTTTTTTTTAAGACACAAAGTACCGGAGTAATCAGCAGGTCAGGCAGCATCTCTGGAGAACATGGATAGATGAAGTTTCAAGTCGAGACCCTGCAGCCTGATGTAGGCTGAAACCCCCTCCTCCCCCCACACCCCCATCTTACCTGTATCCACCTATCACTCTCCAGGCTTTGTCCTGCCCCATATTCTCTCCGGTTTTCTCCCACCCTTCTAAGTATGAATCGGGGAATAAAGAATAAGTCGGGGAAGGTAGTGCATCCGTGGATAACAAGGGAAATCAGGGATAGTATCAAAACAAAAGATGAAGCGTACAAATTAGCCAGAAAAAGGAGCCTACCAGAGGACTGTGAGAAATTCAGAGTCCAGCAGAGGAGGACAAAAGGCTTAATTAGGAAAGGGAAAATAGATTATGAAAGAAAACTGGCAGGGAACATAAAAACTGACTGCAAAAGTTTTTATAGATATGTGAAGAGGAAAAGATTAGTTAAAACCAATGTAGGTCCCTTGCAGTCAGAAACAGGCAAATTGATCATGGGGAACAAGGACATGGCAGACCAATTGAATAACTACTTTGGTTCTGTCTTCACTAAGGAAGACATAAATAATCTGCAGGAAATAGCAAGGGACCGGGGGTTAAATTAGATGGAGGAACTGAGTGAAATCCAGGTTAGCCGGGAAGTGGTGTTAGGTAAATTGAATGGATTAAAGGCCGATAAATCCCCAGGGCCAGATAAGTTGCATCCCAGAGTACTTAAGGAAGTAGCCGGAGAAATAGTGGATGCATTAGTGATAATTTTTCAAAACTCTTTAGATTCTGGAGTAGTTCCTGAGGACTGGAGGCTTGCTAATGTAACCCCACTTTTTAAAAAGGGAGGGAGAGAGAAAACGGGGAATTACAGACCAGTTAGTCTAACATCGGTGGTGGGGAAAATTCTGGAGTCAGTTATTAAAGATGGGACAGCAGCACATTTGGAAAGTGGTGAATTCATTGGACAAAGTCAGCATGGATTTATGAAAGGTAAATCATGTCTGACGAATCTTATCGAATTTTTCGAGGATGTAACTAGTAGAGTGGATAAGGGAGAACCAGTGGATGTGTTATATCTGGATTTTCAGAAGGCTTTCGACATGGTCCCACATAAGAGATTAGTATGCAAACTTAAAGCACACGGTATTGGGGGTTCAGTATTGATGTGGATAGAGAACTGACTGGCAGACAGGAAGCAAAGAGTAAACTGGTCCTTTTCAGAATGGCAGGCAGTGACTAGTGGGGTACTGCAAGGCTCAGTGCTGGGACCCCAGCTATTTACAATATATATTAATGATCTGGATGAGGGAATTGAATGCAACATCTCCAAGTTTGCGGATGACACGAAGCTGGGGGGCAGTGTTAGCTGTGAGGAGGATGCTAGGAGGCTGCAAGATGACTTGGATAGGTTGGGTGAGTGGGCAAATGCATGGCAGATGCAGTATAATGTGGAAACATGTGAGGTTATCCACTTTGGTGGCAAAAACAGGAAAGTAGACTATTATCTGAATGGCGGCTGATTAGGAAAAGGGGAGATGCAACGAGACCTGGGTGTCATGGTACACCAGTCATTGAAAGTAGGCATGCAGGTGCAGCAGGCAGTGAAGAAAGCAAATGGTATGTTAGCATTCATAGCAAAAGGATTTGAGTATAAGAGCAGGGAGGTTCTATTGCAGTTGTACAGGGTCTCGGTGAGACCACACCTGGAGTATTGCGTACAGTTTTGGTCTCCTAATCTGAGGAAAGACATTCTTGCCATAGAGGGAGTACAGAGAAGGTTCACTAGACTGATTCCTGGGATTGCAGGACTTTCAGATGAAGAAAGACTGGATAGACTCGGCTTGTACACGCTAGAATTTAGAAGATTGAGGGGGGATCTTATAGAAACGTACAAAATTCTTAAGGGGTTGGACAGGCTAGATACAGGAAGATTATTCCCAATGTTGGGGAAGTCCAGAACTAGGGGTCACAGTTTAAGGATAAGAGGGAAGTCTTTTAGAACCGAGTTGAGAAAATCATTTTTTACACAGAGAGTGGTGAATCTGTGGAATTCTCTGCCACAGAAGGTAGTTGAGGCCAGTTCATTGGCTATATTTAAGAGGGAGTTAGATGTGGCCCTTGTGGCTAAAGGGATCAGGCGGTATGGAGAGAAGGCAGGGATGGGATACTGAGTTGGATGATCAGCCATGATCATATCGAATGGCGGTGCAGGCTCGAAGGGCCGAATGGCCTACTCCTGCACCTATTTTCTATGAAGAAGTGCCCTGACCCAAACTGTCACCCATCCATGTTTTCCATTATTAGTTCTGATATTAATATGGAACACTTCTTCAATATAATAATGTAATTAAATGTGCATGGATTGATATTTGGGGCCTCTAGTTAATGACTATATCGCAGTGACTCACACTCACAATTAACGACTATCGCAGTGATGGCGCTGGGAGCGGGGTGAGCGTTGCACCTGACTGGGTTCACACCTGGCAGTGGTGCAGAACACATTACGCTGGTCAAAACACACAGTGAGATACAAAGAACTGCACATGCTGGTTAAAACAAAAGACAGCAAGCACTGGACGATGTCAGCTGGTCAGCCAGCGTCCATGGAGAACATGGATACGTGCCGTTTTTGGTTGTGACACGTATTCAGGTTGACTGTGATGGGGAGGGGGGAAGAAAGGTGGAGGAGGGGCTTTGATGGACAGATGGCTGGACAAAGGCCAGAGACAAAAGGATTGAATAGTTGTGATTGTGAAGGCAGATGAAGGAATGTTAGGGGGGGAGGAGGGGATAAATAGATGTAAGTCCGGTGGGGGGAGGGGGTTGTCCTCACCTATTCCTACACTGACCTTTCTGCCCTGGGCCTCCTCCATTGCCAGAGTGAGGCCACACACACACTGGAGGAGGGAGCTTGTACCCAATGGTGTAAACATTCCAGTTTTACATAACTGCATAATCCTCCCCCTCTCCCTTCTTCCCCCACCCCCCCTTCTTTCTCCACACCCCCTCTCCCCTGTGCCCCACCTGGACTCCAACCTATTTCTACTTCCATTCCTTCCTCTAGCTTCACAATATCCAGCTCTTCAATCCTTTTCTTTGGCCTTTTCATCTGGCCTTTGTTCTGCATGTATAAACACCATCACAGCTGTGTTTACCTATTACCTGACACACTTTGCCTTGCCTCTCCACTTTCCCTTCCCCTACAATCACTGAAGAAGGGTTCCCCACCCAAAACGTCACCTATCCATGTTCTCCACAGATGCTGCCTGACCTGCTGAGTTACTCCAGCACTTTGTGTCTTTTTTTCCTGACCTATGAGTGACCTTCAGAACCAGATCAGTCTGCAGAAGGGTCCCGGCAGGAAACCTCACCCATCTACATCCTCCACAGATGCTGCCTGAGGTTTTTTTGTAAAGTACCATCTGCAGCTCAACTTCCCATCCCCCGTTTACGTCTAAATTCCATGAAATACAATGTCCTGAGTAACCGGACTGTGAAACCTAACACTAGGGGTCACATTGCCTCTCACCCACTGTGTTATCTCCACTCAAAGATGTAACACCAGAACAAATCACAGCTGGGGCAGCCATTGTACACCTTTAACTTGATCTTTTTTTAGACAATAACCAAGAATTCACAAAAACACCTGCATATTTTCCAACCCAGATGTATGAATATTGATTTATCTAACTACAAGTAACCCTTGCATCCCCTCTCTCTCTCCGCCCCCCACCCCCCCATTCTAGTCATCGTACTAGTTTCTCTGTCATCCTGCTGATTTTCACCGTTTGTATCACTTATATCCCTACCCCATAGCCAACAATGGAGCATTGTGGGCTCCACCTTTCCTTGATCATTGTTTCTTTTTTCATATCTTTCATTCATTTGTTCTATGTAGCGTCCACATCTCTCATTTCCTTCTCCCATGACTCTGTCTGAAGAAGGGTCTCGACTTGAAACGCCACCCATTCCTTCTCTCCAGAGATGCTGCCTAACCTGCTGAGTTACTCCAGCATTTTGTGTCTATCTTGGGTGTAAACCAGCATCTGCAGTTGCTTCCTACGCATATTGTAACCGTGTGTTCATGGGATTTGAATGTATTTGACAGTCTGCATTTTGACTGTGTCTATCTGTTGACTATTTAACAACCTCACTGTTCTAAATTCGTGTCCTGAGCAGATGCTTCACATTTGTCTAAACAGACTTCCACGTCCCATACTTTGACCGTGTATTTAACCCAACAATGTCTTTGTAATTTGACATCCCAATCACACTGCGAACAGTTCCACCTGATTCTGTGTCGGCCACTCCACCCCAATACCTTACCTGTTTAAAAAGGAACTGCAGATGCTGGAAAATCAAAGGTAGACAAAAGTGCTGGAGAAACTCAGTGGGTGCAGCAGCATCTATGGAGCGAAGGAAATAGGCAACGTTTCGGGCCGAAACCCTTCTTCAGACTGATGTCTGGCATTAGTCTGAATAATAATACCTTACCTGGTTCACCACATCATGCCCCAACACCAGCACTACCTCCCTACACTCAGTGGAACTTCTGCCTCACACTCCAGAATCCTGGGTTCAATTCCTGTCTCGGGTGCTGTCTATGTGGAGATCATAAGTTATGGGAACAGCATTAGGTCAGCAAGTCTGCTCCATCATTCTATCATGGCTGATCAATCTTTCCCTTTCTCCTGCCTTCTCCCCATAACCCCCGACACCCATACTAATCAAGTATCTGTCAATCTCAGCCTTGAACATATCCATTAACTTAACCTCCACAGTCTTCTGTGGCAATGGGTTCCACTAATTCACGTATGATTAAATAAATTCCTCCTCATCTCCATTCTAAAGGTACATCCTTTTTTTCTGAGGCTATGACCTCTGGTCCTCGACTCTCCCACTAATGGAAACATCCTCTCCTCATCCACTCTATCCAGGCCTAAACTAATCCCTCCCCCCCTCTCATCTCCCCCACCCCTTCAGTGTTCTGAACATGCACCAATCTCTCTTGTCTCTCTCCCTGGCCTCCCCTATTTCTGCCCTCCCCCTATATCCCCTCCTCTGGCTTCACAATTCGCACCTCTTCTACCCTTCTCTCACACCTTTAGTTTTTCCATTCCTCACCCTTTGTCCAACCATCTGCCTATCGAAGATGCCCCCCCCTCACCTGTATCCACCTATCACTCATCTGGCTTTGGTCCTGCCCCTCCTCCAATCCAGCTTTCTCTCCTTCACTCCAATCAGCCTGAAGAAGGTTCCAGACCGGAAACGTCACCTACCCATGTTCTTCAGAAATGCTGCCTGACCCACTGAGTTACTCCAGCAATTGTGTTTTTGTTTTTTTAACCGGCACCTGCAGTTTCTTGATCTCCACAGAAGGACGGCGATGTATGTTGGTCCAGTCCCAAAGCACAACCATCACCAGGTTGGAAAGTGTCCAATAAATAGCAGATTCATTTTCTATTGAGATGCTGCCTATAACCCACTGAGTTATAAATGACAGATGACACAGATGCACGTATTGAAATATAAAATAAACTGCAATATTGTATTCAGAAATTCAACCTGTATGAGGAAATCATTCATTAATACAGCCGGCCTAAATTGCAAACTTCTTGCAATTGTTACAGCTTTATCAAAGTGATAGAATTTACAAATCATAACTCAGCAGGTTTCCACCTGAAACATCACCCATTCCTTCTCTCCAGAGATGCTGCCTATCTACTCCAGCATTTTGTGTAGAACTCAGCTGAGATGATACCACACCTCCCCATTCGCTACATAACTAACAATCTCGGATTGACATATTATTTAAAAAAAATAAAAAATACTTGTCAGGAAAAATCGCCACATCAAAGTTAACATTGTATTACTTGCAATATCATTCAGGAGTGAAGATTTCATTCAGGTACCACACTGAGACCACACTTGATATTTTGATATTAAAGTTTCTGCCACAAAGATACAAATGAAACAAATGAAGTTCATTCAAAAATGCTGTAAACTGCAAATAAAACTGGCCACAGCTTCTGACAGAAGCAGCACCCAAGCGAACAATCTTGTGATTCTACAGTAAACCCCATGCTCAGACTTAAGGGCGGCACGGTGGCGCAGCGATAGAGTTGCTGCCTTACAACGCCGGAGACCCGGGTTCAATCCTGTCTACGGAGATTGTACGTTCTCCCCGTGACCGCATGGGTTTTCACCTGCAGCTCAGATTTCCTGACCACATTCCAAAGACAAACTGGTTTGTGTAGGAAAGAACTGCAGATGCTGGTTCAAATCAAAGGTAGACACAAAATGCTGGAGTAACTCAGCAGGACAGGCAGCATCTCTGGAGAGAAGGAATGGGTGACGTTTCCGGTCCAGACCAGAGATGCTGCCTGTCCCGCTGAGTTACTCCAGCATTTTGTGTCTAGACAATAGGTGCAGGAGTAGGCCATTTGGCCCTTCGAGCCAGCACCACCATTCAATGTGATCATGGCTGATCATCCCCAATCAGTACCCCGTTCCTGCCTTCTCCCCATATCCCCTGACTCCGCTATCTTCAAGAGCCCTATCTAGCTCTCTCTTGAAAGTATCCAAAGAACTGGCCTCCACCGCCCTCTGAGGCAGAGAATTCCACAGACTCACAACTCTCTGAAAAAGTGTTTCCTCATCTCCGTTCTAAATGGCTTACCCCTTATTCTTAAACTGTGGCCCCTGGTTCTGGATTCCCCCAACATGGGGAACATGTTTCCTGTCTCTAGCGTGTCCAAACACTTAATAATCTGAATGTTTAAGAAGGAACTGCAGATGCTGGAAAATTGAAGGTAGACAAAAATGCTGGAGAAACTCAGCGAGTGAGGCAGCATCTATGGAGCGAAGGAAATAGGCAACGTTTCCGGTCGAAACCCTTCTTCAAAAGTCTGAGTTTCTCCAGCATTTTTGTCTACTTAATAATCTTATATGTTTCAATAAGATCCACTCTCATCTTTCTAAATTCCAGAGTATACAAGCCCAGCCGCTCCATTCTCTCAGCATATGACAGTCCCGCCATCCCGGGAATTAACCTTGTAAACCTACGCTGCACTCCCTCAATAGCAAGAATGTCCTTCCTCAAATTAGAGGACCAAAACTGCACACAATATTCCAGGTGTGGTCTCACGAGGGACCTGTACAACTGCAGAAGGACCTCTTTGCTCCTATATTCGATTCCTCTTGTTATAAAGGCCAACATGCCATTCGCTTTCTTCACTGCCTGCTGTACCTGCACGCTTACTTTCATAGACTGATGTACAAGGACCCCCAGATACCGTTGTACTTCCCCTTTTCCCAACTTGTCACCATTTAGATAATAATCTGCCTTCCTGTTTTTGCTACCAAAGTGGATAACCTCACATTTATCCACATTAAACTGCATCTGCATGCATCTGCCCACTCACCCAACCTGTCCAAGTCACCCTGCATTCTCATAGCATCCTCCTTACAGTTCACATTGCCACCCAGCTTTGTGACATCTGCAAATTTGCTAATGTTACTTTGAATCCCTTCATCCAAATCATTGAAGTATATTGTAAATAGCTGCGGTCCCAGCATTGAGCCTCGCGGTACCCCACTAGCCTGCCATTCTGAAAGGGACTCGTTAATCCCTACTCTTTGTTTCCTGTCGGCCAACCTATTTTCTATCCATGTCAGCACTCTACCTTCGACATACAGGTTTGTAAAATTGTCCCTACTCTGTGTATGATAGTGTTAGTGTACGGATCTCACAGACTGAATGTGGGGGAAGGAACTGCAGATGCTGGTTTAAACCAAAGATAGACCAAATGCTGGAGTAACTCAGCGGGACAGGCAGCGTCTCTGGAGAGAAGGAATGGGTGACGTTTCGGGTTGAGACCCTTCTTCAGACTGAGCTAAAGCGCTAAAACGAAGCCGAGCGCATTTTGCTGCTCTACGATGCAGACACCGTGTGCAAAGAGATGAAAATCCGCTCACATTATATCCCTGAACTTGGAAATAACTGATGGTTATGAACACCATGGACGCTGCTTGTCCTCGTGCTAAACAAGTACCTCATTCCAGCAGAACAATGCAGTTATGCAACAATGCTTGATTCAATGAAACACTGACACCGTGAGATGGAGGTGGAAGGAACTGGCATCCAGGGTTTTGAATCAAGCAGAGACCACAGTTCTAATAACACGTGTTCCAGGTGTTTATTGCATCTGTGTCCGGCGCTGGGTAGGTTGTCCACGCTGTGACGTCCTGCCCTCTGCAGAACGCTGGGACGCGCCGTCACCCCGTGGCCTGCTCCGTGTTCTCGCCGTGTGCGTGTGCGTGTTCACGGTGCATCTCCCGAGCAGACTGCACCCCTGCATGACGTGTCCCGCCCCTCTGGGGTCATGGCTCCTTGCTGTGGGAGTGAGTGGGGGGGAGGCAGGAGAGTATCCTTGCCCCCCCAGCCCCTTGTGAGGGGGGCAGCTCGGCCATGGCAGTGGCACGGTGATGGTGGGTCACAGCACCCCCTCGCCCCACAGCTGTGGGAGAGACAAGGTCAGTGAGAGTGCCCAGCCCCCCCCCCCACCCGTCCTCTGTTCACCTCCCCCTGCCTGACCTCTGCCCACCCACCCTCCCCACTGTGAACTTCCTGCCCACATCCACTCGACACCGGGTACAGGGTACGGGGCTGGTGACATGGCTTGGGGGGAGACGACATGAGGAGCAGACACAGACGCCCCGGTGAGACGCCAGCTGGCGTGTGCGGGTGTGTCTGGACACAAAGCTGGGGTCAGAGTTCCTCTGGGTGGCAGGGATGGGGCAGTTAGCACGGTGACCCCATCTCGTGCAGCTGTTAACATGCTACCCCTCCTGGCCCAGTGCCCACCCTCTCACCCGGTACACTTGTCCCCGAGTGAACATGCCAACCTCAGACCCTCGCCACCGTGGCACAGTCGCGGACCACAGCCAATGCCTGGGCGGGGAGTCAGGTACACACCCACCGGGCCTGCGGGCAGACGGACAGACCCATCAGTCTGGACCACCCCTAACACCCTGCACCATGTAACCATACTCCCTGTGCCATGCACCCTGCACCCTTCAACACTGCACCATGCAACCTTGCACCCTTCAACACTGCACCATGCAACCCTGCACCCTTCAACACTGCACCATGCAACCCTGCACCCTTCAACACTGCACCATGCAACCCTGCACCCTTCAACACTGCACCATGCAACCCTGCACCCTTCAACCGTGCACCATGCAAACTTGCACCATGCAACACTGCACCCTTCACCACTGCACCATGTAAACATACTGCCTGTACCATGACCCTCGCTGACAGTGGGAGGGAAGATTTGGTTTGCAAATTGGTCCGTCAGCCGCGGACTGCATGAGGCTCAGGGCATGGACACACGTGGATACACACGCCCCTCTCCTCACACCCACACAGACCAGATCACAAAGAGTTGGCACCTTCCCTTCCATATCCAGTGAAAATTCATCCATCAATAGGACAAAAATCACAACCTTACCACCTTGCTGTTGCAATGTACAAGTTAACCTGGATCCAATGGTTTAATGGCTGTATTGTCACACGTACCTAGGTACAGTGAAATTCCTTTTTGCATAGTCATAGAGTGATACAGTGTGGAAACAGGCCCATCAGCCCAACTTGCCCACACCGGCCAACAAGTCCCAGCTACATTAGTCCCACCTGCCTGCGTTTGGTTCATATCCCTCCAAACCTGTCCTATCCATGTACCTGTGTAACTGTTTCTTAAACGTTGGGGTAGTCCCAGCCTCAACTACCTCCTCTGGCAGCTTGTTCCATACACCCACCACCCTTTGTGTGAAAAAGTTACCTCTCAGGCTCTTAATAAATCTTTTGCCCTTCACCTTAAACCTCTCTTCTGGGCCTCGTTTAACCTAGTCTGGGCAAGAGACTGTGCATCTACCCGCTTTATTACTCTCATGATTTTATACACTTCTATAAGATCACCTCATCCTCCTGCGCTCCAAGGAATAGAGTCCCACCCTACTTAACCTCTCCCTACAGCTCAGACCCTCTAGTCCTGGCAACATCCTCGTAAATCTTCACTGTACCCTTTCCAGCTTGACAACATCTTTCCTATAACATGGTGCCCAGAACTGAACACAATAGTCTAAATGTGGCCTCACCAACGTCTTATACAACTGCAACATGACCTCCCAACTTCTGTACTCAATACTCTGACCGATGAAGGCCAATGTGCCAAAAGCCTTTTTGACCGCCTTATCTACCTGCGACTCCACCTTCAAGGAACCATGCACCTGTACTCCTAGATCCCTCTGCACTGCAACACTCCCCAGAGCCCTACCATTCACTGTGTAGGTCCTGCCCTTGTTAGACTTCCCAAAATGCAACACCTCACATTCCATCAACCATTGCTCAGCCCACCTGGACAATCGATCCAGATCCTGCTGTAATTGTTCACAACCATCTTCACTATCTGCAAAACCACTCACTTTTGTATCATCAGCAAACTTGCTAATCTTGCCCTGTATGTTCTCATCCAAATCATTGATATAGATGACAAACAGTAATGGGCCCAGCACCGAACCCTGTGGCACACGACTAATCACAGGCCTCCAGTCTGAAAAGCAACCTTCCACTATCACCCTCTGTAGATTGATGATGCATGTGAATCAATCACACTTAGTTGGCATCACTAACTCCACCCCATTATAACAATTATACTAACGCCCATTCCCAGCACCGTTAGTTGAAGCAGCCAGGATGAACTGACAACACCTAGATCTGTAATGCTGCTAAGTTAATGTGCTGAATAAAGATGTGTGTAAATCATATACGCTTTGAAGTGATTTACACGCAAATCGAAAAGGAACTGCTGGCGGTCGTCTTTGCCTGCTCCAAATTCCACGACTTCGTCTTTGGCAACACGTTCATGGTTGAGACGGACCACCAGCCACTGGTGACAATCTTGAACAAGCCTATCCACGCCGCCCCAGCTCGTTTGCAGCGCATGATGATGCAGCTACAGCGGTACGACTTCTCTATTACCTACAAAAAGGGCAAGGACATGCATGTTGCTGACACACTCTCTTGTGCCCCTCGAACATCTTGCGAACAACACCCACACGAACAGGAGGATTTCACTGTTCTCGGTGTTGGTCTAATCTCCAGCAAGCAACTGCGCACCCTGGCCGCGCGCACTGCCAAGGATGCTACGCTTCAAGCCCTCTCGTCCATCATCAAGACAGGCTGGCCAGGCAAACAATCCAACACGCCCACTGAGGTGCAGCCGTACTTCTTGGTCCGCGATGAACTGGTGGTTCAGGATGGTGTGGTCGTCAAGGGCCACTATCCAGCAACGTCTCCAAGAGAAGCACGAGACCCAGAAACGGTCATATGACAGTTCCAGCAGACCACTCCAGCCTCTACTGCCGGGCCAGGTCGTCCGTCTACGAACTCCAACTGGACATTCTCGTCTGGGCGTTGTTGTGCGCCCGACTGATGAGCCGCGATCGTACCTTGTGGACTGTGAGGGAGCGGTTTACCGGAGAAGTCGTCAACACCTGCTTGCTGTGAAGGAGCCCCGACCGCCGCCTGCCGATCCCTATGCTCCGCCGCTCCAGTTCCAGCCACCTTCCGCGATGTCTCCCGCCCGTCCCCGCATGCCTGCCACTCCCCCACGTCTATCGGTCTCCAATAACCACGGGGTTTCACCCACCGCATGTTTCCCCCCTCGGTCACCACAATCCTCTCCCGTGCGGTTTTCACCTTCAACCTCCCCGCCTCATCCTTCAGTTGAGGGAGGGGATGGTTGGGTCCGCACGCGTTCGGGCCGTGTTAGTAGACCACCAGACAGGTATGGCGAGTATGTTTAATATGCTTTTAATCTTTAGGGGAAAGGATGTAGATTGAGGATGCATGTGAATCAATCACACTTAGTTGGCATCACTAACTCCACCCCATTATAACAATTATACTAACGCCCATTCCCAGCACCGTTAGTTGAAGCAGCCAGGATGAACTGACAACACCTAGACCTGTAATGCTGCTAAGTTAATGTGCTGAATAAAGATGTGTGAAAATCATATACGCTTTGAAGTGATTTACACCCTCTGCTTCACTTCCAAGAAGCCAATTTTTTATCCATTCAGCTATCTCTCCTTGGATCCCATGTGATCTAACCTTCCAGAGCAGCCTACCATGAGGATCTTGTTGAACGCCTTACTGAAGTCCATGTACCCAACATCTACAACTCTGCCCTCATCGACCTTGTTGGTCAAAAAACGGAATCAGATTTGTGAGACACGACCTCCCACGTACAAAACTATGCTGACTATCCCTAATCAGCCCTTGTCCATCTAAATGCCTGTATATCCTATCCCTCAGAATACTCTCCAGTAACTTTCCAACTACAGATGTTAAGCTCACCGGCCTATAGTTCCCAGCATTTTCCCTGCAGCCCTTCTTGAATAGGAGCACAACCTTTGCCACCCTCCAGTCTTCCGGCACCTCTCCTGTATTTAAAGACGACTCGTAAATTTCAACCAAATTTCCTCTCTAGTTTCCCCCAATCCCCTTGGATGTATCTGATCGGGCCCTGGAGATTTGACTACCTTCATATACGATAGTACCTTCAGCACCTCTTCCACCATAACACTGACTGCTTTCAAGACACTTCCATTGACTGCCCCAAGTTCCACCGCCCTCCTGTATTTCTCCTCGGTAAATACAGAGGAGAAATACTTATTATGGATCTTGTCCATCTCCTGTGGTTATGGTTCAACCTTGCACATTTCTGGTGACACCACATGACCAACATTACAACACTATATACATGGACACATCCGATCTGCTCAAGTCAAAACAAATGCCTCAAAACTCGTTAGCTGGCGGTTCATTCTACAGCAAGACAATGATCCCAAACATACTGCCAAAGCAACATGGGAGTTTTTCAAAGCTAAAAAATGGTCAATTCTTGTGTGGCCAAGTCAATCACCCGATCTGAACCCAATTCAGCCTGCCTTTTTATATGCTGTAGAGAAAACTGATGGGGACTGGCCCCCAAAACAAGCATAAACTAAAGATGGCTGCAATACAGGCCTGGCAGAGCATCAGCAGAGAAGACACCCAGCAACTGGTGATGTCCATGAATCACAGACTTCAAGCAGTCATTGCATGCAAAGGATATGCAACAAAATATTAAACATGACTACTTTCATTTACATGACATTGCTGTGTCCCAAACATTATGGTACCCAGAAATGGGGGACTATGTATAAACACAGCTGTAATTTCTACATGGTGAAACCAAAATGTATACAAATGGCCTTTAATAAAATCTGACAATGTGCACTTTAACCACATGTGTTTTTTCCATTACAAATCTCAAATTGTGGAGTACAGAGGCAAATAAATAAATGATGGGTCTTTGTCCCAAACATTATGGAGGGCCCTGAATGTCAGGTTGTCCACTTTGGTGGCAAGAACAGGAAGGCAGATTCTTATCTGAATGGTGTCAGATTAGGAAAAGGGGAGGTGCAAGGAGACCTGGGTGTGCGTATACATCAGTCACTGAAAGTAAGCATGCAGGTACAGCAGGCAGTGAAGAAAGCTAATGGCATGTTGGCCTTCATTGCGAGAGGATTTGAGTTTAGGCGCAAGGAGGTCCTACTGCAGTTGTACAGGGCCCTGGTGAGACTGCACCTGGAGTATTGTGTGCAATTTTGGTCTCCTAATTTGAGGAAGGACATTATTGCTATTGAGGGAGTGCAGCATAGGTTCACCGTTAATTCCCGGGATGGTGGGACTGACGTATAATGAAAGAATGGGTCGACTGGGCTTGTATTCACTGGAATTTAGAAGGGTGAGAGGGGATTTTATAAAATTCTTAAAGGATTGGACAGACTAGATGCAGGAAAAATGTTCCCGGTATTGGGGGAGTCCAGAACCAGGGGTCACGGTTTAAGAATAAGGGAATAAATTGTTTTTCACCCAGAGAGTTGTGAATCTGTGGAATTATCTGCAAAGAGTGGAGGCCAATTCACTGGATGCTTTCTGCCGTGAGAGTCTCCGTGTCGAATTCGCCCAGGTGACCGGCATGGACCAGGCTGCGGCTCGATGCATCCTGGAGGACAACCAGTGGCTGTTGGAAGTAGGTACCAAGCACTGGGTAGAAGCGGTGGAAGATAGTGGCCTTCAAATAGAGAAAGCACCCTGCTTGCCTGCTAGATTTTCACTGCAGGAAAAATGTTCACGATGTTGGGAGGGTTCAGAACCAGGGTTCACACAGTTTAAGAATAAGGGGTAGGCCATTTAGGACTGAGATGAGTGCCAATTCACTTGATGTTTTCAAGAGAAAGTTACATTTAGCTCTTGGGGCTAGCGAAATCAAGGGATGTGGGGAAAAAACAGGAAAGAGGTACTGATTTTAGATAAACAGCCATGATCATATTGAATGGCAGTGCTGGCTCGAAGGGCCGAATGGCCTATTCCTGCACCTATTTTCTGTGTTTCTATGCTTGAGTATATGGCAATAAAACACAACCACTTGATTTTGAAGTATTCATGCATGGTGGAGGTATAATGTAGTCATACAGTGATTCAATGTGAAAACAGGCCCTTCGGCACAACTTGCCCACACCCGCCAACATGTCCCAGCTACACTACCTGCTTTTGGTCCATATCCCTCCAAACCTGTCCTAGCAATGTATCAGTCTAACTGTTTATTAAATGTTGGGATAGTCCCTGCCTCAACTACCTCCTCTGGCAGCTTGTTCCATACACCCACCACCCTTTGTGTGGAAAAAGTTACCCCTTAAAAAATTACCTCTTAAAAATACTTCAAACAAAAAACATTGAAATCATACTTCTACAATGCACTAAATTTATTACATCAAATTTCAATGTCCCTACCGTGGGAGGGGGACACCCCCCTCCCATACCCTCCCCCCACTCGGTCACTCCACCCTCGCCGGGTACCCCCAAGGCCAGTGATCAATGATGTCTGGATCCCAATGCTCAGCGCTTCATGTTTCGGAGTTGGCTAATGTTATTGAATTGTAATTAGCCTAATTTGTAATTAGTTGACAAAACCTTAAATTATTAATCCGGAATATCCAGGGGGATGGGATAAGTGTAATATTAAAATGACATGCAAGGTGTCAGGCTGTCTGTCACAACATACAGCCCCAATAACCCATTATTTCCTTCAGTTAAATAGTGGGAAGGTAGCACTATTGTCATTTGCCACTCAACTATTATGTTTGTTTACCTCACTGACTATTTCTAACCCCCCCCCCCCAAATACCTTTGACAGGTTGAATAGAAATGTCCCCAATCTCGTTGTTTTATTAATTGAACATGTAGATGAACATCCTCAAGGAGTGTAATCAAATGGAAACTGATTCAGATGTGATGTTTAAGAGCTTGTTCAAAGAAGGAGCATATTTTAAAGGAATGACAGAGATACTTGCAGGGGAATGTGTCTGGAGGTTATTATTTTTCTTTAGTTTATGCTTGAACCAGGACATCTGAAGATTCAAAGTTTAATATAGTAATTATGCTGATACTGACTCCAACCAACCATGTAATGGATATCATCCATTCCGGAGGTTTTATTTTTCTGATGCCATTTAATCTTCACTTGGATTTCAATCACTTCAGTGTAAAATACAATCTTGGAAACTTTCCAATCAGGCTTCAGGGCCCAGCACAGCACAGAGTTTGCCTTGTTGAAGGTACATAATGACCTACTTCTCACTGTTGACTCCGGCGACTGTGCAATCCTGTTCCTTCTCGACCACAGCGCAGCATTTGATACTGTCGACCACACCATCCTAATTGACCGAATTCGGGTTGGTATTGATGGCACTGCCCTGAGCTGGTTCATCTCCTACCTCAAAGGCAGGAGTTTCTCTTTTTTTTTTTTTTGTATAATTTTTTTAATTAGAAGTACAATAATGTGGCACCAAGGTGCCTAATATATATTGACAGGTTACGTTTTATGAACAGCTTCTTCTTTTTTTTTCTTTAACAATGAAAGAGAGAAAGAAAGAATAGGTAATAAAGAAATAGAAAAGTGTGTGATGTCTAGGTGTGTGAAAAGGAAGTGGTGGGAAAGAGGGGAAGTGAAAAAAAACAAGAAAAAAAGAAAGAAAGAGAAGTAGTAGAGCGTAAGAGATTGTAGGAGATAGTTATTTATATTCTTGACCATCCTTCACCCAGTCCTGAAACTGCACAGTTGGTTTCTACGATTTTGTTGCACCATATGCTTCCAAGAAGTCGATAAATGGAGACCAACTCGTTAAGAATTGGTCTGATTTATCTATTAGGAGGAATCGCATTTCTTCAAGATGTGTGGTTTCCAACATGTTTGAAATCCACATTTTAAGCGTTGGTATGGGTGTATTTTTCCAAAATTGAAGTATACTTTTTTTGCCGTTATTAACCCATAATTTAAAAATGAATTTTGAAATGTGTTCAGTTTGTTCCCGTCTTCCGTTACTCCAAGTATAATCATTTCAGTGTTAGGCTCCATTTTTATCTTGAATAATTTTGTAAATATTTCAAAGATATCGCTCCAGAATTTATGAAGTTTTATGCAGGAAACAAAAAAGTGGCATTTTGAGATAAACATTTATCACAAATGGGAGAAGTATTTGGATTAAATTTATTCAGTCTAGTTTTTGAATAATATAATCTATGTAGAATTTTGAATTGAATTAAGTTATGTCTTACATTAATCGAACATTTGTGTATATATATCAAATGCTTTTCCCATGTTTCTTTCGTGATTTTTATCAATAATTCTTGTTCCCAATCTTCTCTAAGTGCCTCTGTCAATGGTAGTTCTATGTTTAAAATACTATTATATAAATATGATATTAATTTCTGTGAGTCAGCCTTAATATTCATTGCTTCTTCCAGTGGATCTAAAGTTAAAGTTTGATATCTTGTATATATTTCTTCATGAAGTCGCAGATCTGAAGGTATTTAAAATATTGGTTATTTTTCAGTTTAAATTTTAATTGTAATTGTTGGAATGATAACAGATTTCCCATTTCATACATATCGCCTTTTAATTCCCATTCTTTCCCATAGTTTCTCTACTAACATAGGCAACTCTTTCTCCTCCCCAGCTAGCCTCTGCTGTGGTGTTCCACAAGGTTCCATCCTTGGCTCCATTCTCTTCTCCCTGTATATGCTCCCCTTAGGCCAAATCATTCAAAGGCACGGCATTTCCTTCCATTGCTTTGCAGACGATACACAACTCTATCTCCCCTGAAGCCCCAAAAACAATCAAATCTACTTAACCTTATCCACTGCCTCGATGATATAAAGTGTTGGATGGCCCAGAACTCCCTCCAACTAAACGAGAGTAAGTCTGAGGTCATCCTTCTCGGCCCCTCGGACTCAATCAAAATGATAGCAGGCAGCCTTGGAAGCCTTACCCCATTACTCAAACCTCATGTCAAAAACCTTGGCGTGATATTTCACTCAGCATTGAAATTTGACAAACAAGTCAATGCCGTGGTAAAAGCTAGCTTCTTTCAGCTTCGAACGATAGCTAAAATAAAACAATTCCTCCAGTTTGACGACCTCGAAAAGACCATCCACACATTTATCTCCTCCCGCCTCGTTCACTGCAACTCCCTTTGCACTGGCATCAGCCAATCTTCCTTGACCCGCCTGTAACTGGTCCAAAACGCCGCAGCGAGACTCCTGACGGGCACCCGAAAAAGGGACCACATCACCCCGATCCTGGCCTCTCTCTACTGGCTCCCTGTGCGGTTCCGAATAAATTTCAAGATCCTTCTTTATGTTTACAAAGCGCTTAATGGGCTTGCCCCCACCTACATCAAAAATCTGCTTACCCACCACTCCACCTCCGGGTCCCTCAGATCAGCCGACTTGGGGTTACTGAACATCCTAGGCATAAGCTCAGTGGTGACCGTGCCTTTGCGGTTGCAGCTCCTAGACTGTGGAACAGCATCCCCCTTCCCATCAGAACTGCCCCCTCCATCGACTCGTTTAAGTCGAGACTTAAAACACATCTCTACTCCCAAGCCTTTCTTGACGTCCTCAGAGCGAGGGCTATATGTATGTAGTGATGTTTGTATTTAATCTATGAACCACTGTTGTATAACGTTAGTACCTCCACCAATGTAAAGCACTTTGGCCAACGAGAGTTGTTTTTTAAATGTGCTATATAAATAAAAGTGACTTGACTTGACTAAAAGTAATTGGGGAGCATTGGAACAAAAATTTGCCCTTGGTACATATTAACTGTAATATAATATGCATGTTGGTAAATGCAATCAAAATAAAGATCTTTTTATCATTGTTGTGTTATGAATATCACAGAAAACATGATGTACTCTCAAGATCACATTAAATAGAATTTTATTGCTTAAATACATAGTTATTGGACTTTGCATTTCGGAAAAGTCCCAGCTGAGAGGAAGACAGCAAAATACTGAAAATATTGGGGGTGAAAATGACTTCAGGACAGTTTGTTAGGAAAACGAAGGAAATGGTAACAGAATACTTATACAGCTGAGTGAGTATCTTTTATGGATGAGAAATTGTGTTCAACCAATTGATGACTTCATTGACAAAGTAACTAGCATGTTAGATAACAAGGAAGCCATTGGATGTAACAAATTTTGTTATAGATAATTTGGTCCGTGAAGTGCCCCATAAAAGATTACCGCATTAGATAAGCACCTGTGGACTTGAACGTAATAGGTTAAGTCCAGGGGGTCAGATATGGGGCTTTATGTGAGGGCCAGATATATTGTCAGTGCAGAGGGGCTAGGAGCAAGGCCAAGTGTACATCCAGAGTCAAGGTCTGGAATAGTACTAGGTGTGCAGTCAAAGCTGGGACAATGGTTCAGCACTGGGAACCTAAGCAGGTAAGCAGCTATGATCAGGGTAGAATAGGGGGGTAAAGCTGGACTCAGGGTCAGGAATGAGAGAAGGTATGCAACTGGAGTTAGGGTCAGGAGTAGTCAGGGTTGGTGTGCAGTGAGACCCAGGTTGGTCAACATGGGCCGTGTTTGATTATAATCTGATTTCCATACATGAATATACTAAGATCATTCATGTGCTGCACCTGTTGATCAGAGCCTGGCTCTACTGTGGAATGTAATTACGAATGTAATTTAGCCTAACCTTATTCATAGCTAATCCAATTTAAAGCATAAATATTGCATTCAAGTGTAAGTTAAAAGACTCGCTACAGTATGCACCAGGTTGCACAATTTCAAGCTGAAAAATAGAAAAGCTCCGTACCAATGGGAGGGGAACCCCCCCCCCCCACTCGGTCGCTAAGCTCCGCCAGGCTTGGTCTCTCGCAATCTCTCACTCCCAACTCTCCCCCAATGTTGGCAGCCCTGGGTGTGGGTAAGGAGTGGGGGGCAGGAGGGGGAGTGGAGGGGGATGGGGAGGTGGAGTGGGGTGAGTGTGCGGTGGGGGAGTGTGGGGTGGGGGAGTGTGGGGTGGGGGAGTGTGGGGTATGTGGGGTGGAGGGTGGGGGAGTGGTAGTGGGGGGTGGGGGAGTATGGGGTGGGGGAGTGGGTGGGGGAGTGGGGTGTGAGGGGTGGGGGAGTGTGGGGTGGTGAAGTGGTAGTGGGGGGTGAGGGAGTGGGAGTGGAGGTGGGGGAGTATGGGGTGGGGGGGTCGGAGAGGAGGGGGGTGGTAGTGTACTTGTGAAGGGTGAAGGAGGGGGAGCAGGCAGGAGAGGGGAGGTGAGGGAGGGAGTGAAGGAGGGGAAGTGTGGGGAGAGGGTGAGGGAGTTCCGTCACTTGGAGAGGGGTCCTGTTGCCGGGGGTGAGTGGGGGGTCGTGGGCAGTGGCCAGAGGGCAGGTGGCTGGGCAGTGGCCGGGCTGGTGGGGAGCGGGGGGGCAAGGGTCTTGCCTGGACACACTCCCCCACAGAGCAGCGGGGAGCCCCCGGGGAGGCAGCGCTGGCCCGGGTCCCCAGGATCCCAGACGCTCTAGCCCGCACCTGCACCCCACCCCCACCCCCACCACAACAACTGGAACCCTCATCCCAGCCCCTCCAACCCCCACCCCTACCGTCCCGGGGCAGGCTGTCGAGGGGGGCTCCTCTCTGCGTCTCTCCTGCCCTCTTCCCGACTCGAGAGTGTCGCCAACGTCACCCAGAGCCGGGTAACCTGGGAAGGGGGGGGGGGGGGGGAGACACACAGGGGTTTAGCTGGGATTTTAACCACCAACTTCTCTGCTGTCCTGTTTCATAAAATCATACGTGATAGGAGTAGAATTAGGCATTCGGCCCATCAAGTCTACTCCGCCATTCTATCATGGCTGATCTATCTTTCACCATTCAGCCCCATTCTCCTGCCTTCTCCCCACAACCCCTGATGCCCGTACTTATCAATAATCTATCTCCGACTTTAAAATATCCATCCACACATTCACCACCCTCTGACAAAATAAATTCCTCCTCATCTCCTTCTGATAGGAACATCCTTTAATTCTAAGGCTATGACCTCTGCTCCTAGACTCTCTCACTAGTGGAAACATCCTCTCCACATCCACTCTCTCCAAGCCTTTCACTATTCTGTATGTTTCAATGAGGAGCCCCCTCATCCCTCTAATCTCCAGCGAGTACAGGCCCAGTGCCGTCAAATGCTCATCATATGTTAACCCACTCATTACTAGGATCATTCATGTAAACCTCCTCTGGACCCTCTCCAGAGCCAGCACACCCTTCCTCAGATACGCGGCCCAATGTTGCTCACAATATTCCAAATGTGGCCTGACCAGCGCCTCATAGACCAGCGCCTCATAGACCAGCGCCTCATAGACCAGCGCCTCATAGACCAGCGCCTCATAGACCAGCGCCTCATAGACCAGCGCCTCCACATTACATCCCTGTTTTTGTATTTTAGCCCTCTTGAAATAAATGCTGGCATTGCATTTGCCTTCCTCACTACCGATTCAACTTTCAGATTAACTTTTTGGGAATCCTGCAACAACACTCCCAAGTCCATTTGCACCTCCGATTTCTGGGTTGTAGAGTCATAGTGTGATACAGTGTGGTAACAGGCCCTTTGACCCAACTTGCCCACACTGGCCAACAATGTCCCAGCTACACTAGTCCCACCTGCCTGCATTTAGTCCATATTCCTCCAAACCTGCCCTATCCATGTACCCGTCTAACTGCTTCTTATATGTTGGGATACTCCCTACCTCAACTGCATCCTCTGGCAGCTTGTTCCATACACCCACCACCCTTTTTGTGAAAGGGATTCTCTCCCCATTTAGATAATAGTCTACGCCTTTATTCCTACTACCAAAATGCATGACTCCACACTTTGCTCCACTATATTCCATCTGCCACTTCTCAGCCCACTTTCCCAACCTGTCCAAGTCCTTCTGCAGAGTCCCTGCTTTCTCTACACTATCTGCCCCTCCATCTATCATTGTATCATCTGCAAACTTGGCCACAAATCCTTCAATCCCCTCACCCAAATCATTAATAAACAACATGCCTGGCCCACATTCCCAAACCTGTCCAGGTCACATTCCTGCCTGAATGCCTCAGATTTCCAAAGGCTGGCAGTTGGATAAGGGGGAATTTCCTCACCCCGTCCTCAGTGGCCAACCCCTGGGTCTGAGTATGATCCTCGACACCCTCATCCCCTGCCCTGCCCGTGATCCACCAAGACCATCTCCCATGCTGCTGATCCTGGAGAACACGGTCTCAGTCTGCCTGCTGCCCTCACCCGCCACCCCTGGCAGCAAGACACGGACTGTCATTGTGCTCTCAGCACACACTCCCTCTGCTGGGACTCCCCACCTGCTCTGCTGGGACTCCCCACCTGCTCTGCTGGGACTCCCCACCTGCTCTGCTGGGACTCCCCACCTGCTCTGCTGGGACTCCCCACCTGCTCTGCTGGGACTCCCCACCTGCTCTGCTGGGACTCCCCACCTGCTCTGCTGGGACTCCCCACCTGCTCTGCTGGGACTCCCCACCTGCTCTGCTGGGACTCCCCACCTGCTCTGCTGGGACTCCCCACCTGCTCTGCTGGGACTCCCCACCTGCTCTGCTGGGACTCCCCACCTGCTCTGCTGGGACTCCCCACCTGCTCTGCTGGGACTCCCCACCTGCTCTGCTGGGACTCCCCACCTGCTCTGCTGGGACTCCCCACCTGCTCTGCTGGGACTCCCCACCTGCTCTGCTGGGACTCCCCACCTGCTCTGCTGGGACTCCCCACCTGCTCTGCTGGGACTCCCCACCTGCTCTGCTGGGACTCCCCACCTGCTCTGCTGGGACTCCCCACCTGCTCTGCTGGGACTCCCCACCTGCTCTGCTGGGACTCCACCCCTGCCCTGTGACACTCAGCCACCCAGATGGCTGGGAAATCCCTCCCATCACAGGTGGATCAGTGTAGGAAGGAACTGCAGATGCTGGTTTAAACCAAAGATAGACACTCAGCGGAACAGGCAGCATCTCTGGAGAGAAGGAATGGGTGATGTTTTGGGTCTAAAGAAGGGTCTCGACCCGAAATGCCACCCATTCCCCTCCAGAGATGCTGCCTGTCCCACTGAGTTACTCCAGCATTTGTGTCTAGCACAGGTGAATGAGTTTCCACGTCCCCTCCCATCATCTCCCGAAATCATTGAATTGCCAAAGATTTCTGCCAGTGTGCAGAGAGAAGAGATTACAAGCACCGACACAAGCTGGAACCAGGAGGTGGCAGCTTCGGGGCAGGCCAGTGGGGACAGAGACACAATCACAGGCATGTGATCAGGGGTTCCCCTCCCCTCTCCCAGCCCTGCTCCACACCGCCCAATGTGTGATCATGGCCATCCTCTAGCAGGAAGGCAGTTGTGTCTGTGACCCAGACACATCACCCTGTACCCCAGCCTCTGACACAAGGCACCCTATCTACGTAGCAGCCTGCCTCTGCAATGCCATTCTGTATCACACGCTCACACTTCACTCCCCCCACAGAACAACCAGTTGCTGACCCCCCCCCCCCCCAACACCACTCTGCAGTTTGGTGGGGCAGATACGCCAGTGCCGTTTTTGAGGCTTTTAGAAACATAGAAACAAAGAAAATAGGTGCAGGGGTAGGTAGGCCATTCAATATGATTTTTTAAAGTATCACTACTAAACTTAAAAGTTCCCCAGGGGAACAATGCAGGACATTAAGGATGAAGCCAATTGAAAGACTCCAGCATCTACACAGACAGGTCACCGGGATAATGCACACTGCAGTCCATAAATGAAAGCTGTGTACCAATGTATCCACTCCTTCCCCCTCTCCCCAGTCACTGTTGGTCATGTAGGAAACATCACACCCGCAGCAGCAACAAGGCAGCACAGCGGGTAGAGCTGATGCCTCACAACGCCAGAGTCCCAGAGTCAATCCCGCCCTCGGGTGCTGCCTGTGTAGAGTCTGCACGTTCTCCTTGTGACCACGTGGGATTCCTCTGGGATTAGTTCTCCCACATCCCGTGCTGGTTAATTGTCCTCTGTAAATTGTCCCTAGTGTGTCGGGAGTGGAATAGCACAGAACTGTGTGAACGGGTGATCGATGGTCGGCATGAACTCCGTGGGCCGAAGGGCCTGTTTCCGTGCTGTAGATTCAAAGTCAATTGAAAAACCAAAGCAACTTTCCACAAATACAAGACACCAAGGTGGGGGGGGAGGGGGTGGTCAGTGAAGCTCCTCCCTCACATCAAGCTCCCCCACACCAACTGATCCAAGTCAATGCTGTCTGTGTGGAGTTTGCAGGTTCCCCATGCACTGCATGGGCTTTCCCAGATGTGCCAGCTTCCTCATATCCCAAAGACATGCCAGATGGTAGATTAATTGCCTTCTGAACAACCTCTCCTGTGTAGGTCAGTGGTAGAATTGGTGGGAATGAAAGGAAGCCGAGGTTGTTGTTAATGAGCGTTTGTGGGTATCAGGGCTGAAGGGGCAGTTTCCAATCTCTACAGTTCTGCAATGTATTTCTAATAAATGAAACAGCTTTTCCATGAACTCCAGAGCCGGCAGCACAGTGACTTACTACACCGGCCAGAGAGCCACACCTTCTGATGCAGGGAGGAAGGGCAGCTTCGAGTCGGAGCATGGGAACAAGCCCTTTGGCCCAATCTTGCCATGCCAACCAACATGCCCCATCCTCACTAGTTGCATCTGCCTGCAATTAACAGATATCCCTCTAAACCTTTCCTATCCATTACCTGTCCAAATGTGTTTTTAATATTATTGTACCAGTCTCAACTTCCTCCTCTGGAAGCTCGTTCCATGTGCCCACCACCATCTGAAAGAATTGCCTCCGTTTCCCATTAAATCTTTCCCCTTTCACCTTAAACCAGTGTTCTCTGGTTCTTGACTCCCTGCTCCGGGTAAAAGACTTTGCATTCACCTCAACTATTCCCCTCATGATTTTATACACCTATATGTGCATCCCTCATCCTCCTGTACTCCAAGGATTAATGTCCTAGCCTCCCCAACCTCTCCCCATAGCTCAGGCCCTCAAACCCTGCAAACATCCTTGTAAATCTTCTCTGCACTTTCTAGCTTAACAACATCCTTCCTATAGCAGGGAAACCAGATATTGGGGCTCCAAACCTGGCAGCGGATTTAATAGAGAGCCTCTCAGATAAGGGCCTGAATAGGGTGGATGTGGACAGGTGGTCTCCACTAGTGGGAGAGTCTAGGACCAGAGGCCAGAGCCTCAGAGTAAAAGGACACACCTTTAGAAAAGAAATAAGGAATTACTTTAGTAAGAGGGTGGAGAATCTGTGACATCCATTGCCACAGACAGCTGTGGAGGCCAAGTCAATGTCTGTTTTTTTTTTAAGATTGACAGATTTTTGATTAGTAAAGGCGTCAGGGGTTATGGGAAAAGGCCAGAGAATGGGGTTGTGAGGGAAAGATAGATCAGCTATGATTGAATGGCAGGGTAGACTTGCTGGGCCGAATGGCCTTATTCTGCTCCTAGAACTAATGAACATGACCCCATCTGCCATTTGAGGCACAATTGAGGAATCGATCCCCAATATTTATCCATGACCCACCAGTTGTTTCTCTACAGAGACAACACTGAAAGCTGCATCACAGCTGGCTTTGGGAATAGCTCTGCTCCAGACAATTGCAGGGTGGTGGATATAGCCCAGTCTACTCCCCATCACTGATCCCATCTACACTCTGTGCTGCCTCGGGAAGGCAGCCAACAAACAAAGTCTTGCCCGTATCACCACATCCCTCCTCCCTGCTCCCAGAAGATACAGAAACTTCCACAAGCTGGGGTACTGTCCGATTCACCTCCACCCCATTGAGGACATTGGGCGTTGCCTCTGGAACTGGTGCGCTACAATGCTGAGAACTGTGAGAGTTGGGCTGGTACTTACGTATAGTATCTGATCAGATAGCAGGCAAAACAAAGCTTTCCTCCGTACCTTAGTAGACGTGACAAACTCAAACCTATTGAGGAACAACGGGGAGATTTCTCTCTCCCACCCCCAGCATTTAACCCTCACCCACATCACTAATAGTGTGTGTGGGACTGAGCAACCAATGCTGGCTGGCCGATGCCGCAGTGTGCAGGATGGTGTGGGCTCCATGTTGCATTGAAGCAGAGACCACACCTCATGGACCACAGACAGAGCTCTACCCGCTGCAACCCCAGCTGGCATTTTGTGCACAAAACAGCTTTTCTTCTCCCCCACACACAAGCTGCAAAGCATTGGAGACACAGCACAACTACACATGGAGGGTGGGTGGGTGGGTGGGTGGCAGTACTCAATCACAAATCCCACACACCTCCAAGGGACAAAAGGATTTTAATTCAGAACTAATGGAGATCCACGCAGAGGGTCTGATTCCGGAACACGCAAGTTATCTGTGCAAACTATCAGCTATTCACTTTCGCAGTCTCCTTTAAAACAAAGTCCCTTCAAGAAAACAAGAAAACCAAACCCACCCCCACCAAGTCAGGTTTAAAAGCCGGGAGACTTGGCCCACAACACGAAGCAGAAACACCGATGAAATCCATCCTGAGGGTAGAGTGTGACCGCGGCCGGTACCGTCACGGACAGTCGGTGTGAAGCGATGGACTGGGGTCGGCTGGGCACAACCAGTCCGCCTTGTTGTGAGCCACGTTGTGTCACAAGCTCGGCTTGCCGGCGGCCTTATGTCTGGCGTGGCCGAGCTGTGCCGTGCAGTTGTACAGCCGGTTCACCTTGAGCAGGTCGAGCTGACTCAGCCGGCGTCTCTGGCCGATCACCGTGCCCCAGCCCGGCTGTCCCACCTGCGTCAGCGTCGGCGTCAGCGTCGGCTGCCCGTTCCTGGAAAACGCCGACCTACCGGCGGACAAGACCATCGATGCTCAGTAACATATGATACACGTCATGAGTGATAGGAGAAGAATTAGACCATTCGGCCCATCAAGTCCACTCCGCCATTCACTCATGGCTGATCTATCTCTCCCTCCTAACCCCATTCTCCTACCTTCTCCCCATAACATCTGACACCCGTACTAATCAAGAATCTATCTATCTCTGCCTTAAAAACATTCACTGACAAGAATTATCCCAGGAATGAGTAGGTTAACCTATGATGAGCATTTGACAGCACTGGGCCTGTACTTGTTGGAGTTTAGAACAATGAGGGGGGACCTCATTGAAACATAGAGAATAGTGAAAGGCTTGGATAGAGTGGATGTGGAGAGAATGTTTCCACTTGTGGGAGAGTCTAGGACTAGAGGCCATAGCCTCAGAATTCAAGGACGTTCCATTCGGAAGGAGATGAGGAGGAATTTCTTAAGGCAGAGGGTGGTGAATCTGTGGAATTCTTTACCACAGAAGGTTGTGGAGGCCAAGTCAGTGGATATTTTTAAGGCAGAGATAGATAGATTCTTGATTAGTACAGGTGTCAGGGGTTGTGGGGATAAGGCAGGAGAATGGGGTTAGGAGGGAGAGATAGACCAGGCATGATTGAATGCCGGAGTACACTTGATGGGCAGAATGGCCTAATTCTGCTCCGATCACATGACCTTACGCAAGACTGCCCAAGGCAGCAGCCACAATGTATTTATGCAACAGCTGTTTTCTATGACTAACTTTTGTTCGGTTTAGAGATACAGCATAGAAACGGGCCCTTCTGATCACCCTAGTTCTACATCAACCGACGTTCTCATCCACTGCAGACACACTAGGGGAAAAAACCTACAAACCTGCACGTCTTTGGGTTGTGGGAGGAAAATAGTGGACCTGGGGGAAGCCCACATGGTCACAGGGAGAACGTGCAAACTCCACACAGACAGCACCCGAGGTCAGGATAGAACCTGGGTCTCCAGCACCGAGGCAGCGGCTCTACCTGTTCCACCACTGTGCTGTACTGAATACTTCATGAAATAGCAGCTGCAAATGGGGAAGGGCAAGGAAAAGTTTGCCAACGTTGGCAGCATCCAAAAGGTTGCTTTAAAGAGAAGGGGCAAGGGGTTAAGGAGGAGATTGCAGTTTTGTACAGTGACTACATCCAGGGCCAAATGCCAAAGGTGGACAGTGGAGATCAGGGAGGGTTGCGGGTAGAGGATCACAGATTAACGAGGGCCAGTGGACAACATTGATGGGCAAAACACTGCTCCATGCAGCTTGGGAGAAGGGGAATTGGACAGGCTGGTCTGCAAAGCTCACAGTTACTGCCACCAATGGTGAGCAGGATCTGAATATGTAGCGGGACATGGAAACTGCCGTAGACCAAGGTGACAACACACAGCATCATCCTTACCTGCTGTAGTGCAAGATGGAGCCATAATCATACTTGGTCTTCAAATTATTAGTGTTTTGCTTCAGGAAATTATGTTCATAACCTGAAACAGATGGAACAAAGTGACCAATCCTAGCATTTGCATGGACCTAAACAGGATTTCCTGCAGAGCAGAGAAACTCACCAACAAACCGTGGGACATAACAGAACATGGACAACTTGGTTTTCCGTTTGAATAAAGGATGCGTCTGTTAAAATGTGAGTGTTCTTAGCCACTTCCCCAATTCATCATCAAACTGTACAACTTCCTACACCCACTTTGCCCATGTGATGCCCATCTATGCTAACCCCTTTAACCCCTGAACTCACTTAAACTTATCCACTCCACCACCTTCCACATCCAATGCATTATCTACTCAATTCCACAACCTTCAGCACGATCCCACTGATAGTATCCCCATCTTCAACACTTTCTGCAGAGATTACTCCTTTAACCTTTTGCACGTTCAAACTTTGTCCCTCTCACTTTAAAGCCATGCCCTCTGGTATTTGACATTTCCACCCTGGGGCAGAGGTTGACTGTCTATCCTATCTCTGCCTCTCATCATAGAACACGGAACACTACCGCACAGGAACAGGCCCTTCGGCCCACAATGCATCTGCTGAACATTGCCAAGAGCATCTTATCTGCCTGCTCGAGATCCATATCCATCCGCTTATCTAAAATCTCTTAAATGCCACCATCATATCTGCTTTCATCACCACCTCTAGCAACATACTCCAGACACCCACCGTACAAAAATACATGAGCTGCCTATGTCCTTTAAGCCTTTAAAAGGGATGTTATCGAAGCACAAGTTGGGGAGATGAACAGCTTGGCATGAAAGGTTTCGCTAAACATCTGTGCTATTGTGAACTCACCAAAGTGGTTCCATCTCAACTGCCTCAGTTCAGGGGCAGGTAGGGATGGGCCACAGGTGCTGGCATGAACAACACTGGCAGAGCCAGATTTATAGTCCATCCCTACCTGCCCCAAGAGGCAGTTCACAGTGACCAACTTTAGTCTGCGGCCCCACATCAGACAGATGGGCTACGCTGGCAGCTCGACCCTCTGAAGGAAAGGACCAAACCAAACTGTCCAGCTGTTTAATCATTAGTCAGACACACTCCAGATTTAATCGACCACTGCAATTCTCCCGCTGGTGAAATCTGAACTCTGGTCCCCAAGTCAATGATCCACAACTGGGGCTGATGTTTGACAACCTTTACTAACCCCATTCTCCTGCCTTCTCCCCATAACCCCTGGCACCCGCGCTAATCAAGAATCTATCTATCTCGGCCTTAAAAATATCCATTGACATGGCCACCACAGCCTTCTGTGGCAATGAATTCCACACATTCACCACCCTCCGACTAAAGAAATTCCTCCTTACCCCTTCCGAAAGGAACGCCCTTTAAATCTGAGGGTATGACCTCTGGTCCTAGACTCTCCCACTAGTGGAAACATCCTCTCCACATCCACTCTATCCAGGCCTTTCATTATTTGGCAAGTTTCAATGAGGTACCCACTCATCCTTCCAAACTCCAGCGAGTACAGGCCCAGTGCCGTCAAACGCTCATCATATGTTAACTCACATTCCTTGGATCATCCTGGTAAACCTCCTCTGGACCCTCTCCAGAGCTGGCACATCCTTCCTCAGATATGGTGCCCAAAATTGCTCAAATGCAGTCTGACCAGCGCCGTAGAATGCCTCAGCAGTACATTCCTGTTTGGTATTCTAGTCCTCTCAAAATAAATGAGTTTGCCTTCTTTACTACCAATTCAATTGCAAATTAACTTTTTGGGAATCCAACACCAGCATTCCCAAGTCCCTTTGCACCTCCGATTTCTGAATTCTCTCCCCATTTATTCCTACTACTAAAATGCATGACTCCACACTCCGCCACACTATATTCCATCTGCCCACTCTCCCAATCTGTCCAAGTCCTTCTGCAGAGTCCCTGCTTTCTCTGCCCCTAAAACGATCTTTATATCATCTGCAAACTTGGGCACAAAGCCTTCCATCTCCTCATGCAAGTTATTAATATACAACATGAAGAGTCGCGGCCCCATTACTGAGCCCTGCAGAACTCCGCTAGTCACTGACACACAGACATTGTTCCATGTTCTCTGTGGACAGAAACTCAGAACTTGAGCCAGGTGCACTCTGTGGTGAAGGACATGTGAAGGGGGGGGGGGACGCCATTACCAGGCCACACGTTCTTCCACTCGATCCTGATGTATTTATCGCGGTCGCTGCGGGCGTGCTCATGCCAGAAGCCCAGCGAGTGCATGATCTCGTGCTCAACAACACCCTTCCCCTTCTTCAGGCAACGCTGGCTCAGCGATACGAGCTGCATGCCCCCCACCCGGCCTACTGACGCATAGCACCTGGGGGAGAGACAGAGAGAGAGATACACACACAGATCAGTGAATGTAGACACTGGGGACAGGGAGACAGACACAGCATCATCCCACCCACCCAAGACACACAGCACCTGGGAGAGAGAGACACACACACACACACACACACACACATCAGTGAACCCAGGCAAAAGGCCCAGAGAGAAACAATGACTCATCTTTCATCATCCCACCAACCTGGCCCCTCAAATGCATAACACCCGAGAGAGAGAGAGAGAGAGATATGCAGTTCAGCAAACTCCAGCACAGGGTCACAGGGAGAAATTGCAACAGGCAGTGAGGACAAAACATGCCACTGCAGGCAATGCCAACACAGACCCCAATGTCCTGCATGCGGTGGGCTCTGAACTGGATTCTGTGTTTGGGTCACTGATGACATTGACCAGAGGTTGAGGGGTGACCCGACACAAGTATATAGAACAAGGAGCATGGATAGGTAGAGAGCCAGACATTCTCCCCCCCCCCCCCCCCCCCAGAGTGGAAATATCAAATACTAGAGGGCCGTTTAAAAGGGACGCACAGGGCAAGTTTTTCGAGTGGGTTGCGGATGCTTGGAATGCATTGCCTGGGGTGGTGGAGGTAGCAGATATGAAAGTAAGGTTTAGGAGCCTTTATCTGGCCACAGACAGAGAATGGAGGGATGTGGATCAGGTGCAGACAGATGGGATTTATTTGGCTTGCCATTGTGTTTGGCATAGACATTGGGGGCTGAACAGCCTGTACTGTGTTCTATTCCCTTCCATGGACATTGTTACCAAACCAAAACCATTCTACAGCGAGAACAACCCAATAGTTTGAGGCTTCTCAGTGCTGCCGATTTATTCCAGATTCACTTCAATCAAAGCTTGCGGGTTAGGATTAATTGACGTGCATTCAGGACCGATCAGAAGAGATATCAAGGGGTTGAGAGGTTGGGGCTGGTGCAGGGGAGTGGTGGCATTGGCCAGCACATTGAACGGAGCCCCAGTCTGTTCCCAATCCCATTTCTTCTGTTCTATGGAGGCACTGAACTGCAGGTGCTGGAATCCTGACCAAAAAAACAAAGTGCTGGAGGAACTCAGCAGGTCAGGCAGCATCTGGGGAAGGAATGCACGGATGAAATTTTGAGTCGTCCCTTCATCGGACTGAAGTAGGATTCCATTCCAAAATGTTGCCCTCCATGCTCTCCACATTGCTTCATTCGCCAAGTTCCACCTACACCTTGTCTACTCTTCTATCGTTTATTTTAATTAGACCATTAAACACAAGGCCACTCATTTAAACCACGGGGTTACAGCACGCCAAGAGATGCTGTGCCTTCCATTCAGATGCTGCTCCCAGTGTTGGGGCTACTGACCACACAACAGCAGTGTACGTGATGCAGGATGGGCCAAGTGGAAGGTCTGGGGAACCGGTCCTAGGGCACTGGAGGTATCCGTCTGAACCCACAGAGCAAAGGACCATTGGTGCGTCTCCACCTACCCATGAACTGGCTGAATAGAGATGAAGTCCTCCTCGTTAGTGCGAGCTACAAATCGGATGCAGGTGAACTTCTCAAAGTCCTTGAAGCCTCGTTGGATGGCACTCCAGGTCTGCTCATCTGGAGGAAGGGGAAAGGAACACGAGTCTTAAATACACACCCTGTGCATTAAAAATATGAAGATGAAAAATGAAGAGTCTGAACATGGAAGGACATAGAGGCGAACGGTCGGGGCGTGGATATAGGGACGCGAACAGCAGGTTTGTGGATGACACCAAGATCAGTGGGGTTGTTGGCTATGTTGTGGGTGCTCGCAGGCCACAGGGTGATATCAATGTGAAGGTGAAGTGGCCCGACGTAGCAGGTTTAATCCGTCTAAATGCGAGATGATTCACTTGGAAACACTAACAAGGCTAGAACATAGACCGAGAATGGTAGCACATTGGGTAGTATTGAGGAACAGAGGGACCATGCTGGGGCAGGTGTGAAGATCTTTGAGGGTGATGGCACAGGGAGATAATGTGGTTAAGTGGGCATACAGGCACTATCCTTCGTTAGTCAGGGTGTTGAATGCAAGAAAGTGAAATTATGTCCACTCAATGTCAGAGCGAGGCCCAGCACAAATGGAAGGAACAGCACCTCATATTTCACTTGGGTAGCTTACACCCCAGCGGTATGAACATTGACCTCTAACTTCATATTGCCCTTGCTTTCTCTCTCTCTCTCTCTCTCTCTCTCTCTGTCTGTCTCCCTCCCTCTCCACCCCTCCCCTACCCAGTTCTCTGACCAGTCTGACTGTCCCGATTACATTTTATCTGTTTGCGTTGTTGTTACCTTGTCCTAGCCAACAATGCATTCTACATTTTCCTTGATCTCCACCCCCGTGACGTCTCATTCTCACACCTCCGTATCTCTGTAGCTCCCCCTCCCGCTCTGTCTGAAAGGTCTCGAGCCGAAACATCACCCATTCCTTCTCTCCAGGGATGCTGCCTGTTCTGCTGAATTACTCCAGCTTTGAGTCTATCTTCTTTACAAAACCTTGGTCAGACCTCAGCTGAAGAACTGTGCATTGTTCTGGATTGCATTGCATGGGAAAGATGTGCAGGTGCTGGAGAGGGTGCAGAGGATATTCACCAGGATGACAATAGACAATAGGTGCAGGAGTCGGCCATTCGGCCCTTCGAGCCAGCACCGCAGGATGGTGCCTGGGATGGAGTGTGTCAGTTATGAGGAGACTGGATCTGTTTTGCTCAACGTGGAAGAGGTTAGATAGACATGGAGATGTCCAGACATGTATGGAATAGAGACCGTGGACTGGGGAAAACCTTGCCCTCATGGATAGATAGAAATAGGGGTCCGATTTAGGGCAAGGAGTAAGAAATTGGGAGGGAATTTTGACAGGACGTTTTTCATTCAGTGAGTGGCGAGTACCTGGAACACACTGCTGAGAGATGGGGAACAGTACAGATGCAATGCATGTGCTGGGCCAAATAGCAGGTTTCCAGGCTGGATGATTCTACAACAGCAAACACCAGAACCAAACTGTGTCGCACCTGGCGCTTTGAAACACAACTCACAGGAAGGAATGAACGTGAACTATCCTTCATGGGGTGCAGCAGCCACACCGGATCCGAACTATTGAAGGATTGCATTAAACTCACACAGTACATGGTCTGAAAACAAAGTTCCCGAGGCACGCTCACTTTGGGGCCCAAACACCAAGTTAGACAGAAGGGTGGGGTGGGGGTCCGAGGGGGTCACTCGGAAACGGGCCTGTCCCACTTGGGCGTCATTTGCGCGTCACGCAGATGGCGCGCGAAGATTTTGTACATCCCAAAATCCTGGGGCGCTGCGCGCGACCG